>OY288258.1:29180896-29780896 GCA_958450325.1 Agrostemma githago
ATCAAGGTCACTAAACCCGCAACAAACTGAACCCTAAGAGGGTATTGGCGAACCCTGTCGTGGATGTGATTCAAAGATGGGGCACTGAACCTTAAGAGTAGGGTATTGCATAAGACGGGACGGAAAAGGGTTTAGCGTTGGATTAGGCGAACCCGCTACGCGGCTCCGCCTAATCCAACCTAAAACCCTTTTCCTTATTCAAGGTCACTAAACCTGCAACAAACTGAACCCAAAGAGGGTATTGGTGAACCCTATCGTGGATGTGATTCAAAGATGGGGCACTGAACCTTAAGAGTAAGGTACTGCATAAGACGGGACGGAAAAAGGGTTTAGGGTTGGATTAGGCGAACCCGCTACGCGGCTCCGCCTAATCCAACCGTAAACCCTTTTCCTTATACAAAGTCACTAAACCCGCAACAAACTGAACCCTAAGAGGGTATTGGTGAACCCTGTCGTGGATGTGATTCAAAGATGGGGCACTGAACCTTACGAGTAGGGTACTGCATAAGACGGGACGGAAAAGGGTTTAGGGTTTTATTAGGCGAACCCGCTACGCGGCTCTGCCTGATCCAACCCTAAACCCTTTTCCTTATTCAAGGTCACTAAACCCGCAACAAACTGAACCCTAAGAGGGTATTGGTGAACCCTGTCGTGGATGTGATTCAAAAATGGGGCACTGAACCATAAGAGTAGGGTACTGCATAAGACGGGACGGAAAAGGGTTTAGGGTTGGATTAGGCGAACCCGCTACGCGGCTCCGCCTAATCCAACCCTAAACCCTTTTCCTTATTCAAGGTCACTAAACCCACAACAAACTGAACCCTAAGAGGGTATTGGTGAAACCTGTCGTGGATGTGATTCAAAGATGGGGCACTGAACCTTAAGAGTAAGGTACTGCATAAGACGGGACGAAAAAGGGTTTAGGGTTGGATTAGGCGAACCCGCTACGCGGCTCCGCCTAATCCAATCCTAAACCCTTTTCCTTATTCAAGGTCACTAAACCCGCAACAAACTGAACCCTAAGAGGGTATTGGTGAACCCTGTCGTGGATGTGATTCAAAGATGGGGCACTGAACCTTAAGAGTAGGGTACTGCATAAGACGGGACGGAAAAGGGTTTAGGGTTGGATTAGGCGAACCCGCTACGCGGCTCCGCCTAATCCAACCCTAAACCCTTTTCCTTATTCAAGGTCACTAAACCCGCAACAAACTGAACCCTAAGAGGGTATTGGTGAAACCTGTCGTGGATGTGATTCAAAGATGGGGCACTGAACCTTAAGAGTAGGGTACTGCATAAGACGGGACGAAAAAGGGTTTAGGGTTGGATTAGGCGAACCCGCTACGCGGCTCCGCCTAATCTAATCCTAAACCCTTTTCCTTATTCAAGGTCACTAAACCCGCAACAAACTGAACCCTAAGAGGGTATTGGGAACCCTGTCGTGGATGTGATTCAAAGATGGGGCACTGAACCTTAAGAGTAGGGTACTGCATAAGACGGGACGGAAAAGGGTTTAGGGTTGGATTAGGCGAACCCGCTACGCGGCTCCGCCTAATCCAACCCTAAACCCTTTTCCTTATTCAAGGTCACTAAACACGCAACAAACTGAACCCTAAGAGGGTATTGGTGAACCCTGTCGTGGATGTGATTCAAAGATGGGGCACTAAACCTTAAGAGTAGGGTATTGCATAAGACGGGACGGAAAAGGGGGTTTAGGATTGGATTAGGCTTACCCGCTACGCGGATCCGCCTAATCCAACCGTAAACCCTTTTCCTTATACAAGGTCACTAAACCCGCAACAAACTGAACCCTAAGAGGGTATTGGTGAACCCTGTCGTGGATGTGATTCAAAGATGGGGCACTGAACCTTACGAGTAGGGTACTGCATAAGACGGGACGGAAAAGGGTTTAGGGTTTTTTTAGGCGAACCCGCTATGCGGCTCTGCCTGATCCAACCCTAAACCCTTTTCCTTATTCAAGGTCACTAAACCCGCAACAAACTGAACCCTAAGAGGGTATTGGTGAACCCTGTCGTGGATGTGATTCAAAAATGGGGCACTGAACCTTAAGAGTAGGGTACTGCATAAGACGGGACGGAAAAGGGTTTAGGGTTGGATTAGGCGAACCCGCTACGCGGCTCCGCCTAATCCAACCCTAAACCCTTTTCCTTATTCAAGGTCACTAAACCCGCAACAAACTGAACCCTAAGAGGGTATTGGTGAAACCTGTCGTGGATGTGATTCAAAGATGGGGCACTGAACCTTAAGAGTAAGGTACTGCATAAGACGGGACGAAAAAGGGTTTAGGGTTGGATTAGGCGAACCCGCTACGCGGCTCCGCCTAATCCAATCCTAAACCCTTTTCCTTATTCAAGGTCACTAAACCCGCAACAAACTGAACCCTAAGAGGGTATTGGTGAACCCTGTCGTGGATGTGATTCAAAGATGGGGCACTGAACCTTAAGAGTAGGGTACTGCATAAGACGGGACGGAAAAGGGTTTAGGGTTGGATTAGGCGAACCCGCTACGCGGCTCCGCCTAATCCAACCCTAAACCCTTTTCCTTATTCAAGGTCACTAAACCCGCAACAAACTGAACCCTAAGAGGGTATTGGTGAACCCTGTCGTGGATGTGATTCAAAGATGGGGCACTGAACCTTAAGAGTAGGGTACTGCATAAGACGGGACGGAAAAGGGTTTAGGGTTGGATTAGGCGAACCCGCTACGCGGCTCCGCCTAATCCAACCCTAAACCCTTTTCCTTATTCAAGGTCACTAAACCCGCAACAAACTGAACCCTAAGAGGGTATTGGTGAACCCTGTCGTGGATGTGATTCAAAGATGGGGCACTAAACCTTAAGAGTAGGGTATTGCATAAGACGGGACGGAAAAGGGGGTTTAGGATTGGATTAGGCTTACCCGCTACGCGGATCCGCCTAATCCAACCCTAAACCCTTTTCCTTATTCAATGTCACTAAACCCTAAGCAACAAACTGAACCCTAAGAGGGTATTGGTGAACCCTGTCGTGGATGTGATACAAAGATGGGGCACTGAACCTTAAGAGTAGGGTACTGCATAAGACGGGACGGAAAAGGGTTTAGGGTTGGATTAGGCGTACCCGCTACGCGAATCCGCCTAATCCAACCCTAAACACTTTTCCTTAATCAAGGTCACTAAACCCGCAACAAACTGAACCCTAAGAGGGTATTGGCGAACCCTGTCGTGGATTTGATTCAAAGATGGGGCACTGAACCTTAAGAGTAGGGTATTGCATAAGACGGGACGGAAAAGGGTTTAGCGTTGGATTAGGCGAACCCGCTACGCGGCTCCGCCTAATCCAACCTAAAACCCTTTTCCTTATTCAAGGTCACTAAACCCGCAACAAACTGAACCCTAAGAGGGTATTGGTGAACCCTATCGTGGATGTGATTCAAAGATGGGGCACTGAACCTTAAGAGTAGGGTACTGCATAAGACGGGACGGAAAAAGGGTTTAGGGTTGGATTAGGCGAACCCGCTACGCGGCTCCGCCTAATCCAACCGTAAACCCTTTTCCTTATACAAGGTCACTAAACCCGCAACAAACTGAACCCTAAGAGGGTATTGGTGAACCCTGTCGTGGATGTGATTCAAAGATGGGGCACTGAACCTTACGAGTAGGGTACTGCATAAGACGGGACGGAAAAGGGTTTAGGGTTTTATTAGGCGAACCCGCTACGCGGCTCTGCCTGATCCAACCCTAAACCCTTTTCCTTATTCAAGGTCACTAAACCCGCAACAAACTGAACCCTAAGAGGGTATTGGTGAACCCTGTCGTGGATGTGATTCAAAAATGGGGCACTGAACCTTAAGAGTAGGGTACTGCATAAGACGGGACGGAAAAGGGTTTAGGGTTGGATTAGGCGAACCCGCTACGCGGCTCCGCCTAATCCAACCCTAAACCCTTTTCCTTATTCAAGGTCACTAAACCCGCAACAAACTGAACCCTAAGAGGGTATTGGTGAAACCTGTCGTGGATGTGATTCAAAGATGGGGCACTGAACCTTAAGAGTAAGGTACTGCATAAGACGGGACGAAAAAGGGTTTAGGGTTGGATTAGGCGAACCCGCTACGCGGCTCCGCCTAATCCAATCCTAAACGCTTTTCCTTATTCAAGGTCACTAAACCCGCAACAAACTGAACCCTAAGAGGGTATTGGTGAACCCTGTCGTGGATGTGATTCAAAGATGGGGCACTGAACCTTAAGAGTAGGGTACTGCATAAGACGGGACGGAAAAGGGTTTAGGGTTGGATTAGGCGAACCCGCTACGCGGCTCCGCCTAATCCAACCCTAAACCCTTTTCCTTATTCAAGGTCACTAAACCTGCAACAAACTGAACCCTAAGAGGGTATTGGTGAAACCTGTCGTGGATGTGATTCAAAGATGGGGCACTGAACCTTAAGAGTAGGGTACTGCATAAGACGGGACGAAAAAGGGTTTAGGGTTGGATTAGGCGAACCCGCTACGCGGCTCCGCCTAATCAAATCCTAAACCCTTTTCCTTATTCAAGGTCACTAAACCCGCAACAAACTGAACCCTAAGAGGGTATTGGGAACCCTGTCGTGGATGTGATTCAAAGATAGGGCACTGAACCTTAAGAGTAGGGTACTGCATAAGACGGGACGGAAAAGGGTTTAGGGTTGGATTAGGCGAACCCGCTACGCGGCTCCGCCTAATCCAACCCTAAACCCTTTTCCTTATTCAAGGTCACTAAACACGCAACAAACTGAACCCTAAGAGGGTATTGGTGAACCCTGTCGTGGATGTGATTCAAAGATGGGGCACTAAACCTTAAGAGTAGGGTATTGCATAAGACGGGACGGAAAAGGGGGTTTAGGATTGGATTAGGCTTACCCGCTATGCGGATCCGCCTAATCCAACCGTAAACCCTTTTCCTTATACAAGGTCACTAAACCCGCAACAAACTGAACCCTAAGAGGGTATTGGTGAACCCTGTCGTGGATGTGATTCAAAGATGGGGCACTGAACCTTACGAGTAGGGTACTGCATAAGACGGGACGGAAAAGGGTTTAGGGTTTTTTTAGGCGAACCCGCTACGCGGCTCTGCCTGATCCAACCCTAAACCCTTTTCCTTATTCAAGGTCACTAAACCCACAACAAACTGAACCCTAAGAGGGTATTGGTGAACCCTGTCGTGGATGTGATTCAAAAATGGGGCACTGAACCTTAAGAGTAGGGTACTGCATAAGACGGGACGGAAAAGGGTTTAGGGTTGGATTAGGCGAACCCGCTACGCGGCTCCGCCTAATCCAACCCTAAACCCTTTTCCTTATTCAAGGTCACTAAACCCGCAACAAACTGAACCCTAAGAGGGTATTGGTGAAACCTGTCGTGGATGTGATTCAAAGATGGGGCACTGAACCTTAAGAGTAAGGTACTGCATAAGACGGGACGAAAAAGGGTTTAGGGTTGGATTAGGCGAACCCGCTACGCGGCTCCGCCTAATCCAATCCTAAACCCTTTTCCTTATTCAAGGTCACTAAACCCGCAACAAACTGAACCCTAAGAGGGTATTGGTGAAACCTATCATGGATGTGATTCAAAGAGTGGGCACTGAACCTTAAGAGTAGGGTACTGCATAAGACGGGACGAAAAAGGGTTTAGGGTTGGATTAGGCGAACCCGCTACGCGGCTCCGCCTAATCTAATCCTAAACCCTTTTCCTTATTCAAGGTCACTAAACCCGCAACAAACTGAACCCTAAGAGGGTATTGGGAACCCTGTCGTGGATGTGATTCAAAGATGGGGCACTGAACCTTAAGAGTAGGGTACTGCATAAGACGGGACGGAAAAGGGTTTAGGGTTGGATTAGGCGAACCCGCTACGCGGCTCCGCCTAATCCAACCCTAAACCCTTTTCCTTATTCAAGGTCACTAAACACGCAACAAACTGAACCCTAAGAGGGTTTTGGTGAACCCTGTCGTGGATGTGATTCAAAGATGGGGCACTAAACCTTAAGAGTAGGGTATTGCATAAGACGGGACGGAAAAGGGGGTTTAGGATTGGATTAGGCTTACCCGCTACGCGGATCCGCCTAATCGAACCCTAAACCCTTTTCCTTATTCAATGTCACTAAACCCTAAGCAACAAACTGAACCCTAAGAGGGTATTGGTGAACCCTGTCGTGGATGTGATACAAAGATGGGGCACTGAACCTTAAGAGTAGGGTACTGCATAAGACGGGACGGAAAAGGGTTTAGGGTTGGATTAGGCGTACCCGCTACGCGAATCCGCCTAATCCAACCCTAAACCCTTTTCCTTAATCAAGGTCACTAAACCCGCAACAAACTGAACCCTAAGAGGGTATTGGCGAACCCTGTCGTGGATGTGATTCAAAGATGGGGCACTGAACCTTAAGAGTAGGGTATTGCATAAGACGGGACGGAAAAGGGTTTAGCGTTGGATTAGGCGAACCCGCTACGCGGCTCCGCCTAATCCAACCTAAAACCCTTTTCCTTATTCAAGGTCACTAAACCCGCAACAAACTGAACCCTAAGAGGGTATTGGTGAACCCTATCGTGGATGTGATTCAAAGATGGGGCACTGAACCTTATGAGTAGGGTACTGCATAAGACGGGACGGAAAAGGGTTTAGGGTTGGATTAGGCGAAACCGCTACGCGGCTCCGCCTAATCCAACCCTAAACCCTTTTCCTTATTCAAGGTCACTAAACCCGCAACAAACTGAACCCTAAGAGGGTATTGGTGAAACCTGTCGTGGATGTGATTCAAAGATGGGGCACTGAACCTTAAGAGTAGGGTACTGCATAAGACGGGACGAAAAAGGGTTTAGGGTTGGATTAGGCGAACCCGCTACGCGGCTCCGCCTAATCAAATCCTAAACCCTTTTCCTTATTCAAGGTCACTAAACCCGCAACAAACTGAACCCTAAGAGGGTATTGGGAACCCTGTCGTGGATGTGATTCAAAGATAGGGCACTGAACCTTAAGAGTAGGGTACTGCATAAGACGGGACGGAAAAGGGTTTAGGGTTGGATTAGGCGAACCCGCTACGCGGCTCCGCCTAATCCAACCCTAACCCCTTTTCCTTATTCAAGGTCACTAAACACGCAACAAACTGAACCCTAAGAGGGTATTGGTGAACCCTGTCGTGGATGTGATTCAAAGATGGGGCACTAAACCTTAAGAGTAGGGTATTGCATAAGACGGGACGGAAAAGGGGGTTTAGGATTGGATTAGGCTTACCCGCTATGCGGATCCGCCTAATCCAACCGTAAACCCTTTTCCTTATACAAGGTCACTAAACCCGCAACAAACTGAACCCTAAGAGGGTATTGGTGAACCCTGTCGTGGATGTGATTCAAAGATGGGGCACTGAACCTTACGAGTAGGGTACTGCATAAGACGGGACGGAAAAGGGTTTAGGGTTTTTTTAGGCGAACCCGCTACGCGGCTCTGCCTGATCCAACCCTAAACCCTTTTCCTTATTCAAGGTCACTAAACCCGCAACAAACTGAACCCTAAGAGGGTATTGGTGAACCCTGTCGTGGATGTGATTCAAAAATGGGGCACTGAACCTTAAGAGTAGGGTACTGCATAAGACGGGACGGAAAAGGGTTTAGGGTTGGATTAGGCGAACCCGCTACGCGGCTCCGCCTAATCCAACCCTAAACCCTTTTCCTTATTCAAGGTCACTAAACCCGCAACAAACTGAACCCTAAGAGGGTATTGGTGAAACCTGTCGTGGATGTGATTCAAAGATGGGGCACTGAACCTTAAGAGTAAGGTACTGCATAAGACGGGACGAAAAAGGGTTTAGGGTTGGATTAGGCGAACCCGCTACGCGGCTCCGCCTAATCCAATCCTAAACCCTTTTCCTTATTCAAGGTCACTAAACCCGCAACAAACTGAACCCTAAGAGGGTATTGGTCAACCCTGTCGTGGATGTGATTCAAAGATGGGGCACTGAACCTTAAGAGTAGGGTACTGCATAAGACGGGACGGAAAAGGGTTTAGGGTTGGATTAGGCGAACCCGCTACGCGGCTCCGCCTAATCCAACCCTAAACCCTTTTCCTTATTCAAGGTCACTAAACCCGCAACAAACTGAACCCTAAGAGGGTATTGGTGAAACCTATCATGGATGTGATTCAAAGATGGGGCACTGAACCTTAAGAGTAGGGTACTGCATAAGACGGGACGAAAAAGGGTTTAGGGTTGGATTAGGCGAACCCGCTACGCGGCTCCGCCTAATCTAATCCTAAACCCTTTTCCTTATTCAAGGTCACTAAACCCGCAACAAACTGAACCCTAAGAGGGTATTGGGAACCCTGTCGTGGATGTGATTCAAAGATGGGGCACTGAACCTTAAGAGTAGGGTACTGCATAAGACGGGACGGAAAAGGGTTTAGGGTTGGATTAGGCGAACCCGCTACGCGGCTCCGCCTAATCCAACCCTAAACCCTTTTCCTTATTCAAGGTCACTAAACACGCAACAAACTGAACCCTAAGAGGGTTTTGGTGAACCCTGTCGTGGATGTGATTCAAAGATGGGGCACTAAACCTTAAGAGTAGGGTATTGCATAAGACGGGACGGAAAAGGGGGTTTAGGATTGGATTAGGCTTACCCGCTACGCGGATCCGCCTAATCCAACCCTAAACCCTTTTCCTTATTCAATGTCACTAAACCCTAAGCAACAAACTGAACCCTAAGAGGGTATTGGTGAACCCTGTCGTGGATGTGATACAAAGATGGGGCACTGAACCTTAAGAGTAGGGTACTGCATAAGACGGGACGGAAAAGGGTTTAGGGTTGGATTAGGCGTACCCGCTACGCGAATCCGCCTAATCCAACCCTAAACCCTTTTCCTTAATCAAGGTCACTAAACCCGCAACAAACTGAACCCTAAGAGGGTATTGGCGAACCCTGTCGTGGATGTGATTCAAAGATGGGGCACTGAACCTTAAGAGTAGGGTATTGCATAAGACGGGACGGAAAAGGGTTTAGCGTTGGATTAGGCGAACCCGCTACGCGGCTCCGCCTAATCCAACCTAAAACCCTTTTCCTTATTCAAGGTCACTAAACCCGCAACAAACTGAACCCTAAGAGGGTATTGGTGAACCCTATCGTGGATGTGATTCAAAGATGGAGCACTGAACCTTAAGAGTAGGGTACTGCATAAGACGGGACGGAAAAAGGGTTTAGGGTTGGATTAGGCGAACCCGCTACGCGGCTCCGCCTAATCCAACCGTAAACCCTTTTCCTTATACAAGGTCACTAAACCCGCAACAAACTGAACCCTAAGAGGGTATTGGTGAACCCTGTCGTGGATGTGATTCAAAGATGGGGCACTGAACCTTACGAGTAGGGTACTGCATAAGACGGGAAGGAAAAGGGTTTAGGCTTTTATTAGGCGAACCCGCTACGCGGCTCTGCCTGATCCAACCCTAAACCCTTTTCCTTATTCAAGGTCACTAAACCCGCAACAAACTGAACCCTAAGAGGGTACTGGTGAACCCTGTCGTAGATGTGATTCAAAAATGGGGCACTGAACCTTAAGAGTAGGGTACTGCATAAGACGGGACGGAAAAGGGTTTAGGGTTGGATTAGGCGAACCCGCTACACGGCTCCGCCTAATCCAACCCTAAACCCTTTTCCTTATTCAAGGTCACTAAACCCTCAACAAACTGAACCCTAAGAGGGTATTGGTGAACCCTGTCGTGGATGTGATTCAAAGATGGGGCACTGAACCTTAAGAGTAGGGTACTGCATAAGACGGGACGGAAAAGGGTTTAGGGTTGGATTAGGCGAACCCGCTACGCGGCTCCGCCTAATCCAACCCTAAACCCTTTTCCTTATTCAAGGTCACTAAACCCGCAATAAACTAAACCCTAAGAGGGTATTGGTGAAACCTGTCGTGGATGTGATTCAAAGATGGGGCACTGAACCTTAAGAGTAAGGTACTGCATAAGACGGGACGAAAAAGGGTTTAGGGTTGGATTAGGCGAACCCGCTACGCGGCTCCGCCTAATCCAATCCTAAACCCTTTTCCTTATTCAAGGTCACTAAACCCTCAACAAACTGAACCCTAAGAGGGTATTGGTGAACCCTGTCGTGGATGTGATTCAAAGATGGGGCACTGAACCTTAAGAGTAGGGTTCTGCATAAGACGGGACGGAAAAGGGTTTAGGGTTGGATTAGGCGAACCCGCTACGCGGCTCCGCCTGATCCAACCCTAAACCCTTTTCCTTATTCAAGGTCACTAAACCCGCAACAAACTGAACCCTAAGAGGGTATTGGTGAACCCTGTCGTGGATGTGATTCAAAAATGGGGCACTGAACCTTAAGAGTAGGGTACTGCATAAGACGGGACGGAAAAGGGTTTAGGGTTGGATTAGGCGTACCCGCTACGCGAATCCGCCTAATCCAACCCTAAACCCTTTTCCTTATTCAAGGTCACTAAACCCGCAACAAACTGAACCCTAAGAGGGTATTGGTGAAACCTATCATGGATGTGATTCAATGATGGGGCACTGAACCTTAAGAGTAGGGTACTGCATAAGACGGGACGAAAAAGGGTTTAGGGTTGGATTAGGCGAACCCGCTACGCGGCTCCGCCTAATCTAATCCTAAACCCTTTTCCTTATTCAAGGTCACTAAACCCGCAACAAACTGAACCCTAAGAGGGTATTGGGAACCCTGTCGTGGATGTGATTCAAAGATGGGGCACTGAACCTTAAGAGTAGGGTACTGCATAAGACGGGACGGAAAAGGGTTTAGGGTTGGATTAGGCGAACCCGCTACGCGGCTCCGCCTAATCCAACCCTAAACCCTTTTCCTTATTCAAGGTCACTAAACACGCAACAAACTGAACCCTAAGAGGGTATTGGTGAACCCTGTCGTGTATGTGATTCAAAGATGGGGCACTAAACCTTAAGAGTAGGGTATTGCATAAGACGGGACGGAAAAGGGGGTTTAGGATTGGATTAGGCTTACCCGCTACGCGGATCCGCCTAATCCAACCCTAAACCCTTTTCCTTATTCAATGTCACTAAACCCTAAGCAACAAACTGAACCCTAAGAGGGTATTGGTGAACCCTGTCGTGGATGTGATACAAAGATGGGGCACTGAACCTTAAGAGTAGGGTACTGCATAAGACGGGACGGAAAAGGGTTTAGGGTTGGATTAGGCGTACCCGCTACGCGAATCCGCCTAATCCAACCCTAAACCCTTTTCCTTAATCAAGGTCACTAAACCCGCAACAAACTGAACCCTAAGAGGGTATTGGCGAACCCTGTCGTGGATGTGATTCAAAGATGGGGCACTGAACCTTAAGAGTAGGGTACTGCATAAGACGGGACGGAAAAGGGTTTAGGGTTGGATTAGGCGAACCCGCTACGCGGCTCCGCCTAATCCAACCCTAAACCCTTTTCCTTATTCAAGGTCACTAAACCCTCAACAAACTGAACCCTAAGAGGGTATTGGTGAACCCTGTCGTGGATGTGATTCAAAGATGGGGCACTGAACCTTAAGAGTAGGGTACTGCATAAGACGGGACGGAAAAGGGTTTAGGGTTGGATTAGGCGAACCCGCTACGCGGCTCCGCCTAATCCAACCCTAAACCCTTTTCCTTATTCAAGGTCACTAAACCCTCAACAAACTGAACCCTAAGAGGGTATTGGTGAACCCTGTCGTGGATGTGATTCAAAGATGGGGCACTAAACCTTAAGAGTAGGGTATTGCATAAGACGGGACGGAAAAGGGGGTTTAGGATTGGATTAGGCTTACCCGCTACGCGGATCCGCCTAATCCAACCCTAAACCCTTTTCCTTATTCAATGTCACTAAACCCTAAGCAACAAACTGAACCCTAAGAGGGTATTGGTGAACCCTGTCGTGGATGTGATACAAAGATGGGGCACTGAACCTTAAGAGTAGGGTACTGCATAAGACGGGACGAAAAAGGGTTTAGGGTTGGATTAGGCGAACCCGCTACGCGGCTCCGCCTAATCCAATCCTAAACCCTTTTCCTTATTCAAGGTCACTAAACCCGCAACAAACTGAACCCTAAGAGGGTATTGGTGAACCCTGTCGTGGATGTGATTCAAAGATGGGGCACTGAACCTTAAGAGTAGGGTACTGCATAAGACGGGACGGAAAAGGGTTTAGGGTTGGATTAGGCGAACCCGCTACGCGGCTCCGCCTAATCCAACCCTAAACCCTTTTCCTTATTCAAGGTCACTAAACCCGCAACAAACTGAACCCTAAGAGGGTATTGGTGAACCCTGTCGTGGATGTGATTCAAAGATGGGGCACTGAACCTTAAGAGTAGGGTACTGCATAAGACGGGACGGAAAAGGGTTTAGGGTTGGATTAGGCGAACCCGCTACGCGGCTCCGCCTAATCCAACCCTAAACCCTTTTCCTTATTCAAGGTCACTAAACCCGCAACAAACTGAACCCTAAGAGGGTATTGGTGAACCCTGTCGTGGATGTGATTCAAAGATGGGGCACTGAACCTTAAGAATAGGATATTGCATAAGACAGGACGGAAAAGGGTTTAGGGTTGGATTAGGCGAACCCGCTACACGGCTCCGCCTAATCCAACCCTAAACCCTTTTCCTTATTCATGGTCACTAAACCCGCAACAAACTGAACCCTAAGAGGGTATTGGTGAACCCTGTCGTGGATGTGATTCAAAGATGGGGCACTGAACCTTAAGAGTAGGGTATTACATAAGACGGGACGGAAAAGGGGGTTTAGGATTGGATTAGGCTTACCCGCTACGCGGATCCGCCTAATCCAACCCTAAACCCTTTTCCTTATTCAATGTCACTAAACCCTAAGCAACAAACTGAACCCTAAGAGGGTATTGGTGAACCCTGTCGTGGATGTGATACAAAGATGGGGCACTGAACCTTAAGAGTAGGGTACTGCATAAGACGGGACGGAAAAGGGTTTAGGGTTGGATTAGGCGTACCCGCTACGCGAATCCGCCTAATCCAACCCTAAACCCTTTTCCTTAATCAAGGTCACTAAACCCGCAACAAACTGAACCCTAAGAGGGTATTGGCGAACCCTGTCGTGGATGTGATTCAAAGATGGGGCACTGAACCTTAAGAGTAGGGTATTGCATAAGACGGGACGGAAAAGGGTTTAGCGTTGGATTAGGCGAACCCGCTACGCGGCTCCGCCTAATCCAACCTAAAACCCTTTTCCTTATTCAAGGTCACTAAACCCGCAACAAACTGAACCCTAAGAGGGTATTGGTGAACCCTATCGTGGATGTGATTCAAAGATGGAGCACTGAACCTTAAGAGTAGGGTACTGCATAAGACGGGACGGAAAAAGGGTTTAGGGTTGGATTAGGCGAACCCGCTACGCGGCTCCGCCTAATCCAACCTTAAACCCTTTTCCTTATACAAGGTCACTAAACCCGCAACAAACTGAACCGTAAGAGGGTATTGGTGAACCCTGTCGTGGATGTGATTCAAAGATGGGGCACTGAACCTTAAGAGTAGGGTACTGCATAAGACGGGACGGAAAAGGGTTTAGGGTTGGATTAGGCGAACCCGCTACGCGGCTCCGCCTAATCCAACCCTAAACCCTTTTCCTTATTCAAGGTCACTAAACCCTCAACAAACTGAACCCTAAGAGGGTATTGGTGAACCCTGTCGTGGATGTGATTCAAAGATGGGGCACTGAACCTTAAGAGTAGGGTACTGCATAAGACGGGACGGAAAAGGGTTTAGGGTTGGATTAGGCGAACCCGCTACGCGGCTCCGCCTAATCCAACCCTAAACCCTTTTCCTTATTCAAGGTCACTAAACCCTCAACAAACTGAACCCTAAGAGGGTATTGGTGAACCCTGTCGTGGATGTGATTCAAAGATGGGGCACTGAACCTTAAGAGTAGGGTACTGCATAAGACGGGACGGAAAAGGGTTTAGGGTTGGATTAGGCGAACCCGCTACGCGGCTCCGCCTAATCCAACCCTAAACCCTTTTCCTTATTCAAGGACACTAAACCCGCAATAAACTAAACCCTAAGAGGGTATTGGTGAAACCTGTCATGGATGTGATTCAAAGATGGGGCACTGAACCTTAAGAGTAAGGTACTGCATAAGACGGGACGAAAAAGGGTTTAGGGTTGGATTAGGCGAACCCGCTACGCGGCTCCGCCTAATCCAATCCTAAACCCTTTTCCTTATTCAAGGTCACTAAACCCGCAACAAACTGAACCCTAAGAGGGTATTGGTGAACCCTGTCGTGGATGTGATTCAAAGATGGGGCACTGAACCTTAAGAGTAGGGTACTGCATAAGACGGGACGGAAAAGGGTTTAGGGTTGGATTAGGCGAACCCGCTACGCGGCTCCGCCTAATCCAACCCTAAACCCTTTTCCTTATTCAAGGTCACTAAACCCGCAACAAACTGAACCCTAAGAGGGTATTGGTGAACCCTGTCGTGGATGTGATTCAAAGATGGGGCACTGAACCTTAAGAATAGGATATTGCATAAGACAGGACGGAAAAGGGTTTAGGGTTGGATTAGGCGAACCCGCTACACGGCTCCGCCTAATCCAACCCTAAACCCTTTTCCTTATTCATGGTCACTAAACCCGCAACAAACTGAACCCTAAGAGGGTATTGGTGAACCCTGTCGTGGATGTGATTCAAAGATGGGGCACTGAACCTTAAGAGTAGGGTATTACATAAGACGGGACGGAAAAGGGGGTTTAGGATTGGATTAGGCTTACCCGCTACGCGGATCCGCCTGATCCAACCCTAAACCCTTTTCCTTATTCAATGGCACTAAACCCTAAGCAACAAACTGAACCCTAAGAGGGTATTGGTGAACCCTGTCGTGGATGTGATACAAAGATGGGGCACTGAACCTTAAGAGTAGGGTACTGCATAAGACGGGACGGAAAAGGGTTTAGGGTTGGATTAGGCGTACCCGCTACGCGAATCCGCCTAATCCAACCCTAAACCCTTTTCCTTAATCAAGGTCACTAAACCCGCAACAAACTGAACCCTAAGAGGGTATTGGCGAACCCTGTCGTGGATGTGATTCAAAGATGGGGCACTGAACCTTAAGAGTAGGGTATTGCATAAGACGGGACGGAAAAGGGTTTAGCGTTGGATTAGGCGAACCCGCTACGCGGCTCCGCCTAATCCAACCTAAAACCCTTTTCCTTATTCAAGGTCACTAAACCCGCAACAAACTGAACCCTAAGAGGGTATTGGTGAACCCTATCGTGGATGTGATTCAAAGATGGAGCACTGAACCTTAAGAGTAGGGTACTGCATAAGACGGGACGGAAAAAGGGTTTAGGGTTGGATTAGGCGAACCCGCTACGCGGCTCCGCCTAATCCAACCTTAAACCCTTTTCCTTATACAAGGTCACTAAACCCGCAACAAACTGAACCGTAAGAGGGTATTGGTGAACCCTGTCGTGGATGTGATTCAAAGATGGGGCACTGAACCTTAAGAGTAGGGTACTGCATAAGACGGGACGGAAAAGGGTTTAGGGTTGGATTAGGCGAACCCGCTACGCGGCTCCGCCTAATCCAACCCTAAACCCTTTTCCTTATTCAAGGTCACTAAACCCTCAACAAACTGAACCCTAAGAGGGTATTGGTGAACCCTGTCGTGGATGTGATTCAAAGATGGGGCACTGAACCTTAAGAGTAGGGTACTGCATAAGACGGGACGGAAAAGGGTTTAGGGTTGGATTAGGCGAACCCGCTACGCGGCTCCGCCTAATCCAACCCTAAACCCTTTTCCTTATTCAAGGTCACTAAACCCTCAACAAACTGAACCCTAAGAGGGTATTGGTGAACCCTGTCGTGGATGTGATTCAAAGATGGGGCACTGAACCTTAAGAGTAGGGTACTGCATAAGACGGGACGGAAAAGGGTTTAGGGTTGGATTAGGCGAACCCGCTACGCGGCTCCGCCTAATCCAACCCTAAACCCTTTTCCTTATTCAAGGACACTAAACCCGCAATAAACTAAACCCTAAGAGGGTATTGGTGAAACCTGTCATGGATGTGATTCAAAGATGGGGCACTGAACCTTAAGAGTAAGGTACTGCATAAGACGGGACGAAAAAGGGTTTAGGGTTGGATTAGGCGAACCCGCTACGCGGCTCCGCCTAATCCAATCCTAAACCCTTTTCCTTATTCAAGGTCACTAAACCCGCAACAAACTGAACCCTAAGAGGGTATTGGTGAACCCTGTCGTGGATGTGATTCAAAGATGGGGCACTGAACCTTAAGAGTAGGGTACTGCATAAGACGGGACGGAAAAGGGTTTAGGGTTGGATTAGGCGAACCCGCTACGCGGCTCCGCCTAATCCAACCCTAAACCCTTTTCCTTATTCAAGGTCACTAAACCCGCAACAAACTGAACCCTAAGAGGGTATTGGTGAACCCTGTCGTGGATGTGATTCAAAGATGGGGCACTGAACCTTAAGAATAGGATATTGCATAAGACAGGACGGAAAAGGGTTTAGGGTTGGATTAGGCGAACCCGCTACACGGCTCCGCCTAATCCAACCCTAAACCGTTTTCCTTATTCATGGTCACTAAACCCGCAACAAACTGAACCCTAAGAGGGTATTGGTGAACCCTGTCGTGGATGTGATTCAAAGATGGGGCACTGAACCTTAAGAGTAGGGTATTACATAAGACGGGACGGAAAAGGGGGTTTAGGATTGGATTAGGCTTACCCGCTACGCGGATCCGCCTAATCCAACCCTAAACCCTTTTCCTTATTCAATGGCACTAAACCCTAAGCAACAAACTGAACCCTAAGAGGGTATTGGTGAACCCTGTCGTGGATGTGATACAAAGATGGGGCACTGAACCTTAAGAGTAGGGTACTGCATAAGACGGGACGGAAAAGGGTTTAGGGTTGGATTAGGCGTACCCGCTACGCGAATCCGCCTAATCCAACCCTAAACCCTTTTCCTTAATCAAGGTCACTAAACCCGCAACAAACTGAACCCTAAGAGGGTATTGGCGAACCCTGTCGTGGATGTGATTCAAAGATGGGGCACTGAACCTTAAGAGTAGGGTATTGCATAAGACGGGACGGAAAAGGGTTTAGCGTTGGATTAGGCGAACCCGCTACGCGGCTCCGCCTAATCCAACCTTAAACCCTTTTCCTTATACAAGGTCACTAAACCCGCAACAAACTGAACCGTAAGAGGGTATTGGTGAACCCTGTCGTGGATGTGATTCAAAGATGGGGCACTGAACCTTAAGAGTAGGGTACTGCATAAGACGGGACGGAAAAGGGTTTAGGGTTGGATTAGGCGAACCCGCTACGCGGCTCCGCCTAATCCAACCCTAAACCCTTTTCCTTATTCAAGGTCACTAAACCCTCAACAAACTGAACCCTAAGAGGGTATTGGTGAACCCTGTCGTGGATGTGATTCAAAGATGGGGCACTGAACCTTAAGAGTAGGGTACTGCATAAGACGGGACGGAAAAGGGTTTAGGGTTGGATTAGGCGAACCCGCTACGCGGCTCCGCCTAATCCAACCCTAAACCCTTTTCCTTATTCAAGGTCACTAAACCCTCAACAAACTGAACCCTAAGAGGGTATTGGTGAACCCTGTCGTGGATGTGATTCAAAGATGGGGCACTGAACCTTAAGAGTAGGGTACTGCATAAGACGGGACGGAAAAGGGTTTAGGGTTGGATTAGGCGAACCCGCTACGCGGCTCCGCCTAATCCAACCCTAAACCCTTTTCCTTATTCAAGGACACTAAACCCGCAATAAACTAAACCCTAAGAGGGTATTGGTGAAACCTGTCATGGATGTGATTCAAAGATGGGGCACTGAACCTTAAGAGTAAGGTACTGCATAAGACGGGACGAAAAAGGGTTTAGGGTTGGATTAGGCGAACCCGCTACGCGGCTCCGCCTAATCCAATCCTAAACCCTTTTCCTTATTCAAGGTCACTAAACCCGCAACAAACTGAACCCTAAGAGGGTATTGGTGAACCCTGTCGTGGATGTGATTCAAAGATGGGGCACTGAACCTTAAGAGTAGGGTACTGCATAAGACGGGACGGAAAAGGGTTTAGGGTTGGATTAGGCGAACCCGCTACGCGGCTCCGCCTAATCCAACCCTAAACCCTTTTCCTTATTCAAGGTCACTAAACCCGCAACAAACTGAACCCTAAGAGGGTATTGGTGAACCCTGTCGTGGATGTGATTCAAAGATGGGGCACTGAACCTTAAGAATAGGATATTGCATAAGACAGGACGGAAAAGGGTTTAGGGTTGGATTAGGCGAACCCGCTACACGGCTCCGCCTAATCCAACCCTAAACCCTTTTCCTTATTCATGGTCACTAAACCCGCAACAAACTGAACCCTAAGAGGGTATTGGTGAACCCTGTCGTGGATGTGATTCAAAGATGGGGCACTGAACCTTAAGAGTAGGGTATTACATAAGACGGGACGGAAAAGGGGGTTTAGGATTGGATTAGGCTTACCCGCTACGCGGATCCGCCTAATCCAACCCTAAACCCTTTTCCTTATTCAATAGCACTAAACCCTAAGCAACAAACTGAACCCTAAGAGGGTATTGGTGAACCCTGTCGTGGATGTGATACAAAGATGGGGCACTGAACCTTAAGAGTAGGGTACTGCATAAGACGGGACGGAAAAGGGTTTAGGGTTGGATTAGGCGTACCCGCTACGCGAATCCGCCTAATCCAACCCTAAACCCTTTTCCTTAATCAAGGTCACTAAACCCGCAACAAACTGAACCCTAAGAGGGTATTGGCGAACCCTGTCGTGGATGTGATTCAAAGATGGGGCACTGAACCTTAAGAGTAGGGTATTGCATAAGACGGGACGGAAAAGGGTTTAGCGTTGGATTAGGCGAACCCGCTACGCGGCTCCGCCTAATCCAACCTAAAACCCTTTTCCTTATTCAAGGTCACTAAACCCGCAACAAACTGAACCCTAAGAGGGTATTGGTGAACCCTATCGTGGATGTGATTCAAAGATGGAGCACTGAACCTTAAGAGTAGGGTACTGCATAAGACGGGACGGAAAAGGGTTTAGGGTTGGATTAGGCGAACCCGCTACGCGGCTCCGCCTAATCCAACCCTAAACCCTTTTCCTTATTCAAGGTCACTAAACCCGCAACAAACTGAACCCTAAGAGGGTATTGGTGAACCCTGTCGTGGATGTGATTCAAAGATGGGGCACTGAACCTTAAGAATAGGATATTGCATAAGACAGGACGGAAAAGGGTTTAGGGTTGGATTAGGCGAACCCGCTACACGGCTCCGCCTAATCCAACCCTAAACCCTTTTCCTTATTCATGGTCACTAAACCCGCAACAAACTGAACCCTAAGAGGGTATTGGTGAACCCTGTCGTGGATGTGATTCAAAGATGGGGCACTGAACCTTAAGAGTAGGGTATTACATAAGACGGGACGGAAAAGGGGGTTTAGGATTGGATTAGGCTTACCCGCTACGCGGATCCGCCTAATCCAACCCTAAACCCTTTTCCTTATTCAATGGCACTAAACCCTAAGCAACAAACTGAACCCTAAGAGGGTATTGGTGAACCCTGTCGTGGATGTGATACAAAGATGGGGCACTGAACCTTAAGAGTAGGGTACTGCATAAGACGGGACGGAAAAGGGTTTAGGGTTGGATTAGGCGAACCCGCTACGCGGCTCCGCCTAATCCAACCCTAAACCCTTTTCCTTATTCAAGGTCACTAAACCCTCAACAAACTGAACCCTAAGAGGGTATTGGTGAACCCTGTCGTGGATGTGATTCAAAGATGGGGCACTGAACCTTAAGAGTAGGGTACTGCATAAGACGGGACGGAAAAGGGTTTAGGGTTGGATTAGGCGAACCCGCTACGCGGCTCCGCCTAATCCAACCCTAAACCCTTTTCCTTATTCAAGGACACTAAACCCGCAATAAACTAAACCCTAAGAGGGTATTGGTGAAACCTGTCATGGATGTGATTCAAAGATGGGGCACTGAACCTTAAGAGTAAGGTACTGCATAAGACGGGACGAAAAAGGGTTTAGGGTTGGATTAGGCGAACCCGCTACGCGGCTCCGCCTAATCCAATCCTAAACCCTTTTCCTTATTCAAGGTCACTAAACCCGCAACAAACTGAACCCTAAGAGGGTATTGGTGAACCCTGTCGTGGATGTGATTCAAAGATGGGGCACTGAACCTTAAGAATAGGATATTGCATAAGACAGGACGGAAAAGGGTTTAGGGTTGGATTAGGCGAACCCGCTACACGGCTCCGCCTAATCCAACCCTAAACCCTTTTCCTTATTCATGGTCACTAAACCCGCAACAAACTGAACCCTAAGAGGGTATTGGTGAACCCTGTCGTGGATGTGATTCAAAGATGGGGCACTGAACCTTAAGAGTAGGGTATTACATAAGACGGGACGGAAAAGGGGGTTTAGGATTGGATTAGGCTTACCCGCTACGCGGATCCGCCTAATCCAACCCTAAACCCTTTTCCTTATTCAATGGCACTAAACCCTAAGCAACAAACTGAACCCTAAGAGGGTATTGGTGAACCCTGTCGTGGATGTGATACAAAGATGGGGCACTGAACCTTAAGAGTAGGGTACTGCATAAGACGGGACGGAAAAGGGTTTAGGGTTGGATTAGGCGTACCCGCTACGCGAATCCGCCTAATCCAACCCTAAACCCTTTTCCTTAATCAAGGTCACTAAACCCGCAACAAACTGAACCCTAAGAGGGTATTGGCGAACCCTGTCGTGGATGTGATTCAAAGATGGGGCACTGAACCTTAAGAGTAGGGTATTGCATAAGACGGGACGGAAAAAGGGTTTAGCGTTGGATTAGGCGAACCCGCTACGCGGCTCCGCCTAATCCAACCTAAAACCCTTTTCCTTATTCAAGGTCACTAAACCCGCAACAAACTGAACCCTAAGAGGGTATTGGTGAACCCTATCGTGGATGTGATTCAAAGATGGAGCACTGAACCTTAAGAGTAGGGTACTGCATAAGACGGGACGGAAAAAGGGTTTAGGGTTGGATTAGGCGAACCCGCTACGCGGCTCCGCCTAATCCAACCTTAAACCCTTTTCCTTATACAAGGTCACTAAACCCGCAACAAACTGAACCGTAAGAGGGTATTGGTGAACCCTGTCGTGGATGTGATTCAAAGATGGGGCACTGAACCTTAAGAGTAGGGTACTGCATAAGACGGGACGGAAAAGGGTTTAGGGTTGGATTAGGCGAACCCGCTACGCGGCTCCGCCTAATCCAACCCTAAACCCTTTTCCTTATTCAAGGTCACTAAACCCTCAACAAACTGAACCCTAAGAGGGTATTGGTGAACCCTGTCGTGGATGTGATTCAAAGATGGGGCACTGAACCTTAAGAGTAGGGTACTGCATAAGACGGGACGGAAAAGGGTTTAGGGTTGGATTAGGCGAACCCGCTACGCGGCTCCGCCTAATCCAACCCTAAACCCTTTTCCTTATTCAAGGTCACTAAACCCTCAACAAACTGAACCCTAAGAGGGTATTGGTGAACCCTGTCGTGGATGTGATTCAAAGATGGGGCACTGAACCTTAAGAGTAGGGTACTGCATAAGACGGGACGGAAAAGGGTTTAGGGTTGGATTAGGCGAACCCGCTACGCGGCTCCGCCTAATCCAACCCTAAACCCTTTTCCTTATTCAAGGACACTAAACCCGCAATAAACTAAACCCTAAGAGGGTATTGGTGAAACCTGTCATGGATGTGATTCAAAGATGGGGCACTGAACCTTAAGAGTAAGGTACTGCATAAGACGGGACGAAAAAGGGTTTAGGGTTGGATTAGGCGAACCCGCTACGCGGCTCCGCCTAATCCAATCCTAAACCCTTTTCCTTATTCAAGGTCACTAAACCCGCAACAAACTGAACCCTAAGAGGGTATTGGTGAACCCTGTCGTGGATGTGATTCAAAGATGGGGCACTGAACCTTAAGAGTAGGGTACTGCATAAGACGGGACGGAAAAGGGTTTAGGGTTGGATTAGGCGAACCCACTACGCGGCTCCGCCTAATCCAACCCTAAACCCTTTTCCTTATTCAAGGTCACTAAACCCGCAACAAACTGAACCCTAAGAGGGTATTGGTGAACCCTGTCGTGGATGTGATTCAAAGATGGGGCACTGAACCTTAAGAGTAGGGTATTACATAAGACGGGACGGAAAAGGGGGTTTAGGATTGGATTAGGCTTACCCGCTACGCGGATCCGCCTAATCCAACCCTAAACCCTTTTCCTTATTCAATGGCACTAAACCCTAAGCAACAAACTGAACCCTAAGAGGGTATTGGTGAACCCTGTCGTGGATGTGATACAAAGATGGGGCACTGAACCTTAAGAGTAGGGTACTGCATAAGACGGGACGGAAAAGGGTTTAGGGTTGGATTAGGCGTACCCGCTACGCGAATCCGCCTAATCCAACCCTAAACCCTTTTCCTTAATCAAGGTCACTAAACCCGCAACAAACTGAACCCTAAGAGGGTATTGGCGAACCCTGTCGTGGATGTGATTCAAAGATGGGGCACTGAACCTTAAGAGTAGGGTGTTGCATAAGACGGGACGGAAAAGGGTTTAGCGTTGGATTAGGCGAACCCGCTACGCGGCTCCGCCTAATCCAACCTTAAACCCTTTTCCTTATACAAGGTCACTAAACCCGCAACAAACTGTACCGTAAGAGGGTATTGGTGAACCCTGTCGTGGATGTGATTCAAAGATGGGGCACTGAACCTTAAGAGTAGGGTACTGCATAAGACGGGACGGAAAAGGGTTTAGGGTTGGATTAGGCGAACCCGCTACGCGGCTCCGCCTAATCCAACCCTAAACCCTTTTCCTTATTCAAGGTCACTAAACCCTCAACAAACTGAACCCTAAGAGGGTATTGGTGAACCCTGTCGTGGATGTGATTCAAAGATGGGGCACTGAACCTTAAGAGTAGGGTACTGCATAAGACGGGACGGAAAAGGGTTTAGGGTTGGATTAGGCGAACCCGCTACGCGGCTCCGCCTAATCCAACCCTAAACCCTTTTCCTTATTCAAGGTCACTAAACCCTCAACAAACTGAACCCTAAGAGGGTATTGGTGAACCCTGTCGTGGATGTGATTCAAAGATGGGGCACTGAACCTTAAGAGTAGGGTACTGCATAAGACGGGACGGAAAAGGGTTTAGGGTTGGATTAGGCGAACCCGCTACGCGGCTCCGCCTAATCCAACCCTAAACCCTTTTCCTTATTCAAGGACACTAAACCCGCAATAAACTAAACCCTAAGAGGGTATTGGTGAAACCTGTCATGGATGTGATTCAAAGATGGGGCACTGAACCTTAAGAGTAAGGTACTGCATAAGACGGGACGAAAAAGGGTTTAGGGTTGGATTAGGCGAACCCGCTACGCGGCTCCGCCTAATCCAATCCTAAACCCTTTTCCTTATTCAAGGTCACTAAACCCGCAACAAACTGAACCCTAAGAGGGTATTGGTGAACCCTGTCGTGGATGTGATTCAAAGATGGGGCACTGAACCTTAAGAGTAGGGTACTGCATAAGACGGGACGGAAAAGGGTTTAGGGTTGGATTAGGCGAACCCGCTACGCGGCTCCGCCTAATCCAACCCTAAACCCTTTTCCTTATTCAAGGTCACTAAACCCGCAACAAACTGAACCCTAAGAGGGTATTGGTGAACCCTGTCGTGGATGTGATTCAAAGATGGGGCACTGAACCTTAAGAATAGGATATTGCATAAGACAGGACGGAAAAGGGTTTAGGGTTGGATTAGGCGAACCCGCTACACGGCTCCGCCTAATCCAACCCTAAACCCTTTTCCTTATTCATGGTCACTAAACCCGCAACAAACTGAACCCTAAGAGGGTATTGGTGAACCCTGTCGTGGATGTGATTCAAAGATGGGGCACTGAACCTTAAGAGTAGGGTATTACATAAGACGGGACGGAAAAGGGGGTTTAGGATTGGATTAGGCTTACCCGCTACGCGGATCCGCCTAATCCAACCCTAAACCCTTTTCCTTATTCAATGGCACTAAACCCTAAGCAACAAACTGAACCCTAAGAGGGTATTGGTGAACCCTGTCGTGGATGTGATACAAAGATGGGGCACTGAACCTTAAGAGTAGGGTACTGCATAAGACGGGACGGAAAAGGGTTTAGGGTTGGATTAGGCGTACCCGCTACGCGAATCCGCCTAATCCAACCCTAAACCCTTTTCCTTAATCAAGGTCACTAAACCCGCAACAAACTGAACCCTAAGAGGGTATTGGCGAACCCTGTCGTGGATGTGATTCAAAGATGGGGCACTGAACCTTAAGAGTAGGGTATTGCATAAGACGGGACGGAAAAGGGTTTAGCGTTGGATTAGGCGAACCCGCTACGCGGCTCCGCCTAATCCAACCTAAAACCCTTTTCCTTATTCAAGGTCACTAAACCCGCAACAAACTGAACCCTAAGAGGGTATTGGTGAACCCTATCGTGGATGTGATTCAAAGATGGAGCACTGAACCTTAAGAGTAGGGTACTGCATAAGACGGGACGGAAAAAGGGTTTAGGGTTGGATTAGGCGAACCCGCTACGCGGCTCCGCCTAATCCAACCCTAAACCCTTTTCCTTATTCAAGGTCACTAAACCCTCAACAAACTGAACCCTAAGAGGGTATTGGTGAACCCTGTCGTGGATGTGATTCAAAGATGGGGCACTGAACCTTAAGAGTAGGGTACTGCATAAGACGGGACGGAAAAGGGTTTAGGGTTGGATTAGGCGAACCCGCTACGCGGCTCCGCCTAATCCAACCGTAAACCCTTTTCCTTATACAAGGTCACTAAACCCGCAACAAACTGAACCGTAAGAGGGTATTGGTGAACCCTGTCGTGGATGTGATTCAAAGATGGGGCACTGAACCTTAAGAGTAGGGTACTGCATAAGACGGGACGGAAAAGGGTTTAGGGTTGGATTAGGCGAACCCGCTACGCGGCTCCGCCTAATCCAACCCTAAACCCTTTTCCTTATTCAAGGACACTAAACCCGCAACAAACTGAACCCTAAGAGGGTATTGGTGAACCCTGTCGTGGATGTGATTCAAAGATGGGGCACTGAACCTTAAGAATAGGATATTGCATAAGACAGGACGGAAAAGGGTTTAGGGTTGGATTAGGCGAACCCGCTACACGGCTCCGCCTAATCCAACCCTAAACCCTTTTCCTTATTCATGGTCACTAAACCCGCAACAAACTGAACCCTAAGAGGGTATTGGTGAACCCTGTCGTGGATGTGATTCAAAGATGGGGCACTGAACCTTAAGAGTAGGGTATTACATAAGACGGGACGGAAAAGGGGGTTTAGGATTGGATTAGGCTTACCCGCTACGCGGATCCGCCTAATCCAACCCTAAACCCTTTTCCTTATTCAATGGCACTAAACCCTAAGCAACAAACTGAACCCTAAGAGGGTATTGGTGAACCCTGTCGTGGATGTGATACAAAGATGGGGCACTGAACCTTAAGAGTAGGGTACTGCATAAGACGGGACGGAAAAGGGTTTAGGGTTGGATTAGGCGTACCCGCTACGCGAATCCGCCTAATCCAACCCTAAACCCTTTTCCTTAATCAAGGTCACTAAACCCGCAACAAACTGAACCCTAAGAGGGTATTGGCGAACCCTGTCGTGGATGTGATTCAAAGATGGGGCACTGAACCTTAAGAGTAGGGTATTGCATAAGACGGGACGGAAAAGGGTTTAGCGTTGGATTAGGCGAACCCGCTACGCGGCTCCGCCTAATCCAACCTAAAACCCTTTTCCTTATTCAAGGTCACTAAACCCGCAACAAACTGAACCCTAAGAGGGTATTGGTGAACCCTATCGTGGATGTGATTCAAAGATGGAGCACTGAACCTTAAGAGTAGGGTACTGCATAAGACGGGACGGAAAAAGGGTTTAGGGTTGGATTAGGCGAACCCGCTACGCGGCTCCGCCTAATCCAACCCTAAACCCTTTTCCTTATTCAAGGTCACTAAACCCTCAACAAACTGAACCCTAAGAGGGTATTGGTGAACCCTGTCGTGGATGTGATTCAAAGATGGGGCACTGAACCTTAAGAGTAGGGTACTGCATAAGACGGGACGGAAAAGGGTTTAGGGTTGGATTAGGCGAACCCGCTACGCGGCTCCGCCTAATCCAACCCTAAACCCTTTTCCTTATTCAAGGTCACTAAACCCTCAACAAACTGAACCCTAAGAGGGTATTGGTGAACCCTGTCGTGGATGTGATTCAAAGATGGGGCACTGAACCTTAAGAGTAGGGTACTGCATAAGACGGGACGGAAAAGGGTTTAGGGTTGGATTAGGCGAACCCGCTACGCGGCTCCGCCTAATCCAACCCTAAACCCTTTTCCTTATTCAAGGACACTAAACCCGCAATAAACTAAACCCTAAGAGGGTATTGGTGAAACCTGTCATGGATGTGATTCAAAGATGGGGCACTGAACCTTAAGAGTAAGGTACTGCATAAGACGGGACGAAAAAGGGTTTAGGGTTGGATTAGGCGAACCCGCTATGCGGCTCCGCCTAATCCAATCCTAAACCCTTTTCCTTATTCAAGGTCACTAAACCCGCAACAAACTGAACCCTAAGAGGGTATTGGTGAACCCTGTCGTGGATGTGATTCAAAGATGGGGCACTGAACCTTAAGAGTAGGGTACTGCATAAGACGGGACGGAAAAGGGTTTAGGGTTGGATTAGGCGAACCCGCTACGCGGCTCCGCCTAATCCAACCCTAAACCCTTTTCCTTATTCAAGGTCACTAAACCCGCAACAAACTGAACCCTAAGAGGGTATTGGTGAACCCTGTCGTGGATGTGATTCAAAGATGGGGCACTGAACCTTAAGAGTAGGGTATTACATAAGACGGGACGGAAAAGGGGGTTTAGGATTGGATTAGGCTTACCCGCTACGCGGATCCGCCTAATCCAACCCTAAACCCTTTTCCTTATTCAATGGCACTAAACCCTAAGCAACAAACTGAACCCTAAGAGGGTATTGGTGAACCCTGTCGTGGATGTGATACAAAGATGGGGCACTGAACCTTAAGAGTAGGGTACTGCATAAGACGGGACGGAAAAGGGTTTAGGGTTGGATTAGGCGTACCCGCTACGCGAATCCGCCTAATCCAACCCTAAACCCTTTTCCTTAATCAAGGTCACTAAACCCGCAACAAACTGAACCCTAAGAGGGTATTGGCGAACCCTGTCGTGGATGTGATTCAAAGATGGGGCACTGAACCTTAAGAGTAGGGTATTGCATAAGACGGGACGGAAAAGGGTTTAGCGTTGGATTAGGCGAACCCGCTACGCGGCTCCGCCTAATCCAACCTTAAACCCTTTTCCTTATACAAGGTCACTAAACCCGCAACAAACTGAACCGTAAGAGGGTATTGGTGAACCCTGTCGTGGATGTGATTCAAAGATGGGGCACTGAACCTTAAGAGTAGGGTACTGCATAAGACGGGACGGAAAAGGGTTTAGGGTTGGATTAGGCGAACCCGCTACGCGGCTCCGCCTAATCCAACCCTAAACCCTTTTCCTTATTCAAGGTCACTAAACCCTCAACAAACTGAACCCTAAGAGGGTATTGGTGAACCCTGTCGTGGATGTGATTCAAAGATGGGGCACTGAACCTTAAGAGTAGGGTACTGCATAAGACGGGACGGAAAAGGGTTTAGGGTTGGATTAGGCGAACCCGCTACGCGGCTCCGCCTAATCCAACCCTAAACCCTTTTCCTTATTCAAGGTCACTAAACCCTCAACAAACTGAACCCTAAGAGGGTATTGGTGAACCCTGTCGTGGATGTGATTCAAAGATGGGGCACTGAACCTTAAGAGTAGGGTACTGCATAAGACGGGACGGAAAAGGGTTTAGGGTTGGATTAGGCGAACCCGCTACGCGGCTCCGCCTAATCCAACCCTAAACCCTTTTCCTTATTCAAGGACACTAAACCCGCAATAAACTAAACCCTAAGAGGGTATTGGTGAAACCTGTCATGGATGTGATTCAAAGATGGGGCACTGAACCTTAAGAGTAAGGTACTGCATAAGACGGGACGAAAAAGGGTTTAGGGTTGGATTAGGCGAACCCGCTACGCGGCTCCGCCTAATCCAATCCTAAACCCTTTTCCTTATTCAAGGTCACTAAACCCGCAACAAACTGAACCCTAAGAGGGTATTGGTGAACCCTGTCGTGGATGTGATTCAAAGATGGGGCACTGAACCTTAAGAGTAGGGTACTGCATAAGACGGGACGGAAAAGGGTTTAGGGTTGGATTAGGCGAACCCGCTACGCGGCTCCGCCTAATCCAACCCTAAACCCTTTTCCTTATTCAAGGTCACTAAACCCGCAACAAACTGAACCCTAAGAGGGTATTGGTGAACCCTGTCGTGGATGTGATTCAAAGATGGGGCACTGAACCTTAAGAATAGGATATTGCATAAGACAGGACGGAAAAGGGTTTAGGGTTGGATTAGGCGAACCCGCTACACGGCTCCGCCTAATCCAACCCTAAACCCTTTTCCTTATTCATGGTCACTAAACCCGCAACAAACTGAACCCTAAGAGGGTATTGGTGAACCCTGTCGTGGATGTGATTCAAAGATGGGGCACTGAACCTTAAGAGTAGGGTATTACATAAGACGGGACGGAAAAGGGGGTTTAGGATTGGATTAGGCTTACCCGCTACGCGGATCCGCCTAATCCAACCCTAAACCCTTTTCCTTATTCAATGGCACTAAACCCTAAGCAACAAACTGAACCCTAAGAGGGTATTGGTGAACCCTGTCGTGGATGTGATACAAAGATGGGGCACTGAACCTTAAGAGTAGGGTACTGCATAAGACGGGACGGAAAAGGGTTTAGGGTTGGATTAGGCGTACCCGCTACGCGAATCCGCCTAATCCAACCCTAAACCCTTTTCCTTAATCAAGGTCACTAAACCCGCAACAAACTGAACCCTAAGAGGGTATTGGCGAACCCTGTCGTGGATGTGATTCAAAGATGGGGCACTGAACCTTAAGAGTAGGGTATTGCATAAGACGGGACGGAAAAGGGTTTAGCGTTGGATTAGGCGAACCCGCTACGCGGCTCCGCCTAATCCAACCTAAAACCCTTTTCCTTATTCAAGGTCACTAAACCCGCAACAAACTGAACCCTAAGAGGGTATTGGTGAACCCTATCGTGGATGTGATTCAAAGATGGAGCACTGAACCTTAAGAGTAGGGTACTGCATAAGACGGGACGGAAAAAGGGTTTAGGGTTGGATTAGGCGAACCCGCTACGCGGCTCCGCCTAATCCAACCTTAAACCCTTTTCCTTATACAAGGTCACTAAACCCGCAACAAACTGAACCGTAAGAGGGTATTGGTGAACCCTGTCGTGGATGTGATTCAAAGATGGGGCACTGAACCTTAAGAGTAGGGTACTGCATAAGACGGGACGGAAAAGGGTTTAGGGTTGGATTAGGCGAACCCGCTACGCGGCTCCGCCTAATCCAACCCTAAACCCTTTTCCTTATTCAAGGTCACTAAACCCTCAACAAACTGAACCCTAAGAGGGTATTGTTGAACCCTGTTGTGGATGTGATTCAAAGATGGGGCACTGAACCTTAAGAGTAGGGTACTGCATAAGACGGGACGGAAAAGCGTTTAGGGTTGGATTAGGCGAACCCGCTACGCGGCTCCGCCTAATCCAACCCTAAACCCTTTTCCTTATTCAAGGTCACTAAACCCTCAACAAACTGAACCCTAAGAGGGTATTGGTGAACCCTGTCGTGGATGTGATTCAAAGATGGGGCACTGAACCTTAAGAGTAGGGTACTGCATAAGACGGGACGGAAAAGGGTTTAGGGTTGGATTAGGCGAACCCGCTACGCGGCTCCGCCTAATCCAACCCTAAACCCTTTTCCTTATTCAAGGACACTAAACCCGCAATAAACTAAACCCTAAGAGGGTATTGGTGAAACCTGTCGTGGATGTGATTCAAAGATGGGGCACTGAACCTTAAGAGTAAGGTACTGCATAAGACGGGACGAAAAAGGGTTTAGGGTTGGATTAGGCGAACCCGCTACGCGGCTCCGCCTAATCCAATCCTAAACCCTTTTCCTTATTCAAGGTCACTAAACCCGCAACAAACTGAACCCTAAGAGGGTATTGGTGAACCCTGTCGTGGATGTGATTCAAAGATGGGGCACTGAACCTTAAGAGTAGGGTACTGCATAAGACGGGACGGAAAAGGGTTTAGGGTTGGATTAGGCGAACCCGCAACGCGGCTCCGCCTAATCCAACCCTAAACCCTTTTCCTTATTCAAGGTCACTAAACCCGCAACAAACTGAACCCTAAGAGGGTATTGGTGAACCCTGTCGTGGATGTGATTCAAAGATGGGGCACTGAACCTTAAGAGTAGGGTACTGCATAAGACGGGACGGAAAAGGGTTTAGGGTTGGATTAGGCGAACCCGCTACGCGGCTCCGCCTAATCCAACCCTAAACCCTTTTCCTTATTCAAGATCACTAAACCCGCAACAAACTGAACCCTAAGAGGGTATTGGTGAACCCTGTCGTGGATGTGATTCAAAGATGGGGCACTGAACCTTAAGAATAGGATATTGCATAAGACAGGACGGAAAAGGGTTTAGGGTTGGATTAGGCGAACCCGCTACACGGCTCCGCCTAATCCAACCCTAAACCCTTTTCCTTATTCATGGTCACTAAACCCGCAACAAACTGAACCCTAAGAGGGTATTGGTGAACCCTGTCGTGGATGTGATTCAAAGATGGGGCACTGAACCTTAAGAGTAGGGTATTACATAAGACGGGACGGAAAAGGGGGTTTAGGATTGGATTAGGCTTACCCGCTACGCGGATCCGCCTAATCCAACCCTAAACCCTTTTCCTTATTCAATGTCACTAAACCCTAAGCAACAAACTGAACCCTAAGAGGGTATTGGTGAACCCTGTCGTGGATGTGATACAAAGATGGGGCACTGAACCTTAAGAGTAGGGTACTGCATAAGACGGGACGGAAAAGGGTTTAGGGTTGGATTAGGCGTACCCGCTACGCGAATCCGCCTAATCCAACCCTAAACCCTTTTCCTTAATCAAGGTCACTAAACCCGCAACAAACTGAACCCTAAGAGGGTATTGGCGAACCCTGTCGTGGATGTGATTCAAAGATGGGGCACTGAACCTTAAGAGTAGGGTATTGCATAAGACGGGACGGAAAAGGGTTTAGCGTTGGATTAGGCGAACCCGCTACGCGGCTCCGCCTAATCCAACCTAAAACCCTTTTCCTTATTCAAGGTCACTAAACCCGCAACAAACTGAACCCTAAGAGGGTATTGGTGAACCCTATCGTGGATGTGATTCAAAGATGGAGCACTGAACCTTAAGAGAAGGGTACTGCATAAGACGGGACGGAAAAAGGGTTTAGGGTTGGATTAGGCGAACCCGCTACGCGGCTCCGCCTAATCCAACCTTAAACCCTTTTCCTTATACAAGGTCACTAAACCCGCAACAAACTGAACCGTAAGAGGGTATTGGTGAACCCTGTCGTGGATGTGATTCAAATATGGGGCACTGAACCTTACGAGTAGGGTACTGCATAAGACGGGAAGGAAAAGGGTTTAGGGTTTTATTAGGCGAACCCGCTACGCGGCTCTGCCTGATCCAACCCTAAACCCTTTTCCTTATTCAAGGTCACTAAAACCGCAACAAACTGAACCCTAAGAGGGTACTGGTGAACCCTGTCGTGGATGTGATTCAAAAATGGGGCACTGAACCTTAAGAGTAGGGTACTGCATAAGACGGGACGGAAAAGGGTTTAGGGTTGGATTAGGCGAACCCGCTACGCGGCTCCGCCTAATCCAACCCTAAACCCTTTTCCTTATTCAAGGTCACTAAACCCTCAACAAACTGAACCCTAAGAGGGTATTGGTGAACCCTGTCGTGGATGTGATTCAAAGATGGGGCACTGAACCTTAAGAGTAGGGTACTGCATAAGACGGGACGGAAAAGGGTTTAGGGTTGGATTAGGCGAACCCGCTACGCGGCTCCGCCTAATCCAACCCTAAACCCTTTTCCTTATTCAAGGACACTAAACCCGCAATAAACTAAACCCTAAGAGGGTATTGGTGAAACCTGTCGTGGATGTGATTCAAAGATGGGGCACTGAACCTTAAGAGTAAGGTACTGCATAAGACGGGACGAAAAAGGGTTTAGGGTTGGATTAGGCGAACCCGCTACGCGGCTCCGCCTAATCCAATCCTAAACCCTTTTCCTTATTCAAGGTCACTAAACCCGCAACAAACTGAACCCTAAGAGGGTATTGGTGAACCCTGTCGTGGATGTGATTCAAAGATGGGGCACTGAACCTTAAGAGTAGGGTACTGCATAAGACGGGACGGAAAAGGGTTTAGGGTTGGATTAGGCGAACCCGCTACGCGGCTCCGCCTAATCCAACCCTAAACCCTTTTCCTTATTCAAGGTCACTAAACCCGCAACAAACTGAACCCTAAGAGGGTATTGGTGAACCCTGTCGTGGATGTGATTCAAAGATGGGGCACTGAACCTTAAGAATAGGGTATTGCATAAGACAGGACGGAAAAGGGTTTAGGGTTGGATTAGGCGAACCCGCTACACGGCTCCGCCTAATCCAACCCTAAACCCTTTTCCTTATTCATGGTCACTAAACCCGCAACAAACTGAACCCTAAGAGGGTATTGGTGAACCCTGTCGTGGATGTGATTCAAAGATGGGGCACTGAACCTTAAGAGTAGGGTATTACATAAGACGGGACGGAAAATGGGGTTTAGGATTGGATTAGGCTTAACCGCTACGCGGATCCGCCTAATCCAACCCTAAACCCTTTTTCTTATTCAATGTCACTAAACCCTAAGCAACAAACTGAACCCTAAGAGGGTATTGGTGAACCCTGTCGTGGATGTGATACAAAGATGGGGCACTGAACCTTAAGAGTAGGGTACTGCATAAGACGGGACGGAAAAGGGTTTAGGGTTGGATTAGGCGTATCCGCTACGCGAATCCGCCTAATCCAACCCTAAACCCTTTTCCTTAATCAAGGTCACTAAACCCGCAACAAACTGAACCCTAAGAGGGTATTGGCGAACCCTGTCGTGGATGTGATTCAAAGATGGGGCACTGAACCTTAAGAGTAGGGTATTGCATAAGACGGGACGGAAAAGGGTTTAGCGTTGGATTAGGCGAACCCGCTACGCGGCTCCGCCTAATCCAACCTAAAACCCTTTTCCTTATTCAAGGTCACTAAACCCGCAACAAACTGAACCCTAAGAGGGTATTGGTGAACCCTATCGTGGATGTGATTCAAAGATGGAGCACTGAACCTTAAGAGTAGGGTACTGCATAAGACGGGACGGAAAAAGGGTTTAGGGTTGGATTAGGCGAACCCGCTACGCGGCTCCGCCTAATCCAACCTTAAACCCTTTTCCTTATACAAGGTCACTAAACCCGCAACAAACTGAACCCTAAGAGGGTATTGGTGAACCCTGTCGTGGATGTGATTCAAAGATGGGGCACTGAACCTTACGAGTAGGGTACTGCATAAGACGGGAAGGAAAAGGGTTTAGGGTTTTATTAGGCGAACCCGCTACGCGGCTCTGCCTGATCCAACCCTAAACCCTTTTCCTTATTCAAGGTCACTAAAACCGCAACAAACTGAACCCTAAGAGGGTACTGGTGAACCCTGTCGTGGATGTGATTCAAAAATGGGGCACTGAACCTTAAGAGTAGGGTACTGCATAAGACGGGACGGAAAAGCGTTTAGGGTTGGATTAGGCGAACCCGCTACGCGGCTCCGCCTAATCCAACCCTAAACCCTTTTCCTTATTCAAGGTCACTAAACCCTCAACAAACTGAACCCTAAGAGGGTATTGGTGAACCCTGTCGTGGATGTGATTCAAAGATGGGGCACTGAACCTGAAGAGTAGGGTACTGCATAAGACGGGACGGAAAAGGGTTTAGGGTTGGATTAGGCGAACCCGCTACGCGGCTCCGCCTAATCCAACCCTAAACCCTTTTCCTTATTCAAGGACACTAAACCCGCAATAAACTAAACCCTAAGAGGGTATTGGTGAAACCTGTCGTGGATGTGATTCAAAGATGGGGCACTGAACCTTAAGAGTAAGGTACTGCATAAGACGGGACGAAAAAGGGTTTAGGGTTGGATTAGGCGAACCCGCTACGCGGCTCCGCCTAATCCAATCCTAAACCCTTTTCCTTATTCAAGGTCACTAAACCCGCAACAAACTGAACCCTAAGAGGGTATTGGTGAACCCTGTCGTGGATGTGATTCAAAGATGGGGCACTGAACCTTAAGAGTAGGGTACTGCATAAGACGGGACGGAAAAGGGTTTAGGGTTGGATTAGGCGAACCCGCTACGCGGCTCCGCCTAATCCAACCCTAAACCCTTTTCCTTATTCAAGGTCACTAAACCCGCAACAAACTGAACCCTAAGAGGGTATTGGTGAACCCTGTCGTGGATGTGATTCAAAGATGGGGCACTGAACCTTAAGAATAGGGTATTGCATAAGACAGGACGGAAAAGGGTTTAGGGTTGGATTAGGCGAACCCGCTACACGGCTCCGCCAAATCCAACCCTAAACCCTTTTCCTTATTCATGGTCACTAAACCCGCAACAAACTGAACCCTAAGAGGGTATTGGTGAACCCTGTCGTGGATGTGATTCAAAGATGGGGCACTGAATCTTAAGAGTAGGGTATTACATAAGACGGGACGGAAAAGGGGGTTTAGGATTGGATTAGGCTTAACCGCTACGCGGATCCGCCTAATCCAACCCTAAACCCTTTTTCTTATTCAATGTCACTAAACCCTAAGCAACAAACTGAACCCTAAGAGGGTATTGGTGAACCCTGTCGTGGATGTGATACAAAGATGGGGCACTGAACCTTAAGAGTAGGGTACTGCATAAGACGGGACGGAAAAGGGTTTAGGGTTGGATTAGGCGTACCCGCTACGCGAATCCGCCTAATCCAACCCTAAACCCTTTTCCTTAATCAAGGTCACTAAACCCGCAACAAACTGAACCCTAAGAGGGTATTGGTGAACCCTATCGTGGATGTGATTCAAAGATGGGGCACTGAACCTTAAGAGTAGGGTACTGCATAAGACGGGACGGAAAAAGGGTTTAGGGTTGGATTAGGCGAACCCGCTACGCGGCTCCGCCTAATCCAACCGTAAGCCCTTTTCCTTATACAAGGTCACTAAACCCGCAACAAACTGAACCCTAAGAGGGTATTGGTGAACCCTGTCGTGGATGTGATTCAAAGATGGGGCACTGAACCTTACGAGTAGGGTACTGCATAAGACGGGACGGAAAAGGGTTTTGGGTTTTATTAGGCGAACCCGCTACGCGGCTCCGCCTGATCCAACCCTAAACCCTTTTCCTTATTCAAGGTCAGTAAACCCGCAACAAACTGAACCCTAAGAGGGTATTGGTGAACCCTGTCGTGGATGTGATTCAAAGATGGGGCACTGAACCTTAAGAGTAGGGTACTGCATAAGACGGGACGGAAAAAGGGTTTAGGGTTGGATTAGTCGAACCCGCTACGTGGCTCCGCCTAATCCAACCCTAAACCCTTTTCCTTATTCAAGGTCACTAAACCCGCAACAAACTGAACCCTAAGAGGGTATTGGTGAACCCTGTCGTGGATGTGATTTAAAGATGGGGCACTGAACCTTAAGAGTAGGGTACTGCATAAGACGGGACGGAAAAGGGTTTAGGGTTGGATTAGGCGAACCCGCTACGCGGCTCCGCCTAATCCAACCGTAAGCCCTTTTCCTTATACAAGGTCACTAAACCCGCAACAAACTGAACCCTAAGAGGGTATTGGTGAACCCTGTCGTGGATGTGATTCAAAGATGGGGCACTGAACCTTACGAGTAGGGTACTGCATAAGACGGGACGGAAAAGGGTTTTGGGTTTTATTAGGCGAACCCGCTACGCGGCTCCGCCTGATCCAACCCTAAACCCTTTTCCTTATTCAAGGTCAGTAAACCCGCAACAAACTGAACCCTAAGAGGGTATTGGTGAACCCTGTCGTGGATGTGATTCAAAGATGGGGCACTGAACCTTAAGAGTAGGGTACTGCATAAGACGGGACGGAAAAAGGGTTTAGGGTTGGATTAGTCGAACCCGCTACGTGGCTCCGCCTAATCCAACCCTAAACCCTTTTCCTTATTCAAGGTCACTAAACCCGCAACAAACTGAACCCTAAGAGGGTATTGGTGAACCCTGTCGTGGATGTGATTTAAAGATGGGGCACTGAACCTTAAGAGTAGGGTACTGCATAAGACGGGACGGAAAAGGGTTTAGGGTTGGATTAGGCGAACCCGCTACGCGGCTCCGCCTAATCCAACCATAAACCCTTTTCCTTATTCAAGGTCACTAAACCCGCAACAAACTGAACCCTAAGAGGGTATTGGTGAACCGTATCGTGGATGTGATTCAAAGATGGGGCACTGAACCTTAAGAGTAGGGTACTGCATAAGACGGGACGGAAAAGGGTTTAGGGTTGGATTAGGCGAACCCGCTACGCGGCTCCGCCTAATCCAACCGTAAACCCTTTTCCTTATACAAGGTCACTAAACCCGCAACAAACTGAACCCGTCGTGGATGTGATTCAAAGATGGGGCACTGAACCTTAAGAGTAAGGTATTGCATAAGACGGGACGGAAAAGGGTTTAACGTTGGATAAGGCAAACCCGCTACGTGGCTCCGCCTAATCCAACCTAAAACCCTTTTCCTTATTCAAGGTCACTAAACCCGCAACAAACTGAACCCTAAGAGGGTATTGGTGAACCCTATCGTGGATGTGATTCAAAGATGGGGCACTGAACCTTAAGAGTAGGGTACTGCATAAGACGGGACGGAAAAAGGGTTTAGGGTTGGATTAGGCGAACCCGCTACGCGGCTCCGCCTAATCCAACCGTAAGCCCTTTTCCTTATACAAGGTCACTAAACCCGCAACAAACTGAACCCTAAGAGGGTATTGGTGAACCCTGTCGTGGATGTGATTCAAAGATGGGGCACTGAACCTTACGAGTAGGGTACTGCATAAGACGGGACGGAAAAGGGTTTTGGGTTTTATTAGGCGAACCCGCTACGCGGCTCCGCCTGATCCAACCCTAAACCCTTTTCCTTATTCAAGGTCAGTAAACCCGCAACAAACTGAACCCTAAGAGGGTATTGGTGAACCCTGTCGTGGATGTGATTCAAAGATGGGGCACTGAACCTTAAGAGTAGGGTACTGCATAAGACGGGACGGAAAAAGGGTTTAGGGTTGGATTAGCCGAACCCGCTACGCGGCTCCGCCTAATCCAACCCTAAACCCTTTTCCTTATTCAAGGTCACTAAACCCGCAACAAACTGAACCCTAAGAGGGTATTGGTGAACCCTGTTGTGGATGTGATTCAAAGATGGGGCACTGAACCTTAAGAGTAGGGTACTGCATAAGACGGGACGGAAAAGGGTTTAGGGTTGGATTAGGCGAACCCGCTACGCGGCTCCGCCTAATCCAACCATAAAACCTTTTCCTTATTCAAGGTCACTAAACCCGCAACAAACTGAACCCTAAGAGGGTATTGGTGAACCCTATCGTGGATGTGATTCAAAGATGGGTCACTGAACCTTAAGAGTAGGGTACTGCATAAGACGGGACGGAAAAGGGTTTAGGGTTGGATTAGGCGAACCCGCTACGCGGCTCCGCCTAATCCAACCGTAAACCCTTTTCCTTATACAAGGTCACTAAACCCGCAACAAACTGAACCCGTCGTGGATGTGATTCAAAGATGGGGCACTGAACCTTAAGAGTAGGGTATTGCATAAGACGGGACGGAAAAGGGTTTAGCGTTTGATTAGGCGAACCCGCTACGCGGCTCCGCCTAATCCAACCTAAAACCCTTTTCCTTATTCAAGGTCACTAAACCCGCAACAAACTGAACCCTAAGAAGGTATTGGTGAACCCTATCGTGGATGTGATTCAAAGATGGGGCACTGAACCTTAAGAGTAGGGTACTGCATAAGACGGGACGGAAAAAGGGTTTAGGGTTGGATTAGGCGAACCCGCTACACGGCTCCGCCTAATCCAACCCTAAACCCTTTTCCTTATTCAAGGTCACTAAACCCGCAACAAACTGAACCCTAAGAGGGTATTGGTGAACCCTATCGTGGATGTGATTCAAAGATGGGGCACTGAACCTTAAGAGTAGGGTATTGCATAAGACGGGACGGAAAAGGGTTTAGGGTTGGATTAGGCGAACCCGCTACGCGGCTCCGCCTAATCCAACCGTAAACCCTTTTCCTTATACAAGGTCACTAAACCCGCAACAAACTGAACCCTAAGAGGGTATTGGTGAACCCTGTCGTGGATGTGATTCAAAGATGGGGCACTGAACCTTACGAGTAGGGTACTGCATAAGACGGGACGGAAAAGGGTTTAGGGTTTTATTAGGCGAACCCGCTACGCGGCTCCGCCTGATCCAACCCTAAACCCTTTTCCTTATTCAAGGTCACTAAACCCGCAACAAACTAAACCCTAATTGGGTATTGGTGAACACTGTCGTGGATGTGATTCAAAGATGGGGCACTGAACCTTAAGAGTAGGGTACTGCATAAGACGGGACGGAAAAAGGGTTTAGGGTTGGATTAGGCGAACCCGCTACGCGGCTCCGCCTAATCCAACCCTAAACCCTTTTCCTTATACAAGGTCACTAAACCCGCAACAAACTGAACCCTAAGAGGGTATTGGTGAACCCTGTCGTGGATGTGATTCAAAGATGGGGCACTGAACCTTACGAGTAGGGTACTGCATAAGACGGGACGGAAAAGGGTTTTGGGTTTTATTAGGCGAACCCGCTACGCGGCTCCGCCTGATCCAACCCTAAACCCTTTTCCTTATTCAAGGTCAGTAAACCCGCAACAAACTGAACCCTAAGAGGGTATTGGTGAACCCTGTCGTGGATGTGATTCAAAGATGGGGCACTGAACCTTAAGAGTAGGGTACTGCATAAGACGGGACGGAAAAAGGGTTTAGGGTTGGATTAGCCGAACCCGCTACGCGGCTCCGCCTAATCCAACCCTAAACCCTTTTCCTTATTCAAGGTCACTAAACCCGCAACAAACTGAACCCTAAGAGGGTATTGGTGAACCCTGTTGTGGATGTGATTCAAAGATGGGGCACTGAACCTTAAGAGTAGGGTACTGCATAAGACGGGACGGAAAAGGGTTTAGGGTTGGATTAGGCGAACCCGCTACGCGGCTCCGCCTAATCCAACCATAAAACCTTTTCCTTATTCAAGGTCACTAAACCCGCAACAAACTGAACCCTAAGAGGGTATTGGTGAACCCTATCGTGGATGTGATTCAAAGATGGGTCACTGAACCTTAAGAGTAGGGTACTGCATAAGACGGGACGGAAAAGGGTTTAGGGTTGGATTAGGCGAACCCGCTACGCGGCTCCGCCTAATCCAACCGTAAACCCTTTTCCTTATACAAGGTCACTAAACCCGCAACAAACTGAACCCGTCGTGGATGTGATTCAAAGATGGGGCACTGAACCTTAAGAGTAGGGTATTGCATAAGACGGGACGGAAAAGGGTTTAGCGTTTGATTAGGCGAACCCGCTACGCGGCTCCGCCTAATCCAACCTAAAACCCTTTTCCTTATTCAAGGTCACTAAACCCGCAACAAACTGAACCCTAAGAAGGTATTGGTGAACCCTATCGTGGATGTGATTCAAAGATGGGGCACTGAACCTTAAGAGTAGGGTACTGCATAAGACGGGACGGAAAAAGGGTTTAGGGTTGGATTAGGCGAACCCGCTACACGGCTCCGCCTAATCCAACCCTAAACCCTTTTCCTTATTCAAGGTCACTAAACCCGCAACAAACTGAACCCTAAGAGGGTATTGGTGAACCCTATCGTGGATGTGATTCAAAGATGGGGCACTGAACCTTAAGAGTAGGGTATTGCATAAGACGGGACGGAAAAGGGTTTAGGGTTGGATTAGGCGAACCCGCTACGCGGCTCCGCCTAATCCAACCGTAAACCCTTTTCCTTATACAAGGTCACTAAACCCGCAACAAACTGAACCCTAAGAGGGTATTGGTGAACCCTGTCGTGGATGTGATTCAAAGATGGGGCACTGAACCTTACGAGTAGGGTACTGCATAAGACGGGACGGAAAAGGGTTTAGGGTTTTATTAGGCGAACCCGCTACGCGGCTCCGCCTGATCCAACCCTAAACCCTTTTCCTTATTCAAGGTCACTAAACCCGCAACAAACTAAACCCTAATTGGGTATTGGTGAACACTGTCGTGGATGTGATTCAAAGATGGGGCACTGAACCTTAAGAGTAGGGTACTGCATAAGACGGGACGGAAAAAGGGTTTAGGGTTGGATTAGGCGAACCCGCTACGCGGCTCCGCCTAATCCAACCCTAAACCCTTTTCCTTATACAAGGTCACTAAACCCGCAACAAACTGAACCCTAAGAGGGTATTGGTGAACCCTGTCGTGGATGTGATTCAAAGATGGGGCACTGAACCTTAAGAATAGGGTATTGCATAAGACGGGACGGAAAAGGGTTTAGGGTTGGATTACGCGAACCCACTACGCGGCTCCGCCTAATCCAACCATAAACCCTTTTCCTTATTCAAGGTCACTAAACCCGCAACAAACTGAACCCTAAGAGGGTATTGGTGAACCCTGTCGTGGATGTGATTCAAAGATGGGGCACTGAACCTTAAGAATAGGGTATTGCATAAGACGGGACGGAAAAGGGTTTAGGGTTGGATTAGGCGTACCCGCTACGCGGCTCCGCCTAATCCAACCTAAAACCCTTTTCCTTATTCAAGGTCACTAAACCCGCAACAAACTGAACCATAAGAGGGTATTGGTGAACCCTGTCGTAGATGTGATTCAAAGATGGGGCACTGAACCTTAAGAGTAGGGTACTGCATAAGACGGGACGGAAAAGGGTTTAGGGTTGGATTAGGCGAACCCGCTACGCGGCTCCGCCTAATCCAACCGTAAACCCTTTTCCTTATACAAGGTCACTAAACCCGCAACAAACTGAACCCGTCGTGGATGTGATTCAAAGATGGGGCACTGAACCTTAAGAGTAGGGTATTGCATAAGACGGGACGGAAAAGGGTTTAGCGTTTGATTAGGCGAACCCGCTACGCGGCTCCGCCTAATCCAACCTAAAACCCTTTTCCTTATTCAAGGTCACTAAACCCGCAACAAACTGAACCCTAAGAAGGTATTGGTGAACCCTATCGTGGATGTGATTCAAAGATGGGGCACTGAACCTTAAGAGTAGGGTACTGCATAAGACGGGACGGAAAAAGGGTTTAGGGTTGGATTAGGCGAACCCGCTACACGGCTCCGCCTAATCCAACCCTAAACCCTTTTCCTTATTCAAGGTCACTAAACCCGCAACAAACTGAACCCTAAGAGGGTATTGGTGAACCCTATCGTGGATGTGATTCAAAGATGGGGCACTGAACCTTAAGAGTAGGGTATTGCATAAGACGGGACGGAAAAGGGTTTAGGGTTGGATTAGGCGAACCCGCTACGCGGCTCCGCCTAATCCAACCGTAAACCCTTTTCCTTATACAAGGTCACTAAACCCGCAACAAACTGAACCCTAAGAGGGTATTGGTGAACCCTGTCGTGGATGTGATTCAAAGATGGGGCACTGAACCTTACGAGTAGGGTACTGCATAAGACGGGACGGAAAAGGGTTTAGGGTTTTATTAGGCGAACCCGCTACGCGGCTCCGCCTGATCCAACCCTAAACCCTTTTCCTTATTCAAGGTCACTAAACCCGCAACAAACTAAACCCTAATTGGGTATTGGTGAACACTGTCGTGGATGTGATTCAAAGATGGGGCACTGAACCTTAAGAGTAGGGTACTGCATAAGACGGGACGGAAAAGGGTTTAGGGTTGGATTAGGCGAACCCGCTACGCGGCTCCGCCTAATCCAACCATAAAACCTTTTCCTTATTCAAGGTCACTAAACCCGCAACAAACTGAACCCTAAGAGGGTATTGGTGAACCCTATCGTGGATGTGATTCAAAGATGGGTCACTGAACCTTAAGAGTAGGGTACTGCATAAGACGGGACGGAAAAGGGTTTAGGGTTGGATTAGGCGAACCCGCTACGCGGCTCCGCCTAATCCAACCGTAAACCCTTTTCCTTATACAAGGTCACTAAACCCGCAACAAACTGAACCCGTCGTGGATGTGATTCAAAGATGGGGCACTGAACCTTAAGAGTAGGGTATTGCATAAGACGGGACGGAAAAGGGTTTAGCGTTTGATTAGGCGAACCCGCTACGCGGCTCCGCCTAATCCAACCTAAAACCCTTTTCCTTATTCAAGGTCACTAAACCCGCAACAAACTGAACCCTAAGAAGGTATTGGTGAACCCTATCGTGGATGTGATTCAAAGATGGGGCACTGAACCTTAAGAGTAGGGTACTGCATAAGACGGGACGGAAAAAGGGTTTAGGGTTGGATTAGGCGAACCCGCTACACGGCTCCGCCTAATCCAACCCTAAACCCTTTTCCTTATTCAAGGTCACTAAACCCGCAACAAACTGAACCCTAAGAGGGTATTGGTGAACCCTATCGTGGATGTGATTCAAAGATGGGGCACTGAACCTTAAGAGTAGGGTATTGCATAAGACGGGACGGAAAAGGGTTTAGGGTTGGATTAGGCGAACCCGCTACGCGGCTCCGCCTAATCCAACCGTAAACCCTTTTCCTTATACAAGGTCACTAAACCCGCAACAAACTGAACCCTAAGAGGGTATTGGTGAACCCTGTCGTGGATGTGATTCAAAGATGGGGCACTGAACCTTACGAGTAGGGTACTGCATAAGACGGGACGGAAAAGGGTTTAGGGTTTTATTAGGCGAACCCGCTACGCGGCTCCGCCTGATCCAACCCTAAACCCTTTTCCTTATTCAAGGTCACTAAACCCGCAACAAACTAAACCCTAATTGGGTATTGGTGAACACTGTCGTGGATGTGATTCAAAGATGGGGCACTGAACCTTAAGAGTAGGGTACTGCATAAGACGGGACGGAAAAAGGGTTTAGGGTTGGATTAGGCGAACCCGCTACGCGGCTCCGCCTAATCCAACCCTAAACCCTTTTCCTTATACAAGGTCACTAAACCCGCAACAAACTGAACCCTAAGAGGGTATTGGTGAACCCTGTCGTGGATGTGATTCAAAGATGGGGCACTGAACCTTAAGAATAGGGTATTGCATAAGACGGGACGGAAAAGGGTTTAGGGTTGGATTACGCGAACCCACTACGCGGCTCCGCCTAATCCAACCATAAACCCTTTTCCTTATTCAAGGTCACTAAACCCGCAACAAACTGAACCCTAAGAGGGTATTGGTGAACCCTGTCGTGGATGTGATTCAAAGATGGGGCACTGAACCTTAAGAATAGGGTATTGCATAAGACGGGACGGAAAAGGGTTTAGGGTTGGATTAGGCGTACCCGCTACGCGGCTCCGCCTAATCCAACCTAAAACCCTTTTCCTTATTCAAGGTCACTAAACCCGCAACAAACTGAACCATAAGAGGGTATTGGTGAACCCTGTCGTAGATGTGATTCAAAGATGGGGCACTGAACCTTAAGAGTAGGGTACTGCATAAGACGGGACGGAAAAGGGTTTAGGGTTGGATTAGGCGAACCCGCTACGCGGCTCCGCCTAATCCAACCGTAAACCCTTTTCCTTATACAAGGTCACTAAACCCGCAACAAACTGAACCCGTCGTGGATGTGATTCAAAGATGGGGCACTGAACCTTAAGAGTAGGGTATTGCATAAGACGGGACGGAAAAGGGTTTAGCGTTTGATTAGGCGAACCCGCTACGCGGCTCCGCCTAATCCAACCTAAAACCCTTTTCCTTATTCAAGGTCACTAAACCCGCAACAAACTGAACCCTAAGAAGGTATTGGTGAACCCTATCGTGGATGTGATTCAAAGATGGGGCACTGAACCTTAAGAGTAGGGTACTGCATAAGACGGGACGGAAAAAGGGTTTAGGGTTGGATTAGGCGAACCCGCTACACGGCTCCGCCTAATCCAACCCTAAACCCTTTTCCTTATTCAAGGTCACTAAACCCGCAACAAACTGAACCCTAAGAGGGTATTGGTGAACCCTATCGTGGATGTGATTCAAAGATGGGGCACTGAACCTTAAGAGTAGGGTATTGCATAAGACGGGACGGAAAAGGGTTTAGGGTTGGATTAGGCGAACCCGCTACGCGGCTCCGCCTAATCCAACCGTAAACCCTTTTCCTTATACAAGGTCACTAAACCCGCAACAAACTGAACCCTAAGAGGGTATTGGTGAACCCTGTCGTGGATGTGATTCAAAGATGGGGCACTGAACCTTACGAGTAGGGTACTGCATAAGACGGGACGGAAAAGGGTTTAGGGTTTTATTAGGCGAACCCGCTACGCGGCTCCGCCTGATCCAACCCTAAACCCTTTTCCTTATTCAAGGTCACTAAACCCGCAACAAACTAAACCCTAATTGGGTATTGGTGAACACTGTCGTGGATGTGATTCAAAGATGGGGCACTGAACCTTAAGAGTAGGGTACTGCATAAGACGGGACGGAAAAAGGGTTTAGGGTTGGATTAGGCGAACCCGCTACGCGGCTCCGCCTAATCCAACCCTAAACCCTTTTCCTTATACAAGGTCACTAAACCCGCAACAAACTGAACCCTAAGAGGGTATTGGTGAACCCTGTCGTGGATGTGATTCAAAGATGGGGCACTGAACCTTAAGAATAGGGTATTGCATAAGACGGGACGGAAAAGGGTTTAGGGTTGGATTACGCGAACCCACTACGCGGCTCCGCCTAATCCAACCATAAACCCTTTTCCTTATTCAAGGTCACTAAACCCGCAACAAACTGAACCCTAAGAGGGTATTGGTGAACCCTGTCGTGGATGTGATTCAAAGATGGGGCACTGAACCTTAAGAATAGGGTATTGCATAAGACGGGACGGAAAAGGGTTTAGGGTTGGATTAGGCGTACCCGCTACGCGGCTCCGCCTAATCCAACCTAAAACCCTTTTCCTTATTCAAGGTCACTAAACCCGCAACAAACTGAACCATAAGAGGGTATTGGTGAACCCTGTCGTAGATGTGATTCAAAGATGGGGCACTGAACCTTAAGAGTAGGGTACTGCATAAGACGGAACGGAAAAGGGTTTAGGGTTGGATTAGGCGAACCCGCTACGCGGCTCCGCCTAATCCAACCGTAAACTCTTTTCCTTATTCAAGGTCACTAAACCCGCAACAAACTGAACCCTAAGAGGGTATTGGTGAACCCTGTCGTGGATGTGATTCAAAGATGGGGCACTGAACCTTAAGAATAGGTATTGCATAAGACGGGACGGAAAAGGGTTTAGGGTTGGATTAGGCGTACCCGCTACGCGGCTCCGCCTAATCCAACCCTAAACCCTTTTCCATATACAAGGTCACTAAACCCGCAACAAACTGAACCCTAAGAGGGTATTGGTGAACCCTGTCGTGGATGTGATTCAAAGATGGGGCACTGAACCTTACGAGTAGGGTACTGCATAAGACGGGACGGAAAAGGGTTTAGGGTTTTATTAGGCGAACCCGCTACGCGGCTCCGCCTGATCCAACCCTAAACCCTTTTCCTTATTCAAGGTCACTAAACCCGCAACAAACTAAACCCTAATAGGGTATTGGTGAACCCTGTCGTGGATGTGATTCAAAGATGGGGCACTGAACCTTAAGAGTAGGGTACTGCATAAGACGGGACGGAAAAAGGGTTTAGGGTTGGATTAGGCGAACCCGCTACGCGGCTCCGCCTAATCCAACCATAAAACCTTTTCCTTATTCAAGGTCACTAAACCCGCAACAAACTGAACCCTAAGAGGGTATTGGTGAACCCTATCGTGGATGTGATTCAAAGATGGGTCACTGAACCTTAAGAGTAGGGTACTGCATAAGACGGGACGGAAAAGGGTTTAGGGTTGGATTAGGCGAACCCGCTACGCGGCTCCGCCTAATCCAACCGTAAACCCTTTTCCTTATACAAGGTCACTAAACCCGCAACAAACTGAACCCGTCGTGGATGTGATTCAAAGATGGGGCACTGAACCTTAAGAGTAGGGTATTGCATAAGACGGGACGGAAAAGGGTTTAGCGTTTGATTAGGCGAACCCGCTACGCGGCTCCGCCTAATCCAACCTAAAACCCTTTTCCTTATTCAAGGTCACTAAACCCGCAACAAACTGAACCCTAAGAAGGTATTGGTGAACCCTATCGTGGATGTGATTCAAAGATGGGGCACTGAACCTTAAGAGTAGGGTACTGCATAAGACGGGACGGAAAAAGGGTTTAGGGTTGGATTAGGCGAACCCGCTACACGGCTCCGCCTAATCCAACCCTAAACCCTTTTCCTTATTCAAGGTCACTAAACCCGCAACAAACTGAACCCTAAGAGGGTATTGGTGAACCCTATCGTGGATGTGATTCAAAGATGGGGCACTGAACCTTAAGAGTAGGGTATTGCATAAGACGGGACGGAAAAGGGTTTAGGGTTGGATTAGGCGAACCCGCTACGCGGCTCCGCCTAATCCAACCGTAAACCCTTTTCCTTATACAAGGTCACTAAACCCGCAACAAACTGAACCCTAAGAGGGTATTGGTGAACCCTGTCGTGGATGTGATTCAAAGATGGGGCACTGAACCTTACGAGTAGGGTACTGCATAAGACGGGACGGAAAAGGGTTTAGGGTTTTATTAGGCGAACCCGCTACGCGGCTCCGCCTGATCCAACCCTAAACCCTTTTCCTTATTCAAGGTCACTAAACCCGCAACAAACTAAACCCTAATTGGGTATTGGTGAACACTGTCGTGGATGTGATTCAAAGATGGGGCACTGAACCTTAAGAGTAGGGTACTGCATAAGACGGGACGGAAAAAGGGTTTAGGGTTGGATTAGGCGAACCCGCTACGCGGCTCCGCCTAATCCAACCCTAAACCCTTTTCCTTATACAAGGTCACTAAACCCGCAACAAACTGAACCCTAAGAGGGTATTGGTGAACCCTGTCGTGGATGTGATTCAAAGATGGGGCACTGAACCTTAAGAATAGGGTATTGCATAAGACGGGACGGAAAAGGGTTTAGGGTTGGATTACGCGAACCCACTACGCGGCTCCGCCTAATCCAACCATAAACCCTTTTCCTTATTCAAGGTCACTAAACCCGCAACAAACTGAACCCTAAGAGGGTATTGGTGAACCCTGTCGTGGATGTGATTCAAAGATGGGGCACTGAACCTTAAGAATAGGGTATTGCATAAGACGGGACGGAAAAGGGTTTAGGGTTGGATTAGGCGTACCCGCTACGCGGCTCCGCCTAATCCAACCTAAAACCCTTTTCCTTATTCAAGGTCACTAAACCCGCAACAAACTGAACCATAAGAGGGTATTGGTGAACCCTGTCGTAGATGTGATTCAAAGATGGGGCACTGAACCTTAAGAGTAGGGTACTGCATAAGACGGAACGGAAAAGGGTTTAGGGTTGGATTAGGCGAACCCGCTACGCGGCTCCGCCTAATCCAACCGTAAACTCTTTTCCTTATTCAAGGTCACTAAACCCGCAACAAACTGAACCCTAAGAGGGTATTGGTGAACCCTGTCGTGGATGTGATTCAAAGATGGGGCACTGAACCTTAAGAATAGGTATTGCATAAGACGGGACGGAAAAGGGTTTAGGGTTGGATTAGGCGTACCCGCTACGCGGCTCCGCCTAATCCAACCCTAAACCCTTTTCCATATACAAGGTCACTAAACCCGCAACAAACTGAACCCTAAGAGGGTATTGGTGAACCCTGTCGTGGATGTGATTCAAAGATGGGGCACTGAACCTTACGAGTAGGGTACTGCATAAGACGGGACGGAAAAGGGTTTAGGGTTTTATTAGGCGAACCCGCTACGCGGCTCCGCCTAATCCAACCCTAAACCCTTTTCCTTATACAAGGTCACTAAACCCGCAACAAACTGAACCCTAAGAGGGTATTGGTGAACCCTGTCGTGGATGTGATTCAAAGATGGGGCACTGAACCTTAAGAATAGGGTATTGCATAAGACGGGACGGAAAAGGGTTTAGGGTTGGATTAGGCGAACCCACTACGCGGCTCCGCCTAATCCAACCATAAACCCTTTTCCTTATTCAAGGTCACTAAACCCGCAACAAACTGAACCCTAAGAGGGTATTGGTGAACCCTGTCGTGGATGTGATTCAAAGATGGGGCACTGAACCTTAAGAATAGGGTATTGCATAAGACGGGACGGAAAAGGGTTTAGGGTTGGATTAGGCGTACCCGCTACGCGGCTCCGCCTAATCCAACCTAAAACCCTTTTCCTTATTCAAGGTCACTAAACCCGCAACAAACTGAACCATAAGAGGGTATTGGTGAACCCTGTCGTGGATGTGATTCAAAGATGGGTCACTGAACCTTAAGAATAGGTATTGCATAAGACGGGACGGAAAAGGGTTTAGGGTTGGATTAGGCGTACCCGCTACGCGGCTCCGCCTAATCCAACCCTAAACCCTTTTCCTTATTCAAGGAAGGAAAAGGGTTTAGGGTTGGATTAGGCGAACCCGCAACGCGGCTCTGCCTAATCCAACCTAAAACCCTTTTCCTTATTCAAGGTCACTAAACCCGCAACAAACTGAACCCTAAGAGGGTATTGGTGAACCCTGTCGTGGATGTGATTCAAAGATGGGGCACTGAACCTTAAGAATAGGGTATTGCATAAGACGGGACGGAAAAGGGTTTAGGGTTGGATTAGGCGAACCCACTACGCGGCTCCGCCTAATCCAACCATAAACCCTTTTCCTTATTCAAGGTCACTAAACCCGCAACAAACTGAACCCTAAGAGGGTATTGGTGAACCCTGTCGTGGATGTGATTCAAAGATGGGGCACTGAACCTTAAGAATAGGGTATTGCATAAGACGGGACGGAAAAGGGTTTAGGGTTGGATTAGGCGTACCCGCTACGCGGCTCCGCCTAATCCAACCTAAAACCCTTTTCCTTATTCAAGGTCACTAAACCCGCAACAAACTGAACCATAAGAGGGTATTGGTGAACCCTGTCGTGGATGTGATTCAAAGATGGGGCACTGAACCTTAAGAATAGGGTATTGCATAAGACGGGACGGAAAAGGGTTTAGGGTTGGATTAGGCGTACCCGCTACGCGGCTCCGCCTAATCCAACCTAAAACCCTTTTCCTTATTCAAGGTCACTAAACCCGCAACAAACTGAACCATAAGAGGGTATTGGTGAACCCTGTCGTGGATGTGATTCAAAGATGGGGCACTGAACCTTAAGAATAGGTATTGCATAAGACGGGACGGAAAAGGGTTTAGGGTTGGATTAGGCGTACCCGCTACGCGGCTCCGCCTAATCCAACCCTAAACCCTTTTCCTTATTCAAGGAAGGAAAAGGGTTTAGGGTTGGATTAGGCGAACCCGCAACGCGGCTCCGCCTAATCCAACCTAAAACCCTTTTCCTTATTCAAGGTCACTAAACCCGCAACAAACTGAACCCTAAGAGGGTATTTGTGAACCCTGTCGTGGATGTGATTCAAAGATGGGGCACTGAACCTTAAGAATAGGGTATTGCATAAGACGGGACGGAAAAGGGTTTAGGGTTGGATTAGGCGTACCCGCTACGCGGCTCCGCCTAATCCAACCCTAAACCCTTTTCCTTATTCAAGGACGGAAAAGGGTTTGGGGTTGGATTAGGCGAACCCGCAACGCGGCTCCGCCTAATCCAACCTAAAACCCTTTTCTTTATTCAAGGTCACTAAACCCGCAACAAACTGAACCCTAAGAGGGTATTGGTGAACCCTGTCGTAGATGTGATTCAAAGATGGGGCACTGAACCTTAAGAGTAGGGTACTGCATAAGACGGGACGGAAAAGGGTTTAGGGTTGGATTAGGCGAACCCGCTACGCGACTCCGCCTAATCCAACCGTAAACTCTTTTCCTTATTCAAGGTCACTAAACCGGCAACAAACTGAACCCTAAGAGGGTATTGGTGAACCCTGTCGTGGATGTGATTCAAAGATGGGGCACTGAACCTTAAGAATAGGGTATTGCATAAGACGGGACGGAAAAGGGTTTAGGGTTGGATTAGGCGTACCCGCTACGCGGCTCCGCCTAATCCAACCCTAAACCCTTTTCCTTATTCAAGGACGGAAAAGGGTTTAGGGTTGGATTAGGCGAACCCGCTACGCGGCTCCGCCTAATCCAACCCTAAACCCTTTTCCTTATTCAAGGTCACTAAACCCGCAACAAACTGAACCCTAAGAGGGTATTTGTGAACCCTGTCGTGGATGTGATTCAAAGATGGGGCACTGAACCTAAGAGTAGGGTATTGCATAAGACGGGACAGAAAAGGGTTTAGGGTTGGATTAGGCGAACCCGCTACGCGGCTCCGCCTAATCCAACCATAAACCCTTTTCCTTATTCAAGGTCACTAAACCCGCAACAAACTTAACCCTAAGAGGGTATTTGTGAAACCTGTCGTGGATGTGATTCAAAGATGGGGCACTGAACCTTAAGAATAGGGTATTGCATAAGACGGGACGGAAAAGGGTTTAGGGTTGGATTAGGCGTACCCGCTACGCGGCTCCGCCTAATCCAACCTAAAACCCTTTTCCTTATTCAAGGTCACTAAACCCGCAACAAACTGAACCATAAGAGGGTATTGGTGAACCCTGTCGTGGATGTGATTCAAAGATGGGGCACTGAACCTTAAGAATAGGTATTGCATAAGACGGGACGGAAAAGGGTTTAGGGTTGGATTAGGCGTACCCGCTACGCGGCTCCGCCTAATCCAACCCTAAACCCTTTTCCTTATTCAAGGAAGGAAAAGGGTTTAGGGTTGGATTAGGCGAACCCGCAACGCGGCTCCGCCTAATCCAACCTAAAACCCTTTTCCTTATTCAAGGTCACTAAACCCGCAACAAACTGAACCCTAAGAGGGTATTTGTGAACCCTGTCGTGGATGTGATTCAAAGATGGGGCACTGAACCTTAAGAATAGGGTATTGCATAAGACGGGACGGAAAAGGGTTTAGGGTTGGATTAGGCGTACCCGCTACGCGGCTCCGCCTAATCCAACCCTAAACCCTTTTCCTTATTCAAGGACGGAAAAGGGTTTGGGGTTGGATTAGGCGAACCCGCAACGCGGCTCCGCCTAATCCAACCTAAAACCCTTTTCTTTATTCAAGGTCACTAAACCCGCAACAAACTGAACCCTAAGAGGGTATTGGTGAACCCTGTCGTAGATGTGATTCAAAGATGGGGCACTGAACCTTAAGAGTAGGGTACTGCATAAGACGGGACGGAAAAGGGTTTAGGGTTGGATTAGGCGAACCCGCTACGCGACTCCGCCTAATCCAACCGTAAACTCTTTTCCTTATTCAAGGTCACTAAACCGGCAACAAACTGAACCCTAAGAGGGTATTGGTGAACCCTGTCGTGGATGTGATTCAAAGATGGGGCACTGAACCTTAAGAATAGGGTATTGCATAAGACGGGACGGAAAAGGGTTTAGGGTTGGATTAGGCGTACCCGCTACGCGGCTCCGCCTAATCCAACCCTAAACCCTTTTCCTTATTCAAGGACGGAAAAGGGTTTAGGGTTGGATTAGGCGAACCCGCTACGCGGCTCCGCCTAATCCAACCCTAAACCCTTTTCCTTATTCAAGGTCACTAAACCCGCAACAAACTGAACCCTAAGAGGGTATTTGTGAACCCTGTCGTGGATGTGATTCAAAGATGGGGCACTGAACCTAAGAGTAGGGTATTGCATAAGACGGGACAGAAAAGGGTTTAGGGTTGGATTAGGCGAACCCGCTACGCGGCTCCGCCTAATCCAACCATAAACCCTTTTCCTTATTCAAGGTCACTAAACCCGCAACAAACTTAACCCTAAGAGGGTATTTGTGAAACCTGTCGTGGATGTGATTCAAAGATGGGGCACTGAACCTTAAGAGTTGGGTATTGCATAAGACGGGACGGAAAAGGGTTTAGGGTTGGATTAGGTGAACCCGCTACGCGGCTCCGCCTAATCCAACCTAAAACCCTTTTCCTTATTCAAGGTCACTAAACCCGCAACAAACTGAACCCTAAGAGGGTATTGGTGAACCCTGTCGTAGATGTGATTCAAAGATGGGGCACTGAACCTTAAGAGTAGGGTACTGCATAAGACGGGACGGAAAAGGGTTTAGGGTTGGATTAGGCGAACCCGCAACGCGGCTCCGCCTAATCCAACCTAAAACCCTTTTCCTTATTCAAGGTCACTAAACCCGCAACAAACTGAACCCTAAGAGGGTATTTGTGAACCCTGTCGTGGATGTGATTCAAAGATGGGGCACTGAACCTTAAGAATAGGGTATTGCATAAGACGGGACGGAAAAGGGTTTAGGGTTGGATTAGGCGTACCCGCTACGCGGCTCCGCCTAATCCAACCCTAAACCCTTTTCCTTATTCAAGGACGGAAAAGGGTTTAGGGTTGGATTAGGCGAACCCGCTACGCGGCTCCGCCTAATCCAACCCTAAACCCTTTTCCTTATTCAAGGTCACTAAACCCGCAACAAACTGAACCCTAAGAGGGTATTTGTGAACCCTGTCGTGGATGTGATTCAAAGATGGGGCACTGAACCTAAGAGTAGGGTATTGCATAAGACGGGACAGAAAAGGGTTTAGGGTTGGATTAGGCGAACCCGCTACGCGGCTCCGCCTAATCCAACCATAAACCCTTTTCCTTATTCAAGGTCACTAAACCCGCAACAAACTTAACCCTAAGAGGGTATTTGTGAAACCTGTCGTGGATGTGATTCAAAGATGGGGCACTGAACCTTAAGAATAGGGTATTGCATAAGACGGGACGGAAAAGGGTTTAGGGTTGGATTAGGCGTACCCGCTACGCGGCTCCGCCTAATCCAACCTAAAACCCTTTTCCTTATTCAAGGTCACTAAACCCGCAACAAACTGAACCATAAGAGGGTATTGGTGAACCCTGTCGTGGATGTGATTCAAAGATGGGGCACTGAACCTTAAGAATAGGTATTGCATAAGACGGGACGGAAAAGGGTTTAGGGTTGGATTAGGCGTACCCGCTACGCGGCTCCGCCTAATCCAACCCTAAACCCTTTTCCTTATTCAAGGAAGGAAAAGGGTTTAGGGTTGGATTAGGCGAACCCGCAACGCGGCTCCGCCTAATCCAACCTAAAACCCTTTTCCTTATTCAAGGTCACTAAACCCGCAACAAACTGAACCCTAAGAGGGTATTTGTGAACCCTGTCGTGGATGTGATTCAAAGATGGGGCACTGAACCTTAAGAATAGGGTATTGCATAAGACGGGACGGAAAAGGGTTTAGGGTTGGATTAGGCGTACCCGCTACGCGGCTCCGCCTAATCCAACCCTAAACCCTTTTCCTTATTCAAGGACGGAAAAGGGTTTGGGGTTGGATTAGGCGAACCCGCAACGCGGCTCCGCCTAATCCAACCTAAAACCCTTTTCTTTATTCAAGGTCACTAAACCCGCAACAAACTGAACCCTAAGAGGGTATTGGTGAACCCTGTCGTAGATGTGATTCAAAGATGGGGCACTGAACCTTAAGAGTAGGGTACTGCATAAGACGGGACGGAAAAGGGTTTAGGGTTGGATTAGGCGAACCCGCTACGCGACTCCGCCTAATCCAACCGTAAACTCTTTTCCTTATTCAAGGTCACTAAACCGGCAACAAACTGAACCCTAAGAGGGTATTGGTGAACCCTGTCGTGGATGTGATTCAAAGATGGGGCACTGAACCTTAAGAATAGGGTATTGCATAAGACGGGACGGAAAAGGGTTTAGGGTTGGATTAGGCGTACCCGCTACGCGGCTCCGCCTAATCCAACCCTAAACCCTTTTCCTTATTCAAGGACGGAAAAGGGTTTAGGGTTGGATTAGGCGAACCCGCTACGCGGCTCCGCCTAATCCAACCCTAAACCCTTTTCCTTATTCAAGGTCACTAAACCCGCAACAAACTGAACCCTAAGAGGGTATTTGTGAACCCTGTCGTGGATGTGATTCAAAGATGGGGCACTGAACCTAAGAGTAGGGTATTGCATAAGACGGGACAGAAAAGGGTTTAGGGTTGGATTAGGCGAACCCGCTACGCGGCTCCGCCTAATCCAACCATAAACCCTTTTCCTTATTCAAGGTCACTAAACCCGCAACAAACTTAACCCTAAGAGGGTATTTGTGAAACCTGTCGTGGATGTGATTCAAAGATGGGGCACTGAACCTTAAGAGTTGGGTATTGCATAAGACGGGACGAAAAAGGGTTTAGGGTTGGATTAGGTGAACCCGCTACGCGGCTCCGCCTAATCCAACCTAAAACCCTTTTCCTTATTCAAGGTCACTAAACCCGTAACAAACTGAACCCTAAGAGGGTATTGGTGAACCCTGTCGTAGATGTGATTCAAAGATGGGGCACTGAACCTTAAGAGTAGGGTACTGCATAAGACGGGACGGAAAAGGGTTTAGGGTTGGATTAGGCGAACCCGCAACGCGGCTCCGCCTAATCCAACCTAAAACCCTTTTCCTTATTCAAGGTCACTAAACCCGCAACAAACTGAACCCTAAGAGGGTATTTGTGAACCCTGTCGTGGATGTGATTCAAAGATGGGGCACTGAACCTTAAGAATAGGGTATTGCATAAGACGGGACGGAAAAGGGTTTAGGGTTGGCTTAGGCGTACCCGCTACGCGGCTCCGCCTAATCCAACCCTAAACCCTTTTCTTTATTCAAGGACGGAAAAGGGTTTAGGGTTGGATTAGGCGAACCCGCAAAGCGGCTCCGCCTAATCCAACCATAAACCCTTTTCCTTATTCAAGGTCACTAAACCCGCAACAAACTGAACCCTAAGAGGGTATTTGTGAACCCTGTCGTGGTTGTGATTCAAAGATGGGGCACTGAACCTTAAGAATAGGGTATTGCATAAGACGGGACGGAAAAGGGTTTAGGGTTGGATTAGGCGTACCCGCTACGCGGCTCCGCCTAATCCAACCCTAAACCCTTTTCCTTATTCAAGGACGGAAAAGGGTTTAGGGTTGGATTAGGCGAACCCGCTACGCGGCTCCGCCTAATCCAACCCTAAACCCTTTTCCTAATTCAAGGTCACTAAACCCGCAACAAACTGAACCCTAAGAGGGTATTTGTGAACCCTGTCGTGGATGTGATTCAAAGATGGGGCACTGAACCTAAGAGTAGGGTATTGCATAAGACGGGACAGAAAAGGGTTTAGGGTTGGATTAGGCGAACCCGCTACGCGGCTCCGCCTAATCCAACCATAAACCCTTTTCCTTATTCAAGGTCACTAAACCCGCAACAAACTTAACCCTAAGAGGGTATTTGTGAAACCTGTCGTGGATGTGATTCAAAGATGGGGCACTGAACCTTAAGAGTTGGGTATTGCATAAGACGGGACGGAAAAGGGTTTAGGGTTGGATTAGGTGAACCCGCTACGCGGCTCCGCCTAATCCAACCTAAAACCCTTTTCCTTATTCAAGGTCACTAAACCCGCAACAAACTGAACCCTAAGAGGGTATTGGTGAACCCTGTCGTAGATGTGATTCAAAGATGGGGCACTGAACCTTAAGAGTAGGGTACTGCATAAGACGGGACGGAAAAGGGTTTAGGGTTGGATTAGGCGAACCCGCAACGCGGCTCCGCCTAATCCAACCTAAAACCCTTTTCCTTATTCAAGGTCACTAAACCCGCAACAAACTGAACCCTAAGAGGGTATTTGTGAACCCTGTCGTGGATGTGATTCAAAGATGGGGCACTGAACCTTAAGAATAGGGTATTGCATAAGACGGGACGGAAAAGGGTTTAGGGTTGGATTAGGCGTACCCGCTACGCGGCTCCGCCTAATCCAACCCTAAACCCTTTTCCTTATTCAAGGACGGAAAAGGGTTTAGGGTTGGATTAGGCGAACCCGCTACGCGGCTCCGCCTAATCCAACCCTAAACCCTTTTCCTTATTCAAGGTCACTAAACCCGCAACAAACTGAACCCTAAGAGGGTATTTGTGAACCCTGTCGTGGATGTGATTCAAAGATGGGGCACTGAACCTAAGAGTAGGGTATTGCATAAGACGGGACAGAAAAGGGTTTAGGGTTGGATTAGGCGAACCCGCTACGCGGCTCCGCCTAATCCAACCATAAACCCTTTTCCTTATTCAAGGTCACTAAACCCGCAACAAACTTAACCCTAAGAGGGTATTTGTGAAACCTGTCGTGGATGTGATTCAAAGATGGGGCACTGAACCTTAAGAATAGGGTATTGCATAAGACGGGACGGAAAAGGGTTTAGGGTTGGATTAGGCGTACCCGCTACGCGGCTCCGCCTAATCCAACCTAAAACCCTTTTCCTTATTCAAGGTCACTAAACCCGCAACAAACTGAACCATAAGAGGGTATTGGTGAACCCTGTCGTGGATGTGATTCAAAGATGGGGCACTGAACCTTAAGAATAGGTATTGCATAAGACGGGACGGAAAAGGGTTTAGGGTTGGATTAGGCGTACCCGCTACGCGGCTCCGCCTAATCCAACCCTAAACCCTTTTCCTTATTCAAGGAAGGAAAAGGGTTTAGGGTTGGATTAGGCGAACCCGCAACGCGGCTCCGCCTAATCCAACCTAAAACCCTTTTCCTTATTCAAGGTCACTAAACCCGCAACAAACTGAACCCTAAGAGGGTATTTGTGAACCCTGTCGTGGATGTGATTCAAAGATGGGGCACTGAACCTTAAGAATAGGGTATTGCATAAGACGGGACGGAAAAGGGTTTAGGGTTGGATTAGGCGTACCCGCTACGCGGCTCCGCCTAATCCAACCCTAAACCCTTTTCCTTATTCAAGGACGGAAAAGGGTTTGGGGTTGGATTAGGCGAACCCGCAACGCGGCTCCGCCTAATCCAACCTAAAACCCTTTTCTTTATTCAAGGTCACTAAACCCGCAACAAACTGAACCCTAAGAGGGTATTGGTGAACCCTGTCGTAGATGTGATTCAAAGATGGGGCACTGAACCTTAAGAGTAGGGTACTGCATAAGACGGGACGGAAAAGGGTTTAGGGTTGGATTAGGCGAACCCGCTACGCGACTCCGCCTAATCCAACCGTAAACTCTTTTCCTTATTCAAGGTCACTAAACCGGCAACAAACTGAACCCTAAGAGGGTATTGGTGAACCCTGTCGTGGATGTGATTCAAAGATGGGGCACTGAACCTTAAGAATAGGGTATTGCATAAGACGGGACGGAAAAGGGTTTAGGGTTGGATTAGGCGTACCCGCTACGCGGCTCCGCCTAATCCAACCCTAAACCCTTTTCCTTATTCAAGGACGGAAAAGGGTTTAGGGTTGGATTAGGCGAACCCGCTACACGGCTCCGCCTAATCCAACCCTAAACCCTTTTCCTTATTCAAGGTCACTAAACCCGCAACAAACTGAACCCTAAGAGGGTATTTGTGAACCCTGTCGTGGATGTGATTCAAAGATGGGGCACTGAACCTAAGAGTAGGGTATTGCATAAGACGGGACAGAAAAGGGTTTAGGGTTGGATTAGGCGAACCCGCTACGCGGCTCCGCCTAATCCAACCATAAACCCTTTTCCTTATTCAAGGTCACTAAACCCGCAACAAACTTAACCCTAAGAGGGTATTTGTGAAACCTGTCGTGGATGTGATTCAAAGATGGGGCACTGAACCTTAAGAGTTGGGTATTGCATAAGACGGGACGGAAAAGGGTTTAGGGTTGGATTAGGTGAACCCGCTACGCGGCTCCGCCTAATCCAACCTAAAACCCTTTTCCTTATTCAAGGTCACTAAACCCGTAACAAACTGAACCCTAAGAGGGTATTGGTGAACCCTGTCGTAGATGTGATTCAAAGATGGGGCACTGAACCTTAAGAGTAGGGTACTGCATAAGACGGGACGGAAAAGGGTTTAGGGTTGGATTAGGCGAACCCGCAACGCGGCTCCGCCTAATCCAACCTAAAACCCTTTTCCTTATTCAAGGTCACTAAACCCGCAACAAACTGAACCCTAAGAGGGTATTTGTGAACCCTGTCGTGGATGTGATTCAAAGATGGGGCACTGAACCTTAAGAATAGGGTATTGCATAAGACGGGACGGAAAAGGGTTTAGGGTTGGCTTAGGCGTACCCGCTACGCGGCTCCGCCTAATCCAACCCTAAACCCTTTTCTTTATTCAAGGACGGAAAAGGGTTTAGGGTTGGATTAGGCGAACCCGCAAAGCGGCTCCGCCTAATCCAACCATAAACCCTTTTCCTTATTCAAGGTCACTAAACCCGCAACAAACTGAACCCTAAGAGGGTATTTGTGAACCCTGTCGTGGTTGTGATTCAAAGATGGGGCACTGAACCTTAAGAATAGGGTATTGCATAAGACGGGACGGAAAAGGGTTTAGGGTTGGATTAGGCGAACCCGCTACGCGGCTCCGCCTAATCCAACCTAAAACCCTTTTCCTTATTCAAGGTCACTAAACCCGCAACAAACTGAACCCTAAGAGGGTATTGGTGAACCCTGTCGTAGATGTGATTCAAAGATGGGGCACTGAACCTTAAGAGTAGGGTACTACATAAGACGGGACGGAAAAGGGTTTAGGGTTGGATTAGGCGAACCCGCTATGCGGCTCCGCCTAATCCAACCGTAAACTCTTTTCCTTATTAAAGGTCACTAAACCCGCAACAAACTGAACCCTAAGAGGGTATTGGTGAACCCTGTCGTGGATGTGATTCAAAGATGGGGCACTGAACCTTAAGAATAGGGTATTGCATAAGACGGGACGGAAAAGGGTTTAGGGTTGGATTAGGCGTACCCGCTACGCGGCTCCGCCTAATCCAACCCTAAACCCTTTTCCTTATTCAAGGAAGGAAAAGGGTTTAGGGTTGGATTAGGCGAACCCGCAACGCGGCTCCGCCTAATCCAACCTAAAACCCTTTTCCTTATTCAAGATCACTAAACCCGCAACAAACTAAACCCTAAGAGGGTATTTGTGAACCCTGTCGTGGATGTGATTCAAAGATGGGGCACTGAACCTTAAGAATAGGGTATTGCATAAGACGGGACGGAAAAGGGTTTAGGGTTGGATTAGGCGTACCCGCTACGCGGCTCCGCCTAATCCAACCCTAAACCCTTTTCCTTATTCAAGGAAGGAAAAGGGTTTAGGATTGGATTAGGCGAACCCGCAACGCGGCTCCGCCTAATCCAACCTAAAACCCTTTTCCTTATTCAAGGTCACTAAACCCGCAACAAACTGAACCCTAAGAGGGTAATGGTGAACCCTGTCGTGGATGTGATTCAAAGATGGGGCACTGAACCTTAAGAGTAGGGTACTGCATAAGACGGGACGGAAAAGGGTTTAGGGTTGGATTAGGCGAACCCGCTACGCGGCTCCGCCTAATCCAACCTAAAACCCTTTTCCTTATTCAAGGTCACTAAACCCGCAACAAACTGAACCCTAAGAGGGTATTGGTGAACCCTGTCGTGGATGTGATTCAAAGATGGGGTACTGAACCTTAAGAATAGGGTATTGCATAAGACGGGACGGAAAAGGGTTTAGGGTTGGATTAGGCGAACCCGCAACGCGGCTCCGCCTAATCCAACCTAAAACCCTTTTCCTTATTCAAGGTCACTAAACCCGCAACAAACTGAACCCTAAGAGGGTATTTGTGAACCCTGTCGTGGATGTGATTCAAAGATGGGGCACTGAACCTTAAGAGTAGGGTATTGCATAAGACGGGACGGAAAAGGGTTTAGGGTTGGCTTAGGCGTACCCGCTACGCGGCTCCGCCTAATCCAACCCTAAACCCTTTTCTTTATTCAAGGACGGAAAAGGGTTTAGGGTTGGATTAGGCGAACCCGCAAAGCGGCTCCGCCTAATCCAACCATAAACCCTTTTCCTTATTCAAGGTCACTAAACCCGCAACAAACTGAACCCTAAGAGGGTATTTGTGAACCCTGTCGTGGATGTGATTCAAAGATGGGGCACTGAACCTTAAGAATAGGGTATTGCATAAGACGGGACGGAAAAGGGTTTAGGGTTGGATTAGGCGAACCCGCTACGCGGCTCCGCCTAATCCAACCTAAAACCCTTTTCCTTATTCAAGGTCACTAAACCCGCAACAAACTGAACCCTAAGAGGGTATTGGTGAACCCTGTCGTGGATGTGATTCAAAGATGGGGCACTGAACCTTAAGAATAGGGTATTGCATAAGACGGGACGGAAAAGGGTTTAGGGTTGGATTAGGCGAACCCGCAACGCGGCTCCGCCTAATCCAAACTAAAACCCTTTTCCTTATTCAAGGTCACTAAACCCGCAACAAACTGAACCCTAAGAGGGTATTTGTGAACCCTGTCGTGGATGTGATTCAAAGATGGGGCACTGAACCTTAAGAATAGGGTATTGCATAAGACGGGACGGAAAAGGGTTTAGGGTTGGCTTAGGCGTACCCGCTACGCGGCTCCGCCTAATCCAACCCTAAACCCTTTTCTTTATTCAAGGACGGAAAAGGGTTTAGGGTTGGATTAGGCGAACCCGCAAAGCGGCTCCGCCTAATCCAACCATAAACCCTTTTCCTTATTCAAGGTCACTAAACCCGCAACAAACTGAACCCTAAGAGGGTATTTGTGAACCCTGTCGTGGATGTGATTCAAAGATGGGGCACTGAACCTTAAGAATAGGGTATTGCATAAGACGGGACGGAAAAGGGTTTAGGGTTGGATTAGGCGAACCCGCTACGCGGCTCCGCCTAATCCAACCTAAAACCCTTTTCCTTATTCAAGGTCACTAAACCCGCAACAAACTGAACCCTAAGAGGGTATTGGTGAACCCTGTCGTAGATGTGATTCAAAGATGGGGCACTGAACCTTAAGAGTAGGGTACTACATAAGACGGGACGGAAAAGGGTTTAGGGTTGGATTAGGCGAACCCGCTATGCGGCTCCGCCTAATCCAACCGTAAACTCTTTTCCTTATTAAAGGTCACTAAACCCGCAACAAACTGAACCCTAAGAGGGTATTGGTGAACCCTGTCGTGGATGTGATTCAAAGATGGGGCACTGAACCTTAAGAATAGGGTATTGCATAAGACGGGACGGAAAAGGGTTTAGGGTTGGATTAGGCGTACCCGCTACGCGGCTCCGCCTAATCCAACCCTAAACCCTTTTCCTTATTCAAGGAAGGAAAAGGGTTTAGGGTTGGATTAGGCGAACCCGCAACGCGGCTCCGCCTAATCCAACCTAAAACCCTTTTCCTTATTCAAGATCACTAAACCCGCAACAAACTAAACCCTAAGAGGGTATTTGTGAACCCTGTCGTGGATGTGATTCAAAGATGGGGCACTGAACCTTAAGAATAGGGTATTGCATAAGACGGGACGGAAAAGGGTTTAGGGTTGGATTAGGCGTACCCGCTACGCGGCTCCGCCTAATCCAACCCTAAACCCTTTTCCTTATTCAAGGAAGGAAAAGGGTTTAGGATTGGATTAGGCGAACCCGCAACGCGGCTCCGCCTAATCCAACCTAAAACCCTTTTCCTTATTCAAGGTCACTAAACCCGCAACAAACTGAACCCTAAGAGGGTAATGGTGAACCCTGTCGTGGATGTGATTCAAAGATGGGGCACTGAACCTTAAGAGTAGGGTACTGCATAAGACGGGACGGAAAAGGGTTTAGGGTTGGATTAGGCGAACCCGCTACGCGGCTCCGCCTAATCCAACCTAAAACCCTTTTCCTTATTCAAGGTCACTAAAACCGCAACAAACTGAACCCTAAGAGGGTATTGGTGAACCCTGTCGTGGATGTGATTCAAAGATGGGGCACTGAACCTTAAGAATAGGGTATTGCATAAGACGGGACGGAAAAGGGTTTAGGGTTGGATTAGGCGAACCCGCAACGCGGATCCGCCTAATCCAACCTAAAACCCTTTTCCTTATTCAAGGTCACTAAACCCGCAACAAACTGAACCCTAAGAGGGCATTTGTGAACCCTGTCGTGGATGTGATTCAAAGATGGGGCACTGAACCTTAAGAGTAGGGTATTGCATAAGACGGGACGGAAAAGGGTTTAGGGTTGGCTTAGGCGTACCCGCTACGCGGCTCCGCCTAATCCAACCCTAAACCCTTTTCTTTATTCAAGGACGGAAAAGGGTTTAGGGTTGGATTAGGCGAACCCGCAAAGCGGCTCCGCCTAATCCAACCATAAACCCTTTTCCTTATTCAAGGTCACTAAACCCGCAACAAACTGAACCCTAAGAGGGTATTTGTGAACCCTGTCGTGGATGTGATTCAAAGATGGGGCACTGAACCTTAAGAATAGGGTATTGCATAAGACGGGACGGAAAAGGGTTTAGGGTTGGATTAGGCGAACCCGCTACGCGGCTCCGCCTAATCCAACCTAAAACCCTTTTCCTTATTCAAGGTCACTAAACCCGCAACAAACTGAACCCTAAGAGGGTATTGGTGAACCCTGTCGTGGATGTGATTCAAAGATGGGGCACTGAACCTTAAGAATAGGGTATTGCATAAGACGGGACGGAAAAGGGTTTAGGGTTGGATTAGGCGAACCCGCAACGCGGCTCCGCCTAATCCAACCTAAAACCCTTTTCCTTATTCAAGGTCACTAAACCCGCAACAAACTGAACCCTAAGAGGGTATTTGTGAACCCTGTCGTGGATGTGATTCAAAGATGGGGCACTGAACCTTAAGAATAGGGTATTGCATAAGACGGGACGGAAAAGGGTTTAGGGTTGGCTTAGGCGTACCCGCTACGCGGCTCCGCCTAATCCAACCCTAAACCCTTTTCATTATTCAAGGACGGAAAAGGGTTTAGGGTTGGATTAGGCGAACCCGCAAAGCGGCTCCGCCTAATCCAACCATAAACCCTTTTCCTTATTCAAGGTCACTAAACCCGCAACAAACTGAACCCTAAGAGGGTATTTGTGAACCCTGTCGTGGATGTGATTCAAAGATGGGGCACTGAACCTTAAGAATAGGGTATTGCATAAGACGGGACGGAAAAGGGTTTAGGGTTGGATTAGGCGAACCCGCTACGCGGCTCCGCCTAATCCAACCTAAAACCCTTTTCCTTATTCAAGGTCACTAAACCCGCAACAAACTGAACCCTAAGAGGGTATTGGTGAACCCTGTCGTAGATGTGATTCAAAGATGGGGCACTGAACCTTAAGAGTAGGGTACTACATAAGACGGGACGGAAAAGGGTTTAGGGTTGGATTAGGCGAACCCGCTATGCGGCTCCGCCTAATCCAACCGTAAACTCTTTTCCTTATTAAAGGTCACTAAACCCGCAACAAACTGAACCCTAAGAGGGTATTGGTGAACCCTGTCGTGGATGTGATTCAAAGATGGGGCACTGAACCTTAAGAATAGGGTATTGCATAAGACGGGACGGAAAAGGGTTTAGGGTTGGATTAGGCGTACCCGCTACGCGGCTCCGCCTAATCCAACCCTAAACCCTTTTCCTTATTCAAGGAAGGAAAAGGGTTTAGGGTTGGATTAGGCGAACCCGCAACGCGGCTCCGCCTAATCCAACCTAAAACCCTTTTCCTTATTCAAGATCACTAAACCCGCAACAAACTAAACCCTAAGAGGGTATTTGTGAACCCTGTCGTGGATGTGATTCAAAGATGGGGCACTGAACCTTAAGAATAGGGTATTGCATAAGACGGGACGGAAAAGGGTTTAGGGTTGGATTAGGCGTACCCGCTACGCGGCTCCGCCTAATCCAACCCTAAACCCTTTTCCTTATTCAAGGAAGGAAAAGGGTTTAGGATTGGATTAGGCGAACCCGCAACGCGGCTCCGCCTAATCCAACCTAAAACCCTTTTCCTTATTCAAGGTCACTAAACCCGCAACAAACTGAACCCTAAGAGGGTAATGGTGAACCCTGTCGTGGATGTGATTCAAAGATGGGGCACTGAACCTTAAGAGTAGGGTACTGCATAAGACGGGACGGAAAAGGGTTTAGGGTTGGATTAGGCGAACCCGCTACGCGGCTCCGCCTAATCCAACCTAAAACCCTTTTCCTTATTCAAGGTCACTAAACCCGCAACAAACTGAACCCTAAGAGGGTATTGGTGAACCCTGTCGTGGATGTGATTCAAAGATGGGGCACTGAACCTTAAGAATAGGGTATTGCATAAGACGGGACGGAAAAGGGTTTAGGGTTGGATTAGGCGAACCCGCAACGCGGCTCCGCCTAATCCAACCTAAAACCCTTTTCCTTATTCAAGGTCACTAAACCCGCAACAAACTGAACCCTAAGAGGGTATTTGTGAACCCTGTCGTGGATGTGATTCAAAGATGGGGCACTGAACCTTAAGAGTAGGGTATTGCATAAGACGGGACGGAAAAGGGTTTAGGGTTGGCTTAGGCGTACCCGCTACGCGGCTCCGCCTAATCCAACCCTAAACCCTTTTCTTTATTCAAGGACGGAAAAGGGTTTAGGGTTGGATTAGGCGAACCCGCAAAGCGGCTCCGCCTAATCCAACCATAAACCCTTTTCCTTATTCAAGGTCACTAAACCCGCAACAAACTGAACCCTAAGAGGGTATTTGTGAACCCTGTCGTGGATGTGATTCAAAGATGGGGCACTGAACCTTAAGAATAGGGTATTGCATAAGACGGGACGGAAAAGGGTTTAGGGTTGGATTAGGCGAACCCGCTACGCGGCCCCGCCTAATCCAACCTAAAACCCTTTTCCTTATTCAAGGTCACTAAACCCGCAACAAACTGAACCCTAAGAGGGTATTGGTGAACCCTGTCGTAGATGTGATTCAAAGATGGGGCACTGAACCTTAAGAGTAGGGTACTACATAAGACGGGACGGAAAAGGGTTTAGGGTTGGATTAGGCGAACCCGCTATGCGGCTCCGCCTAATCCAACCGTAAACTCTTTTCCTTATTAAAGGTCACTAAACCCGCAACAAACTGAACCCTAAGAGGGTATTGGTGAACCCTGTCGTGGATGTGATTCAAAGATGGGGCACTGAACCTTAAGAATAGGGTATTGCATAAGACGGGACGGAAAAGGGTTTAGGGTTGGATTAGGCGTACCCGCTACGCGGCTCCGCCTAATCCAACCCTAAACCCTTTTCCTTATTCAAGGAAGGAAAAGGGTTTAGGGTTGGATTAGGCGAACCCGCAACGCGGCTCCGCCTAATCCAACCTAAAACCCTTTTCCTTATTCAAGATCACTAAACCCGCAACAAACTAAACCCTAAGAGGGTATTTGTGAACCCTGTCGTGGATGTGATTCAAAGATGGGGCACTGAACCTTAAGAATAGGGTATTGCATAAGACGGGACGGAAAAGGGTTTAGGGTTGGATTAGGCGTACCCGCTACGCGGCTCCGCCTAATCCAACCCTAAACCCTTTTCCTTATTCAAGGAAGGAAAAGGGTTTAGGATTGGATTAGGCGAACCCGCAACGCGGCTCCGCCTAATCCAACCTAAAACCCTTTTCCTTATTCAAGGTCACTAAACCCGCAACAAACTGAACCCTAAGAGGGTAATGGTGAACCCTGTCGTGGATGTGATTCAAACATGGGGCACTGAACCTTAAGAGTAGGGTACTGCATAAGACGGGACGGAAAAGGGTTTAGGGTTGGATTAGGCGAACCCGCTACGCGGCTCCGCCTAATCCAACCTAAAACCCTTTTCCTTATTCAAGGTCACTAAACCCGCAACAAACTGAACCCTAAGAGGGTATTGGTGAACCCTGTCGTGGATGTGATTCAAAGATGGGGCACTGAACCTTAAGAATAGGGTATTGCATAAGACGGGACGGAAAAGGGTTTAGGGTTGGATTAGGCGAACCCGCAACGCGGCTCCGCCTAATCCAACCTAAAACCCTTTTCCTTATTCAAGATCACTAAACCCGCAACAAACTAAACCCTAAGAGGGTATTTGTGAACCCTGTCGTGGATGTGATTCAAAGATGGGGCACTGAACCTTAAGAATAGGGTATTGCATAAGACGGGACGGAAAAGGGTTTAGGGTTGGATTAGGCGTACCCGCTACGCGGCTCCGCCTAATCCAACCCTAAACCCTTTTCCTTATTCAAGGAAGGAAAAGGGTTTAGGGTTGGATTAGGCGAACCCGCAACGCGGCTCCGCCTAATCCAACCTAAAACCCTTTTCCTTATTCAAGATCACTAAACCCGCAACAAACTAAACCCTAAGAGGGTATTTGTGAACCCTGTCGTGGATGTGATTCAAAGATGGGGCACTGAACCTTAAGAATAGGGTATTGCATAAGACGGGACGGAAAAGGGTTTAGGGTTGGATTAGGCGAACCCGCAACGCGGCTCCGCCTAATCCAACCTAAAACCCTTTTCCTTATTCAAGGTCACTAAACCCGCAACAAACTGAACCCTAAGAGGGTATTTGTGAACCCTGTCGTGGATGTGATTCAAAGATGGGGCACTGAACCTTAAGAATAGGGTATTGCATAAGACGGGACGGAAAAGGGTTTAGGGTTGGATTAGGCGAACCCGCTACGCGGCCCCGCCTAATCCAACCTAAAACCCTTTTCCTTATTCAAGGTCACTAAACCCGCAACAAACTGAACCCTAAGAGGGTATTGGTGAACCCTGTCGTAGATGTGATTCAAAGATGGGGCACTGAACCTTAAGAGTAGGGTACTACATAAGACGGGACGGAAAAGGGTTTAGGGTTGGATTAGGCGAACCCGCTATGCGGCTCCGCCTAATCCAACCGTAAACTCTTTTCCTTATTAAAGGTCACTAAACCCGCAACAAACTGAACCCTAAGAGGGTATTGGTGAACCCTGTCGTGGATGTGATTCAAAGATGGGGCACTGAACCTTAAGAATAGGGTATTGCATAAGACGGGACGGAAAAGGGTTTAGGGTTGGATTAGGCGTACCCGCTACGCGGCTCCGCCTAATCCAACCCTAAACCCTTTTCCTTATTCAAGGAAGGAAAAGGGTTTAGGGTTGGATTAGGCGAACCCGCAACGCGGCTCCGCCTAATCCAACCTAAAACCCTTTTCCTTATTCAAGATCACTAAACCCGCAACAAACTAAACCCTAAGAGGGTATTTGTGAACCCTGTCGTGGATGTGATTCAAAGATGGGGCACTGAACCTTAAGAATAGGGTATTGCATAAGACGGGACGGAAAAGGGTTTAGGGTTGGATTAGGCGTACCCGCTACGCGGCTCCGCCTAATCCAACCCTAAACCCTTTTCCTTATTCAAGGAAGGAAAAGGGTTTAGGATTGGATTAGGCGAACCCGCAACGCGGCTCCGCCTAATCCAACCTAAAACCCTTTTCCTTATTAAAGGTCACTAAACCCGCAACAAACTGAACCCTAAGAGGGTAATGGTGAACCCTGTCGTGGATGTGATTCAAACATGGGGCACTGAACCTTAAGAGTAGGGTACTGCATAAGACGGGACGGAAAAGGGTTTAGGGTTGGATTAGGCGAACCCGCTACGCGGCTCCGCCTAATCCAACCTAAAACCCTTTTCCTTATTCAAGGTCACTAAACCCGCAACAAACTGAACCCTAAGAGGGTATTGGTGAACCCTGTCGTGGATGTGATTCAAAGATGGGGCACTGAACCTTAAGAATAGGGTATTGCATAAGACGGGACGGAAAAGGGTTTAGGGTTGGATTAGGCGAACCCGCAACGCGGCTCCGCCTAATCCAACCTAAAACCCTTTTCCTTATTCAAGATCACTAAACCCGCAACAAACTAAACCCTAAGAGGGTATTTGTGAACCCTGTCGTGGATGTGATTCAAAGATGGGGCACTGAACCTTAAGAATAGGGTATTGCATAAGACGGGACGGAAAAGGGTTTAGGGTTGGATTAGGCGTACCCGCTACGCGGCTCCGCCTAATCCAACCCTAAACCCTTTTCCTTATTCAAGGAAGGAAAAGGGTTTAGGGTTGGATTAGGCGAACCCGCAACGCGGCTCCGCCTAATCCAACCTAAAACCCTTTTCCTTATTCAAGATCACTAAACCCGCAACAAACTAAACCCTAAGAGGGTATTTGTGAACCCTGTCGTGGATGTGATTCAAAGATGGGGCACTGAACCTTAAGAATAGGGTATTGCATAAGACGGGACGGAAAAGGGTTTAGGGTTGGATTAGGCGAACCCGCAACGCGGCTCCGCCTAATCCAACCTAAAACCCTTTTCCTTATTCAAGGTCACTAAACCCGCAACAAACTGAACCCTAAGAGGGTATTTGTGAACCCTGTCGTGGATGTGATTCAAAGATGGGGCACTGAACCTTAAGAGTAGGGTATTGCATAAGACGGGACGGAAAAGGGTTTAGGGTTGGCTTAGGCGTACCCGCTACGCGGCTCCGCCTAATCCAACCCTAAACCCTTTTCTTTATTCAAGGACGGAAAAGGGTTTAGGGTTGGATTAGGCGAACCCGCAAAGCGGCTCCGCCTAATCCAACCATAAACCCTTTTCCTTATTCAAGGTCACTAAACCCGCAACAAACTGAACCCTAAGAGGGTATTTGTGAACCCTGTCGTGGATGTGATTCAAAGATGGGGCACTGAACCTTAAGAATAGGGTATTGCATAAGACGGGACGGAAAAGGGTTTAGGGTTGGATTAGGCGTACCCGCTACGCGGCTCCGCCTAATCCAACCCTAAACCCTTTTCCTTATTCAAGGAAGGAAAAGGGTTTAGGATTGGATTAGGCGAACCCGCAACGCGGCTCCGCCTAATCCAACCTAAAACCCTTTTCCTTATTCAAGGTCACTAAACCCGCAACAAACTGAACCCTAAGAGGGTAATGGTGAACCCTGTCGTGGATGTGATTCAAACATGGGGCACTGAACCTTAAGAGTAGGGTACTGCATAAGACGGGACGGAAAAGGGGTTAGGGTTGGATTAGGCGAACCCGCTACGCGGCTCCGCCTAATCCAACCTAAAACCCTTTTCCTTATTCAAGGTCACTAAACCCGCAACAAACTGAACCCTAAGAGGGTATTGGTGAACCCTGTCGTGGATGTGATTCAAAGATGGGGCACTGAACCTTAAGAATAGGGTATTGCATAAGACGGGACGGAAAAGGGTTTAGGGTTGGATTAGGCGAACCCGCAACGCGGCTCCGCCTAATCCAACCTAAAACCCTTTTCCTTATTCAAGATCACTAAACCCGCAACAAACTAAACCCTAAGAGGGTATTTGTGAACCCTGTCGTGGATGTGATTCAAAGATGGGGCACTGAACCTTAAGAATAGGGTATTGCATAAGACGGGACGGAAAAGGGTTTAGGGTTGGATTAGGCGTACCCGCTACGCGGCTCCGCCTAATCCAACCCTAAACCCTTTTCCTTATTCAAGGAAGGAAAAGGGTTTAGGGTTGGATTAGGCGAACCCGCAACGCGGCTCCGCCTAATCCAACCTAAAACCCTTTTCCTTATTCAAGATCACTAAACCCGCAACAAACTAAACCCTAAGAGGGTATTTGTGAACCCTGTCGTGGATGTGATTCAAAGATGGGGCACTGAACCTTAAGAATAGGGTATTGCATAAGACGGGACGGAAAAGGGTTTAGGGTTGGATTAGGCGAACCCGCAACGCGGCTCCGCCTAATCCAACCTAAAACCCTTTTCCTTATTCAAGGTCACTAAACCCGCAACAAACTGAACCCTAAGAGGGTATTTGTGAACCCTGTCGTGGATGTGATTCAAAGATGGGGCACTGAACCTTAAGAGTAGGGTATTGCATAAGACGGGACGGAAAAGGGTTTAGGGTTGGCTTAGGCGTACCCGCTACGCGGCTCCGCCTAATCCAACCCTAAACCCTTTTCTTTATTCAAGGACGGAAAAGGGTTTAGGGTTGGATTAGGCGAACCCGCAAAGCGGCTCCGCCTAATCCAACCATAAACCCTTTTCCTTATTCAAGGTCACTAAACCCGCAACAAACTGAACCCTAAGAGGGTATTTGTGAACCCTGTCGTGGATGTGATTCAAAGATGGGGCACTGAACCTTAAGAATAGGGTATTGCATAAGACGGGACGGAAAAGGGTTTAGGGTTGGATTAGGCGAACCCGCTACGCGGCTCCGCCTAATCCAACCTAAAACCCTTTTCCTTATTCAAGGTCACTAAACCCGCAACAAACTGAACCCTAAGAGGGTATTGGTGAACCCTGTCGTAGATGTGATTCAAAGATGGGGCACTGAACCTTAAGAGTAGGGTACTACATAAGACGGGACGGAAAAGGGTTTAGGGTTGGATTAGGCGAACCCGCTATGCGGCTCCGCCTAATCCAACCGTAAACTCTTTTCCTTATTAAAGGTCACTAAACCCGCAACAAACTGAACCCTAAGAGGGTATTGGTGAACCCTGTCGTGGATGTGATTCAAAGATGGGGCACTGAACCTTAAGAATAGGGTATTGCATAAGACGGGACGGAAAAGGGTTTAGGGTTGGATTAGGCGTACCCGCTACGCGGCTCCGCCTAATCCAACCCTAAACCCTTTTCCTTATTCAAGGAAGGAAAAGGGTTTAGGGTTGGATTAGGCGAACCCGCAACGCGGCTCCGCCTAATCCAACCTAAAACCCTTTTCCTTATTCAAGATCACTAAACCCGCAACAAACTAAACCCTAAGAGGGTATTTGTGAACCCTGTCGTGGATGTGATTCAAAGATGGGGCACTGAACCTTAAGAATAGGGTATTGCATAAGACGGGACGGAAAAGGGTTTAGGGTTGGATTAGGCGTACCCGCTACGCGGCTCCGCCTAATCCAACCCTAAACCCTTTTCCTTATTCAAGGAAGGAAAAGGGTTTAGGGTTGGATTAGGCGAACCCGCAACGCGGCTCCGCCTAATCCAACCTAAAACCCTTTTCCTTATTCAAGATCACTAAACCCGCAACAAACTAAACCCTAAGAGGGTATTTGTGAACCCTGTCGTGGATGTGATTCAAAGATGGGGCACTGAACCTTAAGAATAGGGTATTGCATAAGACGGGACGGAAAAGGGTTTAGGGTTGGATTAGGCGTACCCGCTACTCGGCTCCGCCTAATCCAACCCTAAACCCTTTTCCTTATTCAAGGAAGGAAAAGGGTTTAGGATTGGATTAGGCGAACCCGCAACGCGGCTCCGCCTAATCCAACCTAAAACCCTTTTCCTTATTCAAGGTCACTAAACCCGCAACAAACTGAACCCTAAGAGGGTAATGGTGAACCCTGTCGTGGATGTGATTCAAAGATGGGGCACTGAACCTTAAGAGTAGGGTACTGCATAAGACGGGACGGAAAAGGGTTTAGGGTTGGATTAGGCGAACCCGCAACGCGGCTCCGCCTAATCCAACCTAAAACCCTTTTCTTTATTCAAGGACGGAAAAGGGTTTAGGGTTGGATTAGGCGAACCCGCAAAGCGGCTCCGCCTAATCCAACCATAAACCCTTTTCCTTATTCAAGGTCACTAAACCCGCAACAAACTGAACCCTAAGAGGGTATTTGTGAACCCTGTCGTGGATGTGATTCAAAGATGGGGCACTGAACCTTAAGAATAGGGTATTGCATAAGACGGGACGGAAAAGGGTTTAGGGTTGGATTAGGCGAACCCGCTACGCGGCTCCGCCTAATCCAACCTAAAACCCTTTTCCTTATTCAAGGTCACTAAACCCGCAACAAACTGAACCCTAAGAGGGTATTGGTGAACCCTGTCGTAGATGTGATTCAAAGATGGGGCACTGAACCTTAAGAGTAGGGTACTACATAAGACGGGACGGAAAAGGGTTTAGGGTTGGATTAGGCGAACCCGCTATGCGGCTCCGCCTAATCCAACCGTAAACTCTTTTCCTTATTAAAGGTCACTAAACCCGCAACAAACTGAACCCTAAGAGGGTATTGGTGAACCCTGTCGTGGATGTGATTCAAAGATGGGGCACTGAACCTTAAGAATAGGGTATTGCATAAGACGGGACGGAAAAGGGTTTAGGGTTGGATTAGGCGTACCCGCTACGCGGCTCCGCCTAATCCAACCCTAAACCCTTTTCCTTATTCAAGGAAGGAAAAGGGTTTAGGGTTGGATTAGGCGAACCCGCAACGCGGCTCCGCCTAATCCAACCTAAAACCCTTTTCCTTATTCAAGATCACTAAACCCGCAACAAACTAAACCCTAAGAGGGTATTTGTGAACCCTGTCGTGGATGTGATTCAAAGATGGGGCACTGAACCTTAAGAATAGGGTATTGCATAAGACGGGACGGAAAAGGGTTTAGGGTTGGATTAGGCGTACCCTCTACGCGGCTCCGCCTAATCCAACCCTAAACCCTTTTCCTTATTCAAGGAAGGAAAAGGGTTTAGGGTTGGATTAGGCGAACCCGCAACGCGGCTCCGCCTAATCCAACCTAAAACCCTTTTCCTTATTCAAGATCACTAAACCCGCAACAAACTAAACCCTAAGAGGGTATTTGTGAACCCTGTCGTGGATGTGATTCAAAGATGGGGCACTGAACCTTAAGAATAGGGTATTGCATAAGACGGGACGGAAAAGGGTTTAGGGTTGGATTAGGCGTACCCGCTACGCGGCTCCGCCTAATCCAACCCTAAACCCTTTTCCTTATTCAAGGAAGGAAAAGGGTTTAGGATTGGATTAGGCGAACCCGCAACGCGGCTCCGCCTAATCCAACCTAAAACCCTTTTCCTTATTCAAGGTCACTAAACCCGCAACAAACTGAACCCTAAGAGGGTAATGGTGAACCCTGTCGTGGATGTGATTCAAAGATGGGGCACTGAACCTTAAGAGTAGGGTACTGCATAAGACGGGACGGAAAAGGGTTTAGGGTTGGATTAGGCGAACCCGCTACGCGGCTCCGCCTAATCCAACCTAAAACCCTTTTCCTTATTCAAGGTCACTAAACCCGCAACAAACTGAACCCTAAGAGGGTATTGGTGAACCCTGTCGTGGATGTGATTCAAAGATGGGGCACTGAACCTTAAGAATTGGGTATTGCATAAGACGGGACGGAAAAGGGTTTAGGGTTGGATTAGGCGAACCCGCAACGCGGCTCCGCCTAATCCAACCTAAAACCCTTTTCCTTATTCAAGGTCACTAAACCCGCAACAAACTGAACCCTAAGAGGGTATTTGTGAACCCTGTCGTGGATGTGATTCAAAGATGGGGCACTGAACCTTAAGAGTAGGGTATTGCATAAGACGGGACGGAAAAGGGTTTAGGGTTGGCTTAGGCGTACCCGCTACGCGGCTCCGCCTAATCCAACCCTAAACCCTTTTCTTTATTCAAGGACGGAAAAGGGTTTAGGGTTGGATTAGGCGAACCCGCAAAGCGGCTCCGCCTAATCCAACCATAAACCCTTTTCCTTATTCAAGGTCACTAAACCCGCAACAAACTGAACCCTAAGAGGGTATTTGTGAACCCTGTCGTGGATGTGATTCAAAGATGGGGCACTGAACCTTAAGAATAGGGTATTGCATAAGACGGGACGGAAAAGGGTTTAGGGTTGGATTAGGCGAACCCGCTACGCGGCTCCGCCTAATCCAACCTAAAACCCTTTTCCTTATTCAAGGTCACTAAACCCGCAACAAACTGAACCCTACGAGGGTATTGGTGAACCCTGTCGTAGATGTGATTCAAAGATGGGGCACTGAACCTTAAGAGTAGGGTACTACATAAGACGGGACGGAAAAGGGTTTAGGGTTGGATTAGGCGAACCCGCTATGCGGCTCCGCCTAATCCAACCGTAAACTCTTTTCCTTATTAAAGGTCACTAAACCCGCAACAAACTGAACCCTAAGAGGGTATTGGTGAACCCTGTCGTGGATGTGATTCAAAGATGGGGCACTGAACCTTAAGAATAGGGTATTGCATAAGACGGGACGGAAAAGGGTTTAGGGTTGGATTAGGCGAACCCGCTACGCGGCTCCGCCTAATCCAACCTAAAACCCTTTTCCTTATTCAAGGTCACTAAACCCGCAACAAACTGAACCCTAAGAGGGTATTGGTGAACCCTGTCGTAGATGTGATTCAAAGATGGGGCACTGAACCTTAAGAGTAGGGTACTACATAAGACGGGACGGAAAAGGGTTTAGGGTTGGATTAGGCGAACCCGCTATGCGGCTCCGCCTAATCCAACCGTAAACTCTTTTCCTTATTAAAGGTCACTAAACCCGCAACAAACTGAACCCTAAGAGGGTATTGGTGAACCCTGTCGTGGATGTGATTCAAAGATGGGGCACTGAACCTTAAGAATAGGGTATTGCATAAGACGGGACGGAAAAGGGTTTAGGGTTGGATTAGGCGTACCCGCTACGCGGCTCCGCCTAATCCAACCCTAAACCCTTTTCCTTATTCAAGGAAGGAAAAGGGTTTAGGGTTGGATTAGGCGAACCCGCAACGCGGCTCCGCCTAATCCAACCTAAAACCCTTTTCCTTATTCAAGATCACTAAACCCGCAACAAACTAAACCCTAAGAGGGTATTTGTGAACCCTGTCGTGGATGTGATTCAAAGATGGGGCACTGAACCTTAAGAATAGGGTATTGCATAAGACGGGACGGAAAAGGGTTTAGGGTTGGATTAGGCGAACCCGCTACGCGGCTCCGCCTAATCCAACCTAAAACCCTTTTCCTTATTCAAGGTCACTAAACCCGCAACAAACTGAACCCTAAGAGGGTATTGGTGAACCCTGTCGTAGATGTGATTCAAAGATGGGGCACTGAACCTTAAGAGTAGGGTACTACATAAGACGGGACGGAAAAGGGTTTAGGGTTGGATTAGGCGAACCCGCTATGCGGCTCCGCCTAATCCAACCGTAAACTCTTTTCCTTATTAAAGGTCACTAAACCCGCAACAAACTGAACCCTAAGAGGGTATTGGTGAACCCTGTCGTGGATGTGATTCAAAGATGGGGCACTGAACCTTAAGAATAGGGTATTGCATAAGACGGGACGGAAAAGGGTTTAGGGTTGGATTAGGCGTACCCGCTACGCGGCTCCGCCTAATCCAACCCTAAACCCTTTTCCTTATTCAAGGAAGGAAAAGGGTTTAGGGTTGGATTAGGCGAACCCGCAACGCGGCTCCGCCTAATCCAACCTAAAACCCTTTTCCTTATTCAAGATCACTAAACCCGCAACAAACTAAACCCTAAGAGGGTATTTGTGAACCCTGTCGTGGATGTGATTCAAAGATGGGGCACTGAACCTTAAGAATAGGGTATTGCATAAGACGGGACGGAAAAGGGTTTAGGGTTGGATTAGGCGTACCCGCTACGCGGCTCCGCCTAATCCAACCCTAAACCCTTTTCCTTATTCAAGGAAGGAAAAGGGTTTAGGGTTGGATTAGGCGAACCCGCAACGCGGCTCCGCCTAATCCAACCTAAAACCCTTTTCCTTATTCAAGATCACTAAACCCGCAACAAACTAAACCCTAAGAGGGTATTTGTGAACCCTGTCGTGGATGTGATTCAAAGATGGGGCACTGAACCTTAAGAATAGGGTATTGCATAAGACGGGACGGAAAAGGGTTTAGGGTTGGATTAGGCGTACCCGCTACGCGGCTCCGCCTAATCCAACCCTAAACCCTTTTCCTTATTCAAGGAAGGAAAAGGGTTTAGGATTGGATTAGGCGAACCCGCAACGCGGCTCCGCCTAATCCAACCTAAAACCCTTTTCCTTATTCAAGGACGGAAAAGGGTTTAGGGTTGGATTAGGCGAACCCGCAAAGCGGCTCCGCCTAATCCAACCATAAACCCTTTTCCTTATTCAAGGTCACTAAACCCGCAACAAACTGAACCCTAAGAGGGTATTTGTGAACCCTGTCGTGGATGTGATTCAAAGATGGGGCACTGAACCTTAAGAATAGGGTATTGCATAAGACGGGACGGAAAAGGGTTTAGGGTTGGATTAGGCGAACCCGCTACGCGGCTCCGCCTAATCCAACCTAAAACCCTTTTCCTTATTCAAGGTCACTAAACCCGCAACAAACTGAACCCTAAGAGGGTATTGGTGAACCCTGTCGTAGATGTGATTCAAAGATGGGGCACTGAACCTTAAGAGTAGGGTACTACATAAGACGCGACGGAAAAGGGTTTAGGGTTGGATTAGGCGAACCCGCTATGCGGCTCCGCCTAATCCAACCGTAAACTCTTTTCCTTATTAAAGGTCACTAAACCCGCAACAAACTGAACCCTAAGAGGGTATTGGTGAACCCTGTCGTGGATGTGATTCAAAGATGGGGCACTGAACCTTAAGAATAGGGTATTGCATAAGACGGGACGGAAAAGGGTTTAGGGTTGGATTAGGCGTACCCGCTACGCGGCTCCGCCTAATCCAACCCTAAACCCTTTTCCTTATTCAAGGAAGGAAAAGGGTTTAGGGTTGGATTAGGCGAACCCGCAACGCGGCTCCGCCTAATCCAACCTAAAACCCTTTTCCTTATTCAAGATCACTAAACCCGCAACAAACTAAACCCTAAGAGGGTATTTGTGAACCCTGTCGTGGATGTGATTCAAAGATGGGGCACTGAACCTTAAGAATAGGGTATTGCATAAGACGGGACGGAAAAGGGTTTAGGGTTGGATTAGGCGTACCCGCTACGCGGCTCCGCCTAATCCAACCCTAAACCCTTTTCCTTATTCAAGGAAGGAAAAGGGTTTAGGGTTGGATTAGGCGAACCCGCAACGCGGCTCCGCCTAATCCAACCTAAAACCCTTTTCCTTATTCAAGATCACTAAACCCGCAACAAACTAAACCCTAAGAGGGTATTTGTGAACCCTGTCGTGGATGTGATTCAAAGATGGGGCACTGAACCTTAAGAATAGGGTATTGCATAAGACGGGACGGAAAAGGGTTTAGGGTTGGATTAGGCGTACCCGCTACGCGGCTCCGCCTAATCCAACCCTAAACCCTTTTCCTTATTCAAGGAAGGAAAAGGGTTTAGGATTGGATTAGGCGAACCCGCAACGCGGCTCCGCCTAATCCAACCTAAAACCCTTTTCCTTATTCAAGGTCACTAAACCCGCAACAAACTGAACCCTAAGAGGGTATTGGTGAACCCTGTCGTAGATGTGATTCAAAGATGGGGCACTGAACCTTAAGAGTAGGGTACTACATAAGACGGGACGGAAAAGGGTTTAGGGTTGGCTTAGGCGAACCCGCAAAGCGGCTCCGCCTAATCCAACCATAAACCCTTTTCCTTATTCAAGGTCACTAAACCCGCAACAAACTGAACCCTAAGAGGGTATTTGTGAACCCTGTCGTGGATGTGATTCAAAGATGGGGCACTGAACCTTAAGAATAGGGTATTGCATAAGACGGGACGGAAAAGGGTTTAGGGTTGGATTAGGCGAACCCGCTACGCGGCTCCGCCTAATCCAACCTAAAACCCTTTTCCTTATTCAAGGTCACTAAACCCGCAACAAACTGAACCCTAAGAGGGTATTGGTGAACCCTGTCGTAGATGTGATTCAAAGATGGGGCACTGAACCTTAAGAGTAGGGTACTACATAAGACGGGACGGAAAAGGGTTTAGGGTTGGATTAGGCGAACCCGCTATGCGGCTCCGCCTAATCCAACCGTAAACTCTTTTCCTTATTAAAGGTCACTAAACCCGCAACAAACTGAACCCTAAGAGGGTATTGGTGAACCCTGTCGTGGATGTGATTCAAAGATGGGGCACTGAACCTTAAGAATAGGGTATTGCATAAGACGGGAAGGAAAAGGGTTTAGGGTTGGATTAGGCGTACCCGCTACGCGGCTCCGCCTAATCCAACCCTAAACCCTTTTCCTTATTCAAGGAAGGAAAAGGGTTTAGGGTTGGATTAGGCGAACCCGCAACGCGGCTCCGCCTAATCCAACCTAAAACCCTTTTCCTTATTCAAGATCACTAAACCCGCAACAAACTAAACCCTAAGAGGGTATTTGTGAACCCTGTCGTGGATGTGATTCAAAGATGGGGCACTGAACCTTAAGAATAGGGTATTGCATAAGACGGGACGGAAAAGGGTTTAGGGTTGGATTAGGCGTACCCGCTACGCGGCTCCGCCTAATCCAACCCTAAACCCTTTTCCTTATTCAAGGAAGGAAAAGGGTTTAGGATTGGATTAGGCGAACCCGCAACGCGGCTCCGCCTAATCCAACCTAAAACCCTTTTCCTTATTCAAGGTCACTAAACCCGCAACAAACTGAACCCTAAGAGGGTAATGGTGAACCCTGTCGTGGATGTGATTCAAAGATGGGGCACTGAACCTTAAGAGTAGGGTACTGCATAAGACGGGACGGAAAAGGGTTTAGGGTTGGATTAGGCGAACCCGCTACGCGGCTCCGCCTAATCCAACCTAAAACCCTTTTCCTTATTCAAGGTCACTAAACCCGCAACAAACTGAACACTAAGAGGGTATTGGTGAACCCTGTCGTGGATGTGATTCAAAGATGGGGCACTGAACCTTAAGAATAGGGTATTGCATAAGACGGGACGGAAAAGGGTTTAGGGTTGGATTAGGCGAACCCGCAACGCGGCTCCGCCTAATCCAACCTAAAACCCTTTTCCTTATTCAAGGTCACTAAACCCGCAACAAACTGAACCCTAAGAGGGTATTTGTGAACCCTGTCGTGGATGTGATTCAAAGATGGGGCACTGAACCTTAAGAATAGGGTATTGCATAAGACGGGACGGAAAAGGGTTTAGGGTTGGCTTAGGCGTACCCGCTACGCGGCTCCGCCTAATCCAACCCTAAACCCTTTTCTTTATTCAAGGACGGAAAAGGGTTTAGGGTTGGATTAGGCGAACCCGCAAAGCGGCTCCGCCTAATCCAACCATAAACCCTTTTCCTTATTCAAGGTCACTAAACCCGCAACAAACTGAACCCTAAGAGGGTATTTGTGAAACCTGTCGTGGATGTGATTCAAAGATGGGGCACTGAACCTTAAGAGTAGGGTATTGCATAAGACGGGACGGAAAAGGGTTTAGGGTTGGATTAGGCGAACCCGCTACGCGGCTCCGCCTAATCCAACCTAAAACCCTTTTCCTTATTCAAGGTCACTAAACCCGCAACAAACTGAACCCTAAGAGGGTATTGGTGAACCCTGTCGTAGATGTGATTCAAAGATGGGGCACTGAACCTTAAGAGTAGGGTACTACATAAGACGGGACGGAAAAGGGTTTAGGTTTGGATTAGGCGAACCCACTATGCGGCTCCGCCTAATCCAACCGTAAACTCTTTTCCTTATTAAAGGTCACTAAACCCGCAACAAACTGAACCCTAAGAGGGTATTGGTGAACCCTGTCGTGGATGTGATTCAAAGATGGGGCACTGAACCTTAAGAATAGGGTATTGCATAAGACGGGACGGAAAAGGGTTTAGGGTTGGATTAGGCGTACCCGCTACGCGGCTCCGCCTAATCCAACCCTAAACCCTTTTCCTTATTCAAGGAAGGAAAAGGGTTTAGGGTTGGATTAGGCGAACCCGCAACGCGGCTCCGCCTAATCCAACCTAAAACCCTTTTCCTTATTCAAGATCACTAAACCCGCAATAAACTAAACCCTAAGAGGGTATTTGTGAACCCTGTCGTGGATGTGATTCAAAGATGGGGCACTGAACCTTAAGAATAGGGTATTGCATAAGACGGGACGGAAAAGGGTTTAGGGTTGGATTAGGCGTACCCGCTACGCGGCTCCGCCTAATCCGACCCTAAACCCTTTTCCTTATTCAAGGAAGGAAAAGGGTTTAGGATTGGATTAGGCGAACCCGCAACGCAGCTCCGCCTAATCCAACCTAAAACCCTTTTCCTTATTCAAGTTCACTAAACCCGCAACAAACTGAACCCTAAGAGGGTAATGGTGAACCCTGTCATGGATGTGATTCAAAGATGGGGCACTGAACCTTAAGAATAGGGTATTGCATAAGACTGGACGGAAAAGGGTTTAGGGATGGATTAGGCGAACCCGCTACGCGGCTCCGCCTAATCCAACCTAAAACCCTTTTCCTTATTCAAGGTCACTAAACCCGCAACAAACTGAACCCTAACAGGGTATTGGTGAACCCTGTCGTGGATGTGATTCAAAGATGGGGCACTGACCGTTAAGAGTAAGGTACTGCATAAGACGGGACGGAAAAGGGTTTAGGGTTGGATTAGGCGAACCCGCTACGCGGCTCCGCCTAATCCAACCCTAAACTCTTTTACTTATTCAAGATCACTAAACCCGCAACAAACTAAACCCTAAGAGGTATTTGTGAACCCTGTCGTGGATGTGATTCAAAGATGGGGCACTGAACCTTAAGAATAGGGTATTGCATAAGACTGGACGGAAAAGGGTTTAGGGATGGATTAGGCGAACCCGCTACGCGGCTCCGCCTAATCCAACCTAAAACCCTTTTCCTTATTCAAGGTCACTAAACCCGCAACAAACTGAACCCTAACAGGGTATTGGTGAACCCTGTCGTGGATGTGATTCAAAGATGGGGCACTGACCCTTAAGAGTAAGGTACTGCATAAGACGGGACGGAAAAGGGTTTAGGGTTGGATTAGGCGAACCCGCAACGCGGCTCCGCCTTATCCAACCTAAAACCCTTTTCCTTATTCAAGGTCACTAAACCCGTAACAAACTGAACCCTAAGAGGGTATTGGTGAACCCTGTCGTGGATGTGATTCAAAGATGGAGCACGGAACCTTAAGAGTAGGGTACTGCATAAGACGAGACGGAAAAGGGTTTAGGGTTGGATTAGGCGAACCCGCTACGCGGCTCCGCCTAATCCAACCCTAAAACCTTTTCCTTATTCAAGGTCACTAAACCCGCAACAAACTGAACCCTAAGAGGGAATTTGTGAACCCTGTCGTGGATGTGATTCAGAGATGGGCACTGAACCTTAAGAGTAGGGTATTGCATAAGACGGGACGGAAAAGGGTTTAGGGTTGGATTAGGAGAACCCGCTACGCAGCTCCGCCTAATCCAACCTAAAACCCTTTTCCTTATTCAAGGTCACTAAACCCGCAACAAACTGAACCCTAAGAGGGTATTGGTGAACCCTGTCGTGGATGTGATTCAAAGATGGGGCACTGAACCTTAAGAATAGGGTATTGCATATGACGGGACGGAAAAGGGTTTAGGGTTGGATTAGGCGTACCCGCTACGCGGCTCCGCCTAATCCAACCCTAAACCCTTTTCCTTATTCAAGGACGGAAAAGGGTTTAGGGTTGGATTAGGCGAACCCGCTACGCGGCTCCGCCTAATCCAACCCTAAACCCTTTTCCTTATTCAAGGTCACTAAACCCGCAACAAACTGAACCCTAAGAGGGTATTTGTGAACCCTGTCGTGGATGTGATTCAGAGATGGGGCACTGAACCTTAAGAGTAGGGTATTGCATAAGACGGGACGGAAAAGGGTTTAGGGTTGGATTAGGCGTACCAGCTACGCGAATCCGCCTAATCCAACCCTAAACCCTTTTCCTTATTCAAGGACGAAAAAGGGTTTAGGGTTGGATTAGGCGAACCCGTAACGCGGCTCCGCCTAATCCAACCTAAAACACTTTTCCTTATTCAAGGTCACTAAACCCGCAACAAACTGAACCCTAAGAGGGTATTTGTGAACCCTGTCGTGGATGTGATTCAAAGATGGGGCACTGAACCTTAAGAATAGGGTATTGCATAAGACGGGACGGAAAAGGGTTTAGGGTTGGATTAGGCGAACCCGCAACGCGGCTCCGCCTTATCCAACCTAAAACCCTTTTCCTTATTCAAGGTCACTAAACCCGCAACAAACTGAACCCTAAGAGGGTATTGGTGAACCCTGTCGTGGATGTGATTCAAAGATGGAGCACGGAACCTTAAGAGTAGGGTACTGCATAAGACGAGACGGAAAAGGGTTTAGGGTTGGATTAGGCGATCCCGCTACGCGGCTCCGCCTAATCCAACCCTAAAACCTTTTCCTTATTCAAGGTCACTAAACCCGCAACAAACTGAACCCTAAGAGGGAATTTGTGAACCCTGTCGTGGATGTGATTCAGAGATGGGCACTGAACCTTAAGAGTAGGGTATTGCATAAGACGGGACGGAAAAGGGTTTAGGGTTGGATTAGGAGAACCCGCTACGCGGCTCCGCCTAATCCAACCTAAAACCCTTTTCCTTATTCAAGGTCACTAAACCCGCAACAAACTGAACCCTAAGAGGGTATTGGTGAACCCTGTCGTGGATGTGATTCAAAGATGGGGCACTGAACCTTAAGAATAGGGTATTGCATAAGACGGGACGGAAAAGGGTTTAGGGTTGGATTAGGCGTACCCGCTACGCGGCTCCGCCTAATCCAACCCTAAACCCTTTTCCTTATTCAAGGACGGAAAAGGGTTTAGGGTTGGATTAGGCGAACCCGCTACGCGGCTCCGCCTAATCCAACCCTAAACCCTTTTCCTTATTCAAGGTCACTAAACCCGCAACAAACTGAACCCTAAGAGGGTATTTGTGAACCCTGTCGTGGATGTGATTCAGAGATGGGGCACTGAACCTTAAGAGTAGGGTATTGCATAAGACGGGACGGAAAAGGGTTTAGGGTTGGATTAGGCGTACCAGCTACGCGAATCCGCCTAATCCAACCCTAAACCCTTTTCCTTATTCAAGGACGAAAAAGGGTTTAGGGTTGGATTAGGCGAACCCGTAACGCGGCTCCGCCTAATCCAACCTAAAACACTTTTCCTTATTCAAGGTCACTAAACCCGCAACAAACTGAACCCTAAGAGGGTATTTGTGAACCCTGTCGTGGATGTGATTCAAAGATGGGGCACTGAACCTTAAGAATAGGGTATTGCATAAGACGGGACGGAAAAGGGTTTAGGGTTGGATTAGGCGAACCCGCAACGCGGCTCCGCCTTATCCAACCTAAAACCCTTTTCCTTATTCAAGGTCACTAAACCCGCAACAAACTGAACCCTAAGAGGGTATTGGTGAACCCTGTCGTGGATGTGATTCAAAGATGGAGCACGGAACCTTAAGAGTAGGGTACTGCATAAGACGAGACGGAAAAGGGTTTAGGGTTGGATTAGGCGAACCCGCTACGCGGCTCCGGCTAATCCAACCCTAAAACCTTTTCCTTATTCAAGGTCACTAAACCCGCAACAAACTGAACCCTAAGAGGGAATTTGTGAACCCTGTCGTGGATGTGATTCAGAGATGGGCACTGAACCTTAAGAGTAGGGTATTGCATAAGACGGGACGGAAAAGGGTTTAGGGTTGGATTAGGAGAACCCGCTACGCGGCTCCGCCTAATCCAACCTAAAACCCTTTTCCTTATTCAAGGTCACTAAACCCGCAACAAACTGAACCCTAAGAGGGTATTGGTGAACCCTGTCGTGGATGTGATTCAAAGATGGGGCACTGAACCTTAAGAATAGGGTATTGCATAAGACGGGACGGAAAAGGGTTTAGGGTTGGTTTAGGCGTACACGCTACGCGGCTCCGCCTAATCCAACCCTAAACCCTTTTCCTTATTCAAGGACGGAAAAGGGTTTAGGGTTGGATTAGGCGAACCCGCTACGCGGCTCCGCCTAATCCAACCCTAAACTCTTTTACTTATTCAAAATCACTAAACCCGCAACAAACTGAACCCTAAGAGGGTATTGGTGAACCCTGTCGTGGATGTGATTCAAAGATGGGGCACTGAACCTTAAGAGTAGAGTAATGCATAAGACGGGACGGAAAAGGGTTTAGGGTTGGATTAGGCGTACCAGCTACGCGAATCCGCCTAATCCAACCCTAAACCCTTTTCCTTATTCAAGGACGAAAAAGGGTTTAGGGTTGGATTAGGCGAACCCGTAACGCGGCTCCGCCTAATCCAACCTAAAACACTTTTCCTTATTCAAGGTCACGAAACCCGCAACAAACTGAACCCTAAGAGGGTATTTTTGAACCCTGTCGTGGATGTGATTCAAAGATGGGGCACTGAACCTTAAGAATAGGGTATTGCATAAGACGGGACGGAAAAGGGTTTAGGGTTGGATTAGGCGAACCCGCAACGCGGCTCCGCCTTATCCAACCTAAAACCCTTTTCCTTATTCAAGGTCACTAAACCCGCAACAAACTGAACCCTAAGAGGGTATTGGTGAACCCTGTCGTGGATGTGATTCAAAGATGGAGCACGGAACCTTAAGAGTAGGGTACTGCATAAGACGAGACGGAAAAGGGTTTAGGGTTGGATTAGGCGAACCCGTAACGCGGCTCCGCCTAATCCAACCTAAAACACTTTTCCTTATTCAAGGTCACGAAACCCGCAACAAACTGAACCCTAAGAGGGTATTTTTGAACCCTGTCGTGGATGTGATTCAAAGATGGGGCACTGAACCTTAAGAATAGGGTATTGCATAAGACGGGACGGAAAAGGGTTTAGGGTTGGATTAGGCGAACCCGCAACGCGGATCCGCCTAATCCAACCCTAAAACCTTTTCCTTATTCAAGGTCACTAAACCCGCAACAAACTGAACCCTAAGAGGGAATTTGTGAACCCTGTCGTGGATGTGATTCAGAGATGGGCACTGAACCTTAAGAGTAGGGTATTGCATAAGACGGGACGAAAAACGGTTTAGGGTTGGATTAGGAGAACCCGCTACGCGGCTCCGCCTAATCCAACCTAAAACCCTTTTCCTTATTCAAGGTCACTAAACCCGCAACAAACTGAACCCTAAGAGGGTATTGGTGAACCCTGTCGTGGATGTGATTCAAAGATGGGGCACTGAACCTTAAGAATAGGGTATTGCATAAGATGGGACGGAAAAGGGTTTAGGGTTGGATTAGGCGTACCCGCTACGCGGCTCCGCCTAATCCAACCCTAAACCCTTTTCCTTATTCAAGGTCACTAAACCCGCAACAAACTGAACCCTAAGAGGGTATTTGTGAACCCTGTCGTGGATGTGATTCAGAGATGGGGCACTGAACCTTAAGAGTAGGGTATTGCATAAGACGGGACGGAAAAGGGTTTAGGGTTGGATTAGGAGAACCCGCTACGCTGCTCCGCCTAATCCAACCTAAAACCCTTTTCCTTATTCAAGGTCACTAAACCCGCAACAAACTGAACCCTAAGAGGGTATTGGTGAACCCTTTCGTAGATGTGATTCAAAGATGGGGCACTGAACTTTAAGAGTAGGGTACTGCATAGGATGGGACGAAAAAGGGTTTAGGGTTGGATTAGGCGTACCCGCTACGCGGCTCCGCCTAATCCAACCCTAAACCCTTTTCCTTATTCAAGGTCACTAAACCCGCAACAAACTGAACCCTAAGAGGGTATTTGTGAACCCTGTCGTGGATGTGATTCAAAGATGGGGCACTGAACCTTAAGAGTAGGGTATTGCATAAGACGGGACGGAAAAGGGTTTAGGGTTGGATTAGGAGAACCCGCTACGCGGCTCCGCCTAATCCAACCTAAAACTCTTTTCCTTATTCAAGGTCACTAAACCCGCGAGAAACTGAACCCTAAGAGGGTATTGGTGAACCCTGTCGTAGACGTGATTCAAAGATGGGGCACTGAACCTTAAGAGTAGGGTACTGCATAAGACGGGACGGAAAAGGGTTTAGGGTTGGATTAGGCGAACCCGCTACGCGGCTCCGCCTAATCCAACCGTAAACCCTTTTCCTTATTCAAGGTCACTAAACCCGCAACAAACTGAACCCTAAGAGGGTATTGGTGAACCCTGTCGTGGATGTGATACAAAGATGGGGCACTGAACCTTAAGAGTAGGGTACTGCATAAGACGGGACGGAAAAGAGTTTAGGGTTGGATTAGGCGAACCCGCTACGCGGCTCCGCCTAATCCAACCTAAAACCCTTTTCCTTATTCAAGGTCACTAAACCCGCAACAAACTGAACCCTAAGAGGGTATTTGTGAACCCTATCGTGGATGTGATTCAAAGATGGGGCACTGAACCTTAAGAGTAGGGTATTGCATAAGACTGGACGGAAAAGGGTTTAGGGTTGGATTAGGAGAACCCGCTACGCGGCTCCGCCTAATCCAACCTAAAACCCTTTTCCTTATTCAAGGTCACTAAACCCGCAACAAACTGAACCCTAAGAGGGTATTGGTGAACCCTGTCGTAGATGTGATTCAAAGATGGGGCACTGAACCTTAAGAGTAGGGTACTGCATAAGACGGGACGGAAAAGGGTTTAGGGTTGGATTAGGCGAACCCGCTACGCGGCACCGCCTAATCCAACCGTAAACCCTTTTCCTTATTCAAGGTCACTAAACCCGCAACAAAATGAACCCTAAGAGGGTATTGGTGAACCCTGTCGTGGATGTGATTCAAAGATGGGGCACTGAACCTTAAGAATAGGGTATTGCATAAGACGGGACGAAAAAGGGTTTAGGGTTGGATTAGGCAAACCCGCTACGCGGCTCCGCCTAATCCAACCTAAAACCCTTTTCCTTATTCAAGGTCTCTAAACCCGCAACAAACTGAACCCTAAGAGGATATTTGTGAACCCTGTCGTGGATGTGATTCAAAGATGGGGCACTGAACCTTAAGAATAGGTTACTGCATAAGACGGGACGGAAAAGGGTCGCGGCTCCGCCTAATCCAACCATAAACCCATTTCCTTATTCAAGGACGGAAAAGGGTTTAGGGTTGGACTAGGCGAACCCGCTACGCGGCTCCGCCTAATCCAACCCTTTACCCTTTTCCTTATTCAAGGTCACTAAACCCGCAACAAACTGAACCCTAAGAGGGTATTTGTGAACCCTGTCGTGGATGTGATTCAGAGATGGGGCACTGAACCTTAAGAGTAGGGTATTGCATAAGACGGGACGGAAAAGGGTTTAGGGTTGGATTAGGAGAACCCGCTACGCTGCTCCGCCTAATCCAACCTAAAACCCTTTTCCTTATTCAAGGTCACTAAACCCGCGAGAAACTGAACCCTAAGAGGGTATTGGTGAACCCTGTCGTAGACGTGATTCAAAGATGGGGCACTGAACCTTAAGAGTAGGGTACTGCATAAGACGGGACGGAAAAGGGTTTAGGGTTGGATTAGGCGAACCCGCTACGCGGCTCCGCCTAATCCAACCGTAAACCCTTTTCCTTATTCAAGGTCACTAAACCCGCAACAAACTGAACCCTAAGAGGGTATTGGTGAACCCTGTCGTGGATGTGATACAAAGATGGGGCACTGAACCTTAAGAGTAGGGTACTGCATAAGACGGGACGGAAAAGAGTTTAGGGTTGGATTAGGCGAACCCGCTACGCGGCTCCGCCTAATCCAACCTAAAACCCTTTTCCTTATTCAAGGTCACTAAACCCGCAACAAACTGAACCCTAAGAGGGTATTTGTGAACCCTATCTTTGATGTGATTCAAAGATGGGGCACTGAACCTTAAGAGTAGGGTATTGCATAAGACTGGACGGAAAAGGGTTTAGGGTTGGATTAGGAGAACCCGCTACGCGGCTCCGCCTAATCCAACCTAAAACCCTTTTCCTTATTCAAGGTCACTAAACCCGCAACAAACTGAACCCTAAGAGGGTATTGGTGAACCCTGTCGTAGATGTGATTCAAAGATGGGGCACTGAACCTTAAGAGTAGGGTACTGCATAAGACGGGACGGAAAAGGGTTTAGGGTTGGATTAGGCGAACCCGCTACGCGGCACCGCCTAATCCAACCGTAAACCCTTTTCCTTATTCAAGGTCACTAAACCCGCAACAAAATGAACCCAAAGAGGGTATTGGTGAACCCTGTCGTGGATGTGATTCAAAGATGGGGCACTGAACCTTAAGAATAGGGTATTGCATAAGACGGGACGAAAAAGGGTTTAGGGTTGGATTAGGCGAACCCGCTACGCGGCTCCGCCTAATCCAACCTAAAACCCTTTTCCTTATTCAAGGTCTCTAAACCCGCAACAAACTGAACCCTAAGAGGATATTTGTGAACCCTGTCGTGGATGTGATTCAAAGATGGGGCACTGAACCTTAAGAATAGGGTATTGCATAAGACGGGACGGAAAAGGGTCGCGGCTCCGCCTAATCCAACCCTAAACCCATTTCCTTATTCAAGGACGTAAAAGGGTTTAGGGTTGGACTAGGCGAACCCGCTACGCGGCTCCGCCTAATCCAACCTAAAACCCTTTTCCTTATTCAAGGTCACTAAACCCGCAACAAACTGAACCCTAAGAGGGTATTTGTGAACCCTGTCGTGGATGTGATTCAAAGATGGGGCACTGAACCTTAAGAGTAGGGTATTGCATAAGACGGGACGGAAAAGGGTTTAGGGTTGAATTAGGCGAACCCGCTACGCGGCTCCGCCTAATCCAACCTAAAACCCTTTTCCTTATTCAAGGTCACTAAACCCGCAAAAAAATGAACCCTAATAGGGTATTGGTGAACCCTGTCGTGGATGTGATTCAAAGATGGGGCATTGAACCTTAAGAGTAGGGTAATGCATAAGACGGGACGGAAAAGGGTTTAGCGTTGGATTAGGCGAACCCGCTACGCGGCTCCGCCTAATCCAACCTAAAACCCTTTTCCTTATTCAAGGTCACTAAACCCGCAACAAACTGAACCCTAAGAGGGTATTGGTGAACCCTATCGTGGATGTGATTCAAAGATGGGGCACTGAACCTTAAGAATAGGGTATTGCATAAGACGGGACGGAAAAAGGTTTAGGGTTGGATTAGGCGAACCCGCTACGCGGCTCCGCCTAATCCAACCAAAAACCCTTTTCCTTATTCAAGGTCACTAAACCCGCAACAAACTGAACCCTAAGAGGGTATTGGTGAACCATGTCGTGGATGTGATTCAAAGATGGGGCACTGAACCTTAAGAGTAGGGTACTGCATAAGACGGGACGGAAAAGGGTTTAGGGTTGGATTAGGCGAACCCGCTACGCGGCTCCGCCTAATCCAACCCTAAACCCTTTTACTTATTCAAGGTCACTAAACCCGCAACAAACTGAACTCTAAGAGGGTATTGGTGAACCCTGTCGTGGATGTGATTAAAAGATGGGGCACTGAACCTTAAGAGTAGGGTACTGCATAAGACGGGACGGAAAAGGGTTTAGGGTTGGATTAGGCGAACCCGCTACACGGCTCCGCCTAATCCAACCCTAAACCCTTTTCCTTATTCATGGTCACTAAACCCGCAACAAACTGAACCCTAAGAGGGTATTGGTGAACCCTGTCGTGCATGTGATACAAAGATGGGGCACTGAACCTTAAGAGTAGAGTACTGCATAAGACGGGACGGAAAAGGGTTTAGGGTTGGATTAGGCGAACCCGCTACGCGGCTCCGCTTAATCCAACCTAAAACCCTTTTCCTTATTCAAGGTCACTAAACCCACAACAAACTGAACCCTAAGAGGGTATTTGTGAACCCTGTCGTGGATGTGATTCAAAGATGGGGCACTGAACCTTAAGAATAGGGTATTGCATAAGACGGGACGGAAAAGGGTTTAGGGTTGGATTAGGCGTACTCGCTACGCGGCTCCGCCTAATCCAACACTAAACCCTTTTCCTTATTCAAGGTCACTAAACCCGCAACAAACTGAACCCTAAGAGGGTATTTGTGAACCCTGTCGTGGATGTGATTTAAAGATGGGGCTCTGAAACTTAAGAGTAGGGTATTGCATAAGACGAGACGGAAAAGGGTTTAGGGTTGGATTAGGCGAACCCGCTACGCGGCTCCGCCTAATCCAACCTAAAACCCTTTTCCTTATTCAAGGTCACTAAACCCGCAACAAACTGAACCCTAAGAGGGTATTGGTGAACCCTGTCGTGGATGTGATTCAAAGATGGGGCACTGAACCTTAAGAGTAGGGTATTGCATAAGACGGGACGGAAAAGGGTTTAGGGTTGGATTAGGCGAACCCGCTATGCGGCTCCGCCTAATCCAAGCAAAAATCCTTTTCCTTATTCAAGGTCACTAAACCCGCAAAAAACTGAACCCTAATAGGGTATTGGTGAACCCTGTCGTGGATGTGATTCAATGATGGGGCATTGAACCATAAGAGTAGGGTAATGCATAAGACGGGACGGAAAAGGGTTTAGGGTTGGATTAGGCGAACCCGCTACGCGGCTCCGCCTAATCCAACCTAAAACCCTTTTCCTTATTCAAGGTCACTAAACCCGCAACAAACTGAACCCTAAGAGGGTATTGGTGAACCCTGTCGTGGATGTGATTCAAAGATGGGGCACTGAACCTTAAGAATAGGGTATTGCATAAGACGGGACGGAAAAGGGTTTAGGGTTGGATTAGGCAAACCCGCTACGCGGCTCCGCCTAATCCAACCAAAAACCGTTTTACTTATTCAAGGTCACTAAACCCGCAACAAACTGAACTCTAAGAGGGTACTGGTGAACCCTGTCGTGGATGTGATTAAAAGATGAGGCACTGAACCTTAAGAGTAGGGTACTGCATAAGACGGGACGGAAAAGGGTTTAGGGTTGGATTAGGCGAACCCACTACACGGCTCCGCCTAATCCAACCCTAAACCCTTTTCCTTATTCATGGTCACTAAACCCGCAACAAACTAAACCCTAAGAGGGTATTGGTGAACCCTGTCGTGGATGTGATACAAAGATGGGGCACTGAACCTTAAGAGTAGGGTACTGCATAAGACGGGACGGAAAAGGGTTTAGGGTTGGATTAGGCGAACCCGCTACGCGGCTCCGCCTAATCCAACCAAAAACCCTTTTCCTTATTCAAGGTCACTAAACCCGCAACAAACTGAACCCTAAGAGGGTATTGGTGAACCCTGTCGTGGATGTGATTCAAAGATGGGGCACTGAACCTTAAGAGTAGGGTACTGCATAAGACGGGACGGAAAAGGGTTTAGGGTTGGATTAGGCGAACCCGCTACGCGGCTCCGCCTAATCCAACCCTAAACCCTTTTACTTATTCAAGGTCACTAAACCCGCAACAAACTGAACTCTAAGAGGGTATTGGTGAACCCTGTCGTGGATGTGATTAAAAGATGGGGCACTGAACCTTAAGAGTAGGGTACTGCATAAGACGGGACGGAAAAGGGTTTAGGGTTGGATTAGGCGAACCCGCTACACGGCTCCGCCTAATCCAACCCTAAACCCTTTTCCTTATTCATGGTCACTAAACCCGCAACAAACTGAACCCTAAGAGGGTATTGGTGAACCCTGTCGTGCATGTGATACAAAGATGGGGCACTGAACCTTAAGAGTAGAGTACTGCATAAGACGGGACGGAAAAGGGTTTAGGGTTGGATTAGGCGAACCCGCTACGCGGCTCCGCTTAATCCAACCTAAAACCCTTTTCCTTATTCAAGGTCACTAAACCCACAACAAACTGAACCCTAAGAGGGTATTTGTGAACCCTGTCGTGGATGTGATTCAAAGATGGGGCACTGAACCTTAAGAATAGGGTATTGCATAAGACGGGACGGAAAAGGGTTTAGGGTTGGATTAGGCGTACCCGCTACGCGGCTCCGCCTAATCCAACACTAAACCCTTTTCCTTATTCAAGGTCACTAAACCCGCAACAAACTGAACCCTAAGAGGGTATTTGTGAACCCTGTCGTGGATGTGATTTAAAGATGGGGCTCTGAATCTTAAGAGTAGGGTATTGCATAAGACGAGACGGAAAAGGGTTTAGGGTTGGATTAGGCGAACCCGCTACGCGGCTCCGCCTAATCCAACCTAAAACCCTTTTCCTTATTCAAGGTCACTAAACCCGCAACAAACTGAACCCTAAGAGGGTATTGGTGAACCCTGTCGTGCATGTGATACAAAGATGGGGCACTGAACCTTAAGAGTAGAGTACTGCATAAGACGGGACGGAAAAGGGTTTAGGGTTGGATTAGGCGAACCCGCTACGCGGCTCCGCTTAATCCAACCTAAAACCCTTTTCCTTATTCAAGGTCACTAAACCCACAACAAACTGAACCCTAAGAGGGTATTTGTGAACCCTGTCGTGGATGTGATTCAAAGATGGGGCACTGAACCTTAAGAATAGGGTATTGCATAAGACGGGACGGAAAAGGGTTTAGGGTTGGATTAGGCGTACTCGCTACGCGGCTCCGCCTAATCCAACACTAAACCCTTTTCCTTATTCAAGGTCACTAAACCCGCAACAAACTGAACCCTAAGAGGGTATTTGTGAACCCTGTCGTGGATGTGATTTAAAGATGGGGCTCTGAAACTTAAGAGTAGGGTATTGCATAAGACGAGACGGAAAAGGGTTTAGGGTTGGATTAGGCGAACCCGCTACGCGGCTCCGCCTAATCCAACCTAAAACCCTTTTCCTTATTCAAGGTCACTAAACCCGCAACAAACTGAACCCTAAGAGGGTATTGGTGAACCCTGTCGTGGATGTGATTCAAAGATGGGGCACTGAACCTTAAGAGTAGGGTATTGCATAAGACGGGACGGAAAAGGGTTTAGGGTTGGATTAGGCGAACCCGCTATGCGGCTCCGCCTAATCCAAGCAAAAATCCTTTTCCTTATTCAAGGTCACTAAACCCGCAAAAAACTGAACCCTAATAGGGTATTGGTGAACCCTGTCGTGGATGTGATTCAATGATGGGGCATTGAACCATAAGAGTAGGGTAATGCATAAGACGGGACGGAAAAGGGTTTAGGGTTGGATTAGGCGAACCCGCTACGCGGCTCCGCCTAATCCAACCTAAAACCCTTTTCCTTATTCAAGGTCACTAAACCCGCAACAAACTGAACCCTAAGAGGGTATTGGTGAACCCTGTCGTGGATGTGATTCAAAGATGGGGCACTGAACCTTAAGAATAGGGTATTGCATAAGACGGGACGGAAAAGGGTTTAGGGTTGGATTAGGCAAACCCGCTACGCGGCTCCGCCTAATCCAACCAAAAACCGTTTTACTTATTCAAGGTCACTAAACCCGCAACAAACTGAACTCTAAGAGGGTACTGGTGAACCCTGTCGTGGATGTGATTAAAAGATGAGGCACTGAACCTTAAGAGTAGGGTACTGCATAAGACGGGACGGAAAAGGGTTTAGGGTTGGATTAGGCGAACCCACTACACGGCTCCGCCTAATCCAACCCTAAACCCTTTTCCTTATTCATGGTCACTAAACCCGCAACAAACTGAACCCTAAGAGGGTATTGGTGAACCCTGTCGTGGATGTGATACAAAGATGGGGCACTGAACCTTAAGAGTAGGGTACTGCATAAGACGGGACGGAAAAGGGTTTAGGGTTGGATTAGGCGAACCCGCTACGCGGCTCCGCCTAATCCAACCAAAAACCCTTTTCCTTATTCAAGGTCACTAAACCCGCAACAAACTGAACCCTAAGAGGGTATTGGTGAACCCTGTCGTGGATGTGATTCAAAGATGGGGCACTGAACCTTAAGAGTAGGGTACTGCATAAGACGGGACGGAAAAGGGTTTAGGGTTGGATTAGGCGAACCCGCTACGCGGCTCCGCCTAATCCAACCCTAAACCCTTTTACTTATTCAAGGTCACTAAACCCGCAACAAACTGAACTCTAAGAGGGTATTGGTGAACCCTGTCGTGGATGTGATTAAAAGATGGGGCACTGAACCTTAAGAGTAGGGTACTGCATAAGACGGGACGGAAAAGGGTTTAGGGTTGGATTAGGCGAACCCGCTACACGGCTCCGCCTAATCCAACCCTAAACCCTTTTCCTTATTCATGGTCACTAAACCCGCAACAAACTGAACCCTAAGAGGGTATTGGTGAACCCTGTCGTGCATGTGATACAAAGATGGGGCACTGAACCTTAAGAGTAGAGTACTGCATAAGACGGGACGGAAAAGGGTTTAGGGTTGGATTAGGCGAACCCGCTACGCGGCTCCGCTTAATCCAACCTAAAACCCTTTTCCTTATTCAAGGTCACTAAACCCACAACAAACTGAACCCTAAGAGGGTATTTGTGAACCCTGTCGTGGATGTGATTCAAAGATGGGGCACTGAACCTTAAGAATAGGGTATTGCATAAGACGGGACGGAAAAGGGTTTAGGGTTGGATTAGGCGTACCCGCTACGCGGCTCCGCCTAATCCAACACTAAACCCTTTTCCTTATTCAAGGTCACTAAACCCGCAACAAACTGAACCCTAAGAGGGTATTTGTGAACCCTGTCGTGGATGTGATTTAAAGATGGGGGTCTGAATCTTAAGAGTAGGGTATTGCATAAGACGAGACGGAAAAGGGTTTAGGGTTGGATTAGGCGAACCCGCTACGCGGCTCCGCCTAATCCAACCTAAAACCCTTTTCCTTATTCAAGGTCACTAAACCCGCAACAAACTGAACCCTAAGAGGGTATTGGTGAACCCTGTCGTGGATGTGATTCAAAGATGGGGCACTGAACCTTAAGAGTAGGGTATTGCATAAGACGGGACGGAAAAGGGTTTAGGGTTGGATTAGGCGAACCCGCTATGCGGCTCCGCCTAATCCAAGCAAAAATCCTTTTCCTTATTCAAGGTCACTAAACCCGCAAAAAACTGAACCCTAATAGGGTATTGGTGAACCCTGTCGTGGATGTGATTCAATGATGGGGCATTGAACCATAAGAGTAGGGTAATGCATAAGACGGGACGGAAAAGGGTTTAGGGTTGGATTAGGCGAACCCGCTACGCGGCTCCGCCTAATCCAACCTAAAACCCTTTTCCTTATTCAAGGTCACTAAACCCGCAACAAACTGAACCCTAAGAGGGTATTGGTGAACCCTGTCGTGGATGTGATTCAAAGATGGGGCACTGAACCTTAAGAATAGGGTATTGCATAAGACGGGACGGAAAAGGGTTTAGGGTTGGATTAGGCGAACCCGCTACGCGGCTCCGCCTAATCCAACCAAAAACCGTTTTACTTATTCAAGGTCACTAAACCCGCAACAAACTGAACTCTAAGAGGGTACTGGTGAACCCTGTCGTGGATGTGATTAAAAGATGAGGCACTGAACCTTAAGAGTAGGGTACTGCATAAGACGGGACGGAAAAGGGTTTAGGGTTGGATTAGGCGAACCCACTACACGGCTCCGCCTAATCCAACCCTAAACCCTTTTCCTTATTCATGGTCACTAAACCCGCAACAAACTGAACCCTAAGAGGGTATTGGTGAACCCTGTCGTGGATGTGATACAAAGATGGGGCACTGAACCTTAAGAGTAGGGTACTGCATAAGACGGGACGGAAAAGGGTTTAGGGTTGGATTAGGCGAACCCGCTACGCGGCTCCGCCTAATCCTACCTAAAACCCTTTTCCATATTCAAGGTCACTAAACCCACAACAAACTGAACCCTAAGAGGGTATTTGTGAACCCTGTCGTGGATGTGATTCAAAGATGGGGCACTGAACCTTAAGAATAGGGTATTGCATAAGACGGGACGGAAAAGGGTTTAGGGTTGGATTAGGCGTACCCGCTACGCGGCTCCGCCTAATCCAACACTAAACCCTTTTCCTTATTCAAGGTCACTAAACCCGCAACAAACTGAACCCTAAGAGGGTATTTGTGAACCCTGTCGTGGATGTGATTTAAAGATGGGGCACTGAATCTTAAGAGTAGGGTATTGCATAAGACGAGATGGAAAAGGGTTTAGGGTTGGATTAGGCGAACCCGCTACGCGGCTCCGCCTAATCCAACCCTAAACCCTTTTACTTATTCAAGGTCACTAAACCCGCAATAAACTGAACCCTAAGAGGGTATTGGTGAACCCTGTCGTGGATGTGATTCAAAGATGGGGCACTGAACCTTAAGAGTAGGGTACTGCATAAGACGGGACGGAAAAGGGTTTAGGGTTGGATTAGGCGTACCCTCTATGCGAATCCGCTTAATCCAACCCTAAACTCTTTTCCTTATTCAAGGTCACTAAACCCGCAACAAACTAAACCCTAAGAGGGTATTGTTGAACCCTGTCGTGGATGTAATTCAAAGATGGGGCACTGAAACTTAAGAGTAGGGTATTGCATAAGACGGGACGGAAAAGGGTTTAGCGTTGGATTAGGCGAACCCGCTACGCGGCTCCGCCTAATCCAACCTAAAACCCTTTTCCGTATTCAAGCTCACTAAACCTGCAACAAACTGAACCCCAAGAGGGTATTGGTGAACCCTGTCGTGGATGTTATTCAAAGATGGGGCACTGAACCTTAAGAGTAGGGTACTGCATAAGACGGGACGGAAAAGAGTTTAGGGTTGGAATAGGCGAACCCACTACGCGGCTCCGCCTAATCCAACCGTAAACCCTTTTCCTTATTCAAGGTCACTAAACCCGCAACAAACTGAACCCTAAGAGGGTATTGGTGAACCCTGTCGTGGATGTGATTTAAAGATGGGGCACTGAATCTTAAGAGTAGGGTATTGCATAAGACGAGACGGAAAACGGTTTAGGGTTGGATTAGGCGAACCCGCTACGCGGCTCCGCCTAATCCAACACTAAACCCTTTTCCTTATTCAAGGTCACTAAACCCGCAACAAACTGAACCCTAAGAGGGTATTTGTGAACCCTGTCGTGGATGTGATTTAAAGATGGGGCACTGAATCTTAAGAGTAGGGTATTGCATAAGACGAGACGGAAAAGGGTTTAGGGTTGGATTAGGCGAACCCGCTACGCGGCTCCGCCTAATCCTACCTAAAACCCTTTTCCATATTCAAGGTCACTAAACCCACAACAAACTGAACCCTAAGAGGGTATTTGTGAACCCTGTCGTGGATGTGATTCAAAGATGGGGCACTGAACCTTAAGAATAGGGTATTGCATAAGACGGGACGGAAAAGGGTTTAGGGTTGGATTAGGCGTACCCGCTACGCGGCTCCGCCTAATCCAACACTAAACCCTTTTCCTTAATCAAGGTCACTAAACCCGCAAAAAACTGAACCCTAAGAGGGTATTTGTGAACCCTGTCGTGGATGTGATTTAAAGATGGGGCACTGAATCTTAAGAGTAGGGTATTGCATAAGACGAGACGGAAAAGGGTTTAGGGTTGGATTAGGCGAACCCGCTACGCGGCTCCGCCTAATCCAACCCTAAACCCTTTTACTTATTCAAGGTCACTAAACCCGCAAAAAACTGAACCCTAAGAGGGTATTGGTGAACCCTGTCGTGGATGTGATTCAAAGATGGGGCACTGAACCTTAAGAGTAGGGTACTGCATAAGACGGGACGGAAAAGGGTTTAGGGTTGGATTAGGCGTACCCTCTATGCGAATCCGCCTAATCCAACCCTAAACTCTTTTCCTTATTCAAGGTCACTAAACCCGCAACAAACTGAACCCTAAGAGGGTATTGTTGAACCCTGTCGTGGATGTAATTCAAAGATGGGGCACTGAAACTTAAGAGTAGGGTATTGCATAAGACGGGACGGAAAAGGGTTTAGCGTTGGATTAGGCGAACCCGCTACGCGGCTCCGCCTAATCCAACCTAAAACCCTTTTCCTTATTCAAGCTCACTAAACCTGCAACAAACTGAACCCCAAGAGGGTATTGGTGAACCCTGTCGTGGATGTTATTCAAAGATGGGGCACTGAACCTTAAGAGTAGGGTACTGCATAAGACGGGACGGAAAAGAGTTTAGGGTTGGAATAGGCGAACCTGCTACGCGGCTCCGCCTAATCCTACCTAAAACCCTTTTCCATATTCAAGGTCACTAAACCCACAACAAACTGAACCCTAAGAGGGTATTTGTGAACCCTGTCGTGGATGTGATTCAAAGATGGGGCACTGAACCTTAAGAATAGGGTATTGCATAAGACGGGACGGAAAAGGGTTTAGGGTTGGATTAGGCGTACCCGCTACGCGGCTCCGCCTAATCCAACACTAAACCCTTTTCCTTAATCAAGGTCACTAAACCCGCAAAAAACTGAACCCTAAGAGGGTATTTGTGAACCCTGTCGTGGATGTGATTTAAAGATGGGGCACTGAATCTTAAGAGTAGGGTATTGCATAAGACGAGACGGAAAATGGTTTAGGGTTGGATTAGGCGAACCCGCTACGCGGCTCGGCCTAATCCAACACTAAACCCTTTTCCTTATTCAAGGTCACTAAACCCGCAACAAACTGAACCCTAAGAGGGTATTTGTGAACCCTGTCGTGGATGTGATTTAAAGATGGGGCACTGAATCTTAAGAGTAGGGTATTGCATAAGACGAGACGGAAAAGGGTTTAGGGTTGGATTAGGCGAACCCGCTACGCGGCTCCGCCTAATCCTACCTAAAACCCTTTTCCATATTCAAGGTCACTAAACCCACAACAAACTGAACCCTAAGAGGGTATTTGTGAACCCTGTCGTGGATGTGATTCAAAGATGGGGCACTGAACCTTAAGAATAGGGTATTGCATAAGACGGGACGGAAAAGGGTTTAGGGTTGGATTAGGCGTACCCGCTACGCGGCTCCGCCTAATCCAACACTAAACCCTTTTCCTTAATCAAGGTCACTAAACCCGCAAAAAACTGAACCCTAAGAGGGTATTTGTGAACCCTGTCGTGGATGTGATTTAAAGATGGGGCACTGAATCTTAAGAGTAGGGTATTGCATAAGACGAGACGGAAAATGGTTTAGGGTTGGATTAGGCGAACCCGCTACGCGGCTCGGCCTAATCCAACACTAAACCCTTTTCCTTATTCAAGGTCACTAAACCCGCAACAAACTGAACCCTAAGAGGGTATTTGTGAACCCTGTCGTGGATGTGATTTAAAGATGGGGCACTGAATCTTAAGAGTAGGGTATTGCATAAGACGAGACGGAAAAGGGTTTAGGGTTGGATTAGGCGAACCCGCTACGCGGCTCCGCCTAATCCTACCTAAAACCCTTTTCCATATTCAAGGTCACTAAACCCACAACAAACTGAACCCTAAGAGGGTATTTGTGAACCCTGTAGTGGATGTGATTCAAAGATGGGGCACTGAACCTTAAGAATAGGGTATTGCATAAGACGGGACGGAAAAGGGTTTAGGGTTGGATTAGGCGTACCCGCTACGCGGCTCCGCCTAATCCAACACTAAACCCTTTTCCTTATTCAAGGTCACTAAACCCGCAAAAAACTGAACCCTAAGAGGGTATTTGTGAACCCTGTCGTGGATGTGATTTAAAGATGAGGCACTGAATCTTAAGAGTAGGGTATTGCATAAGACGAGACGGAAAAGGGTTTAGGGTTGGATTAGGCGAACCCGCTACGCGGCTCCGCCTAATCCAACCCTAAACCCTTTTACGTATTCAAGGTCACTAAACCCGCAAAAAACTGAACCCTAAGAGGGTATTGGTGAACCCTGTCGTGGATGTGATTCAAAGATGGGGCACTGAACCTTAAGAGTAGGGTACTGCATAAGACGGGACGGAAAAGGGTTTAGGGTTGGATTAGGCGTACCCTCTATGCGAATCCGCCTAATCCAACCCTAAACTCTTTTCCTTATTCAAGGTCACTAAACCCGCAACAAACTGAACCCTAAGAGGGTATTGTTGAACCCTGTCGTGGATGTAATTCAAAGATGGGGCACTGAAACTTAAGAGTAGGGTATTGCATAAGACGGGACGGAAAAGGGTTTAGCGTTGGATTAGGCGAACCCGCTACGCGGCTCCGCCTAATCCAACCTAAAACCCTTTTCCTTATTCAAGCTCACTAAACCTGCAACAAACTGAACCCCAAGAGGGTATTGGTGAACCCTGTCGTGGATGTTATTCAAAGATGGGGCACTGAACCTTAAGAGTAGGGTACTGCATAAGACGGGACGGAAAAGAGTTTAGGGTTGGAATAGGCGAACCTGCTACGCGGCTCCGCCTAATCCAACCGTAAACCCTTTTCCTTATTCAAGGTCACTAAACCCGCAACAAACTGAACCCTAAGAGGGTATTGGTGAACCCTGTCGTGGATGTGATTTAAAGATGGGGCACTGAATCTTAAGAGTAGGGTATTGCATAAGACGAGACGGAAAATGGTTTAGGGTTGGATTAGGCGAACCCGCTACGCGGCTCGGCCTAATCCAACACTAAACCCTTTTCCTTATTCAAGGTCACTAAACCCGCAACAAACTGAACCCTAAGAGGGTATTTGTGAACCCTGTCGTGGATGTGATTTAAAGATGGGGCACTGAATCTTAAGAGTAGGGTATTGCATAAGACGAGACGGAAAAGGGTTTAGGGTTGGATTAGGCGAACCCGCTACGCGGCTCCGCCTAATCCTACCTAAAACCCTTTTTCATATTCAAGGTCACTAAACCCACAACAAACTGAACCCTAAGAGGGTATTTGTGAACCCTGTCGTGGATGTGATTCAAAGATGGGGCACTGAACCTTAAGAATAGGGTATTGCATAAGACGGGACGTAAAAGGGTTTAGGGTTGGATTAGGCGAACCCGCTACGCGGCTCCGCCTAATCCAACCCTAAACCCTTTTACGTATTCAAGGTCACTAAACCCGCAAAAAACTGAACCCTAAGAGGGTATTGGTGAACCCTGTCGTGGATGTGATTCAAAGATGGGGCACTGAACCTTAAGAGTAGGGTACTGCATAAGACGGGACGGAAAAGGGTTTAGGGTTGGATTAGGCGTACCCTCTATGCGAATCCGCCTAATCCAACCCTAAACTCTTTTCCTTATTCAAGGTCACTAAACCCGCAACAAACTGAACCCTAAGAGGGTATTGTTGAACCCTGTCGTGGATGTAATTCAAAGATGGGGCACTGAAACTTAAGAGTAGGGTATTGCATAAGACGGGACGGAAAAGGGTTTAGCGTTGGATTAGGCGAACCCGCTACGCGGCTCCGCCTAATCCAACCTAAAACCCTTTTCCTTATTCAAGCTCACTAAACCTGCAACAAACTGAACCCCAAGAGGGTATTGGTGAACCCTGTCGTGGATGTTATTCAAAGATGGGGCACTGAACCTTAAGAGTAGGGTACTGCATAAGACGGGACGGAAAAGAGTTTAGGGTTGGAATAGGCGAACCTGCTACGCGGCTCCGCCTAATCCAACCGTAAACCCTTTTCCTTATTCAAGGTCACTAAACCCGCAACAAACTGAACCCTAAGAGGGTATTGGTGAACCCTGTCGTGGATGTGATTTAAAGATGGGGCACTGAATCTTAAGAGTAGGGTATTGCATAAGACGAGACGGAAAATGGTTTAGGGTTGGATTAGGCGAACCCGCTACGCGGCTCGGCCTAATCCAACACTAAACCCTTTTCCTTATTCAAGGTCACTAAACCCGCAACAAACTGAACCCTAAGAGGGTATTTGTGAACCCTGTCGTGGATGTGATTTAAAGATGGGGCATTGAATCTTAAGAGTAGGGTATTGCATAAGACGAGACGGAAAAGGGTTTAGGGTTGGATTAGGCGAACCCGCTACGCGGCTCCGCCTAATCCTACCTAAAACCCTTTTTCATATTCAAGGTCACTAAACCCACAACAAACTGAACCCTAAGAGGGTATTTGTGAACCCTGTCGTGGATGTGATTCAAAGATGGGGCACTGAACCTTAAGAATAGGGTATTGCATAAGACGGGACGGAAAAGGGTTTAGGGTTGGATTAGGCGTACCCGCTACGCGGCTCCGCCTAATCCAACACTAAACCTTTTTCCTTATTCAAGGTCACTAAACCCGCAAAAAACTGAACCCTAAGAGGGTATTTGTGAACCCTGTCGTGGATGTGATTTAAAGATGGGGCACTGAATCTTAAGAGTAGGGTATTGCATAAGACGAGACGGAAAAGGGTTTAGGGTTGGATTAGGCGAACCCGCTACGCGGCTCCGCCTAATCCAACCCTAAACCCTTTTACTTATTCAAGGTCACTAAACCCGCAAAAAACTGAACCCTAAGAGGGTATTGGTGAACCCTGTCGTGGATGTGATTCAAAGATGGGGCACTGAACCTTAAGAGTAGGGTACTGCATAAGACGGGACGGAAAAGGGTTTAGGGTTGGATTAGGCGTACCCTCTATGCGAATCCGCCTAATCCAACCCTAAACTCTTTTCCTTATTCAAGGTCACTAAACCCGCAACAAACTGAACCCTAAGAGGGTATTGTTGAACCCTGTCGTGGATGTAATTCAAAGATGGGGCACTGAAACTTAAGAGTAGGGTATTGCATAAGACGGGACGGAAAAGGGTTTAGCGTTGGATTAGGCGAACCCGCTACGCGGCTCCGCCTAATCCAACCTAAAACCCTTTTCCTTATTCAAGCTCACTAAACCTGCAACAAACTGAACCCCAAGAGGGTATTGGTGAACCCTGTCGTGGATGTTATTCAAAGATGGGGCACTGAACCTTAAGAGTAGGGTACTGCATAAGACGAGACGGAAAAGAGTTTAGGGTTGGAATAGGCGAACCTGCTATGCGGCTCCGCCTAATCCAACCGTAAACCCTTTTCCTTATTCAAGGTCACTAAACCCGCAACAAACTGAACCCTAAGAGGGTATTGGTGAACCCTGTCGTGGATGTGATTCAAAGATGGGGCACTGAACCTTAAGAGTAGGGTACTGCATAAGACGGGACGGAAAAGGGTTTAGGGTTGGATTAGGCGAACCTGCTACGCGGCTCCGCCTAATCCAACCCTAAACCCTTTTACTTATTCAAGGTCACTAAACCCGCAACAAACTGAACTCTAAGAGGGTATTGGTGAACCCTGTCGTGGATGTGATTCAAAGATGGGGCACTGAACCTTAAGAGTAGGGTATTGCATAAGACGGGACGGAAAAGGGTTTAGGGTTGGATTAGGCGAACCCGCTATGCGGCTCCGCCTAATCCAACCAAAAATCCTTTTCCTTATTCAAGGTCACTAAACCCACAAAAAACTGAACCCTAATAGGGTATTGGTGAACCCTGTCGTGGATGTGATTCAATGATGGGGCATTGAACCTTAAGAGTACGGTAATGCATAAGACGGAACGGAAAAGGGTTTAGGGTTGGATTAGGCGAACCCGCTACGCGGCTCCGCCTAATCCAACCCTAAACCCTTTTCCTTATTCAAGGTCACTAAACCCGCAACAAACTGAACCCTAAGAGGGTATTGGTGAACCCTGTCGTGGATGTGATTCAAAGATGGGGCACTGAACCTTAAGAATAGGGTATTGCATAAGACGGGACGGAAAAGGGTTTAGGGTTGGATTAGGCGAACCCGCTACGCGGCTCCGCCTAATCCAACCAAAAACCCTTTTCCTTATTCAAGGTCACTAAACCCGCAACAAACTGAACCCTAAGAGGGTATTGGTGAACCCTGTCGTGGATGTGATTCAAAGATGGGGCACTGAACCTTAAGAGTAGGGTACTGCATAAGACGGGACGGAAAAGGGTTTAGGGTTGGATTAGGCGAACCTGCTACGCGGCTCCGCCTAATCCAACCCTAAACCCTTTTACTTATTCAAGGTCACTAAACCCGCAACAAACTGAACACTAAGAGGGTATTGGTGAACCCTGTCGTGGATGTGATTAAAAGATGGGTCACTGAACCTTAAGAGTAGGGTACTGCATAAGACGGGACGGAAAAGGGTTTAGGGTTGGATTAGGCGAACCCACTACACGGCTCCGCCTAATCCAACCCTAAACCCTTTTCCTTATTCATGGTCACTAAACCCGCAACAAACTGAACCCTAAGAGCGTATTGGTGAACCCTGTCGTGGATGTGATACAAAGATGGGGCACTGAACCTTAAGAGTAGGGTACTGCATAAGACGGGACGGAAAAGGGTTTAGGGTTGGATTAGGCGAACCCGCTACGCGGCTCCGCCTAATCCTACCTAAAACCCTTTTCCATATTCAAGGTCACTAAACCCACAACAAACTGAACCCTAAGAGGGTATTTGTGAACCCTGTCGTGGATGTGATTCAAAGATGGGGCACTGAACCTTAAGAATAGGGTATTGCATAAGACGGGACGGAAAAGGGTTTAGGGTTGGATTAGGCGTACCCGCTACGCGGCTCCGCCTAATCCAACACTAAACCCTTTTCCTTATTCAAGGTCACTAAACCCGCAACAAACTGAACCCTAAGAGGGTATTTGTGAACCCTGTCGTGGATGTGATTTAAAGATGGGGCACTGAATCTTAAGAGTAGGGTATTGCATAAGACGAGACAGAAAAGGGTTTAGGGTTGGATTAGGCGAACCCGCTACGCGGCTCCGCCTAATCCAACCCTAAACCCTTTTACTTATTCAAGGTCACTAAACCCGCAAAAAACTGAACCCTAAGAGGGTATTGGTGAACCCTGTCGTGGATGTGATTCAAAGATGGGGCACTGAACCTTAAGAGTAGGGTACTGCATAAGACGGGACGGAAAAGGGTTTAGGGTAGGATTAGGCGTACCCTCTATGCGAATCCGCCTAATCCAACCCTAAACTCTTTTCCTTATTCAAGGTCACTAAACCCGCAACAAACTGAACCCTAAGAGGGTATTGTTGAACCCTGTCGTGGATGTGATTCAAAGATGGGGCACTGAAACTTAAGAGTAGGGTATTGCATAAGACGGGACGGAAAAGGGTTTAGCGTTGGATTAGGCGAACCCGCTACGCGGCTCCGCCTAATCCAACCTAAAACCCTTTTCCTTATTCAAGCTCACTAAACCTGCAACAAACTGAACCCCAAGAGGGTATTGGTGAACCCTGTCGTGGATGTGATTCAAAGATGGGGCACTGAACCTTAAGAGTAGGGTATTGCATAAGACGGGACGGAAAAGGGTTTAGGGTTGGATTAGGCGAACCCGCTATGCGGCTCCGCCTAATCCAACCAAAAATCCTTTTCCTTATTCAAGGTCACTAAACCCACAAAAAACTGAACCCTAATAGGGTATTGGTGAACCCTGTCGTGGATGTGATTCAATGATGGGGCATTGAACCTTAAGAGTACGGTAATGCATAAGACGGAACGGAAAAGGGTTTAGGGTTGGATTAGGCGAACCCGCTACGCGGCTCCGCCTAATCCAACCTAAAACCCTTTTCCTTATTCAAGGTCACTAAACCCGCAACAAACTGAACCCTAAGAGGGTATTGGTGAACCCTGTCGTGGATGTGATTCAAAGATGGGGCACTGAACCTTAAGAATAGGGTATTGCATAAGACGGGACGGAAAAGGGTTTAGGGTTGGATTAGGCGAACCCGCTACGCGGCTCCGCCTAATCCAACCAAAAACCCTTTTCCTTATTCAAGGTCACTAAACCCGCAACAAACTGAACCCTAAGAGGGTATTGGTGAACCCTGTCGTGGATGTGATTCAAAGATGGGGCACTGAACCTTAAGAGTAGGGTACTGCATAAGACGGGACGGAAAAGGGTTTAGGGTTGGATTAGGCGAACCTGCTACGCGGCTCCGCCTAATCCAACCCTAAACCCTTTTACTTATTCAAGGTCACTAAACCCGCAACAAACTGAACTCTAAGAGGGTATTGGTGAACCCTGTCGTGGATGTGATTAAAAGATGGGTCACTGAACCTTAAGAGTAGGGTACTGCATAAGACGGGACGGAAAAGGGTTTAGGGTTGGATTAGGCGAACCCACTACACGGCTCCGCCTAATCCAACCCTAAACCCTTTTCCTTATTCATGGTCACTAAACCCGCAACAAACTGAACCCTAAGAGCGTATTGGTGAACCCTGTCGTGGATGTGATACAAAGATGGGGCACTGAACCTTAAGAGTAGGGTACTGCATAAGACGGGACGGAAAAGGGTTTAGGGTTGGATTAGGCGAACCCGCTACGCGGCTCCGCCTAATCCTACCTAAAACCCTTTTCCATATTCAAGGTCACTAAACCCACAACAAACTGAACCCTAAGAGGGTATTTGTGAACCCTGTCGTGGATGTGATTCAAAGATGGGGCACTGAACCTTAAGAATAGGGTATTGCATAAGACGGGACGGAAAAGGGTTTAGGGTTGGATTAGGCGTACCCGCTACGCGGCTCCGCCTAATCCAACACTAAACCCTTTTCCTTATTCAAGGTCACTAAACCCGCAACAAACTGAACCCTAAGAGGGTATTTGTGAACCCTGTCGTGGATGTGATTTAAAGATGGGGCACTGAATCTTAAGAGTAGGGTATTGCATAAGACGAGACGGAAAAGGGTTTAGGGTTGGATTAGGCGAACCCGCTACGCGGCTCCGCCTAATCCAACCCTAAACCCTTTTACTTATTCAAGGTCACTAAACCCGCAAAAAACTGAACCCTAAGAGGGTATTGGTGAACCCTGTCGTGGATGTGATTCAAAGATGGGGCACTGAACCTTAAGAGTAGGGTACTGCATAAGACGGGACGGAAAAGGGTTTAGGGTAGGATTAGGCGTACCCTCTATGCGAATCCGCCTAATCCAACCCTAAACTCTTTTCCTTATTCAAGGTCACTAAACCCGCAACAAACTGAACCCTAAGAGGGTATTGTTGAACCCTGTCGTGGATGTGATTCAAAGATGGGGCACTGAAACTTAAGAGTAGGGTATTGCATAAGACGGGACGGAAAAGGGTTTAGCGTTGGATTAGGCGAACCCGCTACGCGGCTCCGCCTAATCCAACCTAAAACCCTTTTCCTTATTCAAGCTCACTAAACCTGCAACAAACTGAACCCCAAGAGGGTATTGGTGAACCCTGTCGTGGATGTTATTCAAAGATGGGGCACTGAACCTTAAGAGTAGGGTACTGCATAAGACGGGACGGAAAAGAGTTTAGGGTTGGAATAGGCGAACCCGCTACGCGGCTCCGCCTAATCCAACCGTAAACCCTTTTCCTTATTCAAGGTCACTAAATCCGCAACAAACTGAACCCTAAGAGGGTATTGGTGAACCCTGTCGTGGATGTGATTTAAAGATGGGGCACTGAATCTTAAGAGTAGGGTATTGCATAAGACGAGACGGAAAATGGTTTAGGGTTGGATTAGGCGAACCCGCTACGCGGCTCCGCCTAATCCAACACTAAACCCTTTTCCTTATTCAAGGTCACTAAACCCGCAACAAACTGAACCCTAGGAGGGTATTTGTGAACCCTGTCGTGGATGTGATTTAAAGATGGGGCACTGAATCTTAAGAGGAGGGTATTGCATAAGACGAGACGGAAAAGGGTTTAGGGTTGGATTAGGCGAACCCGCTACGCGGCTCCGCCTAATCCAACCTAAAACCCTTTTCCTTATTCAAGGTCACTAAACCCGCAACAAACTGAACCCTAAGAGGGTATTGGTGAACCCTGTCGTGGATGTGATTCAAAGATGGGGCACTGAACCTTAAGAGTAGGGTATTGCATAAGACGGGACGGAAAAGGGTTTAGGGTTGGATTAGGCGAACCCGCTATGCGGCTCCGCCTAATCCAACCAAAAATCCTTTTCCTTATTCAAGGTCACTAAACCCGCAAAAAACTGAACCCTAATAGGGTATTGGTGAACCCTGTCGTGGATGTGATTCAATGATGGGGCATTGAACCTTAAGAGTAGGGTAATGCATAAGACGGGACGGAAAAGGGTTTAGGGTTGGATTAGGCGAACCCGCTACGCGGCTCCGCCTAATCCAACCTAAAACCCTTTTCCTTATTCAAGGTCACTAAACCCGCAACAAACTGAACCCTAAGAGGGTATTGGTGAACCCTGTCGTGGATGTGATTCAAAGATGGGGCACTGAACCTTAAGAATAGGGTATTGCATAAGACGGGACGGAAAAGGGTTTAGGGTTGGATTAGGCGAACCCGCTACGCGGCTCCGCCTAATCCAACCAAAAACCCTTTTCCTTATTCAAGGTTACTAAACCCGCAACAAACTGAACCCTAAGAGGGTATTGGTGAACCCTGTCGTGGATGTGATTCAAAGATGGGGCACTGAACCTTAAGAGTAGGGTACTGCATAAGACGGGACGGAAAAGGGTTTAGGGTTGGATTAGGCGAACCTGCTACGCGGCTCCGCCTAATCCAACCCTAAACCCTTTTACTTATTCAAGGTCACTAAACCCGCAACAAACTGAACTCTAAGAGGGTATTGGTGAACCCTGTCGTGGATGTGATTAAAAGATGGGGCACTGAACCTTAAGAGTAGGGTACTGCATAAGACGGGACGGAAAAGGGTTTAGGGTTGGATTAGGCGAACCCACTACACGGCTCCGCCTAATCCAACCCTAAACCCTTTTCCTTATTCATGGTCACTAAACCCGCAACAAACTGAACCCCAAGAGGGTATTGGTGAACCCTGTCGTGGATGTGATTCAAAGATGGGGCACTGAACCTTAAGAGTAGGGTACTGCATAAGACGGGACGGAAAAGGGTTTAGGGTTGGATTAGGCGAACCCGCTACGCGGCTCCGCCTAATCCTACCTAAAACCCTTTTCCATATTCAAGGTCACTAAACCCACAACAAACTGAACCCTAAGAGGGTATTTGTGAACCCTGTCGTGGATGTGATTCAAAGATGGGGCACTGAACCTTAAGAATAGGGTATTGCATAAGACGGGACGGAAAAAGGTTTAGGGTTGGATTAGGCGTACCCGCTACGCGGCTCTGCCTAATCCAACACTAAACCCTTTTCCTTATTCAAGGTCACTAAACCCGCAACAAACTGAACCCTAAGAGGGTATTTGTGAACCCTGTCGTGGATGTGATTTAAAGATGGGGCACTGAATCTTAAGAGTAGGGTATTGCATAAGACGAGACGGAAAAGGTTTTAGGGTTGGATTAGGCGAACCCGCTACGCGGCTCCGCCTAATCCAACCCTAAACCCTTTTACTTATTCAAGGTCACTAAACCCGCAAAAACCTGAACCCTAAGAGGGTATTGGTGAACCCTGTCGTGGATGTGATTCAAAGATGGGGCACTGAACCTTAAGAGTAGGGTACTGCATAAGACGGGACGGAAAAGGGTTTAGGGTTGGATTAGGCGTACCCTCTATGCGAATCCGCCTAATCCAACCCTAAACTCTTTTCCTTATTCAAGGTCACTAAACCCGCAACAAACTGAACCCTAAGAGGGTATTGTTGAACCCTGTCGTGGATGTGATTCAAAGATGGGGCACTGAAACTTAAGAGTAGGGTATTGCATAAGACGGGACGGAAAAGGGTTTAGCGTTGGATTAGGCGAACCCGCTACGCGGCTCCGCCTAATCCAACCTAAAACCCTTTTCCTTATTCAAGGTCACTAAACCCGCAACAAACTGAACCCTAAGAGGGTATTGGTGAACCTTGTCGTGGATGTGATTCAAAGATGGGGCACTGAACCTTAAGAGTAGGGTATTGCATAAGACGGGACGGAAAAGGGTTTAGGGTTGGATTAGGCGAACCCGCTATGCGGCTCCGCCTAATCCAACCTAAAACCCTTTTCCTTATTCAAGGTCACTAAACCCGCAAAAAACTGAACCCTAATAGGGTATTGGTGAACCCTGTCGTGGATGTGATTCAATGATGGGGCATTGAACCTTAAGAGTAGGGTAATGCATAAGACGGGACGGAAAAGGGTTTAGGTTTGGATTAGGCGAACCCGCTACGCGGCTCCGCCTAATCCAACCTAAAACCCTTTTCCTTATTCAAGGTCACTAAACCCGCAACAAACTGAACCCTAAGAGGGTATTGGTGAACCCTGTCGTGGATGTGATTCAAAGATGGGGCACTGAACCTTAAGAGTAGGGTACTGCATAAGACGGGACGGAAAAGGGTTTAGGGTTGGATTAGGCGAACCTGCTACGCGGCTCCGCCTAATCCAACCCTAAACCCTTTTACTTATTCAAGGTCACTAAACCCGCAACAAACTGAACTCTAAGAGGGTATTGGTGAACCCTGTCGTGGATGTGATTAAAAGATGGGGCACTGAACCTTAAGAGTAGGGTACTGCATAAGACGGGACGGAAAAGGGTTTAGGGTTGGATTAGGCGAACCCACTACACGGCTCCGCCTAATCCAACCCTAAACCCTTTTCCTTATTCATGGTCACTAAACCCGCAACAAACTGAACCCTAAGAGGGTATTGGTGAACCCTGTCGTGGATGTGATACAAAGATGGGGCACTGAACCTTAAGAGTAGGGTACTGCATAAGACGGGACGGAAAAGGGTTTAGGGTTGGATTAGGCGAACCCGCTACGCGGCTCCGCCTAATCCTACCTAAAACCCTTTTCCATATTCAAGGTCACTAAACCCACAACAAACTGAACCCTAAGAGGGTATTTGTGAACCCTGTCGTGGATGTGATTCAAAGATGGGGCACTGAACCTTAAGAATAGGGTATTGCATAAGACGGGACGGAAAAGGGTTTAGGGTTGGATTAGGCGTACCCGCTACGCGGCTCCGCCTAATCCAACACTAAACCCTTTTCCTTATTCAAGGTCACTAAACCCGCAACAAACTGAACCCTAAGAGGGTATTTGTGAACCCTGTCGTGGATGTGATTTAAAGATGGGGCACTGAATCTTAAGAGTAGGGTATTGCATAAGACGAGACGGAAAAGGTTTTAGGGTTGGATTAGGCGAACCCGCTACGCGGCTCCGCCTAATCCAACCCTAAACCCTTTTACTTATTCAAGGTCACTAAACCCACAACAAACTGAACCCTAAGAGGGTATTTGTGAACCCTGTCGTGGATGTGATTCAAAGATGGGGCACTGAACCTTAAGAATAGGGTATTGCATAAGACGGGACGGAAAAGGGTTTAGGGTTGGATTAGGCGTACCCGCTACGCGGCTCCGCCTAATCCAACACTAAACCCTTTTCCTTATTCAAGGTCACTAAACCCGCAACAAACTGAACCCTAAGAGGGTATTTGTGAACCCTGTCGTGGATGTGATTTAAAGATGGGGCACTGAATCTTAAGAGTAGGGTATTGCATAAGACGAGACGGAAAAGGTTTTAGGGTTGGATTAGGCGAACCCGCTACGCGGCTCCGCCTAATCCAACCCTAAACCCTTTTACTTATTCAAGGTCACTAAACCCGCAAAAAACTGAACCCTAAGAGGGTATTGGTGAACCCTGTCGTGGATGTGATTCAAAGATGGGGCACTGAACCTTAAGAGTAGGGTACTGCATAAGACGGGACGGAAAAGGGTTTAGGGTTGGATTAGGCGTACCCTCTATGCGAATCCGCCTAATCCAACCTAAAACCCTTTTCCTTATTCAAGGTCACTAAACCCGCAACAAACTGAACCCTAAGAGGGTATTGGTGAACCCTGTCGTGGATGTGATTCAAAGATGGGGCACTGAACCTTAAGAGTAGGGTATTGCATAAGACGGGACGGAAAAGGGTTTAGGGTTGGATTAGGCGAACCCGCTATGCGGCTCCGCCTAATCCAACCTAAAACCCTTTTCCTTATTCAAGGTTACTAAACCCGCAAAAAACTGAACCCTAATAGGGTATTGGTGAACCCTGTCGTGGATGTGATTCAATGATGGGGCATTGAACCTTAAGAGTAGGGTAATGCATAAGACGGGACGGAAAAGGGTTTAGGGTTGGATTAGGCGAACCCGCTACGCGGCTCCGCCTAATCCAACCTAAAACCCTTTTCCTTATTCAAGGTCACTAAACCCGCAACAAACTGAACCCTAAGAGGGTATTGGTGAACCCTGTCGTGGATGTGATTCAAAGATGGGGCACTGAACCTTAAGAATAGGGTATTGCATAAGACGGGACGGAAAAGGGTTTAGGGTTGGATTAGGCGAACCCGCTACGCGGCTCCGCCTAATCCAACCAAAAACCCTTTTCCTTATTCAAGGTCACTAAACCCGCAACAAACTAAACCCTAAGAGGGTATTGGTGAACCCTGTCGTGGATGTGATTCAAAGATGGGGCACTGAACCTTAAGAGTAGGGTACTGCATAAGACGGGACGGAAAAGGGTTTAGGGTTGGATTAGGCGAACCTGCTACGCGGCTCCGCCTAATCCAACCGTAAACCCTTTTCCTTATTCAAGGTCACTAAATCCGCAACAAACTGAACCCTAAGAGGGTATTGGTGAACCCTGTCGTGGATGTGATTTAAAGATGGGGCACTGAATCTTAAGAGTAGGGTATTGCATAAGACGAGACGGAAAATGGTTTAGGGTTGGATTAGGCGAACCCGCTACGCGGCTCCGCCTAATCCAACACTAAACCCTTTTCCTTATTCAAGGTCACTAAACCCGCAACAAACTGAACCCTAGAAGGGTATTTGTGAACCCTGTCGTGGATGTGATTTAAAGATGGGGCACTGAATCTTAAGAGTAGGGTATTGCATAAGACGAGACGGAAAAGGGTTTAGGGTTGGATTAGGCGAACCCGCTACGCGGCTCCGCCTAATCCAACCTAAAACCCTTTTCCTTATTCAAGGTCACTAAACCCGCAACAAACTGAACCCTAAGAGGGTATTGGTGAACCCTGTCGTGGATGTGATTCAAAGATGGGGCACTGAACCTTAAGAGTAGGGTATTGCATAAGACGGGACGGAAAAGGGTTTAGGGTTGGATTAGGCGAACCCGCTATGCGGCTCCGCCTAATCCAACCAAAAATCCTTTTCCTTATTCAAGGTCACTAAACCCGCAAAAAACTGAACCCTAATAGGGTATTGGTGAACCCTGTCGTGGATGTGATTCAATGATGGGGCATTGAACCTTAAGAGTAGGGTAATGCATAAGACGGGACGGAAAAGGGTTTAGGGTTGGATTAGGCGAACCCGCTACGCGGCTCCGCCTAATCCAACCTAAAACCCTTTTCCTTATTCAAGGTCACTAAACCCGCAACAAACAGAACCCTAAGAGGGTATTGGTGAACCCTGTCGTGGATGTGATTCAAAGATGGGGCACTGAACCTTAAAAATAGGGTATTGCATAAGACGGGACGGAGAAGAGTTTAGGGTTGGAATAGGCGAACCCGCTACGCGGCTCCGCCTAATCCAACCGTAAACCCTTTTCCTTATTCAAGGTCACTAAACCCGCAACAAACTGAACCCTAAGAGGGTATTGGTGAACCCTGTCGTGGATGTGATTTAAAGATGGGGCACTGAATCTTAAGAGTAGGGTATTGCATAACACGAGACGGAAAATGGTTTAGGGTTGGATTAGGCGAACCCGCTACGCGGCTCCGTCTAATCCAACACTAAACCCTTTTCCTTATTCAAGGTCACTAAACCCGCAAAAAACTGAACCCTAAGAGGGTATTTGTGAACCCTGTCGTGGATGTGATTTAAAGATGGGGCACTGAATCTTAAGAGTAGGGTATTGCATAAGACGAGACGGAAAAGGGTTTAGGGTTGGATTGGGCGAACCCGCTACGCGGCTCCGCCTAATCCAACCTAAAACCCTTTTCCTTATTCAAGGTCACTAAACCCGCAACAAACTGAACCCTAAGAGGGTATTGGTGAACCCTGTCGTGGATGTGATTCAAAGATGGGGCACTGAACCTTAAGAGTAGGGTATTGCATAAGACGGGACGGAAAAGGGTTTAGGGTTGGATTAGGCGAACCCGCTATGCGGCTCCGCCTAATCCAACCAAAAATCCTTTTCCTTATTCAAGGTCACTAAACCCGCAAAAAACTGAACCCTAATAGGGTATTGGTGAACCCTGTCGTGGATGTGATTCAATGATGGGGCATTGAACCTTAAGAGTAGGGTAATGCATAAGACGGGACGGAAAAGGGTTTAGGGTTGGATTAGGCGAACCCGCTACGCGGCTCCGCCTAATCCAACCTAAAACCCTTTTCCTTATTCAAGGTCACTAAACCCGCAACAAACTGAACCCTAAGAGGGTATTGGTTAACCCTGTCGTGGATGTGATTCAAAGATGGGGCACTGAACCTTAAAAATAGGGTATTGCATAAGACGGGACGGAAAAGAGTTTAGGGTTGGAATAGGCGAACCCGCTACGCGGCTCCGCCTAATCCAACCGTAAACCCTTTTCCTTATTCAAGGTCACTAAACCCGCAACAAACTGAACCCTAAGAGGGTATTTGTGAACCCTGTCGTGGATGTGATTTAAAGATGGGGCATTGAATCTTAAGAGTAGGGTATTGCATAACACGAGACGGAAAATGGTTTAGGGTTGGATTAGGCGAACCCGCTACGCGGCTCCGTCTAATCCAACACTAAACCCTTTTCCTTATTCAAGGTCACTAAACCCGCAACAAACTGAACCCTAAGAGGGTATTTGTGAACCCTGTCGTGGATGTGATTTAAAGATGGGGCACTGAATCTTAAGAGTAGGGTATTGCATAAGACGAGACGGAAAAGGGTTTAGGGTTGGATTGGGCGAACCCGCTACGCGGCTCCGCCTAATCCAACCTAAAACCCTTTTCCTTATTCAAGGTCACTAAACCCGCAACAAACTGAACCCTAAGAGGGTATTGGTGAACCCTGTCGTGGATGTGATTCAAAGATGGGGCACTGAACCTTAAGAGTAGGGTATTGCATAAGACGGGACGGAAAAGGGTTTAGGGTTGGATTAGGCGAACCCGCTATGCGGCTCCGCCTAATCCAACCAAAAATCCTTTTCCTTATTCAAGGTCACTAAACCCGCAAAAAACTGAACCCTAATAGGGTATTGGTGAACCCTGTCGTGGATGTGATTCAATGTTGGGGCATTGAACCTTAAGAGTAGGGTAATGCATAAGACGGGACGGAAAAGGGTTTAGGGTTGGATTAGGCGAACCCGCTACGCGGCTCCGCCTAATCCAACCTAAAACCCTTTTCCTTATTCAAGGTCACTAAACCCGCAACAAACTGAACCCTAAGAGGGTATTGGTGAACCCTGTCGTGGATGTGATTCAAAGATGGGGCACTGAACCTTAAGAATAGGTATTGCATAAGACGGGACGGAAAAGGGTTTAGGGTTGGATTAGGCGAACCCGCTACGCGGCTCCGCCTAATCCAACCAAAAACCCTTTTCCTTATTCAAGGTCACTAAACCCGCAACAAACTGAACCCTAAGAGGGTATTTGTTAACCCTGTCGTGGATGTGATTCAAAGATGGGGCACTGAACCTTAAGAGTAGGGTACTGCATAAGACGGGACGGAAAAGGGTTTAGGGTTGGATTAGGCGAACCCGCTACGCGGCTCCGCCTAATCCAACCCTAAACCCTTTTACTTATTCAAGGTCACTAAACCCGCAACAAACTGAACTCTAAGAGGGTATTGGTGAACCCTGTCGTGGATGTGATTAAAAGATGGGGCACTGAACCTTAAGAGTAGGGTACTGCATAAGACGGGACGGAAAAGGGTTTAGGGTTGGATTAGGCGAACCCACTACACGGCTCCGCCTAATCCAACCCTAAACCCTTTTCCTTATTCATGGTCACTAAACCCGCAACAAACTGAACCCTAAGAGGGTATTGGTGAACCCTGTCGTGGATGTGATACAAAGATGGGGCACTGAACCTTAAGAGTAGGGTACTGCATAAGACGGGACGGAAAAGGGTTTAGGGTTGGATTAGGCGAACCCGCTACGCGGCTCCGCCTAATCCTACCTAAAACCCTTTTCCATATTCAAGGTCACTAAACCCACAACAAACTGAACCCTAAGAGGGTATTTGTGAACCCTGTCGTGGATGTGATTCAAAGATGGGGCACTGAACCTTAAGAATAGGGTATTGCATAAGACGGGATGGAAAAGGGTTTAGGGTTGGATTAGGCGTACCCGCTACGCGGCTCCGCCTAATCCAACACTAAACCCTTTTCCTTATTCAAGGTCACTAAACCCGCAACAAACTGAACCCTAAGAGGGTATTTGTGAACCCTGTCGTGGATGTGATTTAAAGATGGGGCACTGAATCTTAAGAGTAGGGTATTGCATAAGACGAGACGGAAAAGGGTTTAGGGTTGGATTAGGCGAACCCGCTACGCGGCTCCGCCTAATCCAACCCTAAACCCTTTTACTTATTCAAGGTCACTAAACCCGCAAAAAACTGAACCCTAAGAGGGTTTTGGTGAACCCTGTCGTGGATGTGATTCAAAGATGGGGCACTGAACCTTAAGAGTAGGGTATTGCATAAGACGGGACGGAAAAGGGTTTAGGGTTGGATTAGGCGAACCCGCTATGCGGCTCCGCCTAATCCAACCAAAAATCCTTTTCCTTATTCAAGGTCACTAAACCCGCAAAAAACTGAACCCTAATAGGGTATTGGTGAACCCTGTCGTGGATGTGATTCAATGTTGGGGCATTGAACCTTAAGAGTAGGGTAATGCATAAGACGGGACGGAAAAGGGTTTAGGGTTGGATTAGGCGAACCCGCTACGCGGCTCCGCCTAATCCAACCTAAAACCCTTTTCCTTATTCAAGGTCACTAAACCCGCAACAAACTGAACCCTAAGAGGGTATTGGTGAACCCTGTCGTGGATGTGATTCAAAGATGGGGCACTGAACCTTAAGAATAGGTATTGCATAAGACGGGACGGAAAAGGGTTTAGGGTTGGATTAGGCGAACCCGCTACGCGGCTCCGCCTAATCCAACCAAAAACCCTTTTCCTTATTCAAGGTCACTAAACCCGCAACAAACTGAACCCTAAGAGGGTATTTGTTAACCCTGTCGTGGATGTGATTCAAAGATGGGGCACTGAACCTTAAGAGTAGGGTACTGCATAAGACGGGACGGAAAAGGGTTTAGGGTTGGATTAGGCGAACCCGCTACGCGGCTCCGCCTAATCCAACCCTAAACCCTTTTACTTATTCAAGGTCACTAAACCCGCAACAAACTGAACTCTAAGAGGGTATTGGTGAACCCTGTCGTGGATGTGATTAAAAGATGGGGCACTGAACCTTAAGAGTAGGGTACTGCATAAGACGGGACGGAAAAGGGTTTAGGGTTGGATTAGGCGAACCCACTACACGGCTCCGCCTAATCCAACCCTAAACCCTTTTCCTTATTCATGGTCACTAAACCCGCAACAAACTGAACCCTAAGAGGGTATTGGTGAACCCTGTCGTGGATGTGATACAAAGATGGGGCACTGAACCTTAAGAGTAGGGTACTGCATAAGACGGGACGGAAAAGGGTTTAGGGTTGGATTAGGCGAACCCGCTACGCGGCTCCGCCTAATCCTACCTAAAACCCTTTTCCATATTCAAGGTCACTAAACCCACAACAAACTGAACCCTAAGAGGGTATTTGTGAACCCTGTCGTGGATGTGATTCAAAGATGGGGCACTGAACCTTAAGAATAGGGTATTGCATAAGACGGGATGGAAAAGGGTTTAGGGTTGGATTAGGCGTACCCGCTACGCGGCTCCGCCTAATCCAACACTAAACCCTTTTCCTTATTCAAGGTCACTAAACCCGCAACAAACTGAACCCTAAGAGGGTATTTGTGAACCCTGTCGTGGATGTGATTTAAAGATGGGGCACTGAATCTTAAGAGTAGGGTATTGCATAAGACGAGACGGAAAAGGGTTTAGGGTTGGATTAGGCGAACCCGCTACGCGGCTCCGCCTAATCCAACCCTAAACCCTTTTACTTATTCAAGGTCACTAAACCCGCAAAAAACTGAACCCTAAGAGGGTTTTGGTGAACCCTGTCGTGGATGTGATTCAAAGATGGGGCACTGAACCTTAAGAGTAGGGTACTGCATAAGACGGGACGGAAAAGGGTTTAGGGTTGGATTAGGCGTACCCTCTATGCGAATCCGCCTAATCCAACCCTAAACTCTTCTCCTTATTCAAGGTCACTAAACCCGCAACAAACTGAACCCTAAGAGGGTATTGTTGAACCCTGTCGTGGATGTGATTCAAAGATGGGGCACTGAAACTTAAGAGTAGGGTATTGCATAAGACGGGACGGAAAAGGGTTTAGGGTTGGATTAGGCGAACCCGCTATGCGGCTCCGCCTAATCCAACCAAAAATCCTTTTCCTTATTCAAGGTCACTAAACCCGCAAAAAACTGAACCCTAATAGGTACTGGTGAACCCTGTCGTGGATGTGATTCAATGTTGGGGCATTGAACCTTAAGAGTAGGGTAATGCATAAGACGGGACGGAAAAGGGTTTAGGGTTGGATTAGGCGAACCCGCTACGCGGCTCCGCCTAATCCAACCTAAAACCCTTTTCCTTATTCAAGGTCACTAAACCCGCAACAAACTGAACCCTAAGAGGGTATTGGTGAACCCTGTCGTGGATGTGATTCAAAGATGGGGCACTGAACCTTAAGAATAGGTATTGCATAAGACGGGACGGAAAAGGGTTTAGGGTTGGATTAGGCGAACCCGCTACGCGGCTCCGCCTAATCCAACCAAAAACCCTTTTCCTTTTTCAAGGTCACTAAACCCGCAACAAACTGAACCCTAAGAGGGTATTGGTGAACCCTGTCGTGGATGTGATTCAAAGATGGGGCACTGAACCTTAAGAGTAGGGTACTGCATAAGACGGGACGGAAAAGGGTTTAGGGTTGGATTAGGCGAACCCGCTACGCGGCTCCGCCTAATCCAACCCTAAACCCTTTTACTTATTCAAGGTCACTAAACCCGCAACAAACTGAACTCTAAGAGGGTATTGGTGAACCCTGTCGTGGATGTGATTAAAAGATGGGGCACTGAACCTTAAGAGTAGGGTACTGCATAAGACGGGACGGAAAAGGGTTTAGGGTTGGATTAGGCGAACCCACTACACGGCTCCGCCTAATCCAACCCTAAACCCTTTTCCTTATTCATGGTCACTAAACCCGCAACAAACTGAACCCTAAGAGGGTATTGGTGAACCCTGTCGTGGATGTGATACAAAGATGGGGCACTGAACCTTAAGAGTAGGGTACTGCATAAGACGGGACGGAAAAGGGTTTAGGGTTGGATTAGGCGAACCCGCTACGCGGCTCCGCCTAATCCTACCTAAAACCCTTTTCCATATTCAAGGTCACTAAACCCAAAACAAACTGAACCCTAAGAGGGTATTTGTGAACCCTGTCGTGGATGTGATTCAAAGATGGGGCACTGAACCTTAAGAATAGGGTATTGCATAAGACGGGACGGAAAAGGGTTTAGGGTTGGATTAGGCGTACCCGCTACGCGGCTCCGCCTAACCCAACACTAAACCCTTTTCCTTATTCAAGGTCACTAAACCCGCAACAAACTGAACCCTAAGAGGGTATTTGTGAACCCTGTCGTGGATGTGATTTAAAGATGGGGCACTGAATCTTAAGAGTAGGGTATTGCATAAGACGAGACGGAAAAGGGTTTAGGGTTGGATTAGGCGAACCCGCTACGCGGCTCCGCCTAATCCAACCCTAAACCCTTTTACTTATTCAAGGTCACTAAACCCGCAAAAAACTGAACCCTAAGAGGGTTTTGGTGAACCCTGTCGTGGATGTGATTCAAAGATGGGGCACTGAACCTTAAGAGTAGGGTACTGCATAAGACGGGACGGAAAAGGGTTTAGGGTTGGATTAGGCGTACCCTCTATGCGAATCCGCCTAATCCAACCCTAAACTCTTTTCCTTATTCAAGGTCACTAAACCCGCAACAAACTGAACCCTAAGAGGGTATTGTTGAACCCTGTCGTGGATGTGATTCAAAGATGGGGCACTGAAACTTAAGAGTAGGGTATTGCATAAGACGGGACGAAAAAGGGTTTAGCGTTGGATTAGGCGAACCCGCTACGCGGCTCCGCCTAATCCAACCTAAAACCCTTTTCCTTATTCAAGCTCACTAAACCTGCAACAAACTGAACCCCAAGAGGGTATTGGTGAACCCTGTCGTGGATGTTATTCAAAGATGGGGCACTGAACCTTAAGAGTAGGGTACTGCATAAGACGGGACGGAAAAGAGTTTAGGGTTGGAATAGGCGAACCCGCTACGCGGCTCCGCCTAATCCAACCGTAAACCCTTTTCCTTATTCAAGGTCACTAAACCCGCAACAAACTGAACCCTAAGAGGGTATTGGTGAACCCTGTCGTGGATGTGATTTAAAGATGGGGCACTGAATCTTAAGAGTAGGGTATTGCATAAGACGAGACGGAAAATGGTTTAGGGTTGGATTAGGCGAACCCGCTACGCGGCTCCGCCTAATCCAACACTAAACCCTTTTCCTTATTCAAGGTCACTAAACCCGCAACAAACTGAACCCTAAGAGGGTATTTGTGAACCCTGTCGTGGATGTGATTTAAAGATGGGGCACTGAATCTTAAGAGTAGGGTATTGCATAAGACGAGACGGAAAAGGGTTTAGGGTTGGATTAGGCGAACCCGCTACGCGGCTCCGCCTAATCCAACCTAAAACCCTTTTCCTTATTCAAGGTCACTAAACCCGCAACAAACTGAACCCTAAGAGGGTATTGGTGAACCCTGTCGTGGATGTGATTCAAAGATGGGGCACTGAACCTTAAGAGTAGGGTATTGCATAAGACGGGACGGAAAAGGGTTTAGGGTTGGATTAGGCGAACCCGCTATGCGGCTCCGCCTAATCCAACCAAAAATCCTTTTCCTTATTCAAGGTCACTAAACCCGCAAAAAACTGAACCCTAATAGGGTATTGGTGAACCCTGTCGTGGATGTGATTCAATGATGGGGCATTGAACCTTAAGAGTAGGGTAATGCATAAGACGGGACGGAAAAGGGTTTAGGGTTGGATTAGGCGAACCCGCTACGCGGCTCCGCCTAATCCAACCTAAAACCCTTTTCCTTATTCAAGGTCACTAAACCCGCAACAAACTGAACCCTAAGAGGGTATTGGTGAACCCTGTCGTGGATGTGATTCAAAGATGGGGCACTGAACCTTAAGAATAGGGTATTGCATAAGACGGGACGGAAAAGGGTTTAGGGTTGGATTAGGCGAACACGCTACGCGGCTCCGCCTAATCCAACCGTAAACCCTTTTCCTTATTCAAGGTCACTAAACCCGCAACAAACTGAACCCTAAGAGGGTATTGGTGAACCCTGTCGTGGATGTGATTTAAAGATGGGGCACTGAATCTTAAGAGTAGGGTATTGCATAAGACGAGACGGAAAATGGTTTAGGGTTGGATTAGGCGAACCCGCTACGCGGCTCCGCCTAATCCAACACTAAACCCTTTTCCTTATTCAAGGTCACTAAACCCGCAACAAACTGAACCCTAAGAGGGTATTTGTGAACCCTGTCGTGGATGTGATTTAAAGATGGGGCACTGAATCTTAAGAGTAGGGTATTGCATAAGACGAGACGGAAAAGGGTTTAGGGTTGGATTAGGCGAACCCGCTACGCGGCTCCGCCTAATCCAACCTAAAACCCTTTTCCTTATTCAAGGTCACTAAACCCGCAACAAACTGAACCCTAAGAGGGTATTGGTGAACCCTGTCGTGGATGTGATTCAAAGATGGGGCACTGAACCTTATGAGTAGGGTATTGCATAAGACGGGACGGAAAAGGGTTTAGGGTTGGATTAGGCGAACCCGCTATGCGGCTCCGCCTAATCCAACCAAAAATCCTTTTCCTTATTCAAGGTCACTAAACCCGCAAAAAACTGAACCCTAATAGGGTATTGGTGAACCCTGTCGTGGATGTGATTCAATGATGGGGCATTGAACCTTAAGAGTAGGGTAATGCATAAGACGGGACGGAAAAGGGTTTAGGGTTGGATTAGGCGAACCCGCTACGCGGCTCCGCCTAATCCAACCTAAAACCCTTTTCCTTATTCAAGGTCACTAAACCCGCAACAAACTGAACCCTAAGAGGGTATTGGTGAACCCTGTCGTGGATGTGATTCAAAGATGGGGCACTGAACCTTAAGAATAGGGTATTGCATAAGACGGGACGGAAAAGGGTTTAGGGTTGGATTAGGCGAACACGCTACGCGGCTCCGCCTAATCCAACCAAAAACCCTTTTCCTTATTCAAGGTCACTAAACCCGCAACAAACTGAACCCTAAGAGGGTATTGGTGAACCCTGTCGTGGATGTGATTCAAAGATGGGGCACTGAACCTTATGAGTAGGGTATTGCATAAGACGGGACGGAAAAGGGTTTAGGGTTGGATTAGGCGAACCCGCTATGCGGCTCCGCCTAATCCAACCAAAAATCCTTTTCCTTATTCAAGGTCACTAAACCCGCAAAAAACTGAACCCTAATAGGGTATTGGTGAACCCTGTCGTGGATGTGATTCAATGATGGGGCATTGAACCTTAAGAGTAGGGTAATGCATAAGACGGGACGGAAAAGGGTTTAGGGTTGGATTAGGCGAACCCGCTACGCGGCTCCGCCTAATCCAACCTAAAACCCTTTTCCTTATTCAAGGTCACTAAACCCGCAACAAACTGAACCCTAAGAGGGTATTGGTGAACCCTGTCGTGGATGTGATTCAAAGATGGGGCACTGAACCTTAAGAATAGGGTATTGCATAAGACGGGACGGAAAAGGGTTTAGGGTTGGATTAGGCGAACACGCTACGCGGCTCCGCCTAATCCAACCAAAAACCCTTTTCCTTATTCAAGGTCACTAAACCCGCAACAAACTGAACCCTAAGAGGGTATTGGTGAACCCTGTCGTGGATGTGATTCAAAGATGGGGCACTGAACCTTAGGAGTAGGGTACTGTATAAGACGGGACGGAAAAGGGTTTAGGGTTGGATTAGGCGAACCCGCTACGCGGCTCCGCCTAATCCAACCCTAAACCCTTTTACTTATTCAAGGTCACTAAACCCGCAACAAACTGAACTCTAAGAGGGTATTGGTGAACCCTGTCGTGGATGTGATTAAAAGATGGGGCACTGAACCTTAAGAGTAGGGTACTGCATAAGACGGGACGGAAAAGGGTTTAGGGTTGGATTAGGCGAACCCACTACACGGCTCCGCCTAATCCAACCCTAAACCCTTTTCCTTATTCATGGTCACTAAACCCGCAACAAACTGAACCCTTAGAGGGTATTGGTGAACCCTGTCGTGGATGTGATACAAAGATGGTGCACTGAACCTTAAGAGTAGGGTACTGCATAAGACGGGACGGAAAAGGGTTTAGGGTTGGATTAGGCGAACCCGCTACGCGGCTCCGCCTAATCCTACCTTAAACCCTTTTCCATATTCAAGGTCACTAAACCCACAACAAACTGAACCCTAAGAGGGTATTTGTGAACCCTGTCGTGGATGTGATTCAAAGATGGGGCACTGAACCTTAAGAATAGGGTATTGCATAAGACGGGACGGAAAAGGGTTTAGGGTTGGATTAGGCGAACACGCTACGCGGCTCCGCCTAATCCAACCGTAAACCCTTTTCCTTATTCAAGGTCACTAAACCCGCAACAAACTGAACCCTAAGAGGGTATTGGTGAACCCTGTCGTGGATGTGATTCAAAGATGGGGCACTGAACCTTAGGAGTAGGGTACTGTATAAGACGGGACGGAAAAGGGTTTAGGGTTGGATTAGGCGAACCCGCTACGCGGCTCCGCCTAATCCAACCCTAAACCCTTTTACTTATTCAAGGTCACTAAACCCGCAACAAACTGAACTCTAAGAGGGTATTGGTGAACCCTGTCGTGGATGTGATTAAAAGATGGGGCACTGAACCTTAAGAGTAGGGTACTGCATAAGACGGGACGGAAAAGGGTTTAGGGTTGGATTAGGCGAACCCACTACACGGCTCCGCCTAATCCAACCCTAAACCCTTTTCCTTATTCATGGTCACTAAACCCGCAACAAACTGAACCCTTAGAGGGTATTGGTGAACCCTGTCGTGGATGTGATACAAAGATGGTGCACTGAACCTTAAGAGTAGGGTACTGCATAAGACGGGACGGAAAAGGGTTTAGGGTTGGATTAGGCGAACCCGCTACGCGGCTCCGCCTAATCCTACCTTAAACCCTTTTCCATATTCAAGGTCACTAAACCCACAACAAACTGAACCCTAAGAGGGTATTTGTGAACCCTGTCGTGGATGTGATTCAAAGATGGGGCACTGAACCTTAAGAATAGGGTATTGCATAAGACGGGACGGAAAAGGGTTTAGGGTTGGATTAGGCGTACCCGCTACGCGGCTCCGCCTAATCCAACACTAAACCCTTTTCCTTATTCAAGGTCACTAAACCCGCAACAAACTGAACCCTAAGAGGGTATTTGTGAACCCTGTCGTGGATGTGATTTAAAGATGGGGCACTGAATCTTAAGAGTAGGGTATTGCATAAGACGAGACGGAAAAGGGTTTAGGGTTGGATTAGGCGAACCCGCTACGCGGCTCCGCCTAATCCAACCCTAAACCATTTTACTTATTCAAGGTCACTAAACCCGCAAAAAACTGAACCCTAAGAGGGTATTGGTGAACCCTGTCGTGGATGTGATTCAAAGATGGGGCACTGAACCTTAAGAGTAGGGTACTGCATAAGACGGGACGGAAAAGGGTTTAGGGTTGGATTAGGCGTACCCTCTATGCGAATCCGCCTAATCCAACCCTAAACTCTTTTCCTTATTCAAGGTCACTAAACCCGCAACAAACTGAACCCTAAGAGGGTATTGTTGAACCCTGTCGTGGATGTGATTCAAAGATGGGGCACTGAAACTTAAGAGTAGGGTATTGCATAAGACGGGACGGAAAAGGGTTTAGCGTTGGATTAGGCGAACCCGCTACGCGGCTCCGCCTAATCCAACCTAAAACCCTTTTCCTTATTCAAGCTCACTAAACCTGCAACAAACTGAACCCCAAGAGGGTATTGGTGAACCCTGTCGTGGATGTTATTCAAAGATGGGGCACTGAACCTTAAGAGTAGGGTACTGCATAAGACGGGACGGAAAAGAGTTTACGGTTGGAATAGGCGAACCCGCTACGCGGCTCCGCCTAATCCAACCCTAAACCCTTTTCCTTACTCAAGGACACTAAACCCGCAACAAACTGAACCCTAAGAGGGTATTGGTGAACCCTGTCGTGGATATGATTCAAAGATGGGGCACTGAACCTTAAGAATAGGGTATTGCATAAGACGGGACGGAAAAAGGTTTAGAGTTGGATTAGGCGAACCCGCTACGCGGCTCTGCCTAATCCAACCTAAAACCCTTTTTCTTATTCAAGGTCACTAAACCCGCAACAAACTGAACCCTAAGAGGGTATTTGTGAACCCTGTCGTGGATGTGATTCAAAGATGGGGCATTGAACCTTAAGAATAGGGTATTGCATAAGATGGGACGGAAAAGGGTTTAGGGTTGGATTAGGCGTACCCGCTACGCGGCTCCGCCTAATCCAACCCTAAACCCTTTTCCTTATTCAAGGACGGAAAAGTGTTTAGGGTTGGATTAGGCAAACCCACTACGCGGCTCCGCCTAATCCAACCTTAAACCCTTTTCCTTATTCAAGGTCACTAAACCCGCAACAAACTGAACCCTAAGAGGGTATTTGTGAACCCTGTCGTGGATGTTATTCAAAGATGGGGCACTGAACCTTAAGAGTAGGGTATTGCATAAGACGGGACGGAAAAGGGTTTAGGGTTGGATTAGGCGTACCCTCTATGCGAATCCGCCTAATCCAACCCTAAACTCTTTTCCTTATTCAAGGTCACTAAACCCGCAACAAACTGAACCCTAAGAGGGTATTGTTAAACCCTGTCGTGGATGTGATTCAAAGATGGGGCACTGAAACTTAAGAGTAGGGTATTGCATAAGACGGGACGGAAAAGGGTTTAGCGTTGGATTAGGCGAACCCGCTACGCGGCTCCGCCTAATCCAACCTAAAACCCTTTTCCTTATTCAAGCTCACTAAACCTGCAACAAACTGAACCCCAAGAGGGTATTGGTGAACCCTGTCGTGGATGTTATTCAAAGATGGGGCACTGAACCTTAAGAGTAGGGTATTGCATAAGACGGGACGGAAAAGAGTTTACGGTTGGAATAGGCGAACCCGCTACGCGGCTCCGCCTAATCCAACCAAAAATCCTTTTCCTTATTCAAGGTCACTAAACCCGCAAAAAACTGAACCCTAATAGGGTATTGGTGAACCCTGTCGTGGATGTGATTCAATGATGGGGCATTGAACCTTAAGAGTAGGGTAATGCATAAGACGGGACGGAAAAGGGTTTAGGGTTGGATTAGGCGAACCCGCTACGCGGCTCCGCCTAATCCAACCTAAAACCCTTTTCCTTATTCAAGGTCACTAAACCCGCAACAAACTGAACCCTAAGAGGGTATTGGTGAACCCTGTCGTGGATGTGATTCAAAGATGGGGCACTGAACCTTAAGAATAGGGTATTGCATAAGACGGGACGGAAAAGGGTTTAGGGTCGGATTAGGCGAACACGCTACACGGCTCCGCCTAATCCAACCAAAAACCCTTTTCCTTATTCAAGGTCACTAAACCCGCAACAAACTGAACCCTAAGAGGGTATTGGTGAACCCTGTCGTGGATGTGATTCAAAGATGGGGCACTGAACCTTAAGAGTAGGGTACTGCATAAGACGGGACGGAAAAGGGTTTAGGGTTGGATTAGGCGAACCCGCTACGCGGCTCCGCCTAATCCAACCCTAAACCCTTTTACTTATTCAAGGTCACTAAACCCGCAACAAACCGAACTCTAAGAGGGTATTGGTGAACCCTGTCGTGGATGTGATTAAAAGATGGGGCACTGAACCTTAAGAGTAGGGTACTGCATAAGACGGGACGGAAAAGGGTTTAGGGTTGGATTAGGCGAACCCACTACACGGCTCCGCCTAATCCAACCCTAAACCCTTTTCCTTATTCATGGTCACTAAACCCGCAACAAACTGAACCCTAAGAGGGTATTGGTGAACCCTGTCGTGGATGTGATACAAAGATGGTGCACTGAACCTTAAGAGTAGGGTACTGCATAAGACGGGACGGAAAAGGGTTTAGGGTTGGATTAGGCGAACCCGCTACGCGGCTCCGCCTAATCCTACCTTAAACCCTTTTCCATATTCAAGGTCACTAAACCCACAACAAACTGAACCCTAAGAGGGTATTTGTGAACCCTGTCGTGGATGTGATTCAAAGATGGGGCACTGAACCTTAAGAATAGGGTATTGCATAAGACGGGACGGAAAAGGGTTTAGGGTTGGATTAGGCGTATCCGCTACGCGGCTCCGCCTAATCCAACACTAAACCCTTTTCCTTATTCAAGGTCACTAAACCCGCAACAAACTGAACCCTAAGAGGGTATTTGTGAACCCTGTCGTGGATGTGATTTAAAGATGGGGCACTGAATCTTAAGAGTAGGGTATTGCATAAGACGAGACGGAAAAGGGTTTAGGGTTGGATTAGGCGAACCCGCTACGCGGCTCCGCCTAATCCAACCCTAAACCCTTTTACTTATTCAAGGTCACTAAACCCGCAAAAAACTGAACCCTAAGAGGGTATTGGTGAACCCTGTCGTGGATGTGATTCAAACATGGGGCACTGAACCTTAAGAGTAGGGTACTGCATAAGACGGGACGGAAAAGGGTTTAGGGTTGGATTAGGCGTACCCTCTATGCGAATCCGCCTAATCCAACCCTAAACTCTTTTCCTTATTCAAGGTCACTAAACCCGCAACAAACTGAACCCTAAGAGGGTATTGTTGAACCCTGTCGTGGATGTGATTCAAAGATGGGGCACTGAACCTTAAGAGTAGGGTACTGCATAAGACGGGACGGAAAAGGGTTTAGGGTTGGATTAGGCGAACCCGCTACGCGGCTCCGCCTAATCCTACCTTAAACCCTTTTCCATATTCAAGGTCACTAAACCCACAACAAACTGAACCCTAAGAGGGTATTTGTGAACCCTGTCGTGGATGTGATTCAAAGATGGGGCACTGAACCTTAAGAATAGGGTATTGCATAAGACGGGACGGAAAAGGGTTTAGGGTTGGATTAGGCGTATCCGCTACGCGGCTCCGCCTAATCCAACACTAAACCCTTTTCCTTATTCAAGGTCACTGAACCCGCAACAAACTGAACCCTAAGAGGGTATTTGTGAACCCTGTCGTGGATGTGATTTAAAGATGGGGCACTGAATCTTAAGAGTAGGGTATTGCATAAGACGAGACGGAAAAGGGTTTAGGGTTGGATTAGGCGAACCCGCTACGCAGCTCCGCCTAATCCAACCCTAAACCCTTTTACTTATTCAAGGTCACTAAACCCGCAAAAAACTGAACCCTAAGAGGGTATTGGTGAACCCTGTCGTGGATGTGATTCAAACATGGGGCACTGAACCTTAAGAGTAGGGTACTGCATAAGACGGGACGGAAAAGGGTTTAGGGTTGGATTAGGCGTACCCTCTATGCGAATCCGCCTAATCCAACCCTAAACTCTTTTCCTTATTCAAGGTCACTAAACCCGCAACAAACTGAACCCTAAGAGGGTATTGTTGAACCCTGTCGTGGATGTGATTCAAAGATGGGGCACTGAAACTTAAGAGTAGGGTATTGCATAAGACGGGACGGAAAAGGGTTTAGCGTTGGATTAGGCGAACCCGCTACGCGGCTCCGCCTAATCCAACCTAAAACCCTTTATCTTATTCAAGCTCACTAAACCTGCAACAAACTGAATCCCAAGAGGGTATTGGTGAACCCTGTCGTGGATGTTATTCAAAGATGGGGCACTGAACCTTAAGAGTAGGGTACTGCATAAGACTGGACGGAAAAGAGTTTACGGTTGGAATAGGCGAACCCGCTACGCGGCTCCGCCTAATCCAACCCTAAACCCTTTTCCTTATTCAAGGTCACTAAACCCGCAACAAACTGAACCCTAAGAGGGTATTGGTGAACCCTGTCGTGGATATGATTCAAAGATGGGGCACTGAACCTTAAGAATAGGGTATTGCATAAGACGGGACGGAAAAAGGTTTAGAGTTGGATTAGGCGAACCCGCTACGCGGCTCTGCCTAATCCAACCTAAAACCCTTTTTCTTATTCAAGGTCACTAAACCCGCAACAAACTGAACCCTAAGAGGGTATTTGTGAACCCTGTCGTGGATGTGATTCAAAGATGGGGCATTGAACCTTAAGAATAGGGTATTGCATAAGATGGGACGGAAAAGGGTTTAGGGTTGGATTAGGCGTACCCGCAACGCGGCTCCTCCTAATCCAACCCTAAACCCTTTTCCTTATTCAAGGACGGAAAAGTGTTTAGGGTTGGATTAGGCAAACCCACTACGCGGCTCCGCCTAATCCAACCTTAAACCCTTTTCCTTATTCAAGGTCACTAAACCCGCAACAAACTGAACCCTAAGAGGGTATCTGTGAACCCTGTCGTGGATGTTATTCAAAGATGGGACACTGAACCTTAAGAGTAGGGTATTGCATAAGACGGGACGGAAAAGGGTTTAGGGTTGGATTAGGCGAACCCGCTACGCGGCTCCGCCTAATCCTACCTAAAACCCTTTTCCTTATTCAAGGTCACTAAACCCGCAACAAACTGAACCCTAAGAGGGTATTGGTGAACCCTGTCGTGGATGTGATTCAATGATGGGGCACTGAACCTTAAGAGTAGGGTACTGCATAAGACGGGACGAAAAAGGGTTTAGGGTTGGATTAGGCGAACCCGCTACGCGGCTCCGCTTAATCCAACCCTAAACCCTTTTCCTTATCCAAGGTCACTAAACCCGCAACAAACTGAAACCTAAGAGGGTATTGGTGAACCCTGTCGTGCATGTGATTCAAAGATGGGGCACTGAACCTTAAGAGTAGAGTATTGCATAAGACGGGACGGAAAAGGGTTTAGGGTTGGATTAGGCGAACCCGCTACGCGGCTCCGCCTAATCCTACCTAAAACCCTTTTCCTTATTCAAGGTCACTAAACCCGCAAAAAACTGAACCCTAAGAGGGTATTGGTGAACCCTGTCGTGGATGTGATTCAAAGATGGGGCACTGAACCTTAAGAGTAGGGTACTGCATAAGACGGGACGGAAAAGGGTTTTGGGTTGGATTAGGCGAACCCGCTACGCGAATCCGCCTAATCCAACCCTAAACCCTTTTCCTTATTGAAGGTCACTAAACCCGCAACAACCTGAACCCTAAGAGGGTATTGGTGAACCCTGTCGTGGATGTGATTCAAAGATGGGGCACTGAACCTTAAGAGTAGGGTACTGCATAAAACGGGACGGAAAAAGGTTTAGGGTTGGATTAGGCGAACCCGCTACGCGGCTCCGCCTAATCCAACCCTAAACCAATTTCCTTTTTCAAGGTCACTAAACCCGCAACAAACTGAACCCTAAGAGGGTATTTGTGAACCCTGTCGTGGATGTGATTCAAAGATGGGGCACTGAAGCTTAAGAATAGGGTGTTGCATAAGACGGGACGGAAAAGGGTTTAGGGTTGGATTAGGCGAACCCGCTACAAGGCTCCGCCTAATCCAACCCTAAACCCTTTTACTTATTCAAGGTCACTAAACCCGCAACAAACTGAACTCTAAGAGGGTATTGGTGAACCCTGTCGTGGATGTGATTAAAAGATGGGGCACTGAACCTTAAGAGTAGGGTACTGCATAAGACGGGACGGAAAAGGGTTTAGGGTTGGATTAGGCGAACCCACTACACGGCTCCGCCTAATCCAACCCTAAAGCCTTTTCCTTATTCATGGTCACTAAACCCGCAACAAACTGAACCCTAAGAGGGTATTGGTGAACCCTGTCGTGGATGTGATACAAAGATGGGGCACTGAACCTTAAGAGTAGGGTACTGTATAAGACGGGACGGAAAAGGGTTTAGGGTTGGATTAGGCGAACCCGCTACGCGGCTCCGCCTAATCCTACCTAAAACCCTTTTCCATATTCAAGGTCACTAAACCCACAACAAACTGAACCCTAAGAGGGTATTTGTGAACCCTGTCGTGGATGTGATTCAAAGATGGGGCACTGAACCTTAAGAATAGGGTATTGCATAAGACGGGACGGAAAAGGGTTTAGGGTTGGATTAGGCGTACCCGCTACGCGGCTCCGCCTAATCCAACACTAAACCCTTTTCCTTATTCAAGGTCACTAAACCCGCAACAAACTGAACCCTAAGAGGGTATTTGTGAACCCTGTCGTGCATGTGATTCAAAGATGGGGCACTGAACCTTAAGAATAGGGTATTGCATAAGACGGGACGGAAAAGGGTTTAGGGTTGGATTAGGCGTACCCGCTACGCGGCTCCGCCTAATCAAACCCTAAACCCTTTTCCTTATTCAAGGACGGAAAAGGGTTTAGGGTTGGATTAGGCGAACCCGCTACGCGGCTCCGCCTAATCCAACCTTAAACCCTTTTCCTTATTCAAGGTCACTAAACCCGCAACAAACTGAACCCTAAGAGGGTATTTGTGAACCCTGTCGTGGATGTGATTCAAAGATGGGGCACTGAACCTTAAGAGTAGGGTACTGCATAAAACGGGACGGAAAAAGGTTTAGGGTTGGATTAGGCGAACCCGCTACGCGGCTCCGCCTAATCCAACCCTAAACCAATTTCCTTTTTCAAGGTCACTAAACCCGCAACAAACTGAACCCTAAGAGGGAATTTGTGAACCCTGTCGTGGATGTGATTCAAAGATGGGGCACTGAACCTTAAGAGTAGGGTACTGCATAAAACGGGACGGAAAAAGGTTTAGGGTTGGATTAGGCGAACCCGCTACGCGGCTCCGCCTAATCCTACCTAAAACCCTTTTCCTTATTCAAGGTCACTAAACCCGCAACAAACTGAACCCTAAGAGGGTATTGGTGAACCCTGTCGTGGATGTTATTCAAAGATGGGGCACTGAACCTTAAGAGTAGGGTACTGCATAAGACGGGACGGAAAAGGGTTTAGGGTTGGATTAGGCGAACCCGCTACGCGAATCCGCCTAATCCAACCCTAAACCCTTTTCCTTATTGAAGGTCACTAAACCCGCAACAACCTGAACCCTAAGAGGGTATTGGTGAACCCTGTCGTGGATGTGATTCAAAGATGGGGCACTGAACCTTAAGAGTAGGGTACTGCATAAAACGGGACGGAAAAAGGTTTAGGGTTGGATTAGGCGAACCCGCTACGCGGCTCCGCCTAATCCAACCCTAAACCAATTTCCTTTTTCAAGGTCACTAAACCCGCAACAAACTGAACCCTAAGAGGGTATTTGTGAACCCTGTCGTGGATGTGATTCAAAGATGGGGCACTGAACCTTAAGAGTAGGGTACTGCATAAAACGGGACGGAAAAAGGTTTAGGGTTGGATTAGGCGAACCCGCTACGCGGCTCCGCCTAATCCAACCCTAAACCAATTTCCTTTTTCAAGGTCACTAAACCCGCAACAAACTGAACCCTAAGAGGGTATTTGTGAACCCTGTCGTGGATGTGATTCAAAGATGGGGCACTGAAGCTTAAGAATAGGGTGTTGCATAAGACGGGACGGAAAAGGGTTTAGGGTTGGATTAGGCGAACCCGCTACAAGGCTCCGCCTAATCCAACCCTAAACCCTTTTACTTATTCAAGGTCACTAAACCCGCAACAAACTGAACTCTAAGAGGGTATTGGTGAACCCTGTCGTGGATGTGATTAAAAGATGGGGCACTGAACCTTAAGAGTAGGGTACTGCATAAGACGGGACGGAAAAGGGTTTAGGGTTGGATTAGGCGAACCCACTACACGGCTCCGCCTAATCCAACCCTAAAGCCTTTTCCTTATTCATGGTCACTAAACCCGCAACAAACTGAACCCTAAGAGGGTATTGGTGAACCCTGTCGTGGATGTGATACAAAGATGGGGCACTGAACCTTAAGAGTAGGGTACTGTATAAGACGGGACGGAAAAGGGTTTAGGGTTGGATTAGGCGAACCCGCTACGCGGCTCCGCCTAATCCTACCTAAAACCCTTTTCCATATTCAAGGTCACTAAACCCACAACAAACTGAACCCTAAGAGGGTATTTGTGAACCCTGTCGTGGATGTGATTCAAAGATGGGGCACTGAACCTTAAGAATAGGGTATTGCATAAGACGGGACGGAAAAGGGTTTAGGGTTGGATTAGGCGTACCCGCTACGCGGCTCCGCCTAATCCAACACTAAACCCTTTTCCTTATTCAAGGTCACTAAACCCGCAACAAACTGAACCCTAAGAGGGTATTTGTGAACCCTGTCGTGCATGTGATTCAAAGATGGGGCACTGAACCTTAAGAGTAGAGTATTGCATAAGACGGGACGGAAAAGGGTTTAGGGTTGGATTAGGCGAACCCGCTACGCGGCTCCGCCTAATCCTACCTAAAACCCTTTTCCTTATTCAAGGTCACCAAACCCGCAACAAACTGAACCCTAAGAGGGTATTGGTGAACCCTGTCGTGGATGTGATTCAAAGATGGGGCACTGAACCTTAAGAGTAGGGTACTGCATAAGACGGGACGGAAAAGGGTTTAGGGTTGGATTAGGCGAACCCGCTACGCGAATCCGCCTAATCCAACCCTAAACCCTTTTCCTTATTGAAAGTCACTAAACCCGCAACAACCTGAACCCTAAGAGGGTATTGGTGAACCCTGTCGTGGATGTGATTCAAAGATGGGGCACTGAACCTTAAGAGTAGGGTACTGCATAAAACGGGACGGAAAAAGGTTTAGGGTTGGATTAGGCGAACCCGCTACGCGGCTCCGCCTAATCCAACCCTAAACCAATTTCCTTTTTCAAGGTCACTAAACCCGCAACAAACTGAACCCTAAGAGGGTATTTGTGAACCCTGTCGTGGATGTGATTCAAAGATGGGGCACTGAAGCTTAAGAATAGGGTGTTGCATAAGACGGGACGGAAAAGGGTTTAGGGTTGGATTAGGCGAACCCGCTACGCGGCTCCGCCTAATCCAACCCTAAACCCTTTTACTTATTCAAGGTCACTAAACCCGCAAAAAACTGAACCCTAAGAGGGTATTGGTGAACCCTGTCGTGGATGTGATTCAAAGATGGGGCACTGAACCTTAAGAGTAGGGTACTGCATAAGACGGGACGGAAAAGGGTTTAGGGTTGGATTAGGCGTACCCTCTATGCGAATCCGCCTAATCCAACCCTAAACTCTTTTCCTTATTCAAGGTCACTAAACCCGCAACAAACTGAACCCTAAGAGGGTATTGTTGAACCCTGTCGTGGATGTGATTCAAAGATGGGGCACTGAAACTTAAGAGTAGGGTATTGCATAAGACGGGACGGAAAAGGGTTTAGCGTTGGATTAGGCGAACCCGCTACGCGGCTCCGCCTAATCCAACCTAAAACCCTTTTCCTTATTCAAGCTCACTAAACCTGCAACAAACTGAACCCCAAGAGGGTATTGGTGAACCCTGTCGTGGATGTTATTCAAAGATGGGGCACTGAACCTTAAGAGTAGGGTACTGCATAAGACGGGACGGAAAAGAGTTTACGGTTGGAATAGGCGAACCCGCTACGCGGCTCCGCCTAATCCAACCCTAAACCCTTTTCCTTATTCAAGGTCACTAAACCCGCAACAAACTGAACCCTAAGAGGGTATTGGTGAACCCTGTCGTGGATATGATTCAAAGATGGGGCACTGAACCTTAAGAATAGGGTATTGCATAAGACGGGACGGAAAAAGGTTTAGAGTTGGATTAGGCGAACCCGCTACGCGGCTCTGCCTAATCCAACCTAAAACCCTTTTTCTTATTCAAGGTCACTAAACCCGCAACAAACTGAACCCTAAGAGGGTATTTGTGAACCCTGTCGTGGATGTGATTCAAAGATGGGGCACTGAACCTTAAGAATAGGGTATTGCATAAGATGGGACGGAAAAGGGTTTAGGGTTGGATTAGGCGTACCCGCTACGCGGCTCCGCCTAATCCAACCCTAAACCCTTTTCCTTATTCAAGGACGGAAAAGTGTTTAGGGTTGGATTAGGCAAACCCACTACGCGGCTCCGCCTAATCCAACCTTAAACCCTTTTCCTTATTCAAGGTCACTAAACCCGCAACAAACTGAACCCTAAGAAAGTATTTGTGAACCCTATCGTGGATGTTATTCAAAGATGGGGCACTGAACCTTAAGAGTAGGGTATTGCATAAGACGGGACGGAAAAGGGTTTAGGGTTGGATTAGGCGAACCCGCTACGCGGCTCCGCCTAATCCTACCTAAAACCCTTTTCCTTATTCAAGGTCACTAAACCCGCAACAAACTGAACCCTAAGAGGGTATTGGTGAACCCTGTCGTGGATGTGATTCAAAGATGGGGCACTGAACCTTAAGAGTAGGGTACTGCATAAGACGGGACGGAAAAGGGTTTAGGGTTGGATTAGGAGAACCCGCTACGCGAATCCGCCTAATCCAACCCTAAGCCCTTTTCCTTATTGAAGGTCACTAAACTCGCAACAAACTGAACCCTAAGAGGGTATTGGTGAACCCTGTCGTGGATGTGATTCAAAGATGGGGCACTGAACCTTAACAGTAGGGTACTGCATAAAACGGGACGGAAAAAGGTTTAGGGTTGGATTAGGCGAACCCGCTACGCGGCTCCGCCTAATCCAACCCTAAACCAATTTCCTTTTTCAAGGTCACTAAACCCGCAACAAACTGAACCCTAAGAGGGTATTTGTGAACCCTGTCGTGCATGTGATTCAAAGATGGGGCACTGAACCTTAAGAATAGGGTGTTGCATAAGACGGGACGGAAAAGGGTTTAGGGTTGGATTAGGCGAACCCGCTACAAGGCTCTGCCTATTCCAACCCTAAACCCTTTTCCTTATTCATGGTCACTAAACCCGCAACAAACTGAACCCTAAGAGGGTATTGGTGAACCCTGTCGTGGATGTGATTCAAAGATGGGGCACTGAACCTTAAGAGTAGGGTATTGCATAAGACGGGACGGAAAAGGGGGTTTAGGATTTGATTAGGCTTACCCGCTACACGGATCCGCCTAATCCAACCCTAAACCCTTTTCCTTATTCAATGTCACTAAACCCTAAGCAACAAACTGAACCCTAAGAGCATATTGGTGAAACCTGTCGTGGATGTGATTCAAAGATGGGGCACTGAACCTTAAGAGTAGGGTATTGTATAAGACGGGATGGAAATGGGTTTAGCGTTGGATTTGGCGAACCCGCTACGCGGTTCCGCCTAATCCAACCTAAAACCCTTTTCCTTATTAAAGGTCACTAAACCCGCAACAAACTGAACCCTAAGAGGGTATTGGTGAACCCTGTCGTGGATGTGATTCAAAGATGGGGCACTGAACCTTAAGAGTAGGGTACTGCATAAGACGGGACGAAAAAGGGTTTAGGGTTGGATTAGGCGAACCCGCTACGCGGCTCCGATTAATCCAACCCTAAACCCTTTTCCTTATCCAAGGTCACTAAACCCGCAACAAACTGAAACCTAAGAGGGTATTGGTGAACCCTGTCGTGCATGTGATTCAAAGATGGGGCACTGAACCTTAAGAGTAGAGTATTGCATAAGACGGGACGGAAAAGGGTTTAGGGTTGGATTAGGCGAACCCGCTACGCGGCTCCGCCTAATCCTACCTAAAACCCTTTTCCTTATTCAAGGTCACTAAACCCGCATCAAACTGAACCCTAAGAGGGTATTGGTGAACCCTGTCGTGGATGTGATTCAAAGATGGGGCACTGAACCTTAAGAGTAGGGTACTGCATAAGACGGGACGGAAAAGGGTTTAGGGTTGGATTAGGCGAACCCGCTACGCGAATCCGCCTAATCCAACCCTAAACCCTTTTCCTTATTGAAGGTCACTAAACCCGCAACAACCTGAACCCTAAGAGGGTATTGGTGAACCCTGTCGTGGATGTGATTCAAAGATGGGGCACTGAACCTTAAGAGTAGGGTACTGCATAAAACGGGACGGAAAAAGGTTTAGGGTTGGATTAGGCGAACCCGCTACGCGGCTACGCCTAATCCAACCCTAAACCAATTTCCTTTTTCAAGGTCACTAAACCCGCAACAAACTGAACCCTAAGAGGGTATTTGTGAACCCTGTCGTGGATGTGATTCAAAGATGGGGCACTGAACCTTAAGAATAGGGTGTTGCATAAGACGGGACGGAAAAGGGTTTAGGGTTGGATTAGGCGAACCGCTACAAGGCTCCGCCTAATCCAACCCTAAACCCTTTTCCTTATTCATGGTCACTAAACCCGCAACAAACTGAACCCTAAGAGGTTATTGGTGAACCCTGTCGTGGATGTGATTCAAAGATGGGGCACTGAACCTTAAGAGTAGGGTATTGCATAAGACGAGACGGAAAAGGGGGTTTAGGATTGGATTAGGCTTACCCGCTACGCGGATCCGCCTAATCCAACCCTAAACCCTTTTCCTTATTCAATGTCACTAAACCCTAAGCAACAAACTGAACCCTAAGAGCGTATTGGTGAACCCTGTCGTGGATGTGATTCAAAGATGGGGCACTGAACCTTAAGAGTAGGGTATTGTATAAGACGGGATGGAAAAGGGTTTAGCGTTGGATTTGGCGAACCCGCTACGCGGTTCCGCCTAATCCAACCTAAAACCCTTTTCCTTATTCAAGGTCACTAAACCCGCAACAAACTGAACCCTAAGAGGGTATTGGTGAACCCTGTCGTGGATGTGATTCAAAGATGGGGCACTGAACCTTAAGAGTAGGGTACTGCATAAGACGGGACGAAAAAGGGTTTAGGGTTGGATTAGGCGAACCCGCTACGCGGCTCCGCTTAATCCAACCCTAAACCCTTTTCCTTATTCAAGGTCACTAAACCCGCAACAAACTGAAACCTAAGAGGGTATTGGTGAACCCTGTCGTGGATGTGATTCAAAGATGGGGCACTGAACCTTAAGAATAGGGTATTGCATAAGACGGGACGGAAAAGGGTTTAGGGTTGCATTAGGCGAACCCGCTACGCGGCTCCGCCTAATCCAACCTAAAACCCTTTTCCTTATTCAAGGTCACTAAACCCGCAACAAACTGAACCCTAAGAGGGTATTTGTGAACCCTGTCGTGGATGTGATTCAAAGATGGGGCACTGAACCTTAAGAATAGGGTATTGCATAAGACGGGACGGAAAAGGGTTTAGGGTTGGATTAGGCGTACCCGCTACGCGGCTCCGCCTAATCCAACCCTAAACCCTTTTCCTTATTCAAGGACGGAAAAGGGTTTAGGGTTGGATTAGGCGAACCCGCTACGCGGCTCCGCCTAATCCAACCTAAAATCCTTTTCCTTATTCAAGGTCACTAAACCCACAAAAAACTGAACCCTAATAGGGTATTGGTGAACCCTGTCGTGGATGTGATTCAATGATGGGGCATTGAACCTTAAGAGTACGGTAACGCATAAGACGGGACGAAAAAGGGTTTAGGGTTGGATTACGCGAACCCGCTATGCGGCTCCGCCTAATCCAACCTAAAACCCTTTTCCTTATTCAAGGTCACTAAACCCGCAACAAACTGAACCTTAAGAGGGTATTGGTGAACCCTGTCGTGGATGTGATTCAAAGATGGGGCACTGAACCTTAAGAGTAGGGTATTGCATAAGACGGGACAGAAAAGGGTTTAGGGTTGGATTAGGCGAACCCGCTACGCGGCTCCGCTTAATCCAACCCTAAACCCTTTTCCTTATCCAAGGTCACTAAACCCGCAACAAACTGAAACCTAAGAGGGTATTGGTGAACCCTGTCGTGCATGTGATTCAAAGATGGGGCACTGAACCTTAAGAGTAGGGTATTGCATAAGACGGGACGGAAAAGGGTTTAGGGTTGGATTAGGCGAACCCGCTACGCGGCTCCGCCTAATCCTACCTAAAACCCTTTTCCTTATTCAAGGTCACTAAACCCGCAACAAACTGAACCCTAAGAGGGTATTGGTGAACCCTGTCGTGGATGTGATTCAAAGATGGGGCACTGAACCTTAAGAGTAGGGTACTGCATAAAACGGGACGGAAAAAGGTTTAGGGTTGGATTAGGCGAACCCGCTACGCGGCTACGCCTAATCCAACCCTAAACCAATTTCCTTTTTCAAGGTCACTAAACCCGCAACAAACTGAACCCTAAGAGGGTATTTGTGAACCCTGTCGTGGATGTGATTCAAAGATGGGGCACTGAACCTTAAGAATAGGGTGTTGCATAAGACGGGACGGAAAAGGGTTTAGGGTTGGATTAGGCGAACCGCTACAATGCTCCGCCTAATCCAACCCTAAACCCTTTTCCTTATTCATGGTCACTAAACCCGCAACAAACTGAACCCTAAGAGGTTATTGGTGAACCCTGTCGTGGATGTGATTCAAAGATGGGGCACTGAACCTTAAGAGTAGGGTATTGCATAAGACGAGACGGAAAAGGGGGTTTAGGATTGGATTAGGCTTACCCGCTACGCGGATCCGCCTAATCCAACCCTAAACCCTTTTCCTTATTCAATGTCACTAAACCCTAAGCAACAAACTGAACCCTAAGAGCGTATTGGTGAACCCTGTCGTGGATGTGATTCAAAGATGGGGCACTGAACCTTAAGAGTAGGGTATTGTATAAGACGGGATGGAAAAGGGTTTAGCGTTGGATTTGGCGAACCCGCTACGCGGTTCCGCCTAATCCAACCTAAAACCCTTTTCCTTATTCAAGGTCACTAAACCCGCAACAAACTGAACCCTAAGAGGGTATTGGTGAACCCTGTCGTGGATGTGATTCAAAGATGGGGCACTGAACCTTAAGAGTAGGGTACTGCATAAGACGGGACGAAAAAGGGTTTAGGGTTGGATTAGGCGAACCCGCTACGCGGCTCCGCTTAATCCAACCCTAAACCCTTTTCCTTATTCAAGGTCACTAAACCCGCAACAAACTGAAACCTAAGAGGGTATTGGTGAACCCTGTCGTGGATGTGATTCAAAGATGGGGCACTGAACCTTAAGAATAGGGTATTGCATAAGACGGGACGGAAAAGGGTTTAGGGTTGCATTAGGCGAACCCGCTACGCGGCTCCGCCTAATCCAACCTAAAACCCTTTTCCTTATTCAAGGTCACTAAACCCGCAATAAACTGAACCCTAAGAGGGTATTTGTGAACCCTGTCGTGGATGTGATTCAAAGATGGGGCACTGAACCTTAAGAATAGGGTATTGCATAAGACGGGACGGAAAAGGGTTTAGGGTTGGATTAGGCGTACCCGCTACGCGGCTCCGCCTAATCAAACCCTAAACCCTTTTCCTTATTCAAGGACGGAAAAGGGTTTAGGGTTGGATTAGGCGAACCCGCTACGCGGCTCCGCCTAATCCAACCTAAAATCCTTTTCCTTATTCAAGGTCACTAAACCCACAAAAAACTGAACCCTAATAGGGTATTGGTGAACCCTGTCGTGGATGTGATTCAATGATGGGGCATTGAACCTTAAGAGTACGGTAACGCATAAGACGGGACGAAAAAGGGTTTAGGGTTGGATTAGGCGAACCCGCTATGCGGCTCCGCCTAATCCAACCTAAAACCCTTTTCCTTATTCAAGGTCACTAAACCCGCAACAAACTGAACCTTAAGAGGGTATTGGTGAACCCTGTCGTGGATGTGATTCAAAGATGGGGCACTGAACCTTAAGAGTAGGGTATTGCATAAGACGGGACAGAAAAGGGTTTAGGGTTGGATTAGGCGAACCCGCTACGCGGCTCCGCTTAATCCAACCCTAAACCCTTTTCCTTATCCAAGGTCACTAAACCCGCAACAAATTGAAACCTAAGAGGGTATTGGTGAACCCTGTCGTGCATGTGATTCAAAGATGGGGCACTGAACCTTAAGAGTAGGGTATTGCATAAGACGGGACGGAAAAGGGTTTAGGGTTGGATTAGGCGAACCCGCTACGCGGCTCCGCCTAATCCTACCTAAAACCCTTTTCCTTATTCAAGGTCACTAAACCCGCAACAAACTGAACCCTAAGAGGGTATTGGTGAACCCTGTCGTGGATGTGATTCAAAGATGGGGCACTGAACCTTAAGAGTAGGGTACTGCATAAGACGGGACGGAAAAGGGTTTAGGGTTGGATTAGGCGAACCCGCTACGCGAATCCGCCTAATCCAACCCTAAACCCTTTTCCTTATTGAAGGTCACTAAACCCGCAACAAACTGAACCCTAAGAGGGTATTGGTGAACCCTGTCGTGGATGAGATTCAAAGATGGGGCACTGAACCTTAAGAGTAGGGTACTGCATAAAACGGGACGGAAAAAGGTTTAGGGTTGGATTAGGCGAACCCGCTACGCGGCTCCGCCTAATCCAACCCTAAACCAATTTCCTTTTTCAAGGTCACTAAACCCGCAACAAACTGAACCCTAAGAGGGTATTTGTGAACCCTGTCGTGGATGTGATTCAAAGATGGGGCACTGAACCTTAAGAATAGGGTGTTGCATAAGACGGGACGGAAAAGGGTTTAGGGTTGGATTAGGCGAACCCGCTACCCGGCTCCGCCTAATCCAACCTAAAACCCTTTTCCTTATTCAAGGTCACTAAACCCGCAACAAACTGAACCCTAAGAGGGTATTTGTGAACCCTGTCGTGGATGTGATTCAAAGATGGGGCACTGAACCTTAAGAATAGGGTATTGCATAAGACGGGACGGAAAAGGATTTAGGGTTGGATTAGGCGTACCCGCTACGCGGCTCCGCCTAATCAAACCCTAAACCCTTTTCCTTATTCAAGGACGGAAAAGGGTTTAGGGTTGGATTAGGCGAACCCGCTACGCGGCTCCGCCTAATCCAACCTTAAACCCTTTTCGTTATTCAAGGTAACTAAACCCGCAACAAACTGAACCCTAAGAGGGTATTTGTGAACCCTGTCGTGGATGTGATTCAAAGATGGGGCACTGAACCTTAAGAGTTGGGAATTTCATAAGACGGGAGGGAAAAGGGTTTAGGGTTGGATTAGGCGAACCCGCTACGCGGCTCCGCCTAATCCAACCTAAAACCCTTTTCCTTATTCAAGGTCACTAAACCCGCAACAAACTGAAACCTAAGAGGGTATTGGTGAACCCTGTCGTGGATGTGATTCAAAGATGGGGCACTGAACCTTAAGAATAGAGTATTGCATAAGACAGGACGGAAAAGGGTTTAGGGTTGGATTAGGCGAACCCGCTACGCGGCTCCGCCTAATCCAACCTAAAACCCTTTTCCTTATTCAAGGTCACTAAACCCGCAACAAACTGAACCCTAAGAGGGTATTTGTGAACCCTGTCGTGGATGTGATTCAAAGATGGGGCACTGAACCTTAAGAATAGGATATTGCATAAGACGGGACGAAAAAGGGTTTAGGGTTGGATTAGGCGAACCCGCTACGCGGCTCCGCTTAATCCAACCCTAAACCCTTTTCCTTATCCAAGGTCACTAAACCCGCAACAAACTGAAACCTAAGAGGGTATTGGTGAACCCTGTCGTGCATGTGATTCAAAGATGGGGCACTGAACCTTAAGAGTAGGGTATTGCATAAGACGGGACGGAAAAGGGTTTAGGGTTGGATTAGGCGAACCCGCTACGCGGCTCCGCCTAATCCTACCTAAAACCCTTTTCATTATTCAAGGTCACTAAACCCGCAACAAACTGAACCCTAAGAGGGTATTGGTGAACCCTGTCGTGGATGTGATTCAAAGATGGGGCACTGAACCTTAAGAGTAGGGTACTGCGTAAGACGGGACGGAAAAGGGTTTAGGGTTGGATTAGGCGAACCCGCTACGCGAATCCGCCTAATCCAACCCTAAACCCTTTTCCTTATTGAAGGTCACTAAACCCGCAACAAACTGAACCCTAAGAGGGTATTGGTGAACCCTGTCGTGGATGTGATTCAAAGATGGGGCAATGAACCTTAAGAGTAGGGTACTGCATAAAACGGGACGGAAAAAGGTTTAGGGTTGGATTAGGCGAACCCGCTACGCGGCTCCGCCTAATCCAACCCTAAACCAATTTCCTTTTTCAAGGTCACTAAACCTGCAACAAACTGAACCCTAAGAGGGTATTTGTGAACCCTGTCGTGGATGTGATTCAAAGATGGGGCACTGAACCTTAAGAATAGGGTGTTGCATAAGACGGGACGGAAAAGGGTTTAGGGTTGGATTAGGCGAACCCGCTACAAGGCTCCGCCTAATCCAACCCTAAACCCTTTTCCTTATTCATGGTCACTAAACCCGCAACAAACTGAACCCTAAGAGGGTATTGGTGAACCCTGTCGTGGATGTGATTCAAAGATGGGGCACTGAACCTTAAGAGTAGGGTATTGCATAAGACGGGACGGAAAAGGGGGTTTAGGATTGGATTAGGCTTACCCGCTACGCGGATCCGCCTAATCCAACCCAAAACCCTTTTCCTTATTCAATGTCACTAAACCCTAAGCAACAAACTGAACCCTAAGAGCGTATTGGTGAACCCTGTCGTGGATGTGATTCAAAGATGGGGCACTGAACCTTAAGAGTAGGGTATTGTATAAGACGGGATGGAAAAGGGTTTAGCGTTGGATTTGGCGAACCCGCTACGTGGTTCCGCCAAATCCAACCTAAAACCCTTTTCCTTATTCAAGGTCACTAAACCCGCAACAAACTGAACCCTAAGAGGGTATTGGTGAACCCTGTCGTGGATGTGATTCAAAGATGGGGCACTGAACCTTAAGAGTAGGGTACTGCATAAGACGGGACGAAAAAGGGTTTAGGGTTGGATTAGGCGAACCCGCTAAGCGGCTCCGCTTAATCCAACCCTAAACCCTTTTCCTTATTCAAGGTCACTAAACCCGCAACAAACTGAAACCTAAGAGGGTATTGGTGAACCCTGTCGTGGATGTGATTCAAAGATGGGGCACTGAACCTTAAGAATAGGGTACTGCATAAGACGGGACGGAAAAGGGTTTAGGGTTGGATTAGGCGAACCCGCTACGCGGCTCCGCCTAATCAAACCCTAAACCCTTTTCCTTATTCACGGACGGAAAAGGGTTTAGGGTTGGATTAGGCGAACCCGCTACGCGGCTCCGCCTAATCCAACCTTAAACCCTTTTCCTCATTCTAGGTAACTAAACCCGCAACAAACTGAACCCTAAGAGGGTATTTGTGAACCCTGTCGTGGATGTGATTCAAAGATGGGGCACTGAACCTTAAGAGTAGGGAATTGCATAAGACGGGAGGGAAAAGGGTTTAGGGTTGGATTAGGCGAACCCGCTACGCGGCTCCGCCTAATCCAACCTAAAACCCTTTTCCTTATTCAAGGTCACTAAACCCGCAACAAACTGAAACCTAAGAGGGTATTGGTGAACCCTGTCGTGGATGTGATTCAAAGATGGGGCACTGAACCTTAAGAATAGAGTATTGCATAAGACAGGACGGAAAAGGGTTTAGGGTTGGATTAGGCGAACCCGCTACGCGGCTCCGCCTAATCCAACCTAAAACCCTTTTCCTTATTCAAGGTCACTAAACCTGCAACAAACTGAACCCTAAGAGGGTATTTGTGAACCCTGTCGTGGATGTGATTCAAAGATGGGGCACTGAACCTTAAGAATAGGGTATTGCATAAGACGGGACGAAAAAGGGTTTAGGGTTGGATTAGGCGAACCTGCTACGCGGCTCCGCTTAATCCAACCCTAAACCCTTTTCCTTATCCAAGGTCACTAAACCCGCAACAAACTGAAACCTAAGAGGGTATTGGTGAACCCTGTCGTGCATGTGATTCAAAGATGGGGCACTGAACCTTAAGAGTAGGGTATTGCATAAGACGGGACGGAAAAGGGTTTAGGGTTGGATTAGGCGAACCCGCTACGCGGCTCCGCCTAATCCTACCTAAAACCCTTTTCCTTATTCAAGGTCACTAAACCCGCAACAAACTGAACCCTAAGAGGGTATTGGTGAACCCTGTCGTGGATGTGATTCAAAGATGGGGCACTGAACCTTAAGAATAGAGTATTGCATAAGACAGGACGGAAAAGGGTTTAGGGTTGGATTAGGCGAACCCGCTACGCGGCTCCGCCTAATCCAACCTAAAACCCTTTTCCTTATTCAAGGTCACTAAACCCGCAACAAACTGAACCCTAAGAGGGTATTGGTGAACCCTGTCGTGGATGTGATTCAAAGATGGGGCACTGAACCTTAAGAATAGAGTATTGCATAAGACAGGACGGAAAAGGGTTTAGGGTTGGATTAGGCGAACCCGCTACGCGGCTCCGCCTAATCCAACCTAAAACCCTTTTCCTTATTCAAGGTCACTAAACCCGCAACAAACTGAACCCTAAGAGGGTATTTGTGAACCCTGTCGTGGATGTGATTCAAAGATGGGGCACTGAACCTTAAGAATAGGGTATTGCATAAGACGGGACGAAAAAGGGTTTAGGGTTGGATTAGGCGAACCCGCTACGCGGCTCCGCTTAATCCAACCCTAAACCCTTTTCCTTATCCAAGGTCACTAAACCCGCAACAAACTGAAACCTAAGAGGGTATTGGTGAACCCTGTCGTGCATGTGATTCAAAGATGGGGCACTGAACCTTAAGAGTAGGGTATTGCATAAGACGGGACGGAAAAGGGTTTAGGGTTGGATTAGGCGAACCCGCTACGCGGCTCCGCCTAATCAAACCCTAAACCCTTTTCCTTATTCACGGACGGAAAAGGGTTTAGGGTTGGATTAGGCGAACCCGCTACGCGGCTCCGCCTAATCCAACCTTAAACCCTTTTCCTTATTCTAGGTACCTAAACCCGCAACAAACTGAACCCTAAGAGGGTATTTGTGAACCCTGTCGTGGATGTGATTCAAAGATGGGGCACTGAACCTTAAGAGTAGGGAATTGCATAAGACGGGAGGGAAAAGGGTTTAGGGTTGGATTAGGCGAACCCGCTACGCGGCTCCGCCTAATCCAACCTAAAACCCTTTTCCTTATTCAAGGTCACTAAACCCGCAACAAACTGAAACCTAAGAGGGTATTGGTGAACCCTGTCGTGGATGTGATTCAAAGATGGGGCACTGAACCTTAAGAATTGAGTATTGCATAAGACAGGACGGAAAAGGGTTTAGGGTTGGATTAGGCGAACCCGCTACGCGGCTCCGCCTAATCCAACCTAAAACCCTTTTCCTTATTCAAGGTCACTAAACCTGCAACAAACTGAACCCTAAGAGGGTATTTGTGAACCCTGTCGTGGATGTGATTCAAAGATGGGGCACTGAACCTTAAGAATAGGGTATTGCATAAGACGGGACGAAAAAGGGTTTAGGGTTGGATTAGGCGAACCTGCTACGCGGCTCCGCTTAATCCAACCCTAAACCCTTTTCCTTATCCAAGGTCACTAAACCCGCAACAAACTGAAACCTAAGAGGGTATTGGTGAACCCTGTCGTGCATGTGATTCAAAGATGGGGCACTGAACCTTAAGAGTAGGGTATTGCATAAGACGGGACGGAAAAGGGTTTAGGGTTGGATTAGGCGAACCCGCTACGCGGCTCCGCCTAATCCTACCTAAAACCCTTTTCCTTATTCAAGGTCACTAAACCCGCAACAAACTGAACCCTAAGAGGGTATTGGTGAACCCTGTCGTGGATGTGATTCAAAGATGGGGCACTGAACCTTAAGAATAGAGTATTGCATAAGACAGGACGGAAAAGGGTTTAGGGTTGGATTAGGCGAACCCGCTACGCGGCTCCGCCTAATCCAACCTAAAACCCTTTTCCTTATTCAAGGTCACTAAACCCGCAACAAACTGAACCCTAAGAGGGTATTTGTGAACCCTGTCGTGGATGTGATTCAAAGATGGGGCACTGAACCTTAAGAATAGGGTATTGCATAAGACGGGACGAAAAAGGGTTTAGGGTTGGATTAGGCGAACCCGCTACGCGGCTCCGCTTAATCCAACCCTAAACCCTTTTCCTTATCCAAGGTCACTAAACCCGCAACAAACTGAAACCTAAGAGGGTATTGGTGAACCCTGTCGTGCATGTGATTCAAAGATGGGGCACTGAACCTTAAGAGTAGGGTATTGCATAAGACGGGACGGAAAAGGGTTTAGGGTTGGATTAGGCGAACCCGCTACGCGGCTCCGCCTAATCCTACCTAAAACCCTTTTCCTTATTCAAGGTCACTAAACCCGCAACAAACTGAACCCTAAGAGGGTATTGGTGAACCCTGTCGTGGATGTGATTCAAAGATGGAGCACTGAACCTTAAGAGTAGGGTACTGCATAAGACGGGACGGAAAAGGGTTTAGGGTTGGATTAAGCGAACCCGCTACGCGAATCCGCCTAATCCAACCCTAAACCCTTTTCCTTATTGAAGGTCACTAAACCCGCAACAAACTGAACCCTAAGAGGGTATTTGTGAACCCTGTCGTGGATGTGATTCAAAGATGGGGCACTGAACCTTAAGAATAGAGTATTGCATAAGACAGGACGGAAAAGGGTTTAGGGTTGGATTAGGCGAACCCGCTACGCGGCTCCGCCTAATCCAACCTAAAACCCTTTTCCTTATTCAAGGTCACTAAACCTGCAACAAACTGAACCCTAAGAGGGTATTTGTGAACCCTGTCGTGGATGTGATTCAAAGATGGGGCACTGAACCTTAAGAATAGGGTATTGCATAAGACGGGACGAAAAAGGGTTTAGGGTTGGATTAGGCGAACCTGCTACGCGGCTCCGCTTAATCCAACCCTAAACCCTTTTCCTTATCCAAGGTCACTAAACCCGCAACAAACTGAAACCTAAGAGGGTATTGGTGAACCCTGTCGTGCATGTGATTCAAAGATGGGGCACTGAACCTTAAGAGTAGGGTATTGCATAAGACGGGACGGAAAAGGGTTTAGGGTTGGATTAGGCGAACCCGCTACGCGGCTCCGCCTAATCCTACCTAAAACCCTTTTCCTTATTCAAGGTCACTAAACCCGCAACAAACTGAACCCTAAGAGGGTATTGGTGAACCCTGTCGTGGATGTGATTCAAAGATGGGGCACTGAACCTTAAGAATAGAGTATTGCATAAGACAGGACGGAAAAGGGTTTAGGGTTGGATTAGGCGAACCCGCTACGCGGCTCCGCCTAATCCAACCTAAAACCCTTTTCCTTATTCAAGGTCACTAAACCCGCAACAAACTGAACCCTAAGAGGGTATTGGTGAACCCTGTCGTGGATGTGATTCAAAGATGGGGCACTGAACCTTAAGAATAGAGTATTGCATAAGACAGGACGGAAAAGGGTTTAGGGTTGGATTAGGCGAACCCGCTACGCGGCTCCGCCTAATCCAACCTAAAACCCTTTTCCTTATTCAAGGTCACTAAACCCGCAACAAACTGAACCCTAAGAGGGTATTTGTGAACCCTGTCGTGGATGTGATTCAAAGATGGGGCACTGAACCTTAAGAATAGGGTATTGCATAAGACGGGACGAAAAAGGGTTTAGGGTTGGATTAGGCGAACCCGCTACGCGGCTCCGCTTAATCCAACCCTAAACCCTTTTCCTTATCCAAGGTCACTAAACCCGCAACAAACTGAAACCTAAGAGGGTATTGGTGAACCCTGTCGTGCATGTGATTCAAAGATGGGGCACTGAACCTTAAGAGTAGGGTATTGCATAAGACGGGACGGAAAAGGGTTTAGGGTTGGATTAGGCGAACCCGCTACGCGGCTCCGCCTAATCAAACCCTAAACCCTTTTCCTTATTCACGGACGGAAAAGGGTTTAGGGTTGGATTAGGCGAACCCGCTACGCGGCTCCGCCTAATCCAACCTTAAACCCTTTTCCTTATTCTAGGTACCTAAACCCGCAACAAACTGAACCCTAAGAGGGTATTTGTGAACCCTGTCGTGGATGTGATTCAAAGATGGGGCACTGAACCTTAAGAGTAGGGAATTGCATAAGACGGGAGGGAAAAGGGTTTAGGGTTGGATTAGGCGAACCCGCTACGCGGCTCCGCCTAATCCAACCCTAAACCCTTTTCCTTATCCAAGGTCACTAAACCCGCAACAAACTGAAACCTAAGAGGGTATTGGTGAACCCTGTCGTGCATGTGATTCAAAGATGGGGCACTGAACCTTAAGAGTAGGGTATTGCATAAGACGGGACGGAAAAGGGTTTAGGGTTGGATTAGGCGAACCCGCTACGCGGTTCCGCCTAATCCAACCTAAAACCCTTTTCCTTATTCAAGGTCACTAAACCCGCAACAAACTGAACCCTAAGAGGGTATTTGTGAACCCTGTCGTGGATGTGATTCAAAGATGGGGCACTGAACCTTAAGAATAGGGTATTGCATAAGACGGGACGAAAAAGGGTTTAGGGTTGGATTAGGCGAACCCGCTACGCGGCTCCGCCTAATCCAACCTAAAACCCTTTTCCTTATTCAAGGTCACTAAACCTGCAACAAACTGAACCCTAAGAGGGTATTTGTGAACCCTGTCGTGGATGTGATTCAAAGATGGGGCACTGAACCTTAAGAATAGGGTATTGCATAAGACGGGACGAAAAAGGGTTTAGGGTTGGATTAGGCGAACCTGCTACGCGGCTCCGCTTAATCCAACCCTAAACCCTTTTCCTTATCCAAGGTCACTAAACCCGCAACAAACTGAAACCTAAGAGGGTATTGGTGAACCCTGTCGTGCATGTGATTCAAAGATGGGGCACTGAACCTTAAGAGTAGGGTATTGCATAAGACGGGACGGAAAAGGGTTTAGGGTTGGATTAGGCGAACCCGCTACGCGGCTCCGCCTAATCCTACCTAAAACCCTTTTCCTTATTCAAGGTCACTAAACCCGCAACAAACTGAACCCTAAGAGGGTATTGGTGAACCCTGTCGTGGATGTGATTCAAAGATGGGGCACTGAACCTTAAGAATAGAGTATTGCATAAGACAGGACGGAAAAGGGTTTAGGGTTGGATTAGGCGAACCCGCTACGCGGCTCCGCCTAATCCAACCTAAAACCCTTTTCCTTATTCAAGGTCACTAAACCCGCAACAAACTGAACCCTAAGAGGGTATTTGTGAACCCTGTCGTGGATGTGATTCAAAGATGGGGCACTGAACCTTAAGAATAGGGTATTGCATAAGACGGGACGAAAAAGGGTTTAGGGTTGGATTAGGCGAACCCGCTACGCGGCTCCGCTTAATCCAACCCTAAACCCTTTTCCTTATCCAAGGTCACTAAACCCGCAACAAACTGAAACCTAAGAGGGTATTGGTGAACCCTGTCGTGCATGTGATTCAAAGATGGGGCACTGAACCTTAAGAGTAGGGTATTGCATAAGACGGGACGGAAAAGGGTTTAGGGTTGGATTAGGCGAACCCGCTACGCGGCTCCGCCTAATCCTACCTAAAACCCTTTTCCTTATTCAAGGTCACTAAACCCGCAACAAACTGAACCCTAAGAGGGTATTGGTGAACCCTGTCGTGGATGTGATTCAAAGATGGAGCACTGAACCTTAAGAGTAGGGTACTGCATAAGACGGGACGGAAAAGGGTTTAGGGTTGGATTAAGCGAACCCGCTACGCGAATCCGCCTAATCCAACCCTAAACCCTTTTCCTTATTCAAGGTCACTAAACCCGCAACAAACTGAACCCTAAGAGGGTATTTGTGAACCCTGTCGTGGATGTGATTCAAAGATGGGGCACTGAACCTTAAGAATAGGGTATTGCATAAGACGGGACGAAAAAGGGTTTAGGGTTGGATTAGGCGAACCCGCTACGCGGCTCCGCTTAATCCAACCCTAAACCCTTTTCCTTATCCAAGGTCACTAAACCCGCAACAAACTGAAACCTAAGAGGGTATTGGTGAACCCTGTCGTGCATGTGATTCAAAGATGGGGCACTGAACCTTAAGAGTAGGGTATTGCATAAGACGGGACGGAAAAGGGTTTAGGGTTGGATTAGGCGAACCCGCTACGCGGCTCCGCCTAATCAAACCCTAAACCCTTTTCCTTATTCACGGACGGAAAAGGGTTTAGGGTTGGATTAGGCGAACCCGCTACGCGGCTCCGCCTAATCCAACCTTAAACCCTTTTCCTTATTCTAGGTACCTAAACCCGCAACAAACTGAACCCTAAGAGGGTATTTGTGAACCCTGTCGTGGATGTGATTCAAAGATGGGGCACTGAACCTTAAGAGTAGGGAATTGCATAAGACGGGAGGGAAAAGGGTTTAGGGTTGGATTAGGCGAACCCGCTACGCGGCTCCGCCTAATCCAACCCTAAACCCTTTTCCTTATCCAAGGTCACTAAACCCGCAACAAACTGAAACCTAAGAGGGTATTGGTGAACCCTGTCGTGCATGTGATTCAAAGATGGGGCACTGAACCTTAAGAGTAGGGTATTGCATAAGACGGGACGGAAAAGGGTTTAGGGTTGGATTAGGCGAACCCGCTACGCGGTTCCGCCTAATCCAACCTAAAACCCTTTTCCTTATTCAAGGTCACTAAACCCGCAACAAACTGAACCCTAAGAGGGTATTTGTGAACCCTGTCGTGGATGTGATTCAAAGATGGGGCACTGAACCTTAAGAATAGGGTATTGCATAAGACGGGACGAAAAAGGGTTTAGGGTTGGATTAGGCGAACCCGCTACGCGGCTCCGCCTAATCCAACCTAAAACCCTTTTCCTTATTCAAGGTCACTAAACCTGCAACAAACTGAACCCTAAGAGGGTATTTGTGAACCCTGTCGTGGATGTGATTCAAAGATGGGGCACTGAACCTTAAGAATAGGGTATTGCATAAGACGGGACGAAAAAGGGTTTAGGGTTGGATTAGGCGAACCTGCTACGCGGCTCCGCTTAATCCAACCCTAAACCCTTTTCCTTATCCAAGGTCACTAAACCCGCAACAAACTGAAACCTAAGAGGGTATTGGTGAACCCTGTCGTGCATGTGATTCAAAGATGGGGCACTGAACCTTAAGAGTAGGGTATTGCATAAGACGGGACGGAAAAGGGTTTAGGGTTGGATTAGGCGAACCCGCTACGCGGCTCCGCCTAATCCTACCTAAAACCCTTTTCCTTATTCAAGGTCACTAAACCCGCAACAAACTGAACCCTAAGAGGGTATTGGTGAACCCTGTCGTGGATGTGATTCAAAGATGGGGCACTGAACCTTAAGAATAGAGTATTGCATAAGACAGGACGGAAAAGGGTTTAGGGTTGGATTAGGCGAACCCGCTACGCGGCTCCGCCTAATCCAACCTAAAACCCTTTTCCTTATTCAAGGTCACTAAACCCGCAACAAACTGAACCCTAAGAGGGTATTTGTGAACCCTGTCGTGGATGTGATTCAAAGATGGGGCACTGAACCTTAAGAATAGGGTATTGCATAAGACGGGACGAAAAAGGGTTTAGGGTTGGATTAGGCGAACCCGCAACGCGGCTCCGCTTAATCCAACCCTAAACCCTTTTCCTTATCCAAGGTCACTAAACCCGCAACAAACTGAAACCTAAGAGGGTATTGGTGAACCCTGTCGTGCATGTGATTCAAAGATGGGGCACTGAACCTTAAGAGTAGGGTATTGCATAAGACGGGACGGAAAAGGGTTTAGGGTTGGATTAGGCGAACCCGCTACGCGGCTCCGCCTAATCCTACCTAAAACCCTTTTCCTTATTCAAGGTCACTAAACCCGCAACAAACTGAACCCTAAGAGGGTATTGGTGAACCCTGTCGTGGATGTGATTCAAAGATGGAGCACTGAACCTTAAGAGTAGGGTACTGCATAAGACGGGACGGAAAAGGGTTTAGGGTTGGATTAAGCGAACCCGCTACGCGAATCCGCCTAATCCAACCCTAAACCCTTTTCCTTATTGAAGGTCACTAAACCCGCAACAAACTGAACCCTAAGAGGGTATTTGTGAACCCTGTCGTGGATGCGATTCAAAGATGGGGCACTGAACCTTAAGAATAGGGTGTTGCATAAGACGGGACGGAAAAGGGTTTAGGGTTGGATTAGGCGAACCCGCTACAAGGCTCCGCCTAATCCAACCCTAAACCCTTTTCCTTATTCATGGTCACTAAACCCGCAACAAACTGAACCCTAAGAGGGTATTGGTGAACCCTGTCGTGGATGTGATTCAAAGATGGGGCACTGAACCTTAAGAGTAGGGTATTGCATAAGACGGGACGGAAAAGGGGGTTTAGGATTGGATTAGGCTTACCCGCTACGCGGATCCGCCTAATCCAACCCTAAACCCTTTTCCTTATTCAATGTCACTAAACCCTAAGCAACAAACTGAACCCTAAGAGCGTATTGGTGAACCCTGTCGTGGATGTGATTCAAAGATGGGGCACTGAACCTTAAGAGTAGGGTATTGTATAAGACGGGATGGAAAAGGGTTTAGCATTGGATTTGGCGAACCCGCTACGCGGTTCCGCCTAATCCAACCTAAAACCCTTTTCCTTATTCAAGGTCACTAAACCCGCAACAAACTGAACCCTAAGAGGGTATTGGTGAACCCTGTCGTGGATGTGATTCAAAGATGGGGCACTGAACCTTAAGAGTAGGGTACTGCATAAGACGGGACGAAAAAGGGTTTAGGGTTGGATTAGGCGAACCCGCTACGCGGCTCCGCTTAATCCAACCCTAAACCTTTTTCCTTATTCAAGGTCACTAAACCCGCAACAAACTGAAACCTAAGAGGGTATTGGTGAACCCTGTCGTGGATGTGATTCAAACATGGGGCACTGAACCTTAAGAATAGGGTATTGCATAAGACGGGACGGAAAAGGGTTTAGGATTGGATTAGGCGAACCCGCTACGCGGCTCCGCCTAATCCAACCTAAAACCCTTTTCCTTATTCAAGGTCACTAAACCCGCAACAAACTGAACCCTAAGAGGGTATTTGTGAACCCTGTCGTGGATGTGATTCAAAGATGGGGCACTGAACCTTAAGAATAGGGTATTGCATAAGACGGGACGGAAAAGGGTTTAGGGTTGGATTAGGCGTACCCGCTACGCGGCTCCGCCTAATCAAACCCTAAACCCTTTTCCTTATTCAAGGACGGAAAAGGGTTTAGGGTTGGATTAGGCGAACCCGCTACGCGGCTCCGCCTAATCCAACCTTAAACCCTTTTCCTTATTCAAGGTCACTAAACCCGCAACAAACTGAACCCTAAGAGGGTATTTGTGAACCCTGTCATGGATGTGATTCAAAGATGGGGCACTGAATCTTAAGAGTAGGGAATTGCATAAGACGGGAGGGAAAAGGGTTTAGGGTTGGATTAGACGAACCCGCTACGCGGCTCCGCCTAATCCAACCCTAAACCCTTTTCCTTATTGAAGGTCACTAAACCCGCAACAAACTGAACCCTAAGAGGGTATTTGTGAACCCTGTCGTGGATGTGATTCAAAGATGGGGCACTGAACCTTAAGAATAGGGTGTTGCATAAGACGGGACGGAAAAGGGTTTAGGGCTGGATTAGGCGAACCCGCTACAAGGCTCCGCCTAATCCAACCCTAAACCCTTTTCCTTATTCATGGTCACTAAACCCGCAACAAACTGAACCCTAAGAGGGTATTGGTGAACCCTGTCGTGGATGTGATTCAAAGATGGGGCACTGAACCTTAAGAGTAGGGTATTGCATAAGACGGGACGGAAAAGGGGGTTTAGGATTGGATTAGGCTTACCCGCTACGCGGATCCGCCTAATCCAACCCTAAACCCTTTTCCTTATTCAATGTCACTAAACCCTAAGCAACAAACTGAACCCTAAGAGCGTATTGGTGAACCCTGTCGTGGATGTGATTCAAAGATGGGGCAATGAACCTTAAGAGTAGGGTATTGTATAAGATGGGATGGAAAAGGGTTTAGCATTGGATTTGGCGAACCCGCTACGCGGTTCCGCCTAATCCAACTTAAAACCCTTTTCCTTATTCAAGGTCACTAAACCCGCAACAAACTGAACCCTAAGAGGGTATTGGTGAACCCTGTCGTGGATGTGATTCAAAGATGGGGCACTGAACCTTAAGAGTAGGGTACTGCATTAGACGGGACGAAAAAGGGTTTAGGGTTGGATTAAGCGAACCCGCTACGCGGCTCCGCTTAATCCAACCCTAAACCCTTTTCCTTAATCAAGGTCACTAAACCCGCAACAAACTGAAACCTAAGAGGGTATTGGTGAACCCTGTCGTGGATGTGATTCAAAGATGGGGCACTGAACCTTAAGAATAGGGTATTGCATAAGACGGGACGGAAAAGGGTTTAGGATTGGATTAGGCGAACCCGCTACGCGGCTCCGCCTAATCCAACCTAAAACCCTTTTCCTTATTCAAGGTTACTAAACCCGCAACAAACTGAACCCTAAGAGGGTATTTGTGAACCCTGTCGTGGATGTGATTCAAAGATGGGGCACTGAACCTTAAGAATAGGGTATTGCATAAGACGGGACGGAAAAGGGTTTAGGGTTGGATTAGGCGTACCCGCTACGCGGCTCCGCCTAATCAAACCCTAAACCCTTTTCCTTATTCAAGGACGGAAAAGGGTTTAGGGTTGGATTAGGCGAACCCGCTACGCGGCTCCGCCTAATCCAACCTTAAACCCTTTTCCTTATTCAAGGTCACTAAACCCGCAACAAACTTAACCCTAAGAGGGTATTTGTGAACCCTGTCGTGGATGTGATTCAAAGATGGGGCACTGAATCTTAAGAGTAGGGAATTGCATAAGACGGGAGGGAAAAGGGTTTAGGGTTGGATTAGGCGAACCCGCTACGCGGCTCCGCCTAATCCAACCTAAAACCCTTTTCCTTATTCAAGGTCACTAAACCCGCAACAAACTGAAACCTAAGAGGGTATTGGTGAACCCTGTCGTGGATGTGATTCAAAGATGGGGCACTGAACCTTAAGAGTAGGGTACTGCATAAGACGGGACGGAAAAGGGTTTAGGGTTGGATTAGGCGAACCCGCTACGCCGCTCCGCCTAATCCAACCCTAAACTCTTTTCCTTATTTAAGGTCACTAAACCCGCAACAAACTGAACCCTAAGAGGGTATTGGTGAACCCTGTCGTGGATGTGATTCAAAGATGGGGAACTGAACCTTAAGAGTAGGGTATTGTATAAGACGGGATGGAAAAGGGTTTAGCATTGGATTTGGCGAACCCGCTACGCGGTTCCGCCTAATCCAACCTAAAACCCTTTTCCTTATTCAATGTCACTAAACCCGCAACAAACTGAACCCTAAGAGGGTATTGGTGAACCCTGTCGTGGATGTGATTCAAAGATGGGGCACTGAACCTTAAGAGTAGGGTACTGCATAAGACGGGACGAAAAAGGGTTTAGGGTTGGATTAGGCGAACCCGCTACGCGGCTCCGCTTAATCCAACCCTAAACCTTTTTCCTTATTCAAGGTCACTAAACCCGCAACAAACTGAAACCTAAGAGGGTATTGGTGAACCCTGTCGTGGATGTGATTCAAACATGGGGCACTGAACCTTAAGAATAGGGTATTGCATAAGACGGGACGGAAAAGGGTTTAGGATTGGATTAGGCGAACCCGCTACGCGGCTCCGCCTAATCCAACCTAAAACCCTTTTCCTTATTCAAGGTCACTAAACCCGCAACAAACTGAACCCTAAGAGGGTATTTGTGAACCCTGTCGTGGATGTGATTCAAAGATGGGGCACTGAACCTTAAGAATAGGGTATTGCATAAGACGGGACGGAAAAGGGTTTAGGGTTGGATTAGGCGTACCCGCTACGCGGCTCCGCCTAATCAAACCCTAAACCCTTTTCCTTATTCAAGGACGGAAAAGGGTTTAGGGTTGGATTAGGCGAACCCGCTACGCGGCTCCGCCTAATCCAACCTTAAACCCTTTTCCTTATTCAAGGTCACTAAACCCGCAACAAACTGAACCCTAAGAGGGTATTTGTGAACCCTGTCATGGATGTGATTCAAAGATGGGGCACTGAATCTTAAGAGTAGGGAATTGCATAAGACGGGAGGGAAAAGGGTTTAGGGTTGGATTAGACGAACCCGCTACGCGGCTCCGCCTAATCCAACCCTAAACCCTTTTCCTTATTGAAGGTCACTAAACCCGCAACAAACTGAACCCTAAGAGGGTATTTGTGAACCCTGTCGTGGATGTGATTCAAAGATGGGGCACTGAACCTTAAGAATAGGGTGTTGCATAAGACGGGACGGAAAAGGGTTTAGGGCTGGATTAGGCGAACCCGCTACAAGGCTCCGCCTAATCCAACCCTAAACCCTTTTCCTTATTCATGGTCACTAAACCCGCAACAAACTGAACCCTAAGAGGGTATTGGTGAACCCTGTCGTGGATGTGATTCAAAGATGGGGCACTGAACCTTAAGAGTAGGGTATTGCATAAGACGGGACGGAAAAGGGGGTTTAGGATTGGATTAGGCTTACCCGCTACGCGGATCCGCCTAATCCAACCCTAAACCCTTTTCCTTATTCAATGTCACTAAACCCTAAGCAACAAACTGAACCCTAAGAGCGTATTGGTGAACCCTGTCGTGGATGTGATTCAAAGATGGGGCAATGAACCTTAAGAGTAGGGTATTGTATAAGACGGGATGGAAAAGGGTTTAGCATTGGATTTGGCGAACCCGCTACGCGGTTCCGCCTAATCCAACCTAAAACCCTTTTCCTTATTCAAGGTCACTAAACCCGCAACAAACTGAACCCTAAGAGGGTATTGGTGAACCCTGTCGTGGATGTGATTCAAAGATGGGGCACTGAACCTTAAGAGTAGGGTACTGCATTAGACGGGACGAAAAAGGGTTTAGGGTTGGATTAAGCGAACCCGCTACGCGGCTCCGCTTAATCCAACCCTAAACCCTTTTCCTTAATCAAGGTCACTAAACCCGCAACAAACTGAAACCTAAGAGGGTATTGGTGAACCCTGTCGTGGATGTGATTCAAAGATGGGGCACTGAACCTTAAGAATAGGGTATTGCATAAGACGGGACGGAAAAGGGTTTAGGATTGGATTAGGCGAACCCGCTACGCGGCTCCGCCTAATCCAACCTAAAACCCTTTTCCTTATTCAAGGTTACTAAACCCGCAACAAACTGAACCCTAAGAGGGTATTTGTGAACCCTGTCGTGGATGTGATTCAAAGATGGGGCACTGAACCTTAAGAATAGGGTATTGCATAAGACGGGACGGAAAAGGGTTTAGGGTTGGATTAGGCGTACCCGCTACGCGGCTCCGCCTAATCAAACCCTAAACCCTTTTCCTTATTCAAGGACGGAAAAGGGTTTAGGGTTGGATTAGGCGAACCCGCTACGCGGCTCCGCCTAATCCAACCTTAAACCCTTTTCCTTATTCAAGGTCACTAAACCCGTAACAAACTTAACCCTAAGAGGGTATTTGTGAACCCTGTCGTGGATGTGATTCAAAGATGGGGCACTGAATCTTAAGAGTAGGGAATTGCATAAGACGGGAGGGAAAAGGGTTTAGGGTTGGATTAGGCGAACCCGCTACGCGGCTCCGCCTAATCCAACCTAAAACCCTTTTCCTTATTCAAGGTCACTAAACCCGCAACAAACTGAAACCTAAGAGGGTATTGGTGAACCCTGTCGTGGATGTGATTCAAAGATGGGGCACTGAACCTTAAGAGTAGGGTACTGCATAAGACGGGACGGAAAAGGGTTTAGGGTTGGATTAGGCGAACCCGCTACGCCGCTCCGCCTAATCCAACCCTAAACTCTTTTCCTTATTTAAGGTCACTAAACCCGCAACAAACTGAACCCTAAGAGGGTATTGGTGAACCCTATCGTGGATGTGATTCAAAGATGGGGCACTGAACCTTAAGAATGGGGTATTGCATAAGACAGGACGGAAAAGGGTTTAGGGTTGGATTAGGCGAACCCGCTACGCGGCTCCGCCTAATCCAACCTAAATCCCTTTTCCTTATTCAAGTTCACTAAACCCGCAACAAACTGAACCCTAAGAGGGTATTTGTGAACCCTGTCGTGGATGTGATTCAAAGATGGGGCACTGAACCTTAAGAATAGGGTATTGCATAAGACGGGACGAAAAAGGGTTTAGGGTTGGATTAGGCGAACCCGCTACGCGGCTCCGCTTAATCCAACCCTAAACCCTTTTCCTTATCCAAGGTCACTAAACCCGCAACAAACTGAAACCTAAGAGGGTATTGGTGAACCCTGTCGTGCATGTGATTCAAAGATGGGGCACTGAACCTTAAGAGTAGGGTATTGCATAAGACGGGACGGAAAAAGGTTTAGGGTTGGATTAGGCGAACGCGCTACGCGGCTCCGCCTAATCCTACCTAAAACCCTTTTCCTTATTCAAGGTCACTAAACCGGCAACAAACTGAACCCTAAGAGGGTATTGGTGAACCCTGTCGTGGATGTGATTCAAAGATGGGGCACTGAACCTTAAGAGTAGGGTACTGCATAAGACGGGACGGAAAAGGGTTTAGGGTTGGATTAGGCGAACCCGCTACGCGAATCCGCCTAATCCAACCCTAAACCCTTTTCCTTATTGAAGGTCACTAAACCCGCAACAAACTGAACCCTAAGAGGGTATTTGTGAACCCTGTCGTGGATGTGATTCAAAGATGGGGCACTGAACCTTAAGAATAGGGTGTTGCATAAGACGGGACGGAAAAGGGTTTAGGGTTGGATTAGGCGAACCCGCTACAAGGCTCCGCCTAATCCAACCCTAAACCCTTTTCCTTATTCATGGTCACTAAACCCGCAACAAACTGAACCCTAAGAGGGTATTGGTGAACCCTGTCGTGGATGTAATTCAAAGATGGGGCACTGAACCTTAAGAGTAGGGTATTGCATAAGACGGGACGGAAAAGGGGGTTTAGGATTGGATTAGGCTTACCCGCTACGCGGATCCGCCTAATCCAACCCTAAACCCTTTTCCTTATTCAATGTCACTAAACCCTAAGCAACAAACTGAACCCTAAGAGCGTATTGGTGAACCCTGTCGTGGATGTGATTCAAAGATGGGGCACTGAACCTTAAGAGTAGGGTATTGTATAAGACGGGATGGAAAAGGGTTTAGCATTGGATTTGGCGAACCCGCTACGCGGTTCTGCCTAATCCAACCTAAAACCTTTTTCCTTATTCAAGGTCACTAAACCCGCAACAAACTGAACCCTAAGAGGGTATTGGTGAACCCTGTCGTGGATGTGATTTAAAGATGGGGCACTGAACCTTAAGAGTAGGGTACTGCATAAGACGGGACGAAAAAGGGTTTAGGGTTGGATTAGGCGAACCCGCTACGCGGCTCCGCTTAATCCAACCCTAAACCCTTTTCCTTATTCAAGGTCACTAAACCCGCAACAAACTGAAACCTAAGAGGGTATTGGTGAACCCTGTCGTGGATGTGATTCAAACATGGGGCACTGAACCTTAAGAATAGGGTATTGCATAAGACGGGACGGAAAAGGGTTTAGGATTGGATTAGGCGAACCCGCTACGCGGCTCCGCCTAATCCAACCTAAAACCCTTTTCCTTATTCAAGGTCACTAAACCCGCAACAAACTGAACCCTAAGAGGGTATTTGTGAACCCTGTCGTGGATGTGATTCAAAGATGGGGCACTGAACCTTAAGAATAGGGTATTGCATAAGACGGGACGGAAAAGGGTTTAGGGTTGGATTAGGCGTTCCCGCTACGCGGCTCCGCCTAATCAAACCCTAAACCCTTTTCCTTATTCAAGGACGGAAAAGGGTTTAGGGTTGGATTAGGCGAACCCGCTACGCGGCTCCGCCTAATCCAACCTTAAACCCTTTTCCTTATTCAAGGTCACTAAACCCGCAACAAACTGAACCCTAAGAGGGTATTTGTGAACCCTGTCATGGATGAGATTCAAAGATGGGGCACTGAATCTTAAGAGTAGGGAATTGCATAAGACGGGAGGGAAAAGGGTTTAGGGTTGGATTAGACGAACCCGCTACGCGGCTCCGCCTAATCCAACCCTAAACCCTTTTCCTTATTGAAGGTCACTAAACCCGCAACAAACTGAACCCTAAGAGGGTATTTGTGAACCCTGTCGTGGATGTGATTCAAAGATGGGGCACTGAACCTTAAGAATAGGGTGTTGCATAAGACGGGACGGAAAAGGGTTTAGGGCTGGATTAGGCGAACCCGCTACAAGGCTCCGCCTAATCCAACCCTAAACCCTTTTCCTTATTCATGGTCACTAAACCCGCAACAAACTGAACCCTAAGAGGGTATTGGTGAACCCTGTCGTGGATGTGATTCAAAGATGGGGCACTGAACCTTAAGAGTAGGGTATTGCATAAGACGGGACGGAAAAGGGGGTTTAGGATTGGATTAGGCTTACCCGCTACGCGGATCCGCCTAATCCAACCCTAAACCCTTTTCCTTATTCAATGTCACTAAACCCTAAGCAACAAACGGAACCCTAAGAGCGTATTGGTGAACCCTGTCGTGGATGTGATTCAAAGATGGGGCAATGAACCTTAAGAGTAGGGTATTGTATAAGACGGGATGGAAAAGGGTTTAGCATTGGATTTGGCGAACCCGCTACGCGGTTCCGCCTAATCCAACCTAAAACCCTTTTCCTTATTCAAGGTCACTAAACCCGCAACAAACTGAACCCTAATAGGGTATTGGTGAACCCTGTCGTGGATGTGATTCAAAGATGGGGCACTGAACCTTAAGAGTAGGGTACTGCATTAGACGGGACGAAAAAGGGTTTAGGGTTGGATTAGGCGAACCCGCTACGCGGCTCCGCTTAATCCAACCCTAAACCCTTTTCCTTAATCAAGGTCACTAAACCCGCAACAAACTGAAACCTAAGAGGGTATTGGTGAACCCTGTCGTGGATGTGATTCAAAGATGGGGCACTGAACCTTAAGAATAGGGTATTGCATAAGACGGGACGGAAAAGGGTTTAGGATTGGATTAGGCGAACCCGCTACGCGGCTCCGCCTAATCCAACCTAAAACCCTTTTCCTTATTCAAGGTTACTAAACCCGCAACAAACTGAACCCTAAGAGGGTATTTGTGAACCCTGTCGTGGATGTGATTCAAAGATGGGGCACTGAACCTTAAGAATAGGGTATTGCATAAGACGGGACGGAAAAGGGTTTAGGGTTGGATTAGGCGTACCCGCTACGCGGCTCCGCCTAATCAAACCCTAAACCCTTTTTCTTATTCAAGGACGGAAAAGGGTTTAGGGTTGGATTAGGCGAACCCGCTACGCGGCTCCGCCTAATCCAACCTAAAACCCTTTTCCTTATTCAAGGTCACTAAACCCGCAACAAACTGAAACCTAAGAGGGTATTGGTGAACCCTGTCGTGGATGTGATTCAAAGATGGGGCACTGAACCTTAAGAGTAGGGTACTGCATAAGACGGGACGGAAAAGGGTTTAGGGTTGGATTAGGCGAACCCGCTACGCCGCTCCGCCTAATCCAACCCTAAACTCTTTTCCTTATTTAAGGTCACTAAACCCGCAACAAACTGAACCCTAAGAGGGTATTGGTGAACCCTATCGTGGATGTGATTCAAAGATGGGGCACTGAACCTTAAGAATAGGGTATTGCATAAGACGGGACGGAAAAAGGTTTAGGGTTGGATTAGGCGAACCCGCTACGCGGCTCCGCCTAATCCAACCTAAAACCCTTTTCCTTATTCAAGGTCACTAAACCCGGAACAAACTGAACCCTAAGAGGGTATTTGTGAACCCTGTCGTGGATGTGATTCAAAGATGGGGCACTGAACCTTAAGAATGGGGTATTGCATAAGACAGGACGGAAAAGGGTTTAGGGTTGGATTAGGCGAACCCGCTACGCGGCTCCGCCTAATCCAACCTAAATCCCTTTTCCTTATTCAAGTTCACTAAACCCGGAACAAACTGAACCCTAAGAGGGTATTTGTGAACCCTGTCGTGGATGTGATTCAAAGATGGGGCACTGAACCTTAAGAATAGGGTATTGCATAAGACGGGACGAAAAAGGGTTTAGGGTTGGATTAGGCGAACCCGCTACGCGGCTCCGCTTAATCCAACCCTAAACCCTTTTCCTTATCCAAGGTCACTAAACCCGCAACAAACTGAAACCTAAGAGGGTATTGGTGAACCCTGTCGTGCATGTGATTCAAAGATGGGGCACTGAACCTTAAGAATAGGGTATTGCATAAGACGGGACGGAAAAGGGTTTAGGGTTGGATTAGGCGAACCCGCTACGCGGCTCCGCCTAATCCTACCTAAAACCCTTTTCCTTATTCAAGGTCACTAAACCCGCAACAAACTGAACCCTAAGAGGGTATTTGTGAACCCTGTCGTGGATGTGATTCAAAGATGGGGCACTGAACCTTAAGAATGGGGTATTGCATAAGACAGGACGGAAAAGGGTTTAGGGTTGGATTAGGCGAACCCGCTACGCGGCTCCGCCTAATCCAACCTAAAACCCTTTTCCTTATTCAAGGTCACTAAACCCGCAACAAACTGAACCCTAAGAGGGTATTGGTGAACCCTGTCGTGGATGTGATTCAAAGATGGGGCACTGAACCTTAAGAATGGGGTATTGCATAAGACAGGACGGAAAAGGGTTTAGGGTTGGATTAGGCGAACCCGCTACACGGCTCCGCCTAATCCAACCTAAAACCCATTTCCTTATTCAAGTTCACTAAACCCGCAACAAACTGAACCCTAAGAGGGTATTTGTGAACCCTGTCGTGGATGTGATTCAAAGATGGGGCACTGAACCTTAAGAATAGGGTATTGCATAAGACGGGACGAAAAAGGGTTTAGGGTTGGATTAGGCGAACCCGCTACGCGGCTCTGCTTAATCCAACCCTAAACCCTTTTCTTTATCCAAGGTCACTAAACCCGCAACAAACTGAAACCTAAGAGGGTATTGGTGAACCCTGTCGTGCATGTGATTCAAAGATGGGGCACTGAACCTTAAGAGTAGGGTATTGCATAAGACGGGACGGAAAAGGGTTTAGGGTTGGATTAGGCGAACCCGCTACGCGGCTCCGCCTAATCCTACCTAAAACCCTTTTCCTTATTCAAGGTCACTAAACCCGCAACAAACTGAACCCTAAGAGGGTATTTGTGAACCCTGTCGTGGATGTGATTCAAAGATGGGGCACTGAACCTTAAGAATAGGGTATTGCATAAGACGGGACGGAAAAGGGTTTAGGATTGGATTAGGCGAACCCGCTACGCGGCTCCGCCTAATCCAACCTAAAACCCTTTTCCTTATTCAAGGTCACTAAACCCGCAACAAACTGAACCCTAAGAGGGTATTTGTGAACCCTGTCGTGGATGTGATTCAAAGATGGGGCACTGAACCTTAAGAATAGGGTATTGCATAAGACGGGACGGAAAAGGGTTTAGGGTTGGATTAGGCGTACCCGCTACGCGGCTCCGCCTAATCAAACCCTAAACCCTTTTCCTTATTCAAGGACGGAAAAGGGTTTAGGGTTGGATTAGGCGAACCCGCTACGCGGCTCCGCCTAATCCAACCTTAAACCCTTTTCCTTATTCAAGGTCACTAAACCCGCAACAAACTGAACCCTAAGAGGGTATTTGTGAACCCTGTCGTGGATGTGATTCAAAGATGGGGCACTGAACCTTAAGAGTAGGGTACTGCATAAGACGGGACGGAAAAGGGTTTAGGGTTGGATTAGGCGAACCCGCTACGCCGCTCCGCCTAATCCAACCCTAAACCCTTTTCCTTATTTAAGGTCACTAAACCCGCAACAAACTGAACCCTAAGAGGGTATTGGTGAACCCTGTCGTGGATGTGATTCAAAGATGGGGCACTGAACCTTAAGAATGGGGTATTGCATAAGACAGGACGGAAAAGGGTTTAGGGTTGGATTAGGCGAACCCGCTACGCGGCTCCGCCTAATCCAACCTAAAACCCTTTTCCTTATTCAAGGTCACTAAACCCGCAACAAACTGAACCCTAAGAGGGTATTTGTGAACCCTGTCGTGGATGTGATTCAAAGATGGGGCACTGAACCTTAAGAATAGGGTATTGCATAAGACGGGACGAAAAAGGGTTTAGGGTTGGATTAGGCGAACCCGCTACGCGGCTCCGCTTAATCCAACCCTAAACCCTTTTCCTTATCCAAAGTCACTAAACCCGCAACAAACTGAAACCTAAGAGGGTATTGGTGAACCCTGTCGTGCATGTGATTCAAAGATGGGGCACTGAACCTTAAGAGTAGGGTATTGCATAAGACGGGACGGAAAAGGGTTTAGGGTTGGATTAGGCGAACCCGCTACGCGGCTCCGCCTAATCCTACCTAAAACCCTTTTCCTTATTCAAGGTCACTAAACCCGCAACAAACTGAATCCTAAGAGGGTATTGGTGAACCCTGTCGTGGATGTGATTCAAAGATGGGGCACTGAACCTTAAGAGTAGGGTATTGTATAAGACGGGATGGAAAAGGGTTTAGCATTGGATTTGGCGAACCCGCTACGCGGTTCCGCCTAATCCAACCTAAAACCCTTTTCCATATTCAAGATCACTAAACCCGCAACAAACTGAACCCTAAGAGGGTATTGGTGAACCCTGTCGTGGATGTGATTCAAAGATGGGGCACTAAACCATAAGAGTAGGGTACTGCATAAGACGGGACGAAAAAGGGTTTAGGGTTGGATTAGGCGAACCCGCTACGCGGCTCCGCTTAATCCAACCCTAAACCCTTTTCCTTATTCAAGGTCACTAAACCCGCAACAAACTGAAACCTAAGAGGGTATTGGTGAACCCTGTCGTGGATGTGATTCAAAGATGGGGCACTGAACCTTAAGAATAGGGTATTGCATAAGACGGGACGGAAAAGGGTTTAGGGTTGGATTAGGCGAACCCGCTACGCGGCTCCGCCTAATCCAACCTAAAACCCTTTTCCTTATTCAAGGTCACTAAACCCGCAACAAACTGAACCCTAAGAGGGTATTTGTGAACCCTGTCGTGGATGTGATTCAAAGATGGGGCACTGAACCTTAAGAATAGGGTATTGCATAAGACGGGACGGAAAAGGGTTTAGGGTTGGATTAGGCGTACCCGCTACGCGGCTCCGCCTAATCAAACCCTAAACCCTTTTCCTTATTCAAGGACGGAAAGGGGTTTAGGGTTGGATTAGGCGAAGCCGCTACGCGGCTCCGCCTAATCCAACCTTAAACCCTTTTCCTTATTCAAGGTCACTAAACCCGCAACAAACTGAACCCTAAGAGGGTATTTGTGAACCCTGTCGTGGATGTGATTCAAAGATGGGGCACTGAACCTTAAGAGTAGGGTATTGCATAAGACGGGACGGAAAAGGGTTTAGGGTTGGATTAGGCGAACCCGCTACGCGGCTCCGCCTAATCCTACCTAAAACCCTTTTCCTTATTCAAGGTCACTAAACCCGCAACAAACTGAAACCTAAGAGGGTATTGGTGAACCCTGTCGTGGATGTGATTCAAAGATGGGGCACTGAACCTTAAGAGTAGGGTATTGTATAAGACGGGATGGAAAAGGGTTTAGCATTGGATTTGGCGAACCCGCTACGCGGTTCCGCCTAATCCAACCTAAAACCCTTTTCCATATTCAAGATCACTAAACCCGCAACAAACTGAACCCTAAGAGGGTATTGGTGAACCCTGTCGTGGATGTGATTCAAAGATGGGGCACTAAACCATAAGAGTAGGGTACTGCATAAGACGGGACGAAAAAGGGTTTAGGGTTGGATTAGGCGAACCCGCTACGCGGCTCCGCTTAATCCAACCCTAAACCCTTTTCCTTATTCAAGGTCACTAAACCCGCAACAAACTGAAACCTAAGAGGGTATTGGTGAACCCTGTCGTGGATGTGATTCAAAGATGGGGCACTGAACCTTAAGAATAGGGTATTGCATAAGACGGGACGGAAAAGGGTTTAGGGTTGGATTAGGCGAACCCGCTACGCGGCTCCGCCTAATCCAACCTAAAACCCTTTTCCTTATTCAAGGTCACTAAACCCGCAACAAACTGAACCCTAAGAGGGTATTTGTGAACCCTGTCGTGGATGTGATTCAAAGATGGGGCACTGAACCTTAAGAATAGGGTATTGCATAAGACGGGACGGAAAAGGGTTTAGGGTTGGATTAGGCGTACCCGCTACGCGGCTCCGCCTAATCAAACCCTAAACCCTTTTCCTTATTCAAGGACGGAAAAGGGTTTAGGGTTGGATTAGGCGAAGCCGCTACGCGGCTCCGCCTAATCCAACCTTAAACCCTTTTCCTTATTCAAGGTCACTAAACCCGCAACAAACTGAACCCTAAGAGGGTATTAGTGAACCCTGTCGTGGATGTGATTCAAAGATGGGGCACTGAACCTTAAGAGTAGGGAATTGCATAAGACGGGAGGGAAAAGGGTTTAGGGTTGGATTAGGCGAACCCGCTACGCGGCTCCGCCTAATCCAACCTAAAACCCTTTTCCTTATTCAAGGTCACTAAACCCGCAACAAAATGAAACCTAAGAGGGTATTGGTGAACCCTGTCGTGGATGTGATTCAAAGATGGGGCACTGAACCTTAAGAGTAGGGTACTGCATAAGACGGGACGGAAAAGGGTTTAGGGTTGGATTAGGCGAACCCACTACGCCGCTCCGCCTAATCCAACCCTAAACCCTTTTCCTTATTCATGGTCACTAAACCCGCAACAAACTAAACCCTAAGAGGGTATTGGTGAACCCTGTCGTGGATGTGATTCAAAGATGGGGCACTGAACCTTAAGAATAGGGTATTGCATAAGACAGGACGGAAAAGGGTTTAGGGTTGGATTAGGCGAACCCGCTACGCGGCTCCGCCTAATCCAACCTAAAACCCTTTTCCTTATTCAAGGTCACTAAACCCGCAACAAACTGAACCCTAAGAGGGTATTTGTGAACCCTGTCGTGGATGTGATTCAAAGATGGGGCACTGAACCTTAAGAATAGGGTATTGCATAAGACGGGACGAAAAAGGGTTTAGGGTTGGATTAGGCGAACCCGCTACGCGGCTCCGCTTAATCCAACCCTAAACCCTTTTCCTTATCCAAGGTCACTAAACCCGCAACAAACTGAAACCTAAGAGGGTATTGGTGAACCCTGTCGTGCATGTGATTCAAAGATGGGGCACTGAACCTTAAGAGTAGGGTATTGCATAAGACGGACGGAAAAGGGTTTAGGGTTGGATTAGGCGAACCCGCTACGCGGCTCCGCCTAATCCTACCTAAAACCCTTTTCCTTATTCAAGGTCACTAAACCCGCAACAAACTGAACCCTAAGAGGGTATTGGTGAACCCTGTCGTGGATGTGATTCAAAGATGGGGCACTGAACCTTAACAGTAGGGTACTGCATAAGACGGGACGGAAAAGGGTTTAGGGTTGGATTAGGCGAACCCGCTACGCGGCTCCGCCTAATCCAACCTAAAACCCTTTTCCTTATTCAAGGTCACTAAACCCGCAAAAAACTGAACCCTAAGAGGGTATTTGTGAACCCTGTCGTGGATGTGATTCAAAGATGGGGCACTGAACCTTAAGAATAGGGTATTGCATAAGACGGGACGAAAAAGGGTTTAGGGTTGGATTAGGCGAACCCGCTACGCGGCTCCGCTTAATCCAACCCTAAACCCTTTTCCTTATCCAAGGTCACTAAACCCGCAACAAACTGAAACCTAAGAGGGTATTGGTGAACCCTGTCGTGCATGTGATTCAAAGATGGGGCACTGAACCTTAAGAGTAGGGTATTGCATAAGACGGACGGAAAAGGGTTTAGGGTTGGATTAGGCGAACCCGCTACGCGGCTCCGCCTAATCCTACCTAAAACCCTTTTCCTTATTCAAGGTCACTAAACCCGCAACAAACTGAACCCTAAGAGGGTATTGGTGAACCCTGTCGTGGATGTGATTCAAAGATGGGGCACTGAACCTTAAGAGTAGGGTACTGCATAAGACGGGACGGAAAAGGGTTTAGGGTTGGATTAGGCGAACCCGCTACGCGAATCCGCCTAATCCAACCCTAAACCCTTTTCCTTATTGAAGGTCACTAAACCCGCAACAAACTGAACCCTAAGAGGGTATTGGTGAACCCTGTCGTGGATGTGATTCAAAGATGGGGCACTGAACCTTAAGAGTAGTGTACTGCATAAGACGGGACGGAAAAGGGTTTAGGGTTGGATTAGGCGAACCCGCTAAGCGAATCCGCCTAATCCAACCCTAAACCCTTTTCCTTATTGAAGGTCACTAAACCCGCAACAAACTGAACCCTAAGAGGGTATTTGTGAACCCTGTCGTGGATGTGATTCAAAGATGGGGCACTGAACCTTAAGAATAGGGTGTTGCATAAGACGGGACGGAAAAGGGTTTAGGGTTGGATTAGGCGAACCCGCTACAAGGCTCCGCCTAATCCAACCCTAAATCCTTTTCCTTATTCATGGTCACTAAACCCGCAACAAACTGAACCCTAAGAGGGTATTGGTGAACCCTGTCGTGGATGTGATTCAAAGATGGGGCACTGAACCTTAAGAGTAGGGTATTGCATAAGACGGGACGGAAAAGGGGGTTTAGGATAGGATTAGCCTTACCCGCTACGCGGATCCGCCTAATCCAACCCTAAACCCTTTTCCTTATTCAATGTCACTAAACCCTAAGCAACAAACTGAACCCTAAGAGGGTATTGGTGAACCCTGTCGTGGATGTGATTCAAAGATGGGGCACTGAACCTTAAGAGTAGGGTATTGTATAAGACGGGATGGAAAAGGGTTTAGCGTTGGATTAGGCGAACCCGCTACGCGGCTCCGCTTAATCCAACCCTAAACCCTTTTCCTTATTCAAGGTCACTAAACCCGCAACAAACTGAAACCTAAGAGGGTATTGGTGAACCCTGTCGTGGATGTGATTCAAAGATGGGGCACTGAACCTTAAGAATAGGGTATTGCATAAGACGGGACGGAAAAGGGTTTAGGGTTGGATTAGGCGAACCCGCTACGCGGCTCCGCCTAATCCAACCTAAAACCCTTTTCCTTATTCAAGGTCACTAAACCCGCAACAAACTGAACCCTAAGAGGGTATTGGTGAACCCTGTCGTGGATGTGATTCAAAGATGGGGCACTGAACCTTAAGAATAGGGTATTGCATAAGACAGGACGGAAAAGGGTTTAGGGTTGGATTAGGCGAACCCGCTACGCGGCTCCGCCTAATCCAACCTAAAACCCTTTTCCTTATTCAAGGTCACTAAACCCGCAACAAACTGAACCCTAAGAGGGTATTTGTGAACCCTGTCGTGGATGTGATTCAAAGATGGGGCACTGAACCTTAAGAATAGGGTATTGCATAAGACGGGACGAAAAAGGGTTTAGGGTTGGATTAGGCGAACCCGCTACGCGGCTCCGCTTAATCCAACCCTAAACCCTTTTCCTTATCCAAGGTCACTAAACCCGCAACAAACTGAAACCTAAGAGGGTATTGGTGAACCCTGTCGTGCATGTGATTCAAAGATGGGGCACTGAACCTTAAGAGTAGGGTATTGCATAAGACGGACGGAAAAGGGTTTAGGGTTGGATTAGGCGAACCCGCTACGCGGCTCCGCCTAATCCTACCTAAAACCCTTTTCCTTATTCAAGGTCACTAAACCCGCAACAAACTGAACCCTAAGAGGGTATTGGTGAACCCTGTCGTGGATGTGATTCAAAGATGGGGCACTGAACCTTAACAGTAGGGTACTGCATAAGACGGGACGGAAAAGGGTTTAGGGTTGGATTAGGCGAACCCGCTACGCGGCTCCGCCTAATCCAACCTAAAACCCTTTTCCTTATTCAAGGTCACTAAACCCGCAACAAACTGAACCCTAAGAGGGTATTTGTGAACCCTGTCGTGGATGTGATTCAAAGATGGGGCACTGAACCTTAAGAATAGGGTATTGCATAAGACGGGACGAAAAAGGGTTTAGGGTTGGATTAGGCGAACCCGCTACGCGGCTCCGCTTAATCCAACCCTAAACCCTTTTCCTTATCCAAGGTCACTAAACCCGCAACAAACTGAAACCTAAGAGGGTATTGGTGAACCCTGTCGTGCATGTGATTCAAAGATGGGGCACTGAACCTTAAGAGTAGGGTATTGCATAAGACGGACGGAAAAGGGTTTAGGGTTGGATTAGGCGAACCCGCTACGCGGCTCCGCCTAATCCTACCTAAAACCCTTTTCCTTATTCAAGGTCACTAAACCCGCAACAAACTGAACCCTAAGAGGGTATTGGTGAACCCTGTCGTGGATGTGATTCAAAGATGGGGCACTGAACCTTAAGAGTAGGGTACTGCATAAGACGGGACGGAAAAGGGTTTAGGGTTGGATTAGGCGAACCCGCTACGCGAATCCGCCTAATCCAACCCTAAACCCTTTTCCTTATTGAAGGTCACTAAACCCGCAACAAACTGAACCCTAAGAGGGTATTGGTGAACCCTGTCGTGGATGTGATTCAAAGATGGGGCACTGAACCTTAAGAGTAGTGTACTGCATAAGACGGGACGGAAAAGGGTTTAGGGTTGGATTAGGCGAACCCGCTACGCGAATCCGCCTAATCCAACCCTAAACCCTTTTCCTTATTGAAGGTCACTAAACCCGCAACAAACTGAACCCTAAGAGGGTATTTGTGAACCCTGTCGTGGATGTGATTCAAAGATGGGGCACTGAACCTTAAGAATAGGGTGTTGCATAAGACGGGACGGAAAAGGGTTTAGGGTTGGATTAGGCGAACCCGCTACAAGGCTCCGCCTAATCCAACCCTAAATCCTTTTCCTTATTCATGGTCACTAAACCCGCAACAAACTGAACCCTAAGAGGGTATTTGTGAACCCTGTCGTGGATGTGATTCAAAGATGGGGCACTGAACCTTAAGAATAGGGTGTTGCATAAGACGGGACGGAAAAGGGTTTAGGGTTGGATTAGGCGAACCCGCTACAAGGCTCCGCCTAATCCAACCCTAAATCCTTTTCCTTATTCATGGTCACTAAACCCGCAACAAACTGAACCCTAAGAGGGTATTGGTGAACCCTGTCGTGGATGTGATTCAAAGATGGGGCACTGAACCTTAAGAGTAGGGTATTGCATAAGACGGGACGGAAAAGGGGGTTTAGGATAGGATTAGCCTTACCCGCTACGCGGATCCGCCTAATCCAACCCTAAACCCTTTTCCTTATTCAATGTCACTAAACCCTAAGCAACAAACTGAACCCTAAGAGGGTATTGGTGAACCCTGTCGTGGATGTGATTCAAAGATGGGGCACTGAACCTTAAGAGTAGGGTATTGTATAAGACGGGATGGAAAAGGGTTTAGCGTTGGATTAGGCGAACCCGCTACGCGGCTCCGCTTAATCCAACCCTAAACCCTTTTCCTTATTCAAGGTCACTAAACCCGCAACAAACTGAAACCTAAGAGGGTATTGGTGAACCCTGTCGTGGATGTGATTCAAATATGGGGCACTGAACCTTAAGAATAGGGTATTGCATAAGACGGGACGGAAAAGGGTTTAGGGTTGGATTAGGCGAACCCGCTACGCGGCTCCGCCTAATCCAACCTAAAACCCTTTTCCTTATTCAAGGTCACTAAACCCGCAACAAACTGAACCCTAAGAGGGTATTTGTGAACCCTGTCGTGGATGTGATTCAAAGATGGGGCACTGAACCTTAAGAATAGGGTATTGCATAAGACGGGACGGAAAAGGGTTTAGGGTTGGATTAGGCGTACCCGCTACGCGGCTCCGCCTTTTCAAACCCTAAACCCTTTTCCTTATTCAAGGACGGAAAAGGGTTTAGGGTTGGATTAGGCGAACCCGCTACGCGGCTCCGCCTAATCCAACCTTAAACCCTTTTCCTTATTCAAGGTCACTAAACCCGCAACAAACTGAACCCTAAGAGGGTATTTGTGAACCCTGTCGTGGATGTGATTCAAAGATGGGGCACTGAACCATAAGAGTAGGGAATTGCATAAGACGGGAGGGAAAAGGGTTTAGGGTTGGATTAGGCGAACCCGCTACGCGGCTCCGCCTAATCCAACCTAAAACCCTTTTCCTTATTCAAGGTCACTAAACCCGCAACAAACTGAACCCTAAGAGGGTATTGGTGAACCCTGTCGTGGATGTGATTCAAAGATGGGGCACTGAACCTTAAGAATAGGGTATTGCATAAGACAGGACGGAAAAGGGTTTAGGGTTGGATTAGGCGAACCCGCTACGCGGCTCCGCCTAATCCAACCTAAAACCCTTTTCCTTATTCAAGGTCACTAAACCCGCAACAAACTGAACCCTAAGAGGGTATTGGTGAACCCTGTCGTGGATGTGATTCAAAGATGGGGCACTGAACCTTAAGAATAGGGTATTGCATAAGACGGGACGAAAAAGGGTTTAGGGTTGGATTAGGCGAACCCGCTACGCGGCTCCGCTTAATCCAACCCTAAACCCTTTTCCTTATCCAAGGTCACTAAACCTGCAACAAACTGAAACCTAAGAGGGTATTGGTGAACCCTGTCGTGCATGTGATTCAAAGATGGGGCACTGAACCTTAAGAGTAGGGTATTGCATAAGACGGGACGGAAAAAGGTTTAGGGTTGGATTAGGCGAACGCGCTACGCGGCTCCGCCTAATCCTACCTAAAACCCTTTTCCTTATTCAAGGTCACTAAACCGGCAACAAACTGAACCCTAAGAGGGTATTGGTGAACCCTGTCGTGGATGTGATTCAAAGATGGGGCACTGAACCTTAAGAGTAGGGTACTGCATAAGACGGGACGGAAAAGGGTTTAGGGTTGGATTAGGCGAACCCGCTACGCGAATCCGCCTAATCCAACCCTAAACCCTTTTCCTTATTGAAGGTCACTAAACCCGCAACAAACTGAACCCTAAGAGGGTATTGGTGAACCCTGTCGTGGATGTGATTCAAAGATGGGGCACTGAACCTTAAGAATAGGGTATTGCATAAGACGGGACGGAAAAGGGTTTAGGGTTGGATTAGGCGAACCCGCTACGCGGCTCCGCCTAATCCAACCTATAACCCTTTTCCTTATTCAAGGTCACTAAACCCGCAACAAACTGAACCCTAAGAGGGTATTTGTGAACCCTGTCGTGGATGTGATTCAAAGATGGGGCACTGAACCTTAAGAATAGGGTATTGCATAAGACGGGACGGAAAAGGGTTTAGGGTTGGATTAGGCGTACCCGCTACGCGGCTCCGCCTAATCAAACCCTAAACCCTTTTCCTTATTCAAGGACGGAAAAGGGTTTAGGGTTGGATTAGGCGAACCCGCTACGCGGCTCCGCCTAATCCAACCTTAAACCCTTTTCCTTATTCAAGGTCACTAAACCCGCAACAAACTGAACCCTAAGAGGGTATTTGTGAACCCTGTCGTGGATGTTATTCAAAGATGGGGCACTGAACCTTAAGAGTAGGGAATTGCATAAGACGGGAGGGAAAAGGGTTTAGGGTTGGATTAGGCGAACCCGCTACGCGGCTCCGCCTAATCCAACCTAAAACCCTTTTCCTTATTCAAGGTCACTAAACCCGCAACAAACTGAACCCTAAGAGGGTATTGGTGAACCCTGTCGTGGATGTGATTCAAAGATGGGGCACTGAACCTTAAGAATAGGGTATTGCATAAGACAGGACGGAAAAGGGTTTAGGGTTGGATTAGGCGAACCCGCTACGCGGCTCCGCCTAATCCAACCTAAAACCCTTTTCCTTATTCAAGGTCACTAAACCCGCAACAAACTGAACCCTAAGAGGGTATTTGTGAACCCTGTCGTGGATGTGATTCAAAGATGGGGCACTGAACCTTAAGAATAGGGTATTGCATAAGACGGGACGAAAAAGGGTTTAGGGTTGGATTAGGCGAACCCGCTACGCGGCTCCGCTTAATCCAACCCTAAACCCTTTTCCTTATCCAAGGTCACTAAACCCGCAACAAACTGAAACCTAAGAGGGTATTGGTGAACCCTGTCGTGCATGTGATTCAAAGATGGGGCACTGAACCTTAAGAGTAGGGTATTGCATAAGACGGGACGGAAAAAGGTTTAGGGTTGGATTAGGCGAACGCGCTACGCGGCTCCGCCTAATCCTACCTAAAACCCTTTTCCTTATTCAAGGTCACTAAACCCGCAACAAACTGAACCCTAAGAGGGTATTGGTGAACCCTGTCGTGGATGTGATTCAAAGATGGGGCACTGAACCTTAAGAGTAGGGTACTGCATAAGACGGGACGGAAAAGGGTTTAGGGTTGGATTAGGCGAACCCGCTACGCGAATCCGCCTAATCCAACCCTAAACCCTTTTCCTTATTGAAGGTCACTAAACCCGCAACAAACTGAACCCTAAGAGGGTATTGGTGAACCCTGTCGTGGATGTGATTCAAAGATGGGGCACTGAACCTTAAGAGTAGGGTACTGCATAAAACGGGACGGAAAAAGGTTTAGGGTTGGATTAGGCGAACCCGCTACGTGGCTCCGCCTAATCCAACCCTAAACCAATTTCCTTTTTCAAGGTCACTAAACCCGCAACAAACTGAACCCTAAGAGGGTATTTGTGAACCATGTCGTGGATGTGATTCAAAGATGGGGCACTGAACCTTAAGAATAGGGTGTTGCATAAGACGGGACGGAAAAGGGGGTTTAGGATTGGATTAGGCTTACCCGCTACGCGGATCCGCCTAATCCAACCCTAAACCCTTTTCCTTATTCAATGTCACTAAACCCTAAGGAACAAACTGAACCCTAAGAGCGTATTTGTGAACCCTGTCGTGGATGTGATTCAAAGATGGGGCACTGAACCTTAAGAGTAGGGTATTGTATAAGACGGGATGGAAAAGGGTTTAGCGTTGGATTTGGCGAACCCGCTACGCGGTTCCGCCTAATCCAACCTAAAACCCTTTTCCTTATTCAAGGTCACTAAACCCGCAACAAACTGAACCCTAAGAGGGTATTTGTGAACCCTGTCGTGGATGTGATTCAAAGATGGGGCACTGAACCTTAAGAATAGGGTATTGCATAAGACGGGACGGAAAAGGGTTTAGGGTTGGATTAGGCGTACCCGCTACGCTGCTCCGCCTAATCAAACCCTAAACCCTTTTCCTTATTCAAGGACGGAAAAGGGTTAAGGGATGGATTAGGCGAACCCGCTACGCGGCTCCGCCTAATCCAACCTTAAACCCTTTTCCTTATTCAAGGTCACTAAACCCGCAACAAACTGAACCCTAAGAGAGTATTTGTGAACCCTGTCGTGGATGTAATTCAAAGATGGGGCACTGAACCTTAAGAATAGGGTATTGCATAAGACAGGACGGAAAAGGGTTTAGGGTTGGATTAGGCGAACCCGCTACGCGGCCCCGCCTAATCCAACCTAAAACCCTTTTCCTTATTCAAGGTCACTAAACCCTCAACAAACTGAACCCTAAGAGGGTATTTGTGAACCCTGTCGTGGATGTGATTCAAAGATGGGGCACTGAACCTTAAGAATAGGGTATTGCATAAGACAGGAGGGAAAAGGGTTTAGGGTTGGATTAGGCGAACCCGCTACGCGGCTCAGCCTAATCCAACCTAAAACCCTTTTCCTTATTCAAGGTCACTAAACCCGCAACAAACTGAACCCTAAGAGGGTATTTGTGAACCCTGTCGTGGATGTGATTCAAAGATGGGGCACTGAACCTTAAGAATAGGGTATTGCATAAGACGGGACGGAAAGGGTTTATGGTTGGATTAGGCGTACCCGCTACGCGGCTCCGCCTAATCCAACCCTAAACCCTTTTCATTATTCAAGGACGGAAAAGGGTTTAGGGGTGGATTAGGCGAACCCACTACGCGGCTCCGCCTAATCCAACCTTAAACCTTTTTCATTTATTCAAGGTCACTAAACCCGCAACAAACTGAACCCTAAGAGGGTATTTGTGAACCCTGTCGTGGATGTGATTCAAAGATGGGGCACTGAACCTTAAGAGTAGGGTATTGCATAAGACGGGACGGAAAAGGGTTTAGGGTTGGATTAGGCGAACCCGCTACGCGGCTCCGCCTAATCCAACCTAAAACCCTTTTCCTTATTCAAGGTCACTAAACCCGCAACAAACTGAACCCTAAGAGGGTATTTGTGAACCCTGTCGTGGATGTGATTCAAAGATGGGGCACTGAACCTTAAGAATAGGGTATTGCATAAGACGGGACGAAAAAGGGTTTAGGGTTGGATTAGGCGAACCCGCTACGCGGCTCCGCTTAATCCAACCCTAAACCCTTTTTCCTTATCCAAGGTCACTAAACCCGCAACAAACTGAAACCTAAGAGGGTATTGGTGAACCCTGACGTGCATGTGATTCAAAGATGGGGCACTGAACCTTAGGAGTAGGGTATTGCATAAGACGGGACGGAAAAGGGTTTAGGGTTGGATTAGGCGAACCCGCTACGCGGCTCCGCCTAATCCTACCTAAAACCCTTTTCCTTATTCAAGGTCACTAAACCCGCAACAAACTGAACCCTAAGAGGGTATTGGTGAACCCTGTCGTGGATGTGATTCAAAGATGGGGCACTAAACCTTAAGAGTAGGGTACTGCATAAGACGGGACGGAAAAGGGTTTAGGGTTGGATTAGGCGAACCCGCTACGCGAATCCGCCTAATCCAACCCTAAACCCTTTTCTTATTGAAGGTCACTAAACCCGCAACAAACTGAACCCTAAGAGGGTATTGGTGAACCCTGTCGTGGATGTGATTCAAAGATGGGGCACTGAACCTTAAGAGTAGGGTACTGCATAAAACGGGACGGAAAAAGGTTTAGGGTTGGATTAGGCGAACCCGCTACGTGGCTCCGCCTAATCCAACCCTAAACCAATTTCCTTTTTCAAGGTCACTAAACCCGCAACAAACTGAACCCTAAGAGGGTATTTGTGAACCCTGTCGTGGATGTGATTCAAAGATGGGGCACTGAACCTTAAGAATAGGGTGTTGCATAAGACGGGACGGAAAAGGGTTTAGGGTTGGATTAGGCGAACCCGCTACAAGGCTCCGCCTAATCCAACCCTAAACCCTTTTCCTTATTCATGGTCACTAAACCCGCAACAAACTGAACCCTAAGAGGGTATTGGTGAACCCTGTCGTGGATGTGATTCAAAGATGGGGCACTGAACCTTAAGAGTAGGGTATTGCATAAGACGGGACGGAAAAGGGGGTTTAGGATTGGATTAGGCTTACCCGCTACGCGGATCCGCCTAATCCAACCCTAAACCCTTTTCCTTATTCAATGTCACTAAACCCTAAGGAACAAACTGAACCCTAAGAGCGTATTGGTGAACCCTGTCGTGGATGTGATTCAAAGATGGGGCACTGAACCTTAAGAGTAGGGTATTGTATAAGACGGGATGGAAAAGGGTTTGGCGTTGGATTTGGCGAACCCGCTACGCGGTTCCGCCTAATCCAACCTAAAACCCTTTTCCTTATTCAAGGTCACTAAACCCGCAACAAACTGAACCCTAAGAGGGTATTTGTGAACCCTGTCGTGGATGTGATTCAAAGATGGGGCACTGAACCTTAAGAATAGGGTATTGCATAAGACGGGACGGAAAAGGGTTTAGGGTTGGATTAGGCGTACCCGCTACGCGGCTACGCCTAATCAAACCCTAAACCCTTTTCCTTATTCAAGGATGGAAAAGGGTTTAGGGTTGGATTAGGGGAACCCGCTACGCGGCTCCGCCTAATCCAACCTTAAACCCTTTTCCTTATTCAAGGTCACTAAACCCGCAACAAACTGAACCCTAAGAGGGTATTTGTGAACCCTGTCGTGGATGTAATTCAAAGATGGGGCACTGAACGTTAAGAATAGGGTATTGCATAAGACAGGACGGAAAAGGGTTTAGGGTTGGATTAGGCAAACCCGCTACGCGGCTCCGCCTAATCCAACCTAAAACCCTTTTCCTTATTCAAGGTCACTAAACCCGCAACAAACTGAACCCTAAGAGGGTATTTGTGAACCCTGTCGTGGATGTGATTCAAAGATGGGGCACTGAACCTTAAGAATAGGGTATTGCATAAGACAGGACGGAAAAGGGTTTAGGGTTGGATTAGGCGAACCCGCTACGCGGCTCCGCCTAATCCAACCTAAAACCCTTTTCCTTATTCAAGGTCACTAAACCCGCAACAAACTGAACCCTAAGAGGGTATTTGTGAACCCTGTCGTGGATGTGATTCAAAGATGGGGCACTGAACCTTAAGAATAGGGTATTGCATAAGACGGGACGGAAAAGGGTTTAGGGTTGGATTAGGCGTACCCGCTACGCGGCTCCGCCTAATCAAACCCTAAACCCTTTTCCTTATTCAAGGTCACTAAACCCGCAACAAACTGAACCCTAAGAGGGTATTTGTGAACCCTGTCGTGGATGTAATTCAAAGATGGGGCACTGAACGTTAAGAATAGGGTATTGCATAAGACAGGATGGAAAAGTGTTTAGGGTTGGATTAGGCGAACCCGCTACGCGGCTCCGCCTAATCCAACCTAAAACCCTTTTCCTTATTCAAGGTCACTAAACCCGCAACAAACTGAACCCTAAGAGGGTATTTGTGAACCCTGTCGTGGATGTGATTCAAAGATGGGGCACTGAACCTTAAGAATAGGGTATTGCATAAGACAGGACGGAAAAGGGTTTAGGGTTGGATTAGGCGAACCCGCTACGCGGCTCCGCCTAATCCAACCTAAAACCCTTTTCCTTATTCAAGGTCACTAAACCCGCAACAAACTGAACCCTAAGAGGGTATTTGTGAACCCTGTCGTGGATGTGATTCAAAGATGGGGCACTGAACCTTAAGAATAGGGTATTGCATAAGACGGGACGGAAAAGGGTTTAGGGTTGGATTAGGCGTACCCGCTACGCGGCTCCGCCTAATCAAACCCTAAACCCTTTTCCTTATTCAAGGACGGAAAAGGGTTTAGGGTTGGATTAGGCGAACCCGCTACGCGGCTCCGCCTAATCCAACCTTAAACCCTTTTCCTTATTCAAGGTCACTAAACCCGCAACAAACTGAACCCTAAGAGGGTATTTGTGAACCCTGTCGTGGATGTAATTCAAAGATGGGGCACTGAACGTTAAGAATAGGGTATTGCATAAGACAGGACGGAAAAGGGTTTAGGGTTGGATTAGGCGAACCCGCTACGCGGCTCCGCCTAATCCAACCTAAAACCCTTTTCCTTATTCAAGGTCACTAAACCCGCAACAAACTGAACCCTAAGAGGGTATTTGTGAACCCTGTCGTGGATGTGATTCAAAGATGGGGCACTGAACCTTAAGAATAGGGTATTGCATAAGACAGGACGGAAAAGGGTTTAGGGTTGGATTAGGCGAACCCGCTACGCGGCTCCGCCTAATCCAACCTAAAACCCTTTTCCTTATTCAAGGTCACTAAACCCGCAACAAACTGAACCCTAATAGGGTATTTGTGAACCCTGTCGTGGATGTGATTCAAAGATGGGGCACTGAACCTTGAGAATAGGGTATTGCATAAGACGGGACGGAAAGGGTTTAGGGTTGGATTAGGCGTACCCGCTACGCGGCTCCGCCTAATCCAACCCTAAACCCTTTTCCTTATTCAAGGACGGAAAAGGGTTTAGGGTTGGATTAGGCGAACCCGCTACGCGGCTCCGCCTAATCCAACCTTAAACCCTTTTCCTTATTCAAGGTCACTAAACCCGCAACAAACTGAACCCTAAGAGGGTATTTGTGAACCCTGTCGTGGATGTAATTCAAAGATGGGGAACTGAACCTTAAGAATAGGGTATTACATAAGACAGGACGGAAAAGGGTTTAGGGTTGGATTAGGCGAACCCGCTACGCGGCTCCGCCTAATCCAACCTAAAACCCTTTTCCTTATTCAAGGTCACTAAACCCGCAACAAACTGAACCCTAAGAGGGTATTTGTGAACCCTGTCGTGGATGTGATTCAAAGATGGGGCACTGAACCTTAAGAATAGGGTATTGCATAAGACAGGACGGAAAAGGGTTTAGGGTTGGATTAGGCGAACCCGCTACGCGGCTCCGCCTAATCCAACCTAAAACCCTTTTCCTTATTCAAGGTCACTAAACCCGCAACAAACTGAACCCTAAGAGGGTATTTGTGAACCCTGTCGTGGATGTGATTCAAAGATGGGGCACTGAACCTTAAGAGTAGGGTATTGCATAAGACGGGACGGAAAAGGGTTTAGGGTTGGATTAGGCGAACCCGCTACGCGGCTCCGCCTAATCCAACCTAAAACCCTTTTCCTTATTCAAGGTCACTAAACCCGCAACAAACTGAACCCTAAGAGGGTATTTGTGAACCCTGTCGTGGATGTGATTCAAAGATGGGGCACTGAACCTTAAGAATAGGGTATTGCATAAGACGGGACGAAAAAGGGTTTAGGGTTGGATTAGGCGAACCCGCTACGCGGCTCCGCTTAATCCAACCCTAAACCCTTTTCCTTATCCAAGGTCACTAAACCCGCAACAAACTGAAACCTAAGAGGGTATTGGTGAACCCTGTCGTGCATGTGATTCAAAGATGGGGCACTGAACCTTAGGAGTAGGGTATTGCATAAGACGGGACGGAAAAGGGTTTAGGGTTGGATTAGGCGAACCCGCTACGCGGCTCCGCCTAATCCTACCTAAAACCCTTTTCCTTATTCAAGGTCACTAAACCCGCAACAAACTGAACCCTAAGAGGGTATTGGTGAACCCTGTCGTGGATGTGATTCAAAGATGGGGCACTGAACCTTAAGAGTAGGGTACTGCATAAGACGGGACAGAAAAGGGTTTAGGGTTGGATTAGGCGAACCCGCTACGCGAATCCGCCTAATCCAACCCTAAACCCTTTTCCTTATTGAAGGTCACTAAACCCGCAACAAATTGAACCCTAAGAGGGTATTGGTGAACCCTGTCGTGGATGTGATTCAAAGATGGGGCACTGAACCTTAAGCGTAGGGTACTGCATAAAACGGGACGGAAAAAGGTTTAGGGTTGGATTAGGCGAACCCGCTACGTGGCTCCGCCTAATCCAACCCTAAACCAATTTCCTTTTTCAAGGTCACTAAACCCGCAATAAACTGAACCCTAAGAGGGTATTTGTGAACCCTGTCGTGGATGTGATTCAAAGATGGGGCACTGAACCTTAAGAATAGGGTGTTGCATAAGACGGGACGGAAAAGGGTTTGGGGTTGGATTAGGCGAACCCGCTACAAGGCTCCGCCTATTCCATTCCTAAACCCTTTTCCTTATTCATGGTCACTAAACCCGCAACAAACTGAACCCTAAGAGGGTATTGGTGAACCCTGTCGTGGATGTGATTCAAAGATGGGGCACTGAACCTTAAGAGTAGGGTATTGCATAAGACGGGACGGAAAAGGGGGTTTAGTATTGGATTAGGCTTACCCGCTACGCGGATCCGCCTAATCCAACCCTAAACCCTTTTCCTTATTCAATGTCACTAAATCCTAAGCAACAAACTGAACCCTAAGAGGGTATTTGTGAACCCTGTCGTGGATGTGATTCAAAGATGGGGCACTGAACCTTAAGAATAGGGTATTGCATAAGACGGGACGGAAAAGGGTTTAGGGTTGGATTAGGCGTACCCGCTACGCGGCTCCGCCTAATCAAACCCTAAACCCTTTTCCTTATTCAAGGACAGAAAAGGGTTTAGGGTTGGATTAGGCGAACCCGCTACGCGGCTCCGCCTAATCCAACCTTAAACCCTTTTCCTTATTCAAGGTCACTAAACCCGCAACAAACTGAACCCTAAGAGGGTATTTGTGAACCCTGTCGTGGATGTAATTCAAAGATGGGGCACTGAACCTTAAGAATAGGGTATTGCATAAGACAGGACGGAAAAGGGTTTAGGGTTGGATTAGGCGAACCCGCTACGCGGCTCCGCCTAATCCAACCTAAAACCCTTTTCCTTATTCAAGGTCACTAAACCCGCAACAAACTGAACCCTAAGAGGGTATTTGTGAACCCTGTCGTGGATGTGATTCAAAGATGGGGCACTGAACCTTAAGAATAGGGTATTGCATAAGACAGGACGGAAAAGGGTTTAGGGTTGGATTAGGCGAACCCGCTACGCGGCTCCGCCTAATCCAACCTAAAACCCTTTTCCTTATTCAAGGTCACTAAACCCGCAACAAACTGAACCCTAAGAGGGTATTTGTGAACCCTGTCGTGGATGTGATTCAAAGATGGGGCACTGAACCTTAAGAATAGGGTATTGCATAAGACGGGACGGAAAGGGTTTAGGGTTGGATTAGGCGTACCCGCTACGCGGCTCCGCCTAATCCAACCCTAAACCCTTTTCCTTATTCAAGGACGGAAAAGGGTTCAGGGGTGGATTAGGCGAACCCACTACGCGGCTCCGCCTAATCCAACCTTAAACCTTTTTTATTTATTCAAGGTCACTAAACCCGCAACAAACTGAACCCTAAGAGGGTATTTGTGAACCCTGTCGTGGATGTGATTCAAAGATGGGGCACTGAACCTTAAGAGTAGGGTATTGCATAAGACGGGACGGAAAAGGGTTTAGGGTTGGATTAGGCGAACCCGCTACGCGGCTCCGCCTAATCCAACCTAAAACCCTTTTCCTTATTCAAGGTCACTAAACCCGCAACAAACTGAACCCTAAGAGGGTATTTGTGAACCCTGTAGTGGATGTGATTCAAAGATGGGGCACTGATCCTTAAGAATAGGGTATTGCATAAGACGGGACGGAAAGGGTTTAGGGTTGGATTAGGCGTACCCGCTACGCGGCTCCGCCTAATCCAACCCTAAACCCTTTTCATTATTCAAGGACGGAAAAGGGTTCAGGGGTGGATTAGGCGAACCCACTACGCGGCTCCGCCTAATCCAACCTTAAACCTTTTTTATTTATTCAAGGTCACTAAACCCGCAACAAACTGAACCCTAAGAGGGTATTTGTGAACCCTGTCGTGGATGTGATTCAAAGATGGGGCACTGAACCTTAAGAGTAGGGTATTGCATAAGACGGGACGGAAAAGGGTTTAGGGTTGGATTAGGCGAACCCGCTACGCGGCTCCGCCTAATCCAACCTAAAACCCTTTTCCTTATTCAAGGTCACTAAACCCGCAACAAACTGAACCCTAAGAGGGTATTTGTGAACCCTGTCGTGGATGTGATTCAAAAATGGGGCACTGAACCTTAAGAATAGGGTATTGCATAAGACGGGACGGAAAAGGGTTTAGGGTTGGATTAGGCGTACCCGCTACGCGGCTCCGCCTAATCCAACCCTAAACCCTTTTCCTTATTCAAGGTCACTAAACCCGCAACAAACTGAACCCTAAGAGGGTATTGGTGAACCCTGTCGTGGATGTGATTCAAAGATGGGGCACTGAACCTTAAGAATAGGGTATTGCATAAGACGGGACGGAAAAGGGTTTAGGGTTGGATTAGGCGAACCCGCTACGCGGCTCCGCCTAATCCAACCTAAAACCCTTTTCCTTATTCAAGGTCACTAAACCCGCAACAAACTGAACCCTAAGAGGGTATTGGTGAACCCTGTCGTGGATGTGATTCAAAGATGGGGCATTGAACCTTAAGAGTAGGGTACTGCATAAGACGGGACGGAAAAGGGTTTAGGGTTGGATTAGGCGTACCCGCTACGCGAATACGCCTAATCCAACCCTAAACCCTTTTCCTTATTGAAGGTCACTAAGCCCGCAACAAACTGAACCCTAAGAGGGTATCGGTGAACCCTGTCGTGGATGTGATTCAAAGATGGGGGCACTGAACCTTAAGAGTAGGGTACTGCATAAAACGGGACGGAAAAAGGTTTAGGGTTGGATTAGGCGAACCCGCTACGCGGCTCCGCCTAATCCAACCCTACGCGGCTCCGCCTAATCCAACCCTAAACCCTTTTCCTTTTTCAAGGTCACTAAACCCGCAACAAACTGAACCCTAAGAGGGTATTGGTGAACCCTGTCGTGGATGTGATTCAAAGATGGGGCGCTGAACCTTAAGAGTAGGGTATTGCATAAGACGGGACGGAAAAGGGTTTAGCGTTGGATTAGGCGAACCCGCTACGCGGCTCCGCCTAATCCAACCTAAAACCCTTTTCCTTATTCAAGGTCACTAAACCCGCAACAAACTGAACCCCAAGAGGGTATTGGTGAACCCTGTCGTGGATGTGATTCAAAGATGGGGCACTGAACCTTAAGAGTAGGGTACTGCATAAGACGGGACGAAAAAGAGTTTAGGGTTGGATTAGGCGAACCCGCTACGCGGCTCCGCCCAATCCAACCGTAAACCCTTTTCCTTATTCAAGGTCACTAAACCCGCAACAAACTGAACCCTAAGAGGGTATTGGTGAACCCTGTCGTGCATGTGATTCAAAGATGGGGCACTGAACCTTAAGAATAGGGTATTGCATAAGACGGGACGGAAAAAGGTTTAGGGTTGGATTAGGCGAACCCGCTACGGGGCTCCGCCTAATCCAACCTAAAACCCTTTTCCTTATTCAAGGTCACTAAACCCGCAACAAACTGAACCCTAAGAGGGTATTGGTGAACCCTGTCGTGGATGTGATTCAAACATGGGGCACTGAACCTTAAGAGTAGGGTACTGCATAAAACGGGACGGAAAAAGGTTTAGGGTTGGATTAGGCGAACCCGCTACGCGGCTCCGCCTAATCCAACCCTAAACCCTTTTCCTTTTTCAAGGTCACTAAACCCGCAACAAACTGAACCGTAAGAGGGTATTGGTGAACCCTGTCGTGGATGTGATTCAAATATGGGGCACTGAACCTTAAGAGTAGGGTATTGCATAAGACGGGACGGAAAAGGGTTTAGCGTTGGATTAGGCGAACCCGCTACGCGGCTCCGCCTAATCCAACCTAAAACCCTTTTCCTTATTCAAGGTCACTAAACCCGCAACAAACTGAACCCTAAGAGGGTATTTGTGAACCCTGTCGTGGATGTGATTCAAAGATGGGGCACTGAACCTTAAGAATAGGGTATTGCATAAGACAGGACGGAAAAGGGTTTAGGGTTGGATTAGGCGAACCCGCTACGCGGCTCCGCCTAATCCAACCTAAAACCCTTTTCCTTATTCAAGGTCACTAAACCCGCAACAAACTGAACCCTAAGAGGGTATTTGTGAACCCTGTCGTGGATGTGATTCAAAGATGGGGCACTGAACCTTAAGAATAGGGTATTGCATAAGATGGGACGGAAAGGGTTTAGGGTTGGATTAGGCGTACCCGCTACGCGGCTCCGCCTAATCCAACCCTAAACCCTTTTCCTTATTCAAGGACGGAAAAGGGTTCAGGGGTGGATTAGGCGAACCCACTACGCGGCTCCGCCTAATCCAACCTTAAACCTTTTTTATTTATTCAAGGTCACTAAACCCGCAACAAACTGAACCCTAAGAGGGTATTTGTGAACCCTGTCGTGGATGTGATTCAAAAATGGGGCACTGAACCTTAAGAATAGGGTATTGCATAAGACGGGACGGAAAAGGGTTTAGGGTTGGATTAGGCGTACCCGCTACGCGGCTCCGCCTAATCCAACCCTAAACCCTTTTCCTTATTCAAGGACGGAAAAGGGTTTAGGGTTGGATTAGGCGAACCCGCTACGCCGCTCCGCCTAATCCAACCCTAAACCCTTTTCCTTATTCAAGGTCACTAAACCCGCAACAAACTGAACCCTAAGAGGGTATTGGTGAACCCTGTCGTGGATGTGATTCAAAGATGGGGCACTGAACCTTAAGAATAGGGTATTGCATAAGACGGGACGGAAAAGGGTTTAGGGTTGGATTAGGCGAACCCGCTACGCGGCTCCGCCTAATCCAACCTAAAACCCTTTTCCTTATTCAAGGTCACTAAACCCGCAACAAACTGAACCCTAAGAGGGTATTGGTGAACCCTGTCGTGGATGTGATTCAAAGATGGGGCATTGAACCTTAAGAGTAGGGTACTGCATAAGACGGGACGGAAAAGGGTTTAGGGTTGGATTAGGCGTACCCGCTACGCGAATACGCCTAATCCAACCCTAAACCCTTTTCCTTATTGAAGGTCACTAAGCCCGCAACAAACTGAACCCTAAGAGGGTATCGGTGAACCCTGTCGTGGATGTGATTCAAAGATGGGGGCACTGAACCTTAAGAGTAGGGTACTGCATAAAACGGGACGGAAAAAGGTTTAGGGTTGGATTAGGCGAACCCGCTACGCGGCTCCGCCTAATCCAACCCTACGCGGCTCCGCCTAATCCAACCCTAAACCCTTTTCCTTTTTCAAGGTCACTAAACCCGCAACAAACTGAACCCTAAGAGGGTATTGGTGAACCCTGTCGTGGATGTGATTCAAAGATGGGGCGCTGAACCTTAAGAGTAGGGTATTGCATAAGACGGGACGGAAAAGGGTTTAGCGTTGGATTAGGCGAACCCGCTACGCGGCTCCGCCTAATCCAACCTAAAACCCTTTTCCTTATTCAAGGTCACTAAACCCGCAACAAACTGAACCCCAAGAGGGTATTGGTGAACCCTGTCGTGAATGTGATTCAAAGATGGGGCACTGAACCTTAAGAGTAGGGTACTGCATAAGACGGGACGAAAAAGAGTTTAGGGTTGGATTAGGCGAACCCGCTACGCGGCTCCGCCCAATCCAACCGTAAACCCTTTTCCTTATTCAAGGTCACTAAACCCGCAACAAACTGAACCCTAAGAGGGTATTGGTGAACCCTGTCGTGCATGTGATTCAAAGATGGGGCACTGAACCTTAAGAATAGGGTATTGCATAAGACGGGACGGAAAAAGGTTTAGGGTTGGATTAGGCGAACCCGCTACGGGGCTCCGCCTAATCCAACCTAAAACCCTTTTCCTTATTCAAGGTCACTAAACCCGCAACAAACTGAACCCTAAGAGGGTATTGGTGAACCCTGTCGTGGATGTGATTCAAACATGGGGCACTGAACCTTAAGAGTAGGGTACTGCATAAAACGGGACGGAAAAAGGTTTAGGGTTGGATTAGGCGAACCCGCTACGCGGCTCCGCCTAATCCAACCCTAAACCCTTTTCCTTTTTCAAGGTCACTAAACCCGCAACAAACTGAACCGTAAGAGGGTATTGGTGAACCCTGTCGTGGATGTGATTCAAATATGGGGCACTGAACCTTAAGAGTAGGGTATTGCATAAGACGGGACGGAAAAGGGTTTAGCGTTGGATTAGGCGAACCCGCTACGCGGCTCCGCCTAATCCAACCTAAAACCCTTTTCCTTATTCAAGGTCACTAAACCCGCAACAAACTGAACCCTAAGAGGGTATTTGTGAACCCTGTCGTGGATGTGATTCAAAGATGGGGCACTGAACCTTAAGAATAGGGTATTGCATAAGACAGGACGGAAAAGGGTTTAGGGTTGGATTAGGCGAACCCGCTACGCGGCTCCGCCTAATCCAACCTAAAACCCTTTTCCTTATTCAAGGTCACTAAACCCGCAACAAACTGAACCCTAAGAGGGTATTTGTGAACCCTGTCGTGGATGTGATTCAAAGATGGGGCACTGAACCTTAAGAATAGGGTATTGCATAAGACGGGACGGAAAGGGTTTAGGGTTGGATTAGGCGTACCCGCTACGCGGCTCCGCCTAATCCAACCCTAAACCCTTTTCCTTATTCAAGGACGGAAAAGGGTTTAGGGTTGGATTAGGCGAACCCGCTACGCCGCTCCGCCTAATCCAACCCTAAACCCTTTTCCTTATTCAAGGTCACTAAACCCGCAACAAACTGAACCCTAAGAGGGTATTGGTGAACCCTGTCGTGGATGTGATTCAAAGATGGCGCACTGAACCTTAAGAATAGGGTATTGCATAAGACGGGACGGAAAAGGGTTTAGGGTTGGATTAGGCGAACCCGCTACGCGGCTCCGCCTAATCCAACCTAAAACCCTTTTCCTTATTCAAGGTCACTAAACCCGCAACAAACTGAACCCTAAGAGGGTATTGGTGAACCCTGTCGTGGATGTGATTCAAAGATGGGGCATTGAACCTTAAGAGTAGGGTACTGCATAAGACGGGACGGAAAAGGGTTTAGGGTTGGATTAGGCGTACCCGCTATGCGAATCCGCCTAATCCAACCCTAAACCCTTTTCCTTATTGAAGGTCACTAAGCCCGCAACAAACTGAACCCTAAGAGGGTATTGGTGAACCCTGTCGTGGATGTGATTCAAAGATGGGGGAACTGAACCTTAAGAGTAGGGTACTGCATAAAACGGGACGGAAAAAGGTTTAGGGTTGGATTAGGCGAACCCGCTACGCGGCTCCGCCTAATCCAACCCTAAACCCTTTTCCTTTTTCAAGGTCACTAAACCCGCAACAAACTGAACCCTAAGAGGGTATTGGTGAACCCTGTCGTGGATGTGATTCAAAGATGGGGCGCTAAACCTTAAGAGTAGGGTATTGCATAAGACGGGACGGAAAAGGGTTTAGCGTTGGATTAGGCGAACCCGCTACGCGGCTCCGCCTAATCCAACCTAAAACCCTTTTCCTTATTCAAGGTCACTAAACCCGCAACAAACTGAACCCCAAGAGGGTATTGGTGAACCCTGTCGTGGATGTGATTCAAAGATGGGGCACTGAACCTTAAGAGTAGGGTACTGCATAAGACGGGACAAAAAAGAGTTTAGGGTTGGATTAGGCGAACCCGCTACGCGGCTCCGCCTAATCCAACTGTAAACCCTTTTCCTTATTCAAGGTCACTAAACCCGCAACAAACTGAACCCTAAGAGGGTATTGGTGAACCCTGTCGTGCATGTGATTCAAAGATGGGGCACTGAACCTTAAGAATAGGGTATTGCATAAGACGGGACGGAAAAAGGTTTAGGGTTGGATTAGGCGAACCCGCTACGCGGCTCCGCCTAATCCAACCTAAAACCCTTTTCCTTATTCAAGGTCACTAAACCCGCAACAAACTGAACCCTAAGAGGGTATTGGTGAACCCTGTCGTGGATGTGATTCAAAGATGGGGCACTGAACCTTAAGAGTAGGGTACTGCATAAAACGGGACGGAAAAAGGTTTAGGGTTGGATTAGGCGAACCCGCTACGCGGCTCCGCCTAATCCAACCCTAAACCCTTTTCCTTTTTCAAGGTCACTAAACCCGCAACAAACTGAACCCTAAGAGGGTATTGGTGAACCCTGTCGTGGATGTGATTCAAAGATGGGGCACTGAACCTTAAGAGTAGGGTATTGCATAAGACGGGACGGAAAAGGGTTTAGTGTTGGATTAGGCGAACCCGCTACGCGGCTCCGCCTAATCCAACCTAAAACCCTTTTCCTTATTCAAGGTCACTAAACTCGCAACAAACTGAACCCTAAGAGGGTATTTGTGAACCCTGTCGTGGATGTGATTCAAAGATGGGGCACTGAACCTTAAGAGTAGGGAATTGCATAAGACGGGACGGAAAAGGGTTTAGGGTTGGATTAGGCGAACCCGCTACGCGGCTCCGCCTAATCCAACCTAAAACCCTTTTCCTTATTCAAGGTCACTAAACCCGCAACAAACTGAACCCTAAGAGGGTATTGGTGAACCCTGTCGTGGATGTGATTCAAAGATGGGGCACTGAAATTTAACAGTAGGGTACTGCATAATACGGGACGGAAAAGGGTTTAGGGTTGGATTAGGCGAACCCGCTACGCCGCTCCGCATAATCCAACCCTAAACCCTTTTCCTTATTCAAGGTCACTAAACCCGCAACAAACTGAACCCTAAGAGGGTATTGGTGAACCCTGTCGTGGATGTGATTCAAAGATGGGGCACTGAACCTTAAGAAGAGGGTATTGCATAAGACGGGACGGAAAAGGGTTTAGGGTTGGATTAGGCGAACCCGCTACGCGGCTCCGCCTAATCCAACCTAAAACCCTTTTCCTTATTCAAGGTCACTAAACCCGCAACAAACTGAACCCTAAGAGGGTATTTGTGAACCCTGTCGTGGATGTGATTCAAAGATGGGGTACTGAACCTTAAGAATAGGGCATTGCATAAGACGGGACGGAAAAGGGTTTAGGGTTGGATTAGGCGTACCCGCTATGCGGCTCCGCCTAATCCAACCCTAAACCCTTTTCCTTATTCAAGGACGGAAAAGGGTTTAGGGTTGGATTAGGCGAACCCACTACGCGGCTCCGCCTAATCCAACCTTAAACCCTTTTCCTTATTCAAGGTCACTAGACCCGCAACAAACTGAACCCTAAGAGGGTATTGGTGAACCCTGTCGTGGATGTGATTCAAAGATGGGGCACTTAACCTTAAGAGTAGGGTATTGCATAAGACGGGACAGAAAAGGGTTTAGGGTTGGATTAGGCGAACCCGCTACGCGGCTCCGCCTAATCCAACCCTATACCCTTTTCCTTTTTCAAGGTCACTAAACCCGCAACAAACTGAACCCTAAGAGGGTATTGGTGAACCCTGTCGTGGATGTGATTCAAAGATGGGGCACTGAACCTTAAGAGTAGGGTACTGCATAAGACGGGACAGAAAAGGGTTTAGGGTTGGATTAGGCGAACCCGCTACGCGGCTCCGCCTAATCCAACCCTATACCCTTTTCCTTTTTCAAGGTCACTAAACCCGCAACAAACTGAACCCTAAGAGGGTATTGGTGAACCCTGTCGTGGATGTGATTCAAAGATGGGGCACTTAACCTTAAGAGTAGGGTATTGCATAAAACGGGACGGAAAAAGGTTTAGGGTTGGATTAGGCGAACCCGCTACGCCGCTCCACCTAATCCAACCCTATACCCTTTTCCTTTTTCAAGGTCACTAAACCCGCAACAAACTGAACCCTAAGAGGGTATTGGTGAACCCTGTCGTGGATGTGATTCAAAGATGGGGCACTGAACCTTAAGAGTAGGGTGCTGCATAAGACGGGACAGAAAAGGGTTTAGGGTTGGATTAGGCGTACCCGCTACGCGAATCCGCCTAATCCAACCCTAAACCCTTTTCCTTATTGAAGGTCACTAAACCCGCAACAAACTGAACCCTAAGAGGGTATTGGTGAACCCTGTCGTGGATGTGATTCAAAGATGGGGCACTGAACCTTAACAGTAGGGTACTGCATAATACGGGACGGAAAAGGGTTTAGGGTTGGATTAGGCGAACCCGCTACGCCGCTCCGCATAATCCAACCCTAAACCCTTTTCCTTATTCAAGGTCACTAAACCCGCAACAAACTGAACCCTAAGAGGGTATTGGTGAACCCTGTCGTGGATGTGATTCAAAGATGGGGCACTGAACCTTAAGAAGAGGGTATTGCATAAGACGGGACGGAAAAGGGTTTAGGGTTGGATTAGGCGAACCCACTACGCGGCTCCGCCTAATCCAACCTAAAACCCTTTTCCTTATTCAAGGTCACAAAACCCGCAACAAACTGAACCCTAAGAGGGTATTTGTGAACCCTGTCGTGGATGTGATTCAAAGATGGGGCACTGAACCTTAAGAATAGGGCATTGCATAAGACGGGACGGAAAAGGGTTTAGGGTTGGATTAGGCGTACCCGCTATGCGGCTCCGCCTAATCCAACCCTAAACCCTTTTCCTTATTCAAGAACGGAAAAGGGTTTAGGGTTGGATTAGGCGTACCCGCTACGCGAATCCGCCTAATCCAACCCTAAACCCTTTTCCTTATTGAAGGTCACTAAACCCGCAACAAACTGAACCCTAAGAGGGTATTGGTGAACCCTGTCGTGGATGTGATTCAAAGATGGGGCACTGAACCTTAAGAGTAGGGTATTGCATAAGACGGGACGGAAAAGGGTTTAGGGTTGGATTAGGCGAACTCGCTACGCGGCTCCGCCTAATCCCACCTAAAACCCTTTTCCTTATTCAAGGTCACTAAACCCGCAACAAACTGAACCCTAAGAGGGTATTGGTGAACCCTGTCGTGGATGTGATTCAAAGATGGGGCACTGAACCTTAAGAGTAGGGTACTGCATAAGACGGGACGGAAAAGGGTTTAGGTTTGGATTAGGCGTACCCGCTACGCGGCTCCACCTAATCCAACCCTAAACCGTTTTCCTTTTTCAAGGTCACTAAACCCGCAACAAACTGAACCCTAAGAGGGTATTGGTGAACCCTGTCGTGGATGTGATTCTAAGATGGGGCTCTGAACCTTAAGATTAGGGTATTGCATAAGACGGGACGGAAAAGGGTTTAGCGTTGGATTAGGCGAACCCGCTACGCGGCTCAGCCTAATCCAACCTAAAACCCTTTTCCTTATTCAAGGTCACTAAACCCGCAACAAACTGAACCCCAAGAGGGTATTGGTGAAATCTGTCGTGGATGTGATTCAAAGATGGGGCACTGATCCTTAAGAGTAGGGTACTGCATAAGACGAGACGGAAAAAATTTTATAGTTGGATTAGGCGAACCCGCTACGCGGCTCCGCCTAATCCAACCGTAAACCCTTTTCCTTATTCAAGGTCACTAAACCCGCAACAAACTGAACCCTAAGAGGGTATTGGTGAACCCTGTCGTGCATGTGATTCAAAGATGGGGCACTGAACCTTAAGAATAGGGTATTGCATAAGACGGGACGGAAAAAGGTTTAGGGTTGGATTAGGCGAACCCGCTACGCGGCTCCGCCTAATCCAACCTAAAACCCTTTTCCTTATTCAAGGTCACTAAACCCGCAACAAACTGAACCCTAAGAGGGTATTGGTGAACCCTGTCGTGGATGTGATTCAAATATGGGGCACTGAACCTTAAGAGTAGGGTACTGCATAAAACGGGACGGAAAAAGGTTTAGGGTTGGATTAGGCGAACCCGCTACGCGGCTCCGCCTAATCCAACCTAAAACCCTTTTCCTTATTCAAGGTCACTAAACCCGCAACAAACTGAACCCCAAGAGGGTATTGTTGAACTCTGTCGTGGATGTGATTCAAAGATGGGGCACTGAACCTTAAGAGTAAGGTACTGCATAAGACGGGACGGAAAAGAGTTTAGGGTTGGATTAGGCGAACCCGCTACGCGGCTCCGCCTAATCCAACCGTAAACCTTTTTCCTTATTCAAGGTCACTAAACCCGCAACAAACTGAACCCTAAGAGGGTATTGGTGAACCCTGTCGTGCATGTGATTCAAAGATGGGGCACTGAACCTTAAGAATAGGGTATTGCATAAGACGGGACGGAAAAAGGTTTAGGGTTGGATTAGGCGAACCCGCTACGCGGCTCCGCCTAATCCAACCTAAAACCCTTTTCCTTATTCAAGGTCACTAAACCCGCAACAAACTGAACCCTAAGAGGGTATTGGTGAACCCTGTCGTGGATGTGATTCAAAGATGGAGCACTGAACCTTAAGAGTAGGGTACTGCATAAAACGGGACGGAAAAAGGTTTAGGGTTGGATTAGGCGAACCCGCTACGCGGTTCCGCCTAATCCAACCCTAAACCCTTTTCCTTTTTCAAGGTCACTAAACCCGCAACAAACTGAACCCTAAGAGGGTATTGGTGAACCCTGTCGTGGATGTGATTCAAAGATGGGGCACTGAACCTTAAGAGTAGGGTATTGCATAAGACGGGACGGAAAAGGGTTTAGCGTTGGATTAGGCGAACCCGCTACGCGGCTCCGCCTAATCCAACCTAAAACCCTTTTCCTTATTCAAGGTCACTAAACCCGCAACAAACTGAACCCTAAGAGGGTATTTGTGAACCCTGTCGTGGATGTGATTCAAAGATGGGGCACTGAACCTTAAGAGTAGGGTATTGCATAAGACGGGACGGAAAAGGGTTTAGGGTTGGATTAGGCGAACCCGCTACGCGGCTCCGCATAATCCAACCCTAAACCCTTTTCCTTATTCAAGGTCACTAAACCCGCAACAAACTGAACCCTAAGAGGGTATTGGTGAACCCTGTCGTGGATGTGATTCAAAGATGGGGCACTGAACCTTAAGAAGAGGGTATTGCATAAGACGGGACGGAAAAGGGTTTAGGGTTGGATTAGGCGAACCCACTACGCGGCTCCGCCTAATCCAACCTAAAACCCTTTTCCTTATTCAAGGTCACAAAACCCGCAACAAACTGAACCCTAAGAGGGTATTTGTGAACCCTGTCGTGGATGTGATTCAAAGATGGGGCACTGAACCTTAAGAATAGGGCATTGCATAAGACGGGACGGAAAAGGGTTTAGGGTTGGATTAGGCGTACCCGCTATGCGGCTCCGCCTAATCCAACCCTAAACCCTTTTCCTTATTCAAGAACGGAAAAGGGTTTAGGGTTGGATTAGGCGTACCCGCTACGCGAATCCGCCTAATCCAACCCTAAACCCTTTTCCTTATTGAAGGTCACTAAACCCGCAACAAACTGAACCCTAAGAGGGTATTGGTGAACCCTGTCGTGGATGTGATTCAAAGATGGGGCACTGAACCTTAAGAGTAGGGTATTGCATAAGACGGGACGGAAAAGGGTTTAGGGTTGGATTAGGCGAACTCGCTACGCGGCTCCGCCTAATCCCACCTAAAACCCTTTTCCTTATTCAAGGTCACTAAACCCGCAACAAACTGAACCCTAAGAGGGTATTGGTGAACCCTGTCGTGGATGTGATTCAAAGATGGGGCACTGAACCTTAAGAGTAGGGTACTGCATAAGACGGGACGGAAAAGGGTTTAGGTTTGGATTAGGCGTACCCGCTACGCGGCTCCACCTAATCCAACCCTAAACCGTTTTCCTTTTTCAAGGTCACTAAACCCGCAACAAACTGAACCCTAAGAGGGTATTGGTGAACCCTGTCGTGGATGTGATTCTAAGATGGGGCTCTGAACCTTAAGATTAGGGTATTGCATAAGACGGGACGGAAAAGGGTTTAGCGTTGGATTAGGCGAACCCGCTACGCGGCTCAGCCTAATCCAACCTAAAACCCTTTTCCTTATTCAAGGTCACTAAACCCGCAACAAACTGAACCCCAAGAGGGTATTGGTGAAATCTGTCGTGGATGTGATTCAAAGATGGGGCACTGATCCTTAAGAGTAGGGTACTGCATAAGACGAGACGGAAAAGATTTTATAGTTGGATTAGGCGAACCCGCTACGCGGCTCCGCCTAATCCAACCGTAAACCCTTTTCCTTATTCAAGGTCACTAAACCCGCAACAAACTGAACCCTAAGAGGGTATTGGTGAACCCTGTCGTGCATGTGATTCAAAGATGGGGCACTGAACCTTAAGAATAGGGTATTGCATAAGACGGGACGGAAAAAGGTTTAGGGTTGGATTAGGCGAACCCGCTACGCGGCTCCGCCTAATCCAACCTAAAACCCTTTTCCTTATTCAAGGTCACTAAACCCGCAACAAACTGAACCCTAAGAGGGTATTGGTGAACCCTGTCGTGGATGTGATTCAAATATGGGGCACTGAACCTTAAGAGTAGGGTACTGCATAAAACGGGACGGAAAAAGGTTTAGGGTTGGATTAGGCGAACCCGCTACGCGGCTCCGCCTAATCCAACCTAAAACCCTTTTCCTTATTCAAGGTCACTAAACCCGCAACAAACTGAACCCCAAGAGGGTATTGGTGAACTCTGTCGTGGATGTGATTCAAAGATGGGGCACTGAACCTTAAGTGTAGGGTACTGCATAAGACGGGACGGAAAAGAGTTTAGGGTTGGATTAGGCGAACCCGCTACGCGGCTCCGCCTAATCCAATCGTAAACCTTTTTCCTTATTCAAGGTCACTAAACCCGCAACAAACTGAACCCTAAGAGGGTATTGGTGAACCCTGTCGTGCATGTGATTCAAAGATGGGGCACTGAACCTTAAGAATAGGGTATTGCATAAGACGGGACGGAAAAAGGTTTAGGGTTGGATTAGGCGAACCCGCTACGCGGCTCCGCCTAATCCAACCTAAAACCCTTTTCCTTATTCAAGGTCACTAAACCCGAAACAAACTGAACCCTAAGAGGGTATTGGTGAACCCTGTCGTGGATGTGATTCAAAGATGGAGCACTGAACCTTAAGAGTAGGGTACTGCATAAAACGGGACGGAAAAAGGTTTAGGGTTGGATTAGGCGAACCCGCTACGCGGCTCCGCCTAATCCAACCCTAAACCCTTTTCCTTTTTCAAGGTCACTAAACCCGCAACAAACTGAACCCTAAGAGGGTATTGGTGAACCCTGTCGTGGATGTGATTCAAAGATGGGGCACTGAACCTTAAGAGTAGGGTATTGCATAAGACGGGACGGAAAAGGGTTTAGCGTTGGATTAGGCGAACCCGCTACGCGGCTCCGCCTAATCCAACCTAAAACCCTTTTCCTTATTCAAGGTCACTAAACCCGCAACAAACTGAACCCTAAGAGGGTATTTGTGAACCCTGTCGTGGATGTGATTCAAAGATGGGGCACTGAACCTTAAGAGTAGGGTATTGCATAAGACGGGACGGAAAAGGGTTTAGGGTTGGATTAGGCGAACCCGCTACGCGGCTCCGCATAATCCAACCCTAAACCCTTTTCCTTATTCAAGGTCACTAAACCCGCAACAAACTGAACCCTAAGAGGGTATTGGTGAACCCTGTCGTGGATGTGATTCAAAGATGGGGCACTGAACCTTAAGAAGAGGGTATTGCATAAGACGGGACGGAAAAGGGTTTAGGGTTGGATTAGGCGAACCCACTACGCGGCTCCGCCTAATCCAACCTAAAACCCTTTTCCTTATTCAAGGTCACAAAACCCGCAACAAACTGAACCCTAAGAGGGTATTTGTGAACCCTGTCGTGGATGTGATTCAAAGATGGGGCACTGAACCTTAAGAATAGGGCATTGCATAAGACGGGACGGAAAAGGGTTTAGGGTTGGATTAGGCGTACCCGCTATGCGGCTCCGCCTAATCCAACCCTAAACCCTTTTCCTTATTCAAGAACGGAAAAGGGTTTAGGGTTGGATTAGGCGTACCCGCTACGCGAATCCGCCTAATCCAACCCTAAACCCTTTTCCTTATTGAAGGTCACTAAACCCGCAACAAACTGAACCCTAAGAGGGTATTGGTGAACCCTGTCGTGGATGTGATTCAAAGATGGGGCACTGAACCTTAAGAGTAGGGTATTGCATAAGACGGGACGGAAAAGGGTTTAGGGTTGGATTAGGCGAACTCGCTACGCGGCTCCGCCTAATCCCACCTAAAACCCTTTTCCTTATTCAAGGTCACTAAACCCGCAACAAACTGAACCCTAAGAGGGTATTGGTGAACCCTGTCGTGGATGTGATTCAAAGATGGGGCACTGAACCTTAAGAGTAGGGTACTGCATAAGACGGGACGGAAAAGGGTTTAGGTTTGGATTAGGCGTACCCGCTACGCGGCTCCACCTAATCCAACCCTAAACCCTTTTCCTTTTTCAAGGTCACTAAACCCGCAACAAACTGAACCCTAAGAGGGTATTGGTGAACCCTGTCGTGGATGTGATTCTAAGATGGGGCTCTGAACCTTAAGATTAGGGTATTGCATAAGACGGGACGGAAAAGGGTTTAGCGTTGGATTAGGCGAACCCGCTACGCGGCTCAGCCTAATCCAACCTAAAACCCTTTTCCTTATTCAAGGTCACTAAACCCGCAACAAACTGAACCCCAAGAGGGTATTGGTGAAATCTGTCGTGGATGTGATTCAAAGATGGGGCACTGATCCTTAAGAGTAGGGTACTGCATAAGACGAGACGGAAAAGATTTTATAGTTGGATTAGGCGAACCCGCTACGCGGCTCCGCCTAATCCAACCGTAAACCCTTTTCCTTATTCAAGGTCACTAAACCCGCAACAAACTGAACCCTAAGAGGGTATTGGTGAACCCTGTCGTGCATGTGATTCAAAGATGGGGCACTGAACCTTAAGAATAGGGTATTGCATAAGACGGGACGGAAAAAGGTTTAGGGTTGGATTAGGCGAACCCGCTACGCGGCTCCGCCTAATCCAACCTAAAACCCTTTTCCTTATTCAAGGTCACTAAACCCGCAACAAACTGAACCCTAAGAGGGTATTGGTGAACCCTGTCGTGGATGTGATTCAAATATGGGGCACTGAACCTTAAGAGTAGGGTACTGCATAAAACGGGACGGAAAAAGGTTTAGGGTTGGATTAGGCGAACCCGCTACGCGGCTCCGCCTAATCCAACCTAAAACCCTTTTCCTTATTCAAGGTCACTAAACCCGCAACAAACTGAACCCCAAGAGGGTATTGGTGAACTCTGTCGTGGATGTGATTCAAAGATGGGGCACTGAACCTTAAGTGTAGGGTACTGCATAAGACGGGACGGAAAAGAGTTTAGGGTTGGATTAGGCGAACCCGCTACGCGGCTCCGCCTAATCCAATCGTAAACCTTTTTCCTTATTCAAGGTCACTAAACCCGCAACAAACTGAACCCTAAGAGGGTATTGGTGAACCCTGTCGTGCATGTGATTCAAAGATGGGGCACTGAACCTTAAGAATAGGGTATTGCATAAGACGGGACGGAAAAAGGTTTAGGGTTGGATTAGGCGAACCCGCTACGCGGCTCCGCCTAATCCAACCTAAAACCCTTTTCCTTATTCAAGGTCACTAAACCCGAAACAAACTGAACCCTAAGAGGGTATTGGTGAACCCTGTCGTGGATGTGATTCAAAGATGGAGCACTGAACCTTAAGAGTAGGGTACTGCATAAAACGGGACGGAAAAAGGTTTAGGGTTGGATTAGGCGAACCCGCTACGCGGCTCCGCCTAATCCAACCCTAAACCCTTTTCCTTTTTCAAGGTCACTAAACCCGCAACAAACTGAACCCTAAGAGGGTATTGGTGAACCCTGTCGTGGATGTGATTCAAAGATGGGGCACTGAACCTTAAGAGTAGGGTATTGCATAAGACGGGACGGAAAAGGGTTTAGCGTTGGATTAGGCGAACCCGCTACGCGGCTCCGCCTAATCCAACCTAAAACCCTTTTCCTTATTCAAGGTCACTAAACCCGCAACAAACTGAACCCTAAGAGGGTATTTGTGAACCCTGTCGTGGATGTGATTCAAAGATGGGGCACTGAACCTTAAGAGTAGGGTATTGCATAAGACGGGACGGAAAAGGGTTTAGGGTTAGATTAGGCGAACCCGCTACGCGGCTCCGCCTAATCCAACCTAAAACCCTTTTCCTTATTCAAGGTCACTAAACCCGCAACAAACTGAACCCTAAGAGGGTATTGGTGAACCCTGTCGTGGATGTGATTCAAAGATGGGGCACTGAACCTTAAGAGTAGGGTAGTGCATAAGGTGGGACGGAAAAGGGTTTAGGGTTGGATTAGGCGAACCCGCTATGCCGCTCCGCCTAATCCAACCCTAAACCTTTTTCCTTATTCAAGGTCACTAAACCCGCAACAAACTGAACCCTAAGAGGGTATTTGTGAACCCTGTCGTGGATGTGATTCAAAGATGGGGCACTGAACCTTAAGAATAGGGTATTGCATAAGACGGGACGGAAAGGGTTTAGGGTTGGATTAGGCGTACCCGCTACGCGGCTCCCCCTAATCCAACCCTAAACCCTTTTCCTTATTCAAGGACGGAAAAGGGTTCAGGGGTGGATTAGGCGAACCCACTACGCGGCTCCGCCTAATCCAACCTTAAACCTTTTTTATTTATTCAAGGTCACTAAACCCGCAACAAACTGAACCCTAAGAGGGTATTTGTGAACCCTGTCGTGGATGTGATTCAAAGATAGGGCACTGAACCTTAAGAGTAGGGTATTGCATAAGACGGGACGGAAAAGGGTTTAGGGTTGGATTAGGCGAACCCGCTACGCGGCTCCGCCTAATCCAACCGAAAACCCTTTTCCTTATTCAAGGTCACTAAACCCGAAACAAACTGAACCCTAAGAGGGTATTGGTGAACCCTGTCGTGGATGTGATTCAAAGATGGAGCACTGAACCTTAAGAGTAGGGTACTGCATAAAACGGGACGGAAAAAGGTTTAGGGTTGGATTAGGCGAACCCGCTACGCGGCTCCGCCTAATCCAACCCTAAACCCTTTTCCTTTTTCAAGGTCACTAAACCCGCAACAAACTGAACCCTAAGAGGGTATTGGTGAACCCTGTCGTGGATGTGATTCAAAGATGGGGCATTGAACCTTAAGAGTAGGGTACTGCATAAGACGGGACGGAAAAGGGTTTAGGGTTGGATTAGGCGTACCCGCTACGCGAATCCGCCTAATCCAACCCTAAACCCTTTTCCTTATTGAAGGTCACTAAGCCCGCAACAAACTGAACCCTAAGAGGGTATTGGTGAACCCTGTCGTGGATGTGATTCAAAGATGGGGGCACTGAACCTTAAGAGTAGGGTACTGCATAAAACGGGACGGAAAAAGGTTTAGGGTTGGATTAGGCGAACCCGCTACGCGGCTCCGCCTAATCCAACCCTAAACCCTTTTCCTTTTTCAAGGTCACTAAACCCGCAACAAACTGAACCCTAAGAGGGTATTGGTGAACCCTGTCGTGGATGTGATTCAAAGATGGGGCACTGAACCTTAAGAGTAGGGTATTGCATAAGACGGGACGGAAAAGGGTTTAGCGTTGGATTAGGCGAACCCGCTACGCGGCTCCGCCTAATCCAACCTAAAACCCTTTTCCTTATTCAAGGTCACTAAACCCGCAACAAACTGAACCCCAAGAGGGTATTGGTGAACCCTGTCGTGGATGTGATTCAAAGATGGGGCACTGAACCTTAAGAGTAGGGTACTGCATAAGACGGGACGAAAAAGAGTTTAGGGTTGGATTAGGCGAACCCGCTACGCGGCTCCGCCTAATCCAACCGTAAACCCTTTTCCTTATTCAAGGTCACTAAACCCGCAACAAACTGAACCCTAAGAGGGTATTGGTGAACCCTGTCGTGCATGTGATTCAAAGATGGGGCACTGAACCTTAAGAATAGGGTATTGCATAAGACGGGACGGAAAAAGGTTTAGGGTTGGATTAGGCGAACCCGCTACGCGGCTCCGCCTAATCCAACCTAAAACCCTTTTCCTTATTCAAGGTCACTAAACCCGCAACAAACTGAACCCTAAGAGGGTATTGGTGAACCCTGTCGTGGATGTGATTCAAAGATGGGGCACTGAACCTTAAGAGTAGGGTACTGCATAAAACGGGACGGAAAAAGGTTTAGGGTTGGATTAGGCGAACCCGCTACGCGGCTCCGCCTAATCCAACCCTAAACCCTTTTCCTTTTTCAAGGTCACTAAACCCGCAACAAACTGAACCCTAAGAGGGTATTGGTGAACCCTGTCGTGGATGTGATTCAAAGATGGGGCACTGAACCTTAAGAGTAGGGTATTGCATAAGACGGGACGAAAAAGGGTTTAGCGTTGGATTAGGCGAACCCGCTACGCGGCTCCGCCTAATCCAACCTAAAACCCTTTTCCTTATTCAAGGTCACTAAACTCGCAACAAACTGAACCCTAAGAGGGTATTTGTGAACCCTGTCGTGGATGTGATTCAAAGATGGGGCACTGAACCTTAAGAGTAGGGTATTGCATAAGACGGGACGGAAAAGGGTTTAGGGTTGGATTAGGCGAACCCGCTACGCGGCTCCGCCTAATCCAACCTAAAACCCTTTTCCTTATTCAAGGTCACTAAACCCGCAACAAACTGAACCCTAAGAGGGTATTGGTGAACCCTGTCGTGGATGTGATTCAAAGATGGGGCACTGAACCTTAACAGTGGGGTACTGCATAATACGGGACGGAAAAGGGTTTAGGGTTAGATTAGGCGAACCCGCTACGCCGCTCCGCATAATCCAACCCTAAACCCTTTTCCTTATTTAAGGTCACTAAACCCGCAACAAACTGAACCCTAAGAGGGTATTGGTGAACCCTGTCGTGGATGTGATTCAAAGATGGGGCACTGAACCTTAAGAAGAGGGTATTGCATAAGACGGGACGGAAAAGGGTTTAGGGTTGGATTAGGCGAACCCGCTACGCGGCTCCGCCTAATCCAACCTAAAACCCTTTTCCTTATTCAAGGTCACTAAACCCGCAACAAACTGAACCCTAAGAGGGTATTGGTGAACCCTGTCGTGGATGTGATTCAAAGATGGGGCACTGAACCTTAAGAGTAGGGTACTGCATAAAACGGGACGGAAAAAGGTTTAGGGTTGGATTAGGCGAACCCGCTACGCGGCTCCGCCTAATCCAACCCTAAACCCTTTTCCTTTTTCAAGGTCACTAAACCCGCAACAAACTGAACCCTAAGAGGGTATTGGTGAACCCTGTCGTGGATGTGATTCAAAGATGGGGCACTGAACCTTAAGAGTAGGGTATTGCATAAGACGGGACGAAAAAGGGTTTAGCGTTGGATTAGGCGAACCCGCTACGCGGCTCCGCCTAATCCAACCTAAAACCCTTTTCCTTATTCAAGGTCACTAAACTCGCAACAAACTGAACCCTAAGAGGGTATTTGTGAACCCTGTCGTGGATGTGATTCAAAGATGGGGCACTGAACCTTAAGAGTAGGGTATTGCATAAGACGGGACGGAAAAGGGTTTAGGGTTGGATTAGGCGAACCCGCTACGCGGCTCCGCCTAATCCAACCGAAAACCCTTTTCCTTATTCAAGGTCACTAAACCCGCAACAAACTGAACCCTAAGAGGGTATTGGTGAACCCTGTCGTGGATATGATTCAAAGATGGGGCACTGAACCTTAACAGTGGGGTACTGCATAATACGGGACGGAAAAGGGTTTAGGGTTAGATTAGGCGAACCCGCTACGCCGCTCCGCATAATCCAACCCTAAACCCTTTTCCTTATTCAAGGTCACTAAACCCGCAACAAACTGAACCCTAAAAGGGTATTGGTGAACCCTGTCGTGGATGTGATTCAAAGATGGGGCACTGAACCTTAAGAAGAGGGTATTGCATAAGACGGGACGGAAAAGGGTTTAGGGTTGGATTAGGCGAACCCGCTACGCGGCTCCGCCTAATCCAACCTAAAACCCTTTTCCTTATTCAAGGTCACTAAACCCGCAACAAACTGAACCCTAAGAGGGTATTTGTGAACCCTGTCGTGGATGTGATTCAAAGATGGGGCACTGAACCTTAAGAATAGGGCATTGCATAAGACGGGACGGAAAAGGGTTTAGGGTTGGATTAGGCGTACCCGCTATGCGGCTCCGCCTAATCCAACCCTAAACCCTTTTCCTTATTCAAGGACGGAAAAGGGTTTAGGGTTGGATTAGGCGAACCCACTACGCGGCTCCGCCTAATCCAACCTTAAACCCTTTTCCTTATTCAAGGTCACTAGACCCGCAACAAACTGAACCCTAAGAGGGTATTGGTGAACCCTGTCGTGGATGTGATTCAAAGATGGGGCACTTAACCTTAAGAGTAGGGTATTGCATAAGACGGGACGGAAAAGGGTTTAGGGTTGGATTAGGCGAACCCGCTACGCGGCTCCGCCTAATCCAACCTAAAACCCTTTTCCTTATTCAAGGTCACTAAACCCGCAACAAACTGAACCCGAAGAGGGTATTGGTGAACCCTGTCGTGGATGTGATTCAAAGATGGGGTACTGAACCTTAAGAGTAGGGTACTGCATAAGACGGGACGGAAAAGGGTTTAGGGTTGGATTAGGCGTACCCGCTACGCGAATCCGCCTAATCCAACCCTAAACCCTTTTCCTTATTGAAGGTCACTAAACCCGCAACAAACTGAAACCTAAGAGGGTATTGGTGAACCCTGTCGTGGATGTGATTCAAAGATGGGGCACTGAACCTTAAGAGTAGGGTACTGCATAAAACGGGACGGAAAAAGGTTTAGGGTTGGATTAGGCGAACCCGCTACGCCGCTCCACTTAATCCAACCCTAAACCCTTATCCTTTTTCAAGGTCACTAAACCCGCAACAAACTGAACCCTAAGAGGGTATTTGTGAACCCTGTCGTGGATGTGATTCAAAGATGGGGCACTGAACCTTAAGAGTAGGGTATTGCATAAGACGGGACGGAAAAGGGTTTAGGGTTGGATTAGGCGAACCCGCTACGCGGCTCCGCCTAATCCCACCTAAAACCCTTTTCCTTATTCAAGGTCACTAAACCCGCAACAAACTGAACCCTAAGAGGGTATTGGTGAACCCTGTCGTGGATGTGATTCAAAGATGGGGCACTAAACCTTAAGAGTAGGGTACTGCATAAGACGGGACGGAAAAGGGTTTAGGGTTGGATTAGGCGTACCCGCTACGCGGCTCCGCCTAATCCAACCCTAAACCCTTTTCCTTTTTCAAGGTCACTAAACCCGCAACAAACTGAACCCTAAGAGGGTATTGGTGAACCCTGTCGTGGATGTGATTCAAAGATGGGGCACTGAACCTTAAGAGTAGGGTATTGCATAAGACGGGACGAAAAAGGGTTTAGCGTTGGATTAGGCGAACCCGCTACGCGGCTCCGCCTAATCCAACCTAAAACCCTTTTCCTTATTCAAGGTCACTAAACTCGCAACAAACTGAACCCTAAGAGGGTATTTGTGAACCCTGTCGTGGATGTGATTCAAAGATGGGGCACTGAACCTTAAGAGTAGGGTATTGCATAAGACGGGACGGAAAAGGGTTTAGGGTTGGATTAGGCGAACCCGCTACGCGGCTCCGCCTAATCCAACCTAAAACCCTTTTCCTTATTCAAGGTCACTAAACCCGCAACAAACTGAACCCTAAGAGGGTATTGGTGAACCCTGTCGTGGATGTGATTCAAAGATGGGGCACTGAACCTTAACAGTGGGGTACTGCATAATACGGGACGGAAAAGGGTTTAGGGTTAGATTAGGCGAACCCGCTACGCCGCTCCGCATAATCCAACCCTAAACCCTTTTCCTTATTTAAGGTCACTAAACCCGCAACAAACTGAACCCTAAGAGGGTATTGGTGAACCCTGTCGTGGATGTGATTCAAAGATGGGGCACTGAACCTTAAGAAGAGGGTATTGCATAAGACGGGACGGAAAAGGGTTTAGGGTTGGATTAGGCGAACCCGCTACGCGGCTCCGCCTAATCCAACCTAAAACCCTTTTCCTTATTCAAGGTCACTAAACCCGCAACAAACTGAACCCTAAGAGGGTATTGGTGAACCCTGTCGTGGATGTGATTCAAAGATGGGGCACTGAACCTTAAGAGTAGGGTACTGCATAAAACGGGACGGAAAAAGGTTTAGGGTTGGATTAGGCGAACCCGCTACGCGGCTCCGCCTAATCCAACCCTAAACCCTTTTCCTTTTTCAAGGTCACTAAACCCGCAACAAACTGAACCCTAAGAGGGTATTGGTGAACCCTGTCGTGGATGTGATTCAAAGATGGGGCACTGAACCTTAAGAGTAGGGTATTGCATAAGACGGGACGAAAAAGGGTTTAGCGTTGGATTAGGCGAACCCGCTACGCGGCTCCGCCTAATCCAACCTAAAACCCTTTTCCTTATTCAAGGTCACTAAACTCGCAACAAACTGAACCCTAAGAGGGTATTTGTGAACCCTGTCGTGGATGTGATTCAAAGATGGGGCACTGAACCTTAAGAGTAGGGTATTGCATAAGACGGGACGGAAAAGGGTTTAGGGTTGGATTAGGCGAACCCGCTACGCGGCTCCGCCTAATCCAACCGAAAACCCTTTTCCTTATTCAAGGTCACTAAACCCGCAACAAACTGAACCCTAAGAGGGTATTGGTGAACCCTGTCGTGGATATGATTCAAAGATGGGGCACTGAACCTTAACAGTGGGGTACTGCATAATACGGGACGGAAAAGGGTTTAGGGTTAGATTAGGCGAACCCGCTACGCCGCTCCGCATAATCCAACCCTAAACCCTTTTCCTTATTCAAGGTCACTAAACCCGCAACAAACTGAACCCTAAAAGGGTATTGGTGAACCCTGTCGTGGATGTGATTCAAAGATGGGGCACTGAACCTTAAGAAGAGGGTATTGCATAAGACGGGACGGAAAAGGGTTTAGGGTTGGATTAGGCGAACCCGCTACGCGGCTCCGCCTAATCCAACCTAAAACCCTTTTCCTTATTCAAGGTCACTAAACCCGCAACAAACTGAACCCTAAGAGGGTATTTGTGAACCCTGTCGTGGATGTGATTCAAAGATGGGGCACTGAACCTTAAGAATAGGGCATTGCATAAGACGGGACGGAAAAGGGTTTAGGGTTGGATTAGGCGTACCCGCTATGCGGCTCCGCCTAATCCAACCCTAAACCCTTTTCCTTATTCAAGGACGGAAAAGGGTTTAGGGTTGGATTAGGCGAACCCACTACGCGGCTCCGCCTAATCCAACCTTAAACCCTTTTCCTTATTCAAGGTCACTAGACCCGCAACAAACTGAACCCTAAGAGGGTATTGGTGAACCCTGTCGTGGATGTGATTCAAAGATGGGGCACTTAACCTTAAGAGTAGGGTATTGCATAAGACGGGACGGAAAAGGGTTTAGGGTTGGATTAGGCGAACCCGCTACGCGGCTCCGCCTAATCCAACCTAAAACCCTTTTCCTTATTCAAGGTCACTAAACCCGCAACAAACTGAACCCGAAGAGGGTATTGGTGAACCCTGTCGTGGATGTGATTCAAAGATGGGGTACTGAACCTTAAGAGTAGGGTACTGCATAAGACGGGACGGAAAAGGGTTTAGGGTTGGATTAGGCGTACCCGCTACGCGAATCCGCCTAATCCAACCCTAAACCCTTTTCCTTATTGAAGGTCACTAAACCCGCAACAAACTGAAACCTAAGAGGGTATTGGTGAACCCTGTCGTGGATGTGATTCAAAGATGGGGCACTGAACCTTAAGAGTAGGGTACTGCATAAAACGGGACGGAAAAAGGTTTAGGGTTGGATTAGGCGAACCCGCTACGCCGCTCCACTTAATCCAACCCTAAACCCTTATCCTTTTTCAAGGTCACTAAACCCGCAACAAACTGAACCCTAAGAGGGTATTTGTGAACCCTGTCGTGGATGTGATTCAAAGATGGGGCACTGAACCTTAAGAGTAGGGTATTGCATAAGACGGGACGGAAAAGGGTTTAGGGTTGGATTAGGCGAACCCGCTACGCGGCTCCGCCTAATCCCACCTAAAACCCTTTTCCTTATTCAAGGTCACTAAACCCGCAACAAACTGAACCCTAAGAGGGTATTGGTGAACCCTGTCGTGGATGTGATTCAAAGATGGGGCACTAAACCTTAAGAGTAGGGTACTGCATAAGACGGGACGGAAAAGGGTTTAGGGTTGGATTAGGCGTACCCGCTACGCGAATCCGCCTAATCCAACCCTAAACCCTTTTCCTTATTGAAGGTCACTAAACCCGCAACAAACTGAACCCTAAGAGGGTATTGGTGAACCCTGTCGTGGATGTGATTCAAAGATGGGGCACTGAACCTTAAGAGTAGGGTATTGCATAAGACGGGATGGAAAAGGATTTAGGGTTGGATTAGGCGTACCCGCTACGCGGCTCCGCCTAATCCAACCTAAAACCCTTTTCCTTATTCAAGGTCACTAAACCCGCAACAAACTGAACCCTAAGAGGGTATTGGTGAACCCTGTCGTGGATGTGATTCAAAGATGGGGCACTGAACCTTAAGAGTAGGGTACTGTATAAGACGGGACAAAAAAGGGTTTAGGGTTGGATTAGGCGTACCCGCTACGCGAATCCGCCTAATCCAACCCTAAACCCTTTTCCTTATTGAAGGTCACTAAACCCGCAACAAACTGAACCCTAAGAGGGTATTGGTGAACCCTGTCGTGGATGTGATTCAAAGATGGGGCACTGAACCTTAACAGTGGGGTACTGCATAATACGGGACGGAAAAGGGTTTAGGGTTAGATTAGGCGAACCCGCTACGCCGCTCCGCATAATCCAACCATAAACCCTTTTCCTTATTCAAGGTCACTAAACCCGCAACAAACTGAACCCTAAGAGGGTATTGGTGAACCCTGTCGTGGATGTGATTCAAAGATGGGGCACTGAACCTTAAGAAGAGGGTATTGCATAAGACGGGACGGAAAAGGGTTTAGGGTTGGATTAGGCGAACCCGCTACGCGGCTCCGCCTAATCCAACCTAAAACCCTTTTCCTTATTCAAGGTCACTAAACCCGCAACAAACTGAACCCTAAGAGGGTATTTGTGAACCCTGTCGTGGATGTGATTCAAAGATGGGGCACTGAACCTTAAGATTAGGGCATTGCATAAGACGGGACGGAAAAAGGTTTAGGGTTGGATTAGGCGTACCCGCTATGCGGCTCCGCCTAATCCAACCCTAAACCCTTTTCCTTATTCAAGGACGGAAAAGGGTTTAGGGTTGGATTAGGCGAACCCACTACGCGGCTCCGCCTAATCCAACCTTAAACCCTTTTCCTTATTCAAGGTCACTAGACCCGCAACAAACTGAACCCTAAGAGGGTATTGGTGAACCCTGTCGTGGATGTGATTCAAAGATGGGGCACTTAACCTTAAGAGTAGGGTATTGCATAAGACGGGACGGAAAAGGGTTTAGGGTTGGATTAGGCGAACCCGCTACGCGGCTCCGCCTAATCCAACCTAAAACCCTTTTCCTTATTCAAGGTCACTAAACCCGCAACAAACTGAACCCGAAGAGGGTATTGGTGAACCCTGTCGTGGATGTGATTCAAAGATGGGGCACTAAACCTTAAGAGTAGAGTACTGCATAAGACGGGACGGAAAAGGGTTTAGGGTTGGATTAGGCGTACCCGCTACGCGAATCCGCCTAATCCAACCCTAAACCCTTTTCCTTATTGAAGGTCACTAAACCCGCAACAAACTGAAACCTAAGAGGGTATTGGTGAACCCTGTCGTGGATGTGATTCAAAGATGGGGCACTGAACCTTAAGAGTAGAGTACTGCATAAAACGGGACGGAAAAAGGTTTAGGCTTGGATTAGGCGAACCCGCTACGCCGCTCCACTTAATCCAACCCTAAACCCTTTTCCTTTTTCAAGGTCACTAAACCCGCAACAAACTGAACCCTAAGAGGGTATTTGTGAACCCTGTCGTGGATGTGATTCAAAGATGGGGCACTGAACCTTAATAGTAGGGTATTGCATAAGACGGGACGGAAAAGGGTTTAGGGTTGGATTAGGCGAACCCGCTACGCGGCTCCGCCTAATCCCACCTAAAACCCTTTTCCTTATTCAAGGTCACTAAACCCGCAACAAACTGAACCCTAAGAGGGTATTGGTGAACCCTGTCGTGGATGTGATTCAAAGATGGGGCACTAAACCTTAAGAGTAGGGTACTGCATAAGACGGGACGGAAAAGGGTTTAGGGTTGGATTAGGCGTACCCGCTACGCGAATCCGCCTAATCCAACCCTAAACCCTTTTCCTTATTGAAGGTCACTAAACCCGCAACAAACTGAACCCTAAGAGGGTATTGGTGAACCCTGTCGTGGATGTGATTCAAAGATGGGGCACTGAACCTTAAGAGTAGGGTATTGCATAAGACGGGACGGAAAAGGATTTAGGGTTGGATTAGGCGTACCCGCTACGCGGCTCCGTCTAATCCAACCTAAAACCCTTTTCCTTATTCAAGGTCACTAAACCCGCAACAAACTGAACCCGAAGAGGGTATTGGTGAACCCTGTCGTGGATGTGATTCAAAGATGGGGTACTGAACCTTAAGAGTAGGGTACTGCATAAGACGGGACGGAAAAGGGTTTAGGGTTGGATTAGGCGTACCCGCTACGCGAATCCGCCTAATCCAACCCTAAACCCTTTTCCTTATTGAAGGTCACTAAACCCGCGACAAACTGAAACCTAAGAGGGTATTGGTGAACCCTGTCGTGGATGTGATTCAAAGATGGGGCACTAAACCTTAAGAGTAGAGTACTGCATAAGACGGGACGGAAAAGGGTTTAGGGTTGGATTAGGCGTACCCGCTACGCGAATCCGCCTAATCCAACCCTAAACCCTTTTCCTTATTGAAGGTCACTAAACCCGCAACAAACTGAAACCTAAGAGGGTATTGGTGAACCCTGTCGTGGATGTGATTCAAAGATGGGGCACTGAACCTTAAGAGTAGAGTACTGCATAAAACGGGACGGAAAAAGGTTTAGGCTTGGATTAGGCGAACCCGCTACGCCGCTCCACTTAATCCAACCCTAAACCCTTTTCCTTTTTCAAGGTCACTAAACCCGCAACAAACTGAACCCTAAGAGGGTATTTGTGAACCCTGTCGTGGATGTGATTCAAAGATGGGGCACTGAACCTTAATAGTAGGGTATTGCATAAGACGGGACGGAAAAGGGTTTAGGGTTGGATTAGGCGAACCCGCTACGCGGCTCCGCCTAATCCCACCTAAAACCCTTTTCCTTATTCAAGGTCACTAAACCCGCAACAAACTGAACCCTAAGAGGGTATTGGTGAACCCTGTCGTGGATGTGATTCAAAGATGGGGCACTAAACCTTAAGAGTAGGGTACTGCATAAGACGGGACGGAAAAGGATTTAGGGTTGGATTAGGCGTACCCGCTACGCGGCTCCGCCTAATCCAACCTAAAACCCTTTTCCTTATTCAAGGTCACTAAACCCGCAACAAACTGAACCCGAAGAGGGTATTGGTGAACCCTGTCGTGGATGTGATTCAAAGATGGGGTACTGAACCTTAAGAGTAGGGTACTGCATAAGACGGGACGGAAAAGGGTTTAGGGTTGGATTAGGCGTACCCGCTACGCGAATCCGCCTAATCCAACCCTAAACCCTTTTCCTTATTGAAGGTCACTAAACCCGCAACAAACTGAACCCTAAGAGGGTATTGGTGAACCCTGTCGTGGATGTGATTCAAAGATGGGGCACTGAACCTTAAGAGTAGGGTATTGCATAATACGGGACGGAAAAGGGTTTAGGGTTGGATTAGGCGAACCCGCTACGCGGCTCCGCCTAATCCCACCTAAAACCCTTTTCCTTATTCAAGGTCACTAAACCCGCAACAAACTGAACCCTAAGAGGGTATTGGTGAACCCTGTCGTGGATGTGATTCAAAGATGGGGCACTGAACCTTAAGAGTAGGATACTGCATAAGACGGGACGGAAAAGGGTTTAGGGTTGGATTAGGCGTACCCGCTACGCGGCTCCACCTAATCCAACCCTAAACCGTTTTCCATTTTCAAGGTCACTAAACCCGCAACAAACTGAACCCTAAGAGGGTATTGGTGAACCCTGTCGTGGATGTGATTCAAAGATGGGGCACTGAAACTTAAGAGTAGGGTATTGCATAAGACGGGACGGAAAAGGGTTTAGCGTTGGATTAGGCGAACCCGCTACGCGGCTCAGCCTAATCCAACCTAAAACCCTTTTCCTTATTCAAGGTCACTAAACCCGCAACAAACTGAACCCCAAGAGGGTATTGGTGAAATCTGTCGTGGATGTGATTCAAAGATGGGGCACTGATCCTTAAGAGTAGGGTACTGCATAAGACGAGACGGAAAAGAGTTTATAGTTGGATTAGGCGAACCCGCTACGCGGCTCCGCCTAATCCAACCGTAAACCCTTTTCCTTATTCAAGGTCACTAAACCCGCAACAAACTGAACCCTAAGAGGGTATTGGTGAACCCTGTCGTGCATGTGATTCAAAGATGGGGCACTGAACCTTAAGAATAGGGTATTGCATAAGACGGGACGGAAAAAGGTTTAGGGTTGGATTAGGCGAACCCGCTACGCGGCTCCGCCTAATCCAACCTAAAACCCTTTTCCTTATTCAAGGTCACTAAACCCGCAACAAACTGAACCCCAAGAGGGTATTGGTGAACTCTGTCGTGGATGTGATTCAAAGATGGGGCACTGAACCTTAAGAGTAGGGTACTGCATAAGACGGGACGGAAAAGAGTTTAGGGTTGGATTAGGCGAACCCGCTACGCAGCTCCGCCTAATCCAACCGTAAACCTTTTTCCTTATTCAAGGTCACTAAACCCGCAACAAACTGAACCCTAAGAGGGTATTGGTGAACCCTGTCGTGCATGTGATTCAAAGATGGGGCACTGAACCTTAAGAATAGGGTATTGCATAAGACAGGACGGAAAAAGGTTTAGGGTTGGATTAGGCGAACCCGCTACGCGGCTCCGCCTAATCCAACCTAAAACCCTTTTCCTTATTCAAGGTCACTAAACCCGCAACAAACTGAACCCTAAGAGGGTATTGGTGAACCCTGTCGTGGATGTGATTCAAAGATGGGGCACTGAACCTTAAGAGTAGGGTACTGCATAAAACGGGACGGAAAAAGGTTTAGGGTTGGATTAGGCGAACCCGCTACGCGGCTCCGCCTAATCCAACCCTAAACCCTTTTCCTTTTTCAAGGTCACTAAACCCGCAACAAACTGAACCCTAAGAGGGTATTGGTGAACCCTGTCGTGGATGTGATTCAAAGATGGGGCACTGAACCTTAAGAGTAGGGTATTGCATAAGACGGGACGGAAAAGGGTTTAGCGTTGGATTAGGCGAACCCGCTACGCGGCTCCGCCTAATCCAACCTAAAACCCTTTTCCTTATTCAAGGTCACTAAACCCGCAACAAACTGAACCCTAAGAGGGTATTTGTGAACCCTGTCGTGGATGTGATTCAAAGATGGGGCACTGAACCTTAAGAGTAGGGTATTGCATAAGACGGGACGGAAAAGGGTTTAGGGTTGGATTAGGCGAACCCGCTACGCGGCTCCGCCTAATCCAACCTAAAACCCTTTTCCTTATTCAAGGTCACTAAACCCGCAACAAACTGAACCCCAAGAGGGTATTGGTGAACCCTGTCGTTGATGTGATTCAAAGATGGGGCACTGAACCTTAAGAGTAGGGTACTGCATAAGATGGGACGGAAAAGGGTTTACGGTTGGATTAGGCGAACCCGCTACGCGGCTCCGCCTAATCCAACCTAAAACCCTTTTCCTTATTCAAGGTCACTAAACCCGCAACAAACTGAACCCCAAGAGGGTATTGGTGAACTCTGTCGTGGATGTGATTCAAAGATGGGGCACTGAACCTTAAGAGTAGGGTACTGCATAAGACGGGACGGAAAAGAGTTTAGGGTTGGATTAGGCGAACCCGCTACGCGGCTCCGCCTAATCCAACCGTAAACCCTTTTCCTTATTCAAGGTCACTAAACCCGCAACAAACTGAACCCTAAGAGGGTATTGGTGAACCCTGTTGTGCATGTGATTCAAAGATGGGGCACTGAACCTTAAGAATAGGGTATTGCATAAGACGGGACGGAAAAAGGTTTAGGGTTGGATTAGGCGAACCCGCTACGCGGCTCCGCCTAATCCAACCTAAAACCCTTTTCCTTATTCAAGGTCACTAAACCCGCAACAAACTGAACCGTAAGAGGGTATTGGTGAACCCTGTCGTGGATGTGATTCAAAGATGGGGCACTGAACCTTAAGAGTAGGGTACTGCATAAAACGGGACTGAAAAAGGTTTAGGGTTGGATTAGGCGAACCCGCTACGCGGCTCCGCCTAATCCAACCCTAAACCCTTTTCCTTTTTCAAGGTCACTAAACCCGCAACAAACTGAACCCTAAGAGGGTATTGGTGAACCTTGTCGTGGATGTGATTCAAAGATGGGGCACTGAACCTTAAGAGTAGGGTATTGCATAAGACGGGACGGAAAAGGGTTTAGCGTTGGATTAGGCGAACCCGCTACGCGGCTCCGCCTAATCCAACCTAAAACCCTTTTCCTTATTCAAGGTCACTAAACCCGCAACAAACTGAACCCTAAGAGGGTATTTGTGAACCCTGTCGTGGATGTGATTCAAAGATGGGGCACTGAATCTTAAGAGTAGGGTATTGCATAAGACGGGACGGAAAAGGGTTTAGGGTTGGATTAGGCGAACCCGCTACGCCGCTCCGCCTAATCCAACCCTAAACCTTTTTCCTTATTCAAGGTCACTAAACCCGCAACAAACTGAACCCTAAGAGGATATTGGTGAACCCTGTCGTGGATGTGATTCAAAGATGAGGCACTGAACCTTAAGAATAGGGTATTGCATAAGACGGGACGAAAAAGGGTTCAGGGTTGGATTAGGCGTACCCGCTACGCGAATCCGCCTAATCCAACCCTAAACCCTTTTCCGTATTCAAGGTCACTAAACACGCAACAAACATAACCCTAAGAGGGTATTGGTGAACCCTGTCGTGGATGTGATTCAAAGATGGGGCACTGAACCTTAAGAATAGGGTATTGCATAAGACGGGACGGAAAAGGGTTTAGGGTTGGATTAGGCGTACCCGCTACGCGGCTCCACCTAATCCAACCCTAAACCCTTTTCCTTATTCAAGGACGGAAAAAGGTTTAGGGTTGGATTAGGCGAACCCGCTACGCGGCTCTGCCTAATCCAACCCTAAACCCTTTTCCTTATTCAAGGTCACTAAACCCGCAAAAACTGAACCCTAAGAGGGTATTTGTGAACCCTGTCGTGGATGTGATTCAAAGATGGGGCACAGAACCTTAAGAGTAGGGTATTGCATAAGACGGGACGGAAAAGGGTTTAGGGTGGGATTAGGCGAACCCGCTACGCGGCTCCGCCTAATCCAACCTAAAACCCTTTTCCTTATTCAAGGTCACTAAACCTGAACAAACTGAACCCCAAGAGGGTATTGGTGAACCCTGTCGTGGATGTGATTCAAAGATGGGGCACTGAACCTTAAGAGTAGGGTACTGCATAAGATGGGACGGAAAAGGGTTTAGGGTTGGATTAGGCGAACCCGCTACGCCGCTCCGCCTAATCCAACCCTAAACCTTTTTCCTTATTCAAGGTCACTAAACCCGCAACAAACTGAACCCTAAGAGGATATTGGTGAACCCTGTCGTGGATGTGATTCAAAGATGAGGCACTGAACCTTAAGAATAGGGTATTGCATAAGACGGGACGAAAAAGGGTTCAGGGTTGGATTAGGCGTACCCGCTACGCGAATCCGCCTAATCCAACCCTAAACCCTTTTCCTTATTCAAGGTCACTAAACCCGCAACAAACATAACCCTAGAGGGTATTGGTGAACCCTGTCGTGGATGTGATTCAAAGATGGGGCACTGAACCTTAAGAATAGGGTATTGCATAAGACGGGACGGAAAAGGGTTTAGGGTTGGATTAGGCGTACCCGCTACGCGGCTCCGCCTAATCCAACCCTAAACCCTTTTCCTTATTCAAGGACGGAAAAAGGTTTAGGGTTGGATTAGGCGAACCCGCTACGCGGCTCCGCCTAATCCAACTCTAAACCCTTTTCCTTATTCAAGGTCACTACACCCGCAAAAACTGAACCCTAAGAGGGTATTTGTGAACCCTGTCGTGGATGTGATTCAAAGATGGGGCACTGAACCTTAAGAGTAGGGTATTACATAAGACGGGACGGAAAAGGGTTTAGGGTTGGATTAGGCGAACCCGGTACGCGGCTCCGCCTAATCCTACCTAAAACCCTTTTCCTTATTCAAGGTCACTAAACCCGCAACAAACTGAAACCTAAGAGGGTATTGGTGAACCCTGTCGTGGATGTGATTCAAAGATGGGGCACTGAACCTTAAGAGTAGGGTACTGCATAAGACGGGATGGAAAAGGGTTTAGGGTTGGATTAGGCGAACCCGCTACGCCGCTCCGCCTAATCCAACCCTAAACCCTTTTCCTTATTCAAGGTCACTAAACCCGCAACAAAATGAACCCTAAGAGGGTATTGGTGAACCCTGTCGTGGATGTGATTCAAAGATGGGGCACTGAACCTTAAAAATAGGGTATTGCATAAGACGGGACGAAAAAGGGTTTAGGGTTGGATTAGGCGAACCCTCTACACGGCACCCCCTAATCCAACCTAAAGCCCTTTTCCTTATTCAAGGTCACTAAACCCGCATCAAACTGAAACCTAAGAGGGTATTGGTGAACCCTGTCGTGGATGTGATTCAAAGATGGGGCACTAAACCTTAAGAGTAGGGTACTGCATAAGACGGGACGGAAAAGGGTTTAGGGTTGGATTAGGCGAACCCGCTACGCCGCTCCGCCTAATCCAACCCTAAACCCTTTTCCTTATTCAAGGTCACTAAACCCGCAACAAACTGAACCCTAAGAGGGTATATGTGAACCCTGTCGTGGATGTGATTCAAAGATGGGGCACTGAACCTTAGGAGTAGGGTATTGCATAAGACGGGACGGAAAAGGGTTTAGCGTTGGATTAGGCGAACCCGCTATGCGGCTCCGCCTAATCCAACCTAAAACCCTTTTCCATATTCAAGGTCACTAAACCAGCAACAAACTGAATCCCAAGAGGGTATTGGTGAACCCTGTCGTGGATGTGATTCAAAGATGAGGCACTGAACCTTAAGAATAGGGTATTGCATAAGACGGGACGAAAAAGGGTTCAGGGTTGGATTAGGCGTACCCGCTACGCGAATCCGCCTAATCCAACCCTAAACCCTTTTCCTTATTCAAGGTCACTAAACCCGCAACAAACATAACCCTAGAGGGTATTGGTGAACCCTGTCGTGGATGTGATTCAAAGATGGGGCACTGAACCTTAAGAATAGGGTATTGCATAAGACGGGACGGAAAAGGGTTTAGGGTTGGATTAGGCGTACCCGCTACGCGGCTCCGCCTAATCCAACCCTAAACCCTTTTCCTTATTCAAGGACGGAAAAAGGTTTAGGGTTGGATTAGGCGAACCCGCTACGCGGCTCCGCCTAATCCAACTCTAAACCCTTTTCCTTATTCAAGGTCACTACACCCGCAAAAACTGAACCCTAAGAGGGTATTTGTGAACCCTGTCGTGGATGTGATTCAAAGATGGGGCACTGAACCTTAAGAGTAGGGTATTACATAAGACGGGACGGAAAAGGGTTTAGGTTTGGATTAGGCGAACCCGGTACGCGGCTCCGCCTAATCCTACCTAAAACCCTTTTCCTTATTCAAGGTCACTAAACCCGCAACAAACTGAAACCTAAGAGGGTATTGGTGAACCCTGTCGTGGATGTGATTCAAAGATGGGGCACTGAACCTTAAGAGTAGGGTACTGCATAAGACGGGATGGAAAAGGGTTTAGGGTTGGATTAGGCGAACCCGCTACGCCGCTCCGCCTAATCCAACCCTAAACCCTTTTCCTTATTCAAGGTCACTAAACCCGCAACAAAATGAACCCTAAGAGGGTATTGGTGAACCCTGTCGTGGATGTGATTCAAAGATGGGGCACTGAACCTTAAAAATAGGGTATTGCATAAGACGGGACGAAAAAGGGTTTAGGGTTGGATTAGGCGAACCCTCTACGCGGCACCCCCTAATCCAACCTAAAGCCCTTTTCCTTATTCAAGGTCACTAAACCCGCATCAAACTGAAACCTAAGAGGGTATTGGTGAACCCTGTCGTGGATGTGATTCAAAGATGGGGCACTAAACCTTAAGAGTAGGGTACTGCATAAGACGGGACGGAAAAGGGTTTAGGGTTGGATTAGGCGAACCCGCTACGCCGCTCCGCCTAATCCAACCCTAAACCCTTTTCCTTATTCAAGGTCACTAAACCCGCAACAAACTGAACCCTAAGAGGGTATATGTGAACCCTGTCGTGGATGTGATTCAAAGATGGGGCACTGAACCTTAGGAGTAGGGTATTGCATAAGACGGGACGGAAAAGGGTTTAGCGTTGGATTAGGCGAACCCGCTATGCGGCTCCGCCTAATCCAACCTAAAACCCTTTTCCATATTCAAGGTCACTAAACCAGCAACAAACTGAATCCCAAGAGGGTATTGGTGAACCCTGTCGTGGATGTGATTCAAAGATGGGGCACTGAACCTTAAGAGTAGGGTACTGCATAAGACGGGACGGAAAAGAGTTTAGGGTTGGATTAGGCGAACCCGCTACGCGGCTCCGCCTAATCCAACCGTAAACCCTTTTCCTTATTCAAGGTCACTAAACCCGCAACAAACTGAACCCTAAGAGGGTATTGGTGAACCCTGTCGTGGATGTGATTCAAAGATGGGGCACTGAACCTTAAGAATTGGGTATTGCATAAGACGGGACGGAAAAAGGTTTAGGGTTGGATTAGGCGAACCCGCTACGCGGCTCCGCCTAATCCAACCTAAAACCCTTTTCCTTATTCAAGGTCACTAAACCCGCAACAAACTGAACTCTAAGAGGGTATTGGTGAACCCTGTCGTGGATGTGATTCAAAGATGGGGCACTGAACCTTAAGAATAGGGTATTGCATAAGACGGGACGGAAAAGGGTTTAGGGTTGGATTAGGCGAATCCGCTACGCGGCTCCGCCTAATCCAACCTAAAACCCTTTTTCTTATTCAAGGTCACTAAACCCGCAACAAACTTAAACCTAAGAGGGTATTGGTGAACCCTGTCGTGGATGTGATTCAAAGATGGGGCACTGAACCTTAAGAGTAGGGTACTGCATAAGATGGGACGGAAAAGGGTTTAGGGTTGGATTAGGCGAACCCGCTACGCCGCTCCGCCTAATCCAACCCTAAACCCTTTTCCTTATTCAAGGTCACTAAACCCGTAACAAACTGAACCCTAAGAGGGTATATGTGAACCCTGTCGTGGATGTGATTCAAAGATGGGGCACTGAACCTTAAGAGTAGGGTGTTGCATAAGACGGACGAAAAAGGGTTTAGGGTTGGATTAGGCGAACCCTCTACGCGGCACCCCCTAATCCAACCTAAAGCCCTTTTCCTTATTCAAGGTCACTAAACCCGCATCAAACTGAAACCTAAGAGGGTATTGGTGAACCCTGTCGTGGATGTGATTCAAAGATGGGGCACTAAACCTTAAGAGTAGGGTACTGCATAAGACGGGACGGAAAAGGGTTTAGGGTTGGATTAGGCGAACCCGCTACGCCGCTCCGCCTAATCCAACCCTAAACCCTTTTCCTTATTCAAGGTCACTAAACCCGCAACAAACTGAACCCTAAGAGGGTATATGTGAACCCTGTCGTGGATGTGATTCAAAGATGGGGCACTGAACCTTAGGAGTAGGGTATTGCATAAGACGGGACGGAAAAGGGTTTAGCGTTGGATTAGGCGAACCCGCTATGCGGCTCCGCCTAATCCAACCTAAAACCCTTTTCCATATTCAAGGTCACTAAACCAGCAACAAACTGAATCCCAAGAGGGTATTGGTGAACCCTGTCGTGGATGTGATTCAAAGATGGGGCACTGAACCTTAAGAGTAGGGTACTGCATAAGACGGGACGGAAAAGAGTTTAGGGTTGGATTAGGCGAACCCGCTACGCGGCTCCGCCTAATCCAACCGTAAACCCTTTTCCTTATTCAAGGTCACTAAACCCGCAACAAACTGAACCCTAAGAGGGTATTGGTGAACCCTGTCGTGGATGTGATTCAAAGATGGGGCACTGAACCTTAAGAATTGGGTATTGCATAAGACGGGACGGAAAAAGGTTTAGGGTTGGATTAGGCGAACCCGCTACGCGGCTCCGCCTAATCCAACCTAAAACCCTTTTCCTTATTCAAGGTCACTAAACCCGCAACAAACTGAACTCTAAGAGGGTATTGGTGAACCCTGTCGTGGATGTGATTCAAAGATGGGGCACTGAACCTTAAGAATAGGGTATTGCATAAGACGGGACGGAAAAGGGTTTAGGGTTGGATTAGGCGAATCCGCTACGCGGCTCCGCCTAATCCAACCTAAAACCCTTTTTCTTATTCAAGGTCACTAAACCCGCAACAAACTTAAACCTAAGAGGGTATTGGTGAACCCTGTCGTGGATGTGATTCAAAGATGGGGCACTGAACCTTAAGAGTAGGGTACTGCATAAGATGGGACGGAAAAGGGTTTAGGGTTGGATTAGGCGAACCCGCTACGCCGCTCCGCCTAATCCAACCCTAAACCCTTTTCCTTATTCAAGGTCACTAAACCCGTAACAAACTGAACCCTAAGAGGGTATATGTGAACCCTGTCGTGGATGTGATTCAAAGATGGGGCACTGAACCTTAAGAGTAGGGTGTTGCATAAGACGGACGAAAAAGGGTTTAGGGTTGGATTAGGCGAACCCTCTACGCGGCACCCCCTAATCCAACCTAAAGCCCTTTTCCTTATTCAAGGTCACTAAACCCGCATCAAACTGAAACCTAAGAGGGTATTGGTGAACCCTGTCGTGGATGTGATTCAAAGATGGGGCACTAAACCTTAAGAGTAGGGTACTGCATAAGACGGGACGGAAAAGGGTTTAGGGTTGGATTAGGCGAACCCGCTACGCCGCTCCGCCTAATCCAACCCTAAACCCTTTTCCTTATTCAAGGTCACTAAACCCGCAACAAACTGAACCCTAAGAGGGTATATGTGAACCCTGTCGTGGATGTGATTCAAAGATGGGGCACTGAACCTTAGGAGTAGGGTATTGCATAAGACGGGACGGAAAAGGGTTTAGCGTTGGATTAGGCGAACCCGCTATGCGGCTCCGCCTAATCCAACCTAAAACCCTTTTCCATATTCAAGGTCACTAAACCAGCAACAAACTGAATCCCAAGAGGGTATTGGTGAACCCTGTCGTGGATGTGATTCAAAGATGGGGCACTGAACCTTAAGAGTAGGGTACTGCATAAGACGGGACGGAAAAGAGTTTAGGGTTGGATTAGGCGAACCCGCTACGCGGCTCCGCCTAATCCAACCGTAAACCCTTTTCCTTATTCAAGGTCACTAAACCCGCAACAAACTGAACCCTAAGAGGGTATTGGTGAACCCTGTCGTGGATGTGATTCAAAGATGGGGCACTGAACCTTAAGAATTGGGTATTGCATAAGACGGGACGGAAAAAGGTTTAGGGTTGGATTAGGCGAACCCGCTACGCGGCTCCGCCTAATCCAACCTAAAACCCTTTTCCTTATTCAAGGTCACTAAACCCGCAACAAACTGAACTCTAAGAGGGTATTGGTGAACCCTGTCGTGGATGTGATTCAAAGATGGGGCACTGAACCTTAAGAATAGGGTATTGCATAAGACGGGACGGAAAAGGGTTTAGGGTTGGATTAGGCGAATCCGCTACGCGGCTCCGCCTAATCCAACCTAAAACCCTTTTTCTTATTCAAGGTCACTAAACCCGCAACAAACTTAAACCTAAGAGGGTATTGGTGAACCCTGTCGTGGATGTGATTCAAAGATGGGGCACTGAACCTTAAGAGTAGGGTACTGCATAAGATGGGACGGAAAAGGGTTTAGGGTTGGATTAGGCGAACCCGCTACGCCGCTCCGCCTAATCCAACCCTAAACCCTTTTCCTTATTCAAGGTCACTAAACCCGTAACAAACTGAACCCTAAGAGGGTATATGTGAACCCTGTCGTGGATGTGATTCAAAGATGGGGCACTGAACCTTAAGAGTAGGGTGTTGCATAAGACGGACGGAAAAGGGTTTAGGGTTGGATTAGGCGAACCCGCTTCGCCCCTCCGCCTAATCCAACCCTAAACCTTTTTCCTTATTCAAGGTCACTAAACCCGCAACAAACTGAACCCTAAGAGGGTATTGGTGAACCCTGTCGTGGATGTGATTCAAAGATGAGGCACTGAACCTTAAGAATAGGGTATTGCATAAGACGGGACGAAAAAGGGTTCAGGGTTGGATTAGGCGTACCCGCTACGCGAATACGCCTAATCCAACCCTAAACCCTTTTCCTTATTCAAGGTCACTAAACCCGCAACAAACTTAACCCTAAGAGGGTATTGGTGATCCCTGTCGTGGATGTGATACAAAGATGGGGCACTGAACCTTAAGAATAGGGTATTGCATAAGACGGGACGGAAAAGGGTTTAGGGTTGGATTAGGCGTACCCGCTACGCGGCTCCGCCTAATCCAACCCTAAACCCTTTTCCTTATTCAAGGACGGAAAAAGGTTTAGGGTTGGATTAGGCGAACCCGCTACGCGGCTCCGCCTAATCCAACCCTAAACCCTTTTCCTTATTCAAGGTCACTAAACCCGCAACAAACTGAACCCTAAGAGGGTATTTGTGAACCTTGTCGTGGATGTGATTCAAAGATGGGGCACTGAACCTTAAGAGTAGGGTATTGCATAAGACGGGACAGAAAAGGGTTTAGGGTTGGATTAGGCGAACCCGCTATGCCGCTCCGCCTAATCCAACCCTAAACCCTTTTCGTTATTCAAGGTCACTAAACCCGCAACAAACTGAACCCTAAGAGGGTATTGGTGAACCCTGTCGTGGATGTGATTCAAAGATGGGGCACTGAACCTTAAGAATAGGGTATTGCATAAGACGGGACGGAAAAGGGTTTAGGGTTGGATTAGGCGAACCCGCTACGCGGCTCCCCCTAATCCAACCTAAAGCCCTTTTCCTTATTGAAGGTCACTAAACCCGCAACAAACTGAAACCTAAGAGGGTATTGGTGAACCCTGTCGTGGATGTGATTCAAAGATGGGGCACTGAACCTTAAGAGTAGGGTACTGCATAAGACGGGATGGAAAAGGGTTTAGGGTTGGACTAGGCGAACCCGCTACGCCGCTCCGCCTAATCCAACCCTAAACCTTTTTCCTTATTCAAGGTCACTAAACCCGCAACAAACTGAACCCTAAGAGGGTATTGGTGAACCCTGTCGTGGATGTGATTCAAAGATGAGGCACTGAACCTTAAGAATAGGGTATTGCATAAGACGGGACGAAAAAGGGTTCAGGGTTGGATTAGGCGTACCCGCTACGCGAATACGCCTAATCCAACCCTAAACCCTTTTCCTTATTCAAGGTCACTAAACCCGCAACAAACTTAACCCTAAGAGGGTATTGGTGATCCCTGTCGTGGATGTGATACAAAGATGGGGCACTGAACCTTAAGAATAGGGTATTGCATAAGACGGGACGGAAAAGGGTTTAGGGTTGGATTAGGCGTACCCGCTACGCGGCTCCGCCTAATCCAACCCTAAACCCTTTTCCTTATTCAAGGACGGAAAAAGGTTTAGGGTTGGATTAGGCGAACCCGCTACGCGGCTCCGCCTAATCCAACCCTAAACCCTTTTCCTTATTCAAGGTCACTAAACCCGCAACAAACTGAACCCTAAGAGGGTATTTGTGAACCTTGTCGTGGATGTGATTCAAAGATGGGGCACTGAACCTTAAGAGTAGGGTATTGCATAAGACGGGACAGAAAAGGGTTTAGGGTTGGATTAGGCGAACCCGCTACGCCGCTCCGCCTAATCCAACCCTAAACCCTTTTCGTTATTCAAGGTCACTAAACCCGCAACAAACTGAACCCTAAGAGGGTATTGGTGAACCCTGTCGTGGATGTGATTCAAAGATGGGGCACTGAACCTTAAGAATAGGGTATTGCATAAGACGGGACGGAAAAGGGTTTAGGGTTGGATTAGGCGAACCCGCTACGCGGCTCCCCCTAATCCAACCTAAAGCCCTTTTCCTTATTGAAGGTCACTAAACCCGCAACAAACTGAAACCTAAGAGGGTATTGGTGAACCCTGTCGTGGATGTGATTCAAAGATGGGGCACTGAACCTTAAGAGTAGGGTACTGCATAAGACGGGATGGAAAAGGGTTTAGGGTTGGACTAGGCGAACCCGCTACGCCGCTCTGCCTAATCCAACCCTAAACCTTTTTCCTTATTCAAGGTCACTAAACCCGCAACAAACTGAACCCTAAGAGGGTATTGGTGAACCCTGTCGTGGATGTGATTCAAAGATGAGGCACTGAACCTTAAGAATAGGGTATTGCATAAGACGGGACGAAAAAGGGTTCAGGGTTGGATTAGGCGTACCCGCTACGCGAATACGCCTAATCCAACCCTAAACCCTTTTCCTTATTCAAGGTCACTAAACCCGCAACAAACTTAACCCTAAGAGGGTATTGGTGAACCCTGTCGTGGATGTGATTCAAATATGGGGCACTGAACCTTAAGAATAGGGTATTGCATAAGACGGGACGGAAATTTAGGGTTGGATTAGGCGAACCCGCTACGCGGCTCCGCCTAATCCAACCCTAAACCCTTTTCCTTATTCAAGGACGGAAAAAGGTTTAGGGTTGGATTTGACGAACCCGCTACGCGGCTCCGCCTAATCCAACCCTAAACCCTTTTCCTTATTCAAGGTCACTAAACCCGCAACAAACTGAACCCTAAGAGGGTATTTGTGAACCCTGTCATGGATGTGATTCAAAGATCGGGCACTGAACCTTAAGAGTAGGGTATTGCATAAGACGGGACAGAAAAGGGTTTAGGGTTGGATTAGGCGAACCCGCTACGCCGCTCCGCCTAATCCAACCCCAAACCCTTTTCGTTATTCAAGGTCACTAAACCCGCAACAAACTGAACCCTAAGAGGGTATTGGTGAACCCTGTCGTGGATGTGATTCAAAGATGGGGCACTGAACCTTAAGAATAGGGTATTGCATAAGACGGGACGGAAAAGGGTTTAGGGTTGGATTAGGCGAACCCGCTACGCGGCTCCCCCTAATCCAACCTAAAGCCCTTTTCCTTATTCAAGGTCACTAAACCCGCAACAAACTAAAACCTAAGAGGGTATTGGTGAACCCTGTCGTGGATGTGATTCAAAGATGGGGCACTGAACCTTAAGAGTAGGGTACTGCATAAGACGGGATGGAAAAGGGTTTAGGGTTGGATTAGGCGAACCCGCTATGCCGCTCCGCCTAATCCAACCCTAAACCCTTTTCGTTATTCAAGGTCACTAAACCCGCAACAAACTGAACCCTAAGAGGGTATTGGTGAACCCTGTCGTGGATATGATTCAAAGATGGGGCACTGAACCTTAAGAATAGGGTATTGCATAAGACGGGACGGAAAAGGGTTTAGCGTTGGATTAGGCGAACCCGCAACGCGGCTCCGCCTAATCCAACCTAAAACCCTTTTCCTTATTCAAGGTCACTAAACCCGCAACAAACTGAATCCCAAGAGGGTATTGGTGAACCCTGTCGTGGATGTGATTCAAAGATGGGGCACTGAACCTTAAGAGTAGGGTACTGCATAAGACGGGACGGAAAAGAGTTTAGGGTTGGATTAGGCGTACCCGCTACGCGGCTCCGCCTAATCCAACCCTAAACCCTTTTCCTTATTCAAGGACGGAAAAAGGTTTAGGGTTGGATTAGGCGAACCCGCTACGCGGCTCCGCCTAATCCAACCCTAAACCCTTTTCCTTATTCAAGGTCACTAAACCCGCAACAAACTGAACCCTAAGAGGGTATTTGTGAACCTTGTCGTGGATGTGATTCAAAGATGGGGCACTGAACCTTAAGAGTAGGGTATTGCATAAGACGGGACAGAAAAGGGTTTAGGGTTGGATTAGGCGAACCCGCTACGCCGCTCCGCCTAATCCAACCCTAAACCCTTTTCGTTATTCAAGGTCACTAAACCCGCAACAAACTGAACCCTAAGAGGGTATTGGTGAACCCTGTCGTGGATGTGATTCAAAGATGGGGCACTGAACCTTAAGAATAGGGTATTGCATAAGACGGGACGGAAAAGGGTTTAGGGTTGGATTAGGCGAACCCGCTACGCGGCTCCCCCTAATCCAACCTAAAGCCCTTTTCCTTATTGAAGGTCACTAAACCCGCAACAAACTGAAACCTAAGAGGGTATTGGTGAACCCTGTCGTGGATGTGATTCAAAGATGGGGCACTGAACCTTAAGAGTAGGGTACTGCATAAGACGGGATGGAAAAGGGTTTAGGGTTGGACTAGGCGAACCCGCTACGCCGCTCCGCCTAATCCAACCCTAAACCTTTTTCCTTATTCAAGGTCACTAAATCCGCAACAAACTGAACCCTAAGAGGGTATTGGTGAACCCTGTCGTGGATGTGATTCAAAGATGAGGCACTGAACCTTAAGAATAGGGTATTGCATAAGACGGGACGAAAAAGGGTTCAGGGTTGGATTAGGCGTACCCGCTACGCGAATACGCCTAATCCAACCCTAAACCCTTTTCCTTATTCAAGGTCACTAAACCCGCAACAAACTTAACCCTAAGAGGGTATTGGTGAACCCTGTCGTGGATGTGATTCAAATATGGGGCACTGAACCTTAAGAATAGGGTATTGCATAAGACGGGACGGAAATTTAGGGTTGGATTAGGCGTACCCGCTACGCGGCTCCGCCTAATCCAACCCTAAACCCTTTTCCTTATTCAAGGACGGAAAAAGGTTTAGGGTTGGATTTGACGAACCCGCTACGCGGCTCCGCCTAATCCAACCCTAAACCCTTTTCCTTATTCAAGGTCACTAAACCCGCAACAAACTGAACCCTAAGAGGGTATTGGTGAACCCTGTCGTGGATGTGATTCAAAGATGGGGCACTGAACCTTAAGAATAGGGTATTGCATAAGACGGGACGGAAAAGGGTTTAGGGTTGGATTAGGCGAACCCGCTACGCGGCTCCCCCTAATCCAACCTAAAGCCCTTTTCCTTATTCAAGGTCACTAAACCCGCAACAAACTAAAACCTAAGAGGGTATTGGTGAACCCTGTCGTGGATGTGATTCAAAGATGGGGCACTGAACCTTAAGAGTAGGGTACTGCATAAGACGGGATGGAAAAGGGTTTAGGGTTGGATTAGGCGAACCCGCTACGCCGCTCCGCCTAGTCCAACCCTAAACCCTTTTCGTTATTCAAGGTCACTAAACCCGCAACAAACTGAACCCTAAGAGGGTATTGGTGAACCCTGTCGTGGATATGATTCAAAGATGGGGCACTGAACCTTAAGAATAGGGTATTGCATAAGACGGGACGGAAAAGGGTTTAGCGTTGGATTAGGCGAACCCGCAACGCGGCTCCGCCTAATCCAACCTAAAACCCTTTTCCTTATTCAAGGTCACTAAACCCGCAACAAACTGAATCCCAAGAGGGTATTGGTGAACCCTGTCGTGGATGTGATTCAAAGATGGGGCACTGAACCTTAAGAGTAGGGTACTGCATAAGACGGGACGGAAAAGAGTTTAGGGTTGGATTAGGCGTACCCGCTACGCGGCTCCGCCTAATCCAACCCTAAACCCTTTTCCTTATTCAAGGACGGAAAAAGGTTTAGGGTTGGATTAGGCGAACCCGCTACGTGGCTCCGCCTAATCCAACCCTAAACCCTTTTCCTTATTCAAGGTCACTAAACCCGCAACAAACTGAACCCTAAGAGGGTATTTGTGAACCTTGTCGTGGATGTGATTCAAAGATGGGGCACTGAACCTTAAGAGTAGGGTATTGCATAAGACGGGACAGAAAAGGGTTTAGGGTTGGATTAGGCGAACCCGCTACGCCGCTCCGCCTAATCCAACCCTAAACCCTTTTCGTTATTCAAGGTCACTAAACCCGCAACAAACTGAACCCTAAGAGGGTATTGGTGAACCCTGTCGTGGATGTGATTCAAAGATGGGGCACTGAACCTTAAGAATAGGGTATTGCATAAGACGGGACGGAAAAGGGTTTAGGGTTGGATTAGGCGAACCCGCTACGCGGCTCCCCCTAATCCAACCTAAAGCCCTTTTCCTTATTGAAGGTCACTAAACCCGCAACAAACTGAAACCAAAGAGGGTATTGGTGAACCCTGTCGTGGATGTGATTCAAAGATGGGGCACTGAACCTTAAGAGTAGGGTACTGCATAAGACGGGATGGAAAAGGGTTTAGGGTTGGACTAGGCGAACCCGCTACGCCGCTCCGCCTAATCCAACCCTAAACCTTTTTCCTTATTCAAGGTCACTAAATCCGCAACAAACTGAACCCTAAGAGGGTATTGGTGAACCCTGTCGTGGATGTGATTCAAAGATGAGGCACTGAACCTTAAGAATAGGGTATTGCATAAGACGGGACGAAAAAGGGTTCAGGGTTGGATTAGGCGTACCCGCTACGCGAATACGCCTAATCCAACCCTAAACCCTTTTCCTTATTCAAGGTCACTAAACCCGCAACAAACTTAACCCTAAGAGGGTATTGGTGAACCATGTCGTGGATGTGATTCAAATATGGGGCACTGAACTTTAAGAATAGGGTATTGCATAAGACGGGACGGAAATTTAGGGTTGGATTAGGCGTACCCGCTACGCGGCTCCGCCTAATCCAACCCTAAACCCTTTTCCTTATTCAAGGACGGAAAAAGGTTTAGGGTTGGATTTGACGAACCCGCTACGCGGCTCCGCCTAATCCAACCCTAAACCCTTTTCCTTATTCAAGGTCACTAAACCCGCAACAAACTGAACCCTAAGAGGGTATTGGTGAACCCTGTCGTGGATGTGATTCAAAGATGGGGCACTGAACCTTAAGAATAGGGTATTGCATAAGACGGGACGGAAAAGGGTTTAGGGTTGGATTAGGCGAACCCGCTACGCGGCTCCCCCTAATCCAACCTAAAGCCCTTTTCCTTATTCAAGGTCACTAAACCCGCAACAAACTAAAACCTAAGAGGGTATTGGTGAACCCTGTCGTGGATGTGATTCAAAGATGGGGCACTGAACCTTAAGAGTAGGGTACTGCATAAGACGGGATGGAAAAGGGTTTAGGGTTGGATTAGGCGAACCCGCTACGCCGCTCCGCCTAGTCCAACCCTAAACCCTTTTCGTTATTCAAGGTCACTAAACCCGCAACAAACTGAACCCAAAGAGGGTATTGGTGAACCCTGTCGTGGATATGATTCAAAGATGGGGCACTGAACCTTAAGAATAGGGTATTGCATAAGACGGGACGGAAAAGGGTTTAGCGTTGGATTAGGCGAACCCGCTACGCGGCTCCGCCTAATCCAACCTAAAACCCTTTTCCTTATTCAAGGTCACTAAACCCACAACAAACTGAATCCCAAGAGGGTATTGGTGAACCCTGTCGTGGATGTGATTCAAAGATGGGGCACTGAACCTTAAGAGTAGGGTACTGCATAAGACGGGACGGAAAAGAGTTTAGGGTTGGATTAGGCGAACCCGCTACGCGGTTCCGCCTAATCCAACCGTAAACCCTTTTCCTTATTCAAGGTCACTAAACCCGCAACAAACTGAACCCTAAGAGGGTATTGGTGAACCCTGTCGTGGATGTGATTCAAAGATGGGGCACTGAACCTTAAGAATAGGGTATTGCATAAGACGGGACGGAAAAAGGTTTAGGGTTGGATTAGGCGAACCCGCTACGCGGCTCCGCCTAATCCAACCTAAAACCCTTTTCCTTATTCAAGGTCACTAAACCCGCAACAAACTGAAACCTAAGAGGGTATTGGTGAACCCTATCGTGGATGTGATTCAAAGATGGGGCACTGAACCTTAAGAATAGGGTATTGCATAAGACGGGACGGAAAAGGGTTTAGAGTTGGATTAGGCGAATCCGCTACGCGGCTCCGCCTAATCCAACCTAAAACCCTTTTTCTTATTCAAGGTCACTAAACCCGCAACAAACTGAAACCTAAGAGGGTATTGGTGAACCCTGTCGTGGATGTGATTCAAAGATGGGGCACTGAACTTTAAGAGTAGGGTACTGCATAAGATGGGACGGAAAAGGGTTTAGGGTTGGATTAGGCGAACCCGCTACGCCGCTCCGCCTAATCCAATCCTAAACCCTTTTCCTTATTCAAGGTCACTAAACCCGCAACAAACTGAACCCTAAGAGGGTATATGTGAACCCTGTCGTGGATGTGATTCAAAGATGGGGCACTGAACCTTAAGAGTAGGGTATTGCATAAGACGGGACGGAAAAGGGTTTAGCGTTGGATTAGGCGAACCCGCTACGCAGCTCCGCCTAATCCAACCTAAAACCCTTTTCCTTATTCAAGGTCACTAAACCCGCAACAAACTGAACCCCAAGAGGGTATTGGTGAACCCTGTCGTGGATGTGATTCAAAGATGGGGCACTGAACCTTAAGAGTAGGGTACTGCATAAGACGGGACGGAAAAGAGTTTAGGGTTGGATTAGGCGAACCCGCTACGCCGCTCCGCCTAATCCAACCCTAAACCCTTTTCGTTATTCAAGGTCACTAAACCCGCAACAAACTGAACCCTAAGAGGGTATTGGTGAACCCTGTCGTGGATGTGATTCAAAGATGGGGCACTGAACCTTAAGAATAGGGTATTGCATAAGACGGGACGGAAAAGGGTTTAGGGTTGGATTAGGCGAACCCGCTACGCGGCTCCCCCTAATCCAACCTAAAGCCCTTTTCCTTATTGAAGGTCACTAAACCCGCAACAAACTGAAACCTAAGAGGGTATTGGTGAACCCTGTCGTGGATGTGATTCAAAGATGGGGCACTGAACCTTAAGAGTAGGGTACTGCATAAGACGGGATGGAAAAGGGTTTAGGGTTGGACTAGGCGAACCCGCTACGCCGCTCCGCCTAATCCAACCCTAAACCTTTTTCCTTATTCAAGGTCACTAAATCCGCAACAAACTGAACCCTAAGAGGGTATTGGTGAACCCTGTCGTGGATGTGATTCAAAGATGAGGCACTGAACCTTAAGAATAGGGTATTGCATAAGACGGGACGAAAAAGGGTTCAGGGTTGGATTAGGCGTACCCGCTACGCGAATACGCCTAATCCAACCCTAAACCCTTTTCCTTATTCAAGGTCACTAAACCCGCAACAAACTTAACCCTAAGAGGGTATTGGTGAACCCTGTCGTGGATGTGATTCAAATATGGGGCACTGAACTTTAAGAATAGGGTATTGCATAAGACGGGACGGAAATTTAGGGTTGGATTAGGCGTACCCGCTATGCGGCTCCGCCTAATCCAACCCTAAACCCTTTTCCTTATTCAAGGACGGAAAAAGGTTTAGGGTTGGATTTGACGAACCCGCTACGCGGCTCCGCCTAATCCAACCCTAAACCCTTTTCCTTATTCAAGGTCACTAAACCCGCAACAAACTGAACCCTAAGAGGGTATTGGTGAACCCTGTCGTGGATGTGATTCAAAGATGGGGCACTGAACCTTAAGAATAGGGTATTGCATAAGACGGGACGGAAAAGGGTTTAGGGTTGGATTAGGCGAACCCGCTACGCGGCTCCCCCTAATCCAACCTAAAGCCCTTTTCCTTATTCAAGGTCACTAAACCCGCAACAAACTAAAACCTAAGAGGGTATTGGTGAACCCTGTCGTGGATGTGATTCAAAGATGGGGCACTGAACCTTAAGAGTAGGGTACTGCATAAGACGGGATGGAAAAGGGTTTAGGGTTGGATTAGGCGAACCCGCTACGCCGCTCCGCCTAGTCCAACCCTAAACCCTTTTCGTTATTCAAGGTCACTAAACCCGCAACAAACTGAACCCTAAGAGGGTATTGGTGAACCCTGTCGTGGATATGATTCAAAGATGGGGCACTGAACCTTAAGAATAGGGTATTGCATAAGACGGGACGGAAAAGGGTTTAGCGTTGGATTAGGCGAACCCGCTACGCGGCTCCGCCTAATCCAACCTAAAACCCTTTTCCTTATTCAAGGTCACTAAACCCACAACAAACTGAATCCCAAGAGGGTATTGGTGAACCCTGTCGTGGATGTGATTCAAAGATGGGGCACTGAACCTTAAGAGTAGGGTACTGCATAAGACGGGACGGAAAAGAGTTTAGGGTTTGATTAGGCGAACCCGCTACGCGGCTCCGCCTAATCCAACCGTAAACCCTTTTCCTTATTCAAGGTCACTAAACCCGCAACAAACTGAACCCTAAGAGGGTATTGGTGAACCCTGTCGTGGATGTGATTCAAAGATGGGGCACTGAACCTTAAGAATAGGGTATTGCATAAGACGGGACGGAAAAAGGTTTAGGGTTGGATTAGGCGAACCCGCTACGCGGCTCCGCCTAATCCAACCTAAAACCCTTTTCCTTATTCAAGGTCACTAAACCCGCAACAAACTGAAACCTAAGAGGGTATTGGTGAACCCTATCGTGGATGTGATTCAAAGATGGGGCACTGAACCTTAAGAATAGGGTATTGCATAAGACGGGACGAAAAAGGGTTTAGAGTTGGATTAGGCGAATCCGCTACGCGGCTCCGCCTAATCCAACCTAAAACCCTTTTTCTTATTCAAGGTCACTAAACCCGCAACAAACTGAAACCTAAGAGGGTATTGGTGAACCCTGTCGTGGATGTGATTCAAAGATGGGGCACTGAACTTTAAGAGTAGGGTACTGCATAAGATGGGACGGAAAAGGGTTTAGGGTTGGATTAGGCGAACCCGCTACGCCGCTCCGCCTAATCCAATCCTAAACCCTTTTCCTTATTCAAGGTCACTAAACCCGCAACAAACTGAACCCTAAGAGGGTATATGTGAACCCTGTCGTGGATGTGATTCAAAGATGGGGCACTGAACCTTAAGAGTAGGGTATTGCATAAGACGGGACGGAAAAGGGTTTAGCGTTGGATTAGGCGAACCCGCTACGCAGCTCCGCCTAATCCAACCTAAAACCCTTTTCCTTATTCAAGGTCACTAAACCCGCAACAAACTGAACCCCAAGAGGGTATTGGTGAACCCTGTCGTGGATGTGATTCAAAGATGGGGCACTGAACCTTAAGAGTAGGGTACTGCATAAGACGGGACGGAAAAGAGTTTAGGGTTGGATTAGGCGAACCCGCTACGCGGCTCCGCCTAATCCAACCGTAAACCCTTTTCCTTATTCAAGGTCACTAAACCCGCAACAAACTGAACCCTAAGAGGGTATTGGTGAACCCAGTCGTGGATGTGATTCAAAGATGGGGCACTGAACCTTAAGAATAGGGTATTGCATAAGACGGGACGGAAAAAGGTTTTTGGTTGGATTAAGCGAACCCTCTACGCGGCTTCGTCTAATCAAACCTAAAACACTTTTCCTTATTCAAGGTCACTAAACCCGCAACAAACTGAACCCTAAGAGGGTATTTGTGAACCCTGTCGTGGATGTGATTCAAAGATGGGGCACTGAACCTTAAGAATAGGGTATTGCATAAGACGGGATGGAAAAGGGTTTAGGGTTGGATTAGGCGAACCCGCTACGCCGCTCCGCCTAGTCCAACCCTAAACCCTTTTCGTTATTCAAGGTCACTAAACCCGCAACAAACTGAACCCTAAGAGGGTATTTGTGAACCTTGTCGTGGATGTGATTCAAAGATGGGGCACTGAACCTTAAGAGTAGGGTATTGCATAAGACGGGACAGAAAAGGGTTTAGGGTTGGATTAGGCGAACCCGCTACGCCGGCTTGGAGTCGCTTTCACCCTTCTCAGACTCTGCTTGGATGATGGTGAATATATCATCGGGGATATAGTTGCATTCCCGAGCCGTTTTGGTCTCGGGATATGTTATGGTGGGTTGGTAGAGGCCCACTTGAATGGCTCCGAAGACTAGAGTGACGAAGTAGTCAGTTAACTTTGGGCTATAAGGGCCTATGTAGGTACCCTTGAGGATGTAAGTGGCCTTGTGAATACCGGCCTGGACCACATTTTCTGGGGTTATGGCATATCCTAACCCGAATTGTGACTTGCCATCGTTCAGGACTTCGATTATCTTCCCAGCTGGAAGATGCGGTCTCGAGGTAGCTCCGGGTAAGTAACCCAGATTTTGTAGCATTATGTCGATGCTAGTAGTGAAGTAGGGCCTGAAGAGATATTCATCCTCGATCATACCCACGAAGTCGAATCCTCGTGGTTCGGCCCGGTTCGTGGCATTACAGCTAGCCACGTTTATTGGGGTCGCCTCCAATGTGATGATACCGTCTTTTAGTGGCATCTTGACTTTTCGGTGGAGGGTAGATGATACGGCCTTGACTGCGTGAATCCAAGGCCTTCCTAGTAAGAGATTGAATGATGAGGTGACATCTATCACCTGAAATTCCAACTCCTTTTCGATTGGGCCCGTTATGATCTTCAGTTTAACAGCCACAGCTACCGGTTTTGGGCTTCCGTCGAAAGCCTGAATAGTTTGCGCTGTCGGGAGATGGTCGGCATCAGTGATACCGAGGGCCCTAGCGGTCCTTAGGGGTAGGACGTTCACGGCCGATCCATCGTCGATAAGGGTCATCAGGAGGTACTTACCCTTGCAGATGACCGTGATATATAGGGCCAGATTATGGTTGGGCCCAAATGATGGCAGATCGGATTCGGCGAAGGTTATGAGTGGGCCTTCGTTCTTGGACTTGCCTTTGAGGTATGGCATAATGGTGGCTACCATTTCAGCGGGGGTAGTTTCTGAGTCGACCTTGATTTCATCGAGAGCCTTAGTCAGTGCTTCCCGATGAGCCTGTGAGCTAACCAGTAGTTGCCATATAGTTAAATCAGCTCGAACCCTCTTCATTTGTTGGACCAAGGCCATGTCATTGCTTGGTTCCTCGGGGGTTGGTTCCGTTCTGGCAGGTTCAGTGACGGATGTTGGAGTGGCGCGCCCAGTAGTGGCGAGGTGGTTGGTGGCCAAGGCCTTGGACTTGGCTTTTCAGACTTCTTCTCTGGTGACGGGGACAACTTCCCCTTTGGCCAGGTACACATCATCCTCATTGTCAAACCATATCCCCTTGATTTGTGGGATAAACGGGGAAATGAGGTGAGAACAGTCAATTACCTCTCCTGTAAATATGGCATGGGCGCTGAACGGGTTTTCTTTGTTGCTCGGCTTGTCTCCGGGCAATGGGATTTTCCCGCTCTCGATAAGGTCTTGGATTAGGTGCTTTAGCTTCAAACATTTTTCAGTATCATGTCCGTTACCCCGGTGATACTGACAGTAGGCCTGAGCATTATAATATTTGAACCTTTTCTCTACTGGGGCCTCTGGAGTTGGGCCTATTGGGTGGATCAGACCTTTCGAGGATAGCCTTTGTAAGGCATAAGTATAGGTAGTCCCTATATCTGTGAATACCCGATTTGGTGTATTCTTTTTGGATGAGGTGTCGAGCAGATTTACCTCGTCAAACATGCTGCGGGTTGCAGCTGCAGGTGTGGGCTTGTTTGTAGACGAACTAGCCCCTTGATAGCCTTTGGTAGAGGCCTTAGTCAGGTTCTCTAGCCTTAGGTCATCCTCGATCCTGGTGCCCATTTCAGTAAGAGCGGCAAAATTGGGGATGATAGCATACCGGAGATGGACCCGGTAGGATGGGAGGAGGTTCTTGACAAAGGCCTCCACCAGCACTTTTTCGCTGGGCTTTTCGACCATCTTCACACTCTCGGCCCTCCATCTTTGCAAATATTTTGTGAACCCTTCTTTGGGCTCTTGGGCCATTACCTCCAGAGTACGCATTGTAGTCTGGATTTCAGTGTTATCGGCGTAGTTCCGAGCAAACTCGGTAGCCACATCGTCCCAAGTTTTATATTTCTTGGAATCGAGATTGTAGAACCAAGCCTTAGGATGTTTCTCCAAGGAAGAAGGGAACAAGTGCTTGAACATAGTTGACTTCACCCCCTTGACTGCCATGAAGTCTTTGAAAGCCCGGATGTGGTGGACCGGGTCTTCGGTACCCTCAAACATAGGAATTCCCGTCAAGTTGAGGTTAGCGGGTAGCTCGTTATCCAAAGGTGAATAAGTACAAGCATTCTCGGTGTGGATCGAGTTGTTCGTCGATTGGTGGACCTGTTCTTCGAGCCTACGAACGATACTAACCAGCTCGGCCATGGGCCCGGCGGGCTCACCTCCTTCGTTAGGGACCGTCTTCTCTACGGTGCTTAGGCGGGTGGACAAAGTTGCTTGGTTAGCCTGGATGGCGGCCAGTTGAGTTTCGATCTTGGTCAAGGCATTTTTCAACTCGTCCATTTTGCGTTGATGTCTGGTTTCGGGTGGCCTGTCTGTAAGAACACCACGTAATCAGAAACTAGCCCAAAATCCCGAAATAGAAAGTACATTCCGAACGAGACTAAAAGGGAAAATGACTCGGAAAAGACACCTAGACGGGTGATTTGTGAAATGTGGGCCTTCCTTAGGATTCGGCGGGTGGGCCTAGTCTTGTTCGAAGGAAGGTTCACGTGAGACATCCCTAGACTTTATGGACTCGATTGTGTTGACGGGCCCTCCTTTGTAGGGGTTTGTCCTACGTAGGTGGGTCTTGCCTTAGTCTAATAAGGCGGACTGGGAAGGGGAAGAAACTCGTGATGTATGATCGACAGAGTTTCGACGCTATAGACCTTGACAACTTAAGACACGACCCGACACTTGCTAAATACGGGAAGTCCTAGAAGTGGAAGGTTTTAAAAATTGATGATTTTTGCAAAAAAGGATCGAGTAAACTCGGTGGATGGCCCAAACTTCCGAAAAAGGGCGAAAAGTCATTGGGCCACGGGTTTTGAAAGTTCGAAATGTTTTTCGAGCTTTGAATTGGGCGGCATACAGTCTAGAAAATAGGCTATTTTGAGTAAAATCATAAGTCCTAAATTCGGTATGTGTCCCGGGTTTTGAAATTGAATAGTTTGAAAAAGATGCAAATCTTTGAAAAATTGACAGTTTTTTGAAAACGACTCGAAAAACAAGTAGCACGTAGTCACACAAGCATTATAACGACGCCATGTATGCTCTATACTATGTCTCGGTCGGTCTATAGAGGGTCTATACCAGTGCACATAGTCTAGACGTAAATCGGGACGGACTTCCTAAGTCGAGTTGATCTTAGAACATGCCGCGAAACCCACTCGAATCGACTATGGACACCTTTTGACATATCCATATTGGAGTACATCAACGGTATAGTGGGACGTCGGTCGCGAGTACCGGCCCGGGAAAAAATGGGTTATGCATGAACCGTAGAACTAAAACGCGTATTGTATTTGTCAAACGATTTCTATACGAGTCTCACCCTGAGGATGCCGATGGTAAGTCACGCATCAGTTAATCCCTAGCGGAGTCGCCAAATTGTGGACATGACATAGGTCCACCCCGACGCGGCCACGGAAGGTTAGGGAGGTTTGGAAGGGGTATAGAATGGTAGGGTGGGCTCACATGACGAAGAAAAGGCCAAAAGAGGAGCAGGAGGCCATCCCGGTCGGGAAGGCACTCCAGGAGGCTCGAAATTATGCACCCTCATCCCGATCGGGACGGCTCCATCCCGGTCGGGATGCCTCATCTTTCCCGATCGGGACGACTTCTTCCCGGTCGGGATTCTCTCATCATGGCATCCAAAACCCCAAAAGCTAATCAAAGCTTCAAAAACCGATCCTCTTGCTCACAATCCACGCTCTATCACTAGACCTTTCTCTCTAGGATTCACCTTCACTTCACACCTATGACAATAAACTCAAATACAACATCAAATTCCCCCTCTCAGATCGCTCATCAACAATCCAAATAAACAAGAATTTCACAAAAACTAACAATCCTAGAAACCAAACTATACAAACAAACATAAACACAAATAAAAGCACAAAAGAAGGGAAAAGATATTTACACTAACTACTCTCACCAACAACGCCTCCATAGCCATCAAGAGCTCGAAGGAGCAAGTCAAATGCCCTAGCAACATCTTCAATTAAGCTCACATGGCCGAGCCTAGCCACTTTCAAGAGCTTCCAAGTCGGATGGAAGAAGCGATCATCTTCATTATGCTCGGGGTTCTCGTGATCTTCCGGATCTTCGGAACCATGATAGCGACGACTCTTATGACCATCCGGTAGGTATAGTGGTCTAGAATCATGCTCGGCATTATGATGCGGGAGATCACACCCAAAGGGTGTCGCTTCTTCTACGGGGTCGAGAGTGGAACTCTTTTCCACCGCCCGACAAGGATCCTCTTCACCAACCGTCTCACAAGACAAGGGACTAGGCATCGAGTGCGGTAGAGGAGGAGAAGGCATCAAGTTTTCTTCATTGGAGGCTTTAGGATCCTCCAATTTCCCATTCAAGGCAAGTTCCAAGGCATCTACTTCCTTTTCCCAAGTATTGCGCTCCTTTTCACTCACCTTGTCTAGTTGGCCTAGAGGAGGTATGTCCTCACTTGGCTTTGGATTGTCTAGATTCGGTTCATCACGAAGAAAATCGAACAAATCCAATTTGATAGCCAATACATCGGCTCCCCAAGAGTTATCTTGAGAATCATGTTCACTCCCCTCCTCATTGTTGACCCTTGAAGCTTCAACTCCCTCTACTCTTCCCCTATCTTCACCTCCCAAGCAACACTCAACAATGGTCTCTTGATCGACCCTCTCTTCTTCATTTGGAGCTTCACGATTGGGTTGACTTTCTTGTGGAGGCACCCGACCTTCTTGCCCAAATGAACCTTCCTCAACATGTTGTGGAGCTCGAGTGGCCAACATCGTGATATGAGCCATGAGTGCATTGATGCGAGCATCTTGCACCTCTATTTGGGCCTTGAGCTCCTCCCTAACCCCTTGTATTTGAGCCATCAACGTTTGTTGAATCTTTTGCAATAAAATTGTTGTCTCATGTTGACCCTTTTGCAATAGCATTAACGACTCTTGTTGACCCTTTTGCGTTTGGACCAACATTTGGCAAATCTCAAGGTCGGGGATTTTTGGTTGTGGGTTATGTGAGGGTGTTTGGTAATTGTTAGGATGTCGGAATGATCCTTGACAACTTTCTTGGTAACCATAAGGAGGTCGTTCATAAGATTGTTGATATGGTTGGTGAAATTTCGGGACTTGGCCATTTGCCCCAAAGTTGTCCCGTGATGATTGATGGTAACTTGGACGCGCCATGTCCATAACGTCGCTTTGGTACCTAGGATGAGCTAGAAGCACTTGAGCAAACGTTAGTAGCCTAGTGTTTTTGAGGCACTAGGAAGAGAGAATAGCACACAAGAATAAAAACGGAGATACACAAGGAGAAGAGAACACAAAAGTCAAGAACAAAGTCCACAACTAAGCAAACAAAAGTCTAAACTACGTCGTCCCCGGCAACGGCGCCAATTTGATGGCAAGGATTTGTCGTGGATCCCAACCGTCAAATAAAACCAACTAACCTAACTAGGGTAGCTAGGGTAAGTCGGGTCGAATCCACAGGGACGGGAGGTCGGACTAAGGTATGATACGGTCTAGGACTAGGTTCGAGACAAGCTATTCTAAGGGGGAGGATAAGGACTAAACTAGGTCTAAAACGCGGGAAAGGAAGACAAAACGATAACAAAAGAAGGAAGACTAGGGTTAGGTCGGGTTCATGGGGTGATGGAGTGGTCAAGGGAGAGCTAAGGTGAAGGGGTATTCGGGTAATCTAGGTGTGGTCCGGGCTCTCGCTACGTAGACCGACCTAGAGGTTCTTAATAGAACCCACCTTAGCGACACATATGACAAACGGGGTTACTAGCGTGCTATCGAAGCCTAGGTCGCATCCGGGCTCTCGCTACGTAGACCGACCTAAGGGTCGTCCTCACCGGGCTCTCGCTACGTAGTGAGGGAACCAAACCCAAAAGCTAACTATCACCCACAAGAGAAAAGGCAAGAAAAACACAAGGAGTTACATCAACATCTCATTCAAGCATTTCAACAAACATGTACCATGCATCAAACAAAGAGGAAACCCAATACTTCCACCAACATCTCCAACAAATCCTTAATCACCCACAATCACATCCAATCACCCTAATAACCCTAGCAAAGATCTACTCTAACATATCTATGCTAAAACTAACAAGAACAAGAGGAATCAACATAACAACCAAAACAAACATAGTGAAACTAGTGAAACAATGAACAATGAACAATAAAATCAACAAAGATTCAAACTTGAATGATAAAACAAAGATAAAGAGAAGAGAAAAGAAGATTATACCATACTAGAGAAGATGAAAAGAAGAGATCTTGCATAAATGGAAGAAAACCCAAATACATCAACCAAGGTTGTCAATCTTGGTTGGATTCTTCAAGAATTCCCAAATTACAAGAGTTAATCTAAGATTAAAGATAATCTAAAGACTAATCTACTCTAATCTATGCTAATATATGCTAAAATAATCTAGGGTTTAAGGGGAAGTATCTAACATCAGCTTAACAAAACAAGGGAAGAGTATATATAGGGTTCCAAGTGGAAAGGAGAAGAAAGAAACAAAGGCGAGCTGCAGCAGGCCCGTCCCGGCCGAGACGGGGTGGTCCCGGTCGGGATGGGGTCGGTCCCGGCCGGGAGGACCTGCTCTCGGTCGGGAAGGAGTACAGACAGTAGCTCTCTCATTTGCTCCTTCATCCCGGACGGGATGAGGCCATACCCGTCGGGGATGAGTCTTGTAGGCCTCCAATATGAACTTTTTGGTCCCTCCTTGGTTCTCATGGGCTTCCCATCGATTCTCGGGACTCGGGATCGGGTCTTGGAGGCTCGGGATTGGGTCCCAAGGTCTCGGGGTCGACTCCAAGGCATCGAGTGATCGTTCCTTAGCTTCGTTGGCTCCAAAAAGTGTATGTATTGAGTCGGAATCGCTCCAACTCTTCATGAATGGTCTCGGGAACCTGAAACGAGCTAGAGGAAGCATAAGTAGCCCATAAACCGCTCCCAAGGAACGATTCCACAAGGAAAATGGGACCAAAACACTACAAAATAGGCACTACAAACTACACTTATCACTCTTGGATGGGGTATCAAGTAGATTAACCTTGTAAAAAATGCTACGAGTAGCAGCAGCAGATGTGGGCTTGCTTTTGGATGAGCTGTCCCCTTGGTAACCTTTGGTAGAGGCCTTAGTAACTCGATTCTTCGTTTTGTCCGGAGTGCCCTTTCGAGTTTTCACTCCGTCCGCGGCTCGTCGTTTGTGCTTCGTCATTGAAATCACTCGTTAATCGAAGCATGGGATGGTTCTGATTTGCATATGAATCGAGTAATCGATTTTTCTAGTTTTGGTTGTGTACCCTCGGGATGTTGCCTACGTATCCGTGTTTGGACGGAATCAAACCATGTTCGTAGTTCGTAAGATGTGAGTGCCTTTGTTTTAGACTCGTTATGCCAGTTATCAATGCGAAGTGTTAAAGTGTTGTCGCTCGGGTTTCCACCCTAGTTTAGAGATCAGGATTAGGTTATTAATTAGGAGGCTAAGGGTAGTAGCGTTTAAGTAGGTCGATGTAGTTTGGGGTCGAGAACTCTAAACCGTCTAGGTCGGTGATGATCACGACGCCTCCCGTGAGTATTTTCTTGACAAGGTAAGGACCTGCCTTGTTTGGTTTGAACTATCCCCTGGAGTCGACGGGAATGGGTGCTCTAATGGATTTAACTACTAGATCTCCCTCGTGTATGTTTCGAGACTTAACTCGTTTGTTAAAGGCTCATTGTATTCTTTGTTGGTAGGCTTGTACGTTGGATAGCGCATGTATTCTACGCTCGTCTAGGAGTACTAACTCGTCAAAACGTTTTTGGTTCCACTCTTCTTCGGGAATCCCGCTTTCGGCTAGTATCCTTAGCAAGAGTATTTCTAATTCTATTGGATGTACGGCTTATGAACCGTAGGTTAGGTAGTATAGTGTGGCTCTAGTGGGAGTTCGGTAGAAAGTTCGGTAGAAAGTTCGGTATCCCCATAATGCATAGGGTATTTTGTTGGGCCAATCCCGGTAATTGTCTATCGTCTTCTTAAGGATGGTGACGATGGTTTTGTTTGCTGCTTCTACAGCCCCGTTTGTCTGAGATCTATATGTAGGGTGATGGTTTGTGTCGTTTGATTTTGTGTTTGTCTAGGAGCTTTTGGGTATCGGCCCAAAAGTGAGCCCCCTGATCACTGATGATGTCGTGTCGTATGCAGTAGCGGCAGATGATGTTGTTTTGTAGGAATTTAACTACTTGTTTGAAAGTTAGTATTGTGTATGAGGCTGCTTCTACCCACTTGGTAAAGTAATCAACGGCCACTAGTACAAAACAATGTCTGCCAGTTCCGGATGGGTGTACTTTTCCTATAATATCTATTCCCCAGGTAGAGAAGGGTCAGGTGTTGTTGTGCTGTGGAGTGAATATGGTGGTAAGTGTTGGATATTGGCGAATATTTGGCAGTTTTGACAGTGATGGACGTGATACCGTCAGTCTGCCTCTAGGGTCGTCGTTTAATAGCCTAATCTCATTATCTTACGGGCTAATGCGTGGGCGCTCATGTGGGGTCCGCATTCCCTATCATGTACTTCTTCCATGACTTTTTTGGATTGGGCTTTGTCTACTCCTTGTGGGATTTGTTTGTATAATAATCCTTGGTTCAGGACGTAGTGAGTGGCATGCATTCTTAAGGCTCGTTTGTTTTTGGTGTTTGTATTGGGCGGGTATGATCCGTCGGTTTTGAAGTCTAGGATTGATTTGTACCATGGTTCTTTGGATATGTCATCGTTTTCAATGTTATGGATATAGGCGGGTTGTTCACTTCTCTCTACACAGATGGGCATAGAGAAGAGGTTATCAGGCATGTTTATTAGTGAGGCTAATTTGGATAAGGCATCCACAAATTGATTTTCCTTACGGGGTATGTGTATAAAATTGATTTCGGTGAATTCTCGAGAGACTGTCTCGATTTTGGTTTAGTATCAAGCTAGGCTTTCGCTATAAACCTTCCAAGTGCCTACGGCTTGGTTGACTACTAATGATGAATCTTCGTGGACTCTAAGGTTTTTAATCCCTAGTGTTACTGCGGCTTTTAGTTCTATTAGGCAGGCTTCGTACTCGGCCGCGTTGTTGGTTACTGGAAGTCTAGTTTGACTGATATGGGTGTGTGCCCACCTTGTGGGGATATTAAAAGGATTCCTACACCGTAGCCCATCATTCTTGAGGCGCCATCGAAGTATAGGTCAAATGATTCGTTGTCGGCAAATAAAATGTCCTCGTCGGGGAAGGACCATCACTACTACAAATGAGCACTTGGGTCACGGCTTAATTCGTGGCAAAAGTGCTAAATTTTCGTGGCTAAAGTACTTTGCCACGGAAAGACCATCCGTGACGCAAGTGGTCGTGGCAAACAAATAACAACGGAAAAAAAAGTGTGGCAAGTATTGATTTTTTGCCACGAAGTCTCCCGTGGCTAGAATTAATTTTTGCCACGGAATATCCCGTGGCTAATTATGTTTATGGTGAAACATTTATTCCGGTGACAAAATATATAATAAATTAAAGGGTTATTTCATGGGAATAATATCAACTATGTGTGTGCTTCTTAAAATAATCCAATATGAACTACGCATTCATTGATCTCGTTTTGTTATGTATGAAATTATGACTTGCGATTACAGGTCATAGTGACTTGTTTTAACTTTCTAGAGTTTTATTAGGTCCGTTGCAGTCATCGTGAAAGCCAAAATAACAATAAAAACATTTGTTTTCATAGCTTCTATAAGACTAAATGAAAACAAAAATGAAAGATGGATTTTCGGAAAAAAAAAATTTCAATGGCCGAAAATGAACACGAAATGTAAATCAGAAGAAGAAGAAGAAGAGTTTAGAGAAAGAGTTGAATAAGGGAGGTTCAACAGGTAGTAGGTCACTCATAGCAAAGCAAGGTTAATGAAGACATAGTTTGTATTAGAATGAGATTACGTATAGTTTGTATTAATTTAATAAACACACGCATAGTTGGTATTATTCTCATGAAATAACCCAAAATTAAATAAATTAATAGTCGTAAGAATTCTCTGCTCCTATAGTAGTCACATCTGGAATGGTTATTAGCTTTATAGCTGAGTCATTCCAATATTATTTAATTTCACCATACGCATTGAAGAGCCTTCCCAAGAGGTCACCCATCTTAACACTACTCTCACTCAAGCACGCTTAACTGTGGATTCCTTATGACCAGTTACCAGAAATGAAATTGAAGTTTATTGACATAATCATTTGTTTGAATTCTTTTAAAGTGATGTTTATTTTCACAAACTACATTTAATTTTGAGTAATTAATTTTTTTTCCCCAATGATTTACATATTATGATTAAAAAACTATTATTCCGGAAAAAAAAGAGTTTCAAAGTTGATTTTCGGACTCATGATTTCATTAGTTTATCGATATTTTTTATTTTGTTTCTATTTTACACGTTCTTTTATTGCTAATTCTTTCGATATGTTTTTTTTCTTTTCGTTATCGGTCTTATTTTATTTCATCAATTTTTTATCCTCATTGGGTTTCCTCTTGCCTACTTCAAGTTTTACCCGAATTTTATTTTTCATTAAGTAAATTTTATTTTAAATTCATTTTTTTAAAATATCTTCCAAATAATATTACAGAACAGTTATTGAATTAAACAGTTTACGATAAATTAATTTTGAATTTTCTCACTATTACTCCTTAATTATTAGATTTTCTTACTTGTATTTGTTAATTATTTGATTTTCTCACTTATACCTCTCTTTTTTCTGAAAAATTATTGGTTATTTCATGAGAATAATACCAACTATGCGTGTGTTTCTTAAATTAATACAAACTATACGTAATCTCATTTTAATACAAACTATGTCTTCATTAACCTCGCTTTGCTATGAGTGACCGGCTACCTGTTAAACCTCCCTTATTCAACTCTTTCTCTAACTGTTTTTCTTCTGATTTACATTTCGTGTTCATTTTCGGCCATTGGAAAAAAAAAATCCGAAAATTCATCTTTCATTTCTTTTTTCATTAAGTTTTATAGAAGCTATGAAAAAAATTGTTTTTATTGTTATTTTGGCTTTCACGATGACTGCAACGGACCTAATAAAACTCTAGAAAGTTACAACAAGTCACTATGACCTGTAATCGCAAGTCATAATTTTATACATAACAAAACGAGATCAATGAATGCGTAGTTCATATTAAAATGAGATTACGCATAGTTTGGATTATTTTAAGAAGCACACACATAGTTGATATTATTCTCATGAAATAACCAAAAATTATTTTGACTGGTTATTGAACTTAGGCACAAATTTCTAATACATTAATCTTTCTTTCAAATCAAAAAATTTGAAAGACAATTAATTTACAAAAATTATTATTGTTTTCGCAATCAAAGTTAATTCCATAAAAAAAAATATAGACCGATTAGAATTCTTAAATACGAGTTTAATAAAGCGATTTTTTTCACACTGAAAATATTGTAAGAAAATCAATAATTTGGAAATAAAATTATGCTCAGTCACTTTCTTTTTAAGTTTTTTGTCTTAAAAAGAAGTGTATTACATGTGAAAAAATTAATTAATTAAACGATAAAAATGAAAGAGTCTTAAATAATATTAGGCGTCTCAATGATGGATGATCAATCACATACTTATTTTACTTGATATGCTATGTACGCCGCATTTTAGCTGGCATATATTACACTATGTAAATGTTATTTGTCTTTCAAAAGTCATACTTAAGATTATAGAATTTTAATAAAACATATTATCAAATTAAGAGAAATCAATTACTTCAAAAATGATGATAGTAAAAAATCAACAAATTAGACAGCCAAAGTTTTCTTGTATTTAATTTTACAATTTTTTTTTTAAAAAAAACTAAATAAAATAATACCAATTTTTTTTATTAATAAAATATTTTCAAATCTAATATTTTTTTTCATATTATCTTTAACTTTGAATTTTAATGAATTTTTTAAGATCAATATTTGACACTCGACTTAACTTGAAAGTAATTTGATTAAAGTTTCGAGAACCATTAGCCACATGCATTTATTAAATCTGTGGCTAAAAAATAATTTTGCCACTGAAGTTAACTATGTCGTGGCTAAATAATATTTGCCACTGAACAAATTCGTGGCAAAATATATTTTTGCCACGGGTGTGGCATCTTTCATGCCCAGAGTGATTATTGGCCACAACTTTAATAAAATTTGTGGCGCAAGTGAATTTTCGCCCGTGGCATATTTTTTTCCCAAATAGTGAATCAAATTTTTCCCGTGGCTAGATAAAATTTAGCCACAAATAACAAATTCTCGTGACATAATTCGTGGCGCAAGTGTCAATTTGTTGTAGTACATGCATGTATCAGTCGAGTGGGTTTCCTTTATTGGGTTTGGTTAGGAATTTGGCTACGGGTTGGGTTGAGTGTTTAGGATAGTTGCACTGATCTTAGTTGAGGTGAAGTTAGGTGGGCCGTTGGTTTGAGCCCTTATGCTTTGATTGATTGCTATCGATAAATGGCATAGTATCGAGTCGTAACAAAAATAGTGTATTATTTTAAATCAAGCGATTGTCAAGGCGCAAAGTAAAAAGAAGAAAAGTTTATTGCTTTTTATTAATAGTAGGATAAGGACGTTGTCTCCGAGACATGACTCTTTTTGGGAGGCGGGGACAGACTCCCTCGGAACCTCCAACTTGATATGAAAATGATGCTAGAAAGGAAATAAGAATACTATGACTTAACCCTATTATGACATTGAACCTGGTCTTGGGACCCTGACTGTCTTCTTGGTTTTAGACCCTTATGTAGCCCTTTGGAGGCGCAACCCTTGATGGGTGTTCTGGACTGGTTTCTGTTGATGGACTGTCGAGGGGTTTGAAAAAACTTGTGACAACGGTACCCACTGATGTCACTATCTCTTCCTCGGTGTTCTTGAAAGTGAAGTCTGCTTTTTGCCGTTTCGAGGGAGGGAACGTTCCTTCCTCGATCATGTTTTGTATGACATGCTTTAGTGTAAAGCATGTTTCGGTATCATGCCCATTGCCTTGATGAAATAGGCAGTAGGCAATAGGACTCCATTTTTTGCTTCGTTTGTTGATTGGTGGGTCCGGAGTGAGACCCATAGGCAAGAGTAATCCATGATCGATCAAGTGTTTGAGAGCCTCGGTGTAGGACGAGTTAATTTTGGTAAACTTCTTCCGCGACGCTCTTACTTCTTCGGATATGGTTTTGTGAGGCCTTGAGGTTATCACGTATTGACATTAGGAGGTTTTGACCATGCGGAACATTGGGACGACCTACTTGGGGTAAGTTTTCGGGTGTGGTAATCGCCTGAATTGGCATCCGTTTCTCCCTCTGTGTCCCTACTTTCTAGGAAATCGAGGCGGCTATTAATGTGGCGAACGGAGGAAGTCAAACGGGTTACCGAAGCATGGACATTGCGAACCAATTCGGTTAGGGTGTTGACATCATTGCGGATGTTTCGATGGCGTTTGAATCTATAGACATGTTGGAGGATGACTCTGCAAGTAATATTGGAGATCAGAATGGGCCCACCGGATGACGTAAAGACTCGAGGGATGCTCGTGGGTGAGCGACACGGAAATGAGACCCTTGATCCGCGCGTGTTTGCGGTCATCGGATTAGGGACTCGGGTGCTTTAGACATTTGGTGTATTTGGCGAGACGCCTAATAGACTCGGATATTTAGAACGAGATGATTTTACACAAATCTCGGGATGAGATTTAAGGAGGACTCTCAAGACAAGATGACCCAAAAGGTAAAACCTCGTGATAAGTGTGTTTTGTAGTGTTTATTTCACTTGTTTGGCCCCGCTTTCTTTTGTGAAATCGCTCTTTAGAGCGGTTTCGAGGCTACTTACGCTTATTCTAGCTTGTTTTAGGTTTCTAATGCTCATCGTGGAGAAATGGAATGATTCTGTTTTGTTTCCGATGCATATGGAGCCAATGAAGAGAAGCGACGATGATTCGGTGACTTAGACTCGATCCCGAGTCCCTTGGAGCCCACTTAAGAATATCCCGAGCACCGAGTATCGATAAGAAGCCTAGGAAGAGCAAATAAGGACCCATCACGGCCAGGATGAGAAGACGAGTAGAAAAAAGCCCCTGTAGGGTGGTCCCGGTCGTGACTACTCACATCCCGGTCGTGACCACTCCCTTCCCGGCCGGGAAGGGCCCAGTTCGCACTCCGCTTCGTTCTTTTCGTTCCCCTCACTTATGGAACCCTATATATACCCCCCTCTTGTATTGTTTTAAGCATGGAGGAAACCCTAGACATACTTTAGGTTAGATTAGCTTAGATTAGTGTAATTAGCTTAATCCTTCCTTAATCACTTTTCATTAAGCCTTAATCTTAGTTTAATCCTTGTTTCATCTTTGTAATATTGAAGACTTTTTGGGTTGATATACTCTATTGACAACATTGGAGATATTCCTTTGGGTTAATTTATGCAAAGATTCAATCTTTTGTTCATCCTTTAGTATTGGTTTAATTCATCTTCTTCCTAATCTCTTCTACTTAGTTTTAATTTATGTTTATGCTTAGTAATCTTCAATAATCCATTATGAATGTCCATGTTTATGCTTGTTTCATTATGGTTGTTGGGTTTACTATCTTGAACATGAGTGAGTAGTCGTCTTTCTAGGATTAGTAGGAGGATTGGGTGTCTTCATGGGTGATTAAGGGTTTGTGTAGGGTATTGGTGGTTGTTTAGGTTGCTTCTTGGTTGTATGCATGGATCATGTTTGATGAAATGCTTGAATGACTTGTAGTTGCAAATGCATGTTTTCTTGCCTTCTTCTTGTGACCTTGTAAGTTGGTAGGATGGGTTTTTGCGCGAGAGCGGGAGACCTCTAGGACGGTTTTGGAGCGAGAGCTCGGATTATGCCTAGATAGTTTGACTACCCCTTCATTCTTTCTTTCTCTTGATTGTTTTGATACCCTTGAACCCGAACTAATCCTAGTCCTTCTCTTATTGATTTCTTCTTCATGTTAGCTATTATTCCTCTAGTTTGTTGTTTGAATTTAGTTCTAGTTCATTCGTTTAGTTTATGTCATCATTAGTTCTTTCATAATCATAGTTTTATTCTCTTTTCATTGTCTTAGTTTGTTTAGTCTTGTTCCCTAGCCTAGTAGTCGTTGTAGTTAATCAATTCTTGTTAATTCTTCTCCCTTGTTTCCTTGTAACTTGGTCTAGTCCTTAGGTGAACTCTAGTCTAAACTTCTTTTCCGTCCTTGTGGTTCGACCAAACTTACCATAGCTACCTAGTTAGGATTAGTTGGTTTTAATTGGTGTCAGGATCCACGACAAATCCTACCATCACCTCGAACGGAGGTGATCTTAGTAACTAACACGGACAGTTAATCACACGGTTGTATGACGTAAGGAGTTGATCTCGATGCCGGCTTGGAATCAAAGAGTTTTGATGTTTTCAAAAATAGATGTTTTCGGAAAACGAGTTTTTGAAAGTGGAAGTTTTAACATCGACATTGCGATGGTTTAGTGACATTGTTTGTGGTATGTCGGAAAGTGTTGCTATGCAGGTGTCAATGGTTTGACGGTAGCAAAAGTGTGAATTGTAATTTTGCGAAAATACGGTTTGTAACAGAATTATTTTTGAAGACATGTGAAAATCGTCATGTCATGTTTTATTATCAAGACTTCTATTACTTAGGAGCTCGACGTTTGCGGTGTAAAGGGTGTTTATGAGAAAACACGATGTCCGTGATGGTGTTTTGAAAGTATGGCCAAATCCTTGCTACGGAATTTAGGCGGTGATAGTGTTTTTAGAAAATCTTGAATATGAGTGAACGTGTGACCATATTTGTCGATCCATCCCATTGATTAGGATTTTGATGATAGTGACGGTATGTGTAAAAATGCTTTGGAAAAAATGTAACCGTGTTAGGTGCCTTGATCCCATTGGTTGGGAATTTGGTGATAGTAACGGTATATCGTTACTTGTTTTTTGAAAATGAAGAGTTTTGTTTTGGCCAAGAGTAACGGAGTAACGGCGCTGGCAGGGAGATGGTGCTGAGGTGTCTTTTGAAAATAAGTTTGATTTTGGCTGGAGTAACGGCACTAAAAGGTGGTTTTGAAAAATAGATGTCCTTTTCGAAAACGAAGTTTGGGTGTAGTTGAATATGTTGTCGTGGTTGAATCCAGAGAATATTTTATTCAAGTTATCACAACACGCTACACATAACTAGGAACGCATACAGTCATGTAGGATGCACACACGGGTAGGCTAGGGTAGCCTACCGTCCACGAATAGTCTTTGCTTAGGTGGCGACGAGTCACCGGAAGAGGCGAGCGTCGTCTCGTTTGCTAAGTGCAGTTCGTTTGGCATATTCACGGAATGCGTGACTACCTTGGACGGCCGGAACGTCAATCAAGGGTCTCCTCGCGAGTCCAGTTTTGGTATCTTACCACGAGAAGGTCGATTGGTCCTAAAATTGGTTAGGGTGGGCTTTTTAGCTCCAAAACCTATAGTGACAACAAAAAAAAGAACTAAGAAATGGGCTTCACCGACCTCGTTCGAGTTACCCCACCGCTGGAAACTTGTTTCCAAGTACCCAACGGAGTCCCCAAATTATGGACGCTATCCCACACCGCTCGCCCCGCGCGGGACCCGGTCGCTGTGGCCACCCACACAGCCTGTCCTCGGCACGCTCGTTTGCATCCTGCGGCCGATCTGATCTCGCGTTCGGGGAGATGTGTCGGACCTCGATTTGGTTGACGATTTGAATTGTACCAGACGGATGTGGGGACATCCGTGTTTTTGTTGGAATCGATCGAGACGTGGTTGTAAATGTTTAAAGGCCGATATGTTTGGTATGACGACCTTTTTAGTGAACCGAATTCGTTGTCGATTTGTGGAGGCGCCACCGAGTAATTTTGGGAACTCGAAAACCGTTCAAGTCAACTTTAATCCTTAGCCGGCTCAAAGCTGAGTGACATGGGGACCTAAAGATAAAGACTTGTACCCTTAAGCATTCCATGTCTAGAATGACTCTCATTACCAATGGTTTCGGCCATCCAGAAACCGTAGATTCTGAGTAAGGGGTGAGGGTACGTATTGGGAAGCCAACGTTCGATAGACATCAACACCCAATCCCGCCCGCATGTAGCGGCCTCTACTAATCAATCGGTGGGCTAATAACTTCGTTCCTTAATTGTAGCGGAACTATGATAACATCCGTTGTTTCAACCCTATGTCTTTGCTACGTCAGTTGTTTAAGGACAAGTTTCTGTCGTCGATGTAATTGCTTTTACATTTTTTTTTTTTGGTAAAATGTAAGTATATTGATAGCACTCTCCAAAAACAATGTCCGATTACATCATCCAGAAAACAATCAGGCCAAATGGAAAAACTAATTGTTCCTCATGATATTCTCAATCCAGTTACAGTCTTTCTTCATCAGCTTTCCTGCAATCTTGTTCATAACTCGCTCATTGATCTCTTTTTTGATTCTAATGTAGCACGTAGTTGGAGTAGCCAGCCTCCCTTCATACCAACAACAATTCCTTTGATTCCAGATGTGATAAACAGCAGCATTTAAGATACTATTAATCACTCCATTCTTAAGTTTAGAGAACCTCATTTTCCTCCTCCAATCTTGCAAATCAGTAGCAGGTATCTTGATTTTCGTCCATTCCTGTAGCATATGCAGCACCTGTCTGCTGTATTTGCAGTCGAAAAATAGATGCTGAATCGTCTCTCTGTCCTGTCCGCATATGCAACAACTTTCATCAGTAGCGATCCCCCATCTCATGAGTTTGTCTCTTGTATTCAAGCTCCCATGTTGATAAATCCATGCTATGAAGGCGTGTTTAGGGATGGTCCATTTGTTCCATATATGATAGCACCAATCAACCTTTAAACCAGGGGGGTTCAACCAGTTGTAACCCTTGGTAATGTTGTATTCTTGCCTCGGATAGCCTCCCATTCTCCCTGCTCATATGGAGTTTTCAACGTGTCCTTAATCTTGCAGATCTTCTTCCATACCCAGCTTACATCGCGGTGGTTGATAGTCAGGCCATGAAAAGCATGCGATTACATGTTGATAGTCCCTGCTCATATGCTTTTACATTATTTGCATACGATTTCACGTGACAAGCAGGCCATGAAAAGATGCACGTAGAAGAGTAGTGAGTACTAGATATTATACGTATTAGCAAATCAGTTTTAACGTCATAATACGGACATTAGTCATTCTCGTGGTATACCTTACCTGGTATTCTGCATAAGATGCGTCGGCTTGATATTAATAAGGATGCGTCGAACCACGTGTGAGGGGTGAGCATCGAGATTAATATGGAACTCGTCCACCACTTGTTCAGTTTTAGCTTGTTTAGGTTTTGAATTTCGTGTTAGGTGATTTAGCATGCGATTATGGTCATAAAAACGGTAAAACATACGAAGCGGTAAATGTGAAATATAAGTAAATCACATTGTGAGGAATTGCACCCTCAGAGTGTACACTAAACGAGCCACGATGCGTAGATTGTTGAGAACAGATCTCATGACTACTCGGGTGAGGCCAGGTCAATACAGTCAAAGGTTAATTTTTGTCTTCAGTCAAGGTTTCGTGTTGGACAGAACTCAAAACTGTGCACCAGCGAAAAATTGGACCAAAATCGGAATTGATGAAAAAATGGAATTTGTCATCACTTACCCACCTTCAAATTTCTATCAAAAATTTCGGCCTTTGAACCGAGCCGATTAAACCGGATTAAACAATATTTTTAAAAATACATTCTAAGAAAAAATCAATTAAAAATAATTCCGATTTTTTTATACTAAACCTATACGTACGAGAAAAATCGAGTCGAACACCAACCATATTTTTTACCAATTTGGCACAACTCAATCTATTTTAACCAATTTGTCACATTGGTGCCACTTTTTTTTACCTATTTGGTAATTTGGCCTATTTGTACATAACTTAACACCATAAAGTTAGACTAAAATAATTTATAAATGTTCTTAAATATAATAATCTTTCCAGATCTGACCAGTTTTAGTACAAATTTTATAAATGAAAATATCTATGATGGATTTACATGAAATTTTACGTGCAAATACTAGACATCATCAGGAACATATTATTTTTTTAAAGTCCAAATAAAACGTTTAACATCAACAAACATATTATTTACCCAGACAGTACATAAAATCATACAGTAGCAGTTTATGAAATAAATCTATAATAAATACAAAATATCATAAAAACATATTTTTCATATATTTTTCCTATATACAAGCCATTCAGATCTACAACTTTCATGCAGGAACATAAGGCTAATTCAGAGCGTATTTTACACAGAAAAATCTTAAACATAAAACATACATCACAGATGCCTTTCTACAGCATGTATTATTAAGTGATAAATTAACAAATAGTTAATATTAAACTTAGCTTGGTGATCTAGTGATTTAGTCCTAAACATGATGTTATATGTTAATTAGAGTCTAAAAACTATACTACAAGATTTGAGGGCGAAGAAAAATTAGGTTACCTTAAGCATAAATAATCGATTCTACAACATATAAGAAAATGAAGATCGATGCTCCTTTTCTCTTGCTCCTCTTCATAAATTTGTTAGAAGGACACAAAAATAAAGTTAGTAGTTGTACTATTAAATAACTTTGAAAATATATAGTATGAGATAAGAGAAACAAGGATAGGAGCTCTTCAAAATGGTGGTGTAAAGGGTTAAGAACTTAGGATTCTTTTGATGATTTTTCTTTGGTTTTTAGAAGAGAGTTGATGGAAGGTAATAGATGGATGAATAAGTAAGTTAAATGGAGTCCTAAGGATGGTTATATGGAGTTATAGTCGTACATTTGATGAAGGGAACAAATGATGGACAAACAATTGACAATTGCTCAAAATGGCTAATCTTCCTTTTGAAAATACATTACTAGAAATGATGTCTTTGATTAGAAAAGATATTTTTTCACTTTGGCCTTCAAGGTGACATTCAAGCATGCTTGAGGCTGATACTTTGTGTTTTTTTGGTCACACAATGGTTAAGAAAGAAGTATGTAAATCGAAAGTCGGGAAACAATTCGTCGGGTTACATGTTTTATTGCAAATGAACTGTCCAGTACAATATTTTATTGATTCACATAGAATTGTGATTTTGAATATCACCATTATGTAAATCTTGGAAAAATAATAAATTTAAGCTTTTGAAGCGCCTCAATCGGGGTCTGTATGAGAAAAAAGGAACCGTTTAACGAAATCGCACAGAATTGCGATAACAATAGAAATTTCAGTTTTGCAAACGGTAAAGTGAAATAGAAAGGTTCCAAAAGCACAAGAATTGAATAGTTTGTTGAGACTCAATTTATTAATATTACTCGTTATTAGAAATGACTCAAATGGTCAAAAATACGGGGTGTTACATAAGAAATTGTTTATCGCACCTTCTCCTTTTCATTTTTAAAATCGTAAAAAAATAGAACTTAATCAGGAGTAGTTAATACTAATATTTCATTTGTATTACGTATCACACTGATGTAAATATAATTACGAATGTTTATCATATTTTAATGAATATTTTGTTTTACATGATATATAAATTAATTAATAAAAATATTATAAATCATTTCTAACATTTTGAATTCTAAAATTAATTATTTGGTTCACATGTTCTAAAAATTTAGACCTATCAAACGGGTCGGGTGAATAGGGTCACGAGTCAAACGTTCAAATATATGTCGGATTATACGGATCATGGGTACTTCACGCCTTCACGTTCAGAAATAGTTATATGTTCGATTATTCTAATTTTGTCGTTTCATTTACACGTCACTATGAGTAAAAATATTGTTTTTTTTAAAGCTAATTAACGTGCCTACTTGTGGACATGACATAGGTCCACCCCAACGCGGCCACGCGCGGGTTTGGGGAGGCGAATGAATTTCATGGTAAGATTGATCTCGGGTTGAAATTTTAATCGAAATGGGAGTCACCACCGAATTTTGTGGGAATTCGGACCCGTTCGAACTCGCTCTACATTTATGCGGATTGTGCACAAAGTACGGCTTGCTTTCAATGCTAGAGTTTAGGGGTTCGTCCCTTTGCATTACAATACCGACGCCGAGTTATCGGGAATCGTGTAATGAATGACTCTCGTGTGCCAACGGTTTCGGACATCCGCAAGCCACGGTTCTGAATAAGGGGTGAAGGTACGTGTTGGGAAGCCCACAAAGGACACCCAACCCCGCCCGCACTTAGCGGCCTCTACTTAGATATCGTCCGTTTTTCTTGTACGCGCGTTAGTTTGACGGTTGAATGTTATGAAAACAATGCTTTTTTAACTAAACATGTGAATTATGTTTAACAATGTCGTTTAATGCATCTAAGCTAACGTCAAAGTTATGTAGCATGCGAAGTTCGCTTTAGTACAATAAAACAAACAACGAAAATAAAACATAAAACAAAAGGTTACAAATGCGCGGGCGGAATACAACCCGGAAACGAAATAAAAACAATCAAATAATTATAAGTAAACTATATGATTATCTAATTGTACAGTGTATGATTTTGAAAAGGAGTGAATCACGTGATGGACTTGACACGTGATGATCGAAGTCGTAAAAGTAGTTTTATCGAAGCTTGAAACATGTTGAAGGCTCACGATTCTAACGTGACAGGGGCCACTCGATCGAGTCAGGCGTGACACTCGATATAGTGGTCCTCGAAAAACCTTCTGCCTCTGATCTTGGGGTGCCACTCGATCGAGTGGGCTATGGCACTCGATCGACTGCCCCGGTACGGACTGATGTCCGTTTTCGGGAAACGTTAATCTCGAATTTGCTTTAGTTTTAAATCGATAATTTATTAATTCGCGTAGAAATATGGTATAATTTATACTCGACTTAATTTTCGATACTCGTCATATTCGATAGTTGATTACGGAACCAATATCCAATATCTAGAGCGAATTTTAGAAAAGATGTTATAAGTCGTTTTAAATTGAACTAGGACGAAACAATTTCCTCCGCTTCGTAATGTTGTAATTAGTCCTTTCGGACCGTATGACAGTTATTTTGGCATCAATGGGTTCAAACTAATGGTTTATTGATTAATTTTTTCAGACGGAACGCGTGATAGTTTTCAGGCAACCGGGCGACCCGCGCGACTCGCGCACTCCTCGTGCGACTCGCCTGGAGGGCTATAACTGCCCATTAATTAATTCTTTTAGACACGATATTCGACTACGGAGTCGGTATCATATCTTTAGAATAACGTTTTATTTGTTTGATTATATCGAAAATCGATTCCCTCCGCATCACGACATCGTATTAATCCTTTCGGATGATGTGATGTTCGTTTTGCATCAACAGGTTTCGTTCTAACCTTTAGAAAAATAGATCTAGTACATCTAACGATAAATATCCGCGATTGCACTGGGTCGTTGAGTGTTTAGGGCGGCGCTCCTCGAAAAGGTGCCACCTCTGTTACGACTCGTAAAGGTATTAAAAGGATCTTAGAACGGGATTTATCTTTAGGTATACTCGATATGAAATTGTTTTGAATCTTATGTAATTGTATGCGACATTTATTATATAATTACAACGATAACAAAAAAGACGGAAAAGACGAAAAAAGACGAAAAGAGGAGATGAGAAAGACGAGAAGGAGAAGAAGGGAAAGAGAGAAAGCGGGATTTTGTAACACCCTCAACCTACATGCTAATTTCGGCCTCGATTAGAAACTCGTAGTAACGGTGTTCACGCGGGTGTAACGAGGATATAGGAAGAGTTAAGTTGTTGTATTTTTGGATCGGTTTTCTCGAAATTCCGATAGGATTTCTAGAGGAAAAGTCGGGATGGTAGGTGTATAGTTTGCCTAAGATTGCTGAAATTTTAGGTTGTGAATTGTGTAAATTTGTGTTGCAAAGGAGTGTATTTATAGAAAAATACCCCGGTTTTGGATAGGAAGGTACCCGGGTTTAAAAAGAAAAAGAGCCCGATTTTGGATAAAAAAAGGAGCCACTCGATCGAGTGGTGTGTTGCACTCGATCGAGTGCTCGGTCTGACGTCGGTTCAGTGGGTTTTGCGAGCCTACTCGACCGAGTGGGCTGAATCCACTCGATCGAGTGGGTCTGGACGGATGGAAGGCTCTTTAGAGATAGAGTTTTATCTCTAATGAAGAGGTTTAATAGCTTGGGTTCTCTTCTAGCTAATATTTTTGTGTCGGTTCTGTCTTTGACCGGGTTTTGACCCGGTCGCCAAAAGACGGTTTTACCCTTGGCGTCGGTTTTGACCCAAATTAGTCTTATTTGATTGGAAACGATCCATTGGGCCTGAATTTGAGGTCGGTTTGGTGAGATTTGTACTCCACTAAAAGCTTGCGCTAGTTACTGTTAATTCCAAGTCCAAAATTGAGCGTATCAAGTCATGTTTACGTCCGATCATCATCGGGTGTTTGTTGGAAACTGCTATAGACACCTAGCAGCCAAATGTGGGTGTCTATAGAGCCCCCACTCTGACTGAGGCTTGGGTAAGGCGAAAGTCAGAGTAGCTACTAGGCCAATCGAGGATTAAGACCTGGCAGCCTTCCGGTCGGGTCGTTTATAGTCCGTTAGTCTTGCGTGAAAGGGCTCGCCAGCAATAAGATAGAAATCATACTTGAGTTCTGTTGTCAGTGATAGCTCCGTGGGGACTTGCTTTCGAAGTCCTGGGTGTAACTGTATGCAGATATATCCTATCTCGGAGCTACGCGGGGACTCGTCTCTGAAGCCCTTGGTGTATCTGTTTGCAGACACATCCCATCTCGGAATTACGCGGGAGCTTGCCTACGAAGCCCTGGGTGTGCCTGTTTACAGGCACATCCCAATTTGGAATTACGCGGGAGCTTGCCTACGAAGCCTTGGGTGTGCCTGTTTGCAGACACATCCCAATTTGCATGTGCCACTTTAAGTGAAACTACGTCTCACGCTAGGGAGATAAAACTTGACATTCTGTTGGGAAGCACAAGCTGGTACCTGAAATGTTAGATATGTAGGCAGAAATAGCAAATATAGCAGATAGGAAATGCAATTAGCATCTATAGACTGATTTCGCTGGGGAAATAAAAATTGGACTTTTTTTGAAAATTTTGAAAAAAAATTAAAATTTCGAAAATTTTGAATTTTTTTGAAAATAGGAATGCCCGGGATGACTCGATTCCTGTATCAGATTCCGAAAAGGGATTTGAAGCCTTGAGTCGGGCCCATGCCTATGTGGATTAGGAAACATGACAAGAATTCCTATTCCTAAGGCAATTAGGGATGCTAAAAGGGTTTTCTATTATAACTAGTGGGCTCCCTGCTTCAATCTTCTGCATTTCAACTCAAATTCTTTTCTTCCTTTCTCAAAATCTTTTAGACTTTCAAGAAAAAGTTCCTGCTATGGGTATCGAGCAATTGACTGCAATGCTCCAGGCATGGTCCCAGTATTTTCGGGACGAATAAATGGTTCAGCTGACCCAGATGGGAATTGTTGCTCTATTCCCACTCCAACGTCTTAGGGTTGACTCGCACTTTCTAGATGCTTGCCTAACTTTTTGGGATACTACCCATCATGTTTTTGCATTTCCTAGAGGAGAAATATGTCCCCTCTCTGAAGAGATAGCAGCTGTAGGTGGTTTGTACCCTAGTGCTCGTCCAATTCCAGGCCAAGGAGGTTCCCGTGGTGATTCGGGAGCGCTCGCCTCCACGTCGTCGCCAGTGGACGGCCAAAGAGGCCAAGGACAAGGGAAAGGGCAAGATGCCCTAAATACCGAGCCCTTAGTTTTTTTATTATTTAAAGTATTACTACTATTTATTTAGCGTCGTGTGCTTTTTTTTGGATTTTTTGAATTTTTTGCAATTTGTAATTTCTCGAGTTTATCGGGTTTTTTAGTACTCCCTCCATTTATTAATGTTCTTCCCATATGCTTTATACACGTTTATTAAGGAATAAGAATAAAGAATGAAAATGGGAGAGAAGTTGATACAAGTGGGGCCATAGTAGAAAGTATTAGAAAATGAGAATGTGAGAGACTAATATGGAAAGAATAGAAATGGGTAGAACATTAATAAATGACCCAAAGTGAAATATGGGTAGAACATTAATAAATGGAGGGAGTAATAAATAAAGGAAGTTTATTATTTAAACCGCTCCTGTTTTTTTCTCGATTGCATTGGTTGTGCCCTTTTGAGGGGCTGCCTACGTATCCACAATTAGCGTAATCAAACCAAACGTAGTTCAGATATTTTTTAAAAATTTGGTAATCTCGAGATACACCAAGACTATTGGTTCAAGATGTTTACAACAGTAGAATAAATAATTCTAGCTTTTGACATGCTTTTGAAAGTTTATGTAAAAAAACGATTTTAATAAACTTTGCTAATGACATTGAGAAAAGGGCTTAAGGGTATTAACGCTTCAGCTGGTCCAAGTTGGTTGGGTTGACAAACTCATTCCCGTCCAGGTTCGTCAGCATCACGGCTCCGCCTGATAGAATCTTTTTAACCAAATATGGCCCGGCCCAATTAGGTTTGAATTTTCCCCTCGGGTCTACTGGTAGTAAGGCTCGAACAGACTTGAGAACCAAATCCCCTTCTTCAATGTTCCTGGGCCTTACCCTTTTATTGAAGGCCCGTTGGATCCTTTTTTGATATATCTGAATGTTATTGAGGGCACGAGTTCGCCGTTCATCTAATAGGACTAGCGAGTCATACCGTGCTCGAACCCAATCAGCTTCAGGTACTTGACTTTCCAGTAGGATCCTGAGGGACGGCACTTCCAACTCGACTGGTTGGACTGCTTTCATTCCGTATGTTAGGTAATACGGCGTTGCACCGGTTGCGGTGCGGATTGACGTCTGGTATCCCCACAGTGCAAAGGGTATTTTTTTCGGGCCAATCCCGATAATTGTCAGCCATCTTCTTGAGTATGGTGATAATCATTTGGGGACGGTAGGGCAAAGATGTATGCCTTTGAATTTTATACTTGGTCAGCAGGGCTGCTGTTTAGGCTTGAAAATGGGTCCCGTTGTCATTGATAAACTCATGCGGGATCCCGTACCGGCATATTATCTTGTTTTGGATAAACTTGGCAACATGCTTGGCATTGAGAATACGGTAAGATTCAGCGTCGACCCATTTGGTGAAATAGTCGATAGCTACCAAAATGAACCAATGTCCGCCGGTACCGGAAGGATTTATCTTCCCGATTATGTCGATACTCCACGTCGAAAATGGCCAAGGTGATGTCATGGTGTATAGGTGACGACATTGGCGAAGATTTGACAGTTATGGCAATCCTTAACATATAACTGGCAGTCGGTTTTGTAGACACCCACATTTTGACCGCCAGGTGTCTATAGTAGTTTCCAAAGAATACCCGATGATGATCGGACGTAAACATGACTTAATACGCTCGATTTTCGAACTCGGAATCAATAGTATTTGGTGCGAGCTTTTAGCGGAGTGAAAATCTCACCAAACTGACCTCAAATTCAGGCACAGTGGGTCGTTTCTAGTCAAATGAGACTAATTTGGATCAAAACCGTCATCAAGGGCAAAACCGTCTTTTAGCGACCGGATCAAACCCCGGTCAAAGGCATTTCCGAGCCATAAATATCTGTCACGCAGCTTTCGAGAATCCAATTCAGAGTCAAATATCACAAAAATCAGCAATGAGGAAGAATTATGCAACTATACTTCTTCATTAGAGATAAAACCCGATCTCTAAGGAGGTTTTCCACCCGGATAGCCCCACTCGATCGAGTGGACCAGCTCACTCGATCGAGTGGACTCATAAAATCAGCAAAAATCGGGGTCAGACCGGGCACTCGATCGAGTGGCCCCCTTTTCCAGCCGGGATCAGATTCCTTTTCTATCCACAATTGGAATCTTATTCCAACCAAACCGAGTGTTTCTTCCTCCCAAAGCAAGCCTTTTCCTATCTTTAAGCCGGGTATCTTCTATCCCGAGTTGGGTATTTCCTCCTATAAATACCCTATCCCCACAACACAATTACAACATAAACATCTACAAGATTTACAACACACATTCATAACATCCCAACATCAACCCGTATCTCTAAAAACCTTAGGAAAACTATACCGGAATATCGTCCCGATCTTGCCTAGAAATCCTATAGGAAAATCAAGTCAAAAACACAGCACCTTAACTCCTCCTATATCCTCGTTATTCCTACGCAAGCGTCGTTACTACGAGTCCGTGATCGAGGTCGAAATTAGCATGTAGGTTGAGGGTGTTACAAATCCCGATCTCTCTCTTTCTTCTCTTCCTTCTTCTCGTTTTTCCGTCGTCAAGCGTCGTCGTCATTTTTTTTATTTTTATCACTTCTAATATCGTTATTAATCTAACTACTATCATAATTAGCAATAGAGTGTCATCCCTAGGATTCGATATCGACTCTATAGTCGAATATCGGTTCTAAAGGAATTAATCATCAAATCATGTTAAGCAAAATCCCGTTGAAGCCGAGTAATGATCACATGGTCCAAAAAAACTAATACGACATTACAACGCGGAGGAATTATTTCGTCTTAGCAACATCCAAAACGGTTTTAAAACGTCTTTTTCAAAACCCACTCTAAGTATTCGATATTGATTCTATAATCAAATATCGAATATGACGAGTATCGAAAACTGACTCGAGTGTAAATTACATTATATTTCCACGCGATTCAACAAAATCATCGATTTGTCAAAAATAAAAAACCGGACAGCAGTCCATACAGGGAGCACTCCATCGAGTGCCTAGCCCACTCGATCGAGTGACGTCCCGTGATCCGAACCAGAAACCTTTTTTGAGACCACTCGATCGAGTCCATCAATTACTCGATCGAGTGGCCCAAGGTATGTCAAAACCGTGAGCTTTTCAGCTACTTTCAAGTCTCGATAAAATTATCTTAACGACTTCGGTCGTCACGTGTCAAGTCTATCACGTGTTCACCTCTTCAAAACCAGGTTTTTGCGCCATGTTTACATCTTCCAACGTATTTACACTTCGTTATTATTGCAAATGTTGCATTGTATCGTTTGTGGCATTGTATTTCCGGGTGGTTGACGGGAGGATTTTGCCGACAATCCTACCAAACAAGTAAAACCAACTATTCCTAACTGGGTAGATAGGGCAAGTCGGGTCGAATCCACAGAGACGGGGTGTCGGACTAAGGTGTGCTACGGTATAGGACTAGGTTCGAGACAAGCTAATCTAGAGGATAGATTAATGACTAGGCTAAGGTCTAAAACACGAACTAACAAGGCTAAACAAGTAACTAATGACAGAAGGTAAGCAAAAATATCAATAAGAAGGAAAACTAGGGCTAGGTCGGGTTCATGGATGCAAAGGAGACAAAAAGCGGAAAAACGGGGTTACTAGCGTGCTTTTGTAGCCTAGGTTCCGATCGGGCTCTCGCTACTTAATCGGCCTAGGGGTCGTCCTCACCACGCTCTCGCTACTAATGAGGGAACCAAACCAACCAACCAAACACACACATACAAGAGAAGATGCAAGAAAAACAAGGATTGATCGTCTCAAGTTTCACAAGCATTTCATCGAACATGTGGAGTGCAAGGTAAATGGGAAACAACAAAAACAACATCTAATACCACCCATCTCACCCTAATCATCCCTAATCACATCCAATCCCCCTAATAACCCTAGCATGAGTCTACTCAAACATAATTAAACTACAACAAACAAGAACAAGATAAACTAACTCAAGAACAAGAGCATACATATGTAAAACTAACAAGGATGATGAACAAAACAATAAACAAGAGCTAAAGATTGAAACTTGATTAATAAAACAAAGATAAAGAGAAGGAAAAAGAGATTATACCATACTAGAAGATGAAGGGAAGAATGAAAACTTGTATAAAAGAGAAAACCCAAATACATCTACCAATGTTGTCAATCTTGGTAGAGATCTTCAAGAATTCAATTAATACAAGGATAATCTAAGATTAAGAAATAATTAAAGACTAATCTACACTAATCTAGGCTAATCTATGCTAAAGTAGTCTAGGGTTTACTGGGTAATGAAGAACATAACATAAGATTACAAGAGGGGGGGTATATATAGGGTTACAAGAACAAAGGAGAAGAAAAGAAGCGAAGTCGAGCTGCAGCTCTCCCATCCCGACCGGGACGAGATGGTCCCGACCGGGACGAAGTGGTCCCGACCAGGACGGCCCCAAAACAGGCCCAGTCGCATTTGTGCACCCCATCCCAGACGGGATGAGGTACTTCCCGACCGGGATGGGTCTTGTAGGCCTCCAATATGATCTTTAAGGTCCCTCCTTGCTTCTCATGGGCTTCTTATCGATTCTCGGGATTCGGGATCGAGTCTAAGGGGCTAGGGAATGGGTCCCAAGGTTTCGGGATCGAATCCAAGGCACCGAGTGACCGTTCCTTCTCTTCGTTGGCTCCAAAAGTGTATGAAAACGAGTCGGAATCGTTCCAATTCTTCATGAATGGTCTCGAGAACCTAGAATGAACTAGAAGAAGCATAAGTAGCCCATAAACCGCTCATAAGGAGCGGTTTCACAAGGGAAAAAGGGACCAAACATAACAAATTAGGCACTACAAACCACGCTTATCAACTCCCCCACACTTAACCCTTACTCGCCCTCGAGTAAGCACAAACTAACTACTAAACTAGCCGAGTGGGTATTAGCGCACCCTACGCCCTTTCAACTCACGCGAGTACACTAAGTGGAAAAGTGCACTCCGCAAGGCAAGTAAGGTCTTGCGACAAAACTGTGGATGCAACCGGACACAAAACACAAAAACAAACAAGCATACAACAAACAAACACAAATTTGCACCCAAAAAGAAACAAATACCGCTTCCCTCTAAATAGCGGTGAAAGAAGCACCGGTTTAGGACTCAAGGCAAGTGACAACGTTCCCAAGCTAATAACACAAATCGAAATGAACTAAACCCTAATAGTATGACGACAACGCAATAGAAACGTTGGTAACTTACCTAGGTCCTCCTAACCTTCTAAGAACGTACTACGGGACGATCGGCGGGATGGAAAAAGGATGAACCTTGGTGTTAGTCGACACTATAGGTAAGTGAGAATCCGCCCCCTTTAGCGATGAGCCAAGAGGGTCGTCCAATGCCCAAAATCGCTTAACTAGTCCAAGTAAAAAGGTGGATATGATTGCAAAATGAGGGAAGACCGACCATTACCATTATCATCCTTCCTAGGGACTCGGTCCTTTGGTAGGCTCTTCACGGTAACGATCGGAAAAAGAATTATTTTGAGTGGGTGAGAATTCTTTTTGTGAGACGGTTTTCTTTTGGCATTTTTTCTTTCTTTTGCATTTTTGCTTTGTGTGTTGCTATGCCATTTCTTTTTCTTCTTTTGTATTTTCTTTTTGGCTTTTTGTGCCTTTTCTTTTTCTTCATTTCTTTCTTTCATTTTCTTTCTTTTTCTTTTCTTTTCCCTTTTGGCTTGATTTGAGTTGTAGGCATTTCTTTTTGCAACTAAGAAAGAGGTTTCAACAATTTGCAACTTTTTTTTTTGATATGTGTGGAAGGTAGGGAAATGGGTGAGTCGGGGAGCGTCCTTCCCTTCAAACCCAAAAAAAGGGGGAAAACTTGGACTAATCAAACAATTCCGAACACGGTCACCTAAGGGACGGGACTCGGCAACCAAGGCCTTTTCACACCGTGGGTGGTCATAATGGTCAAAATGCAAATCCCGTAGTAAATCCCTAGTAAGCTAGGTGGACTCAAGGTAAAGGACCAAGGAAACTATTGATTTAGGGTCATCCTACTAGATTAAAGTCCAAGACTCGATTCATACTACTAGAAAGGGAAAGTAAACACTTGCACACTAGCCTCAAAACCGGGTTTTCGAAAACCTTTTTACACACTAGACTCACTACACAACACAAGACGAAGACACGACGAAAACGAAAGAAAAAGACGCAAAAGCAACAAAACAAACACATAAAGAGAACAAACACCACCCCGAACTTCCAAATAAGCAACCAATCACCACAAGTATGCACAAAGCTCCACCCGAGCACACCTCATCACAAATCTCCTCCACACTCCACAAGATATAAAGAGGAAAAAGGGATAAAAGGGCGTTACCGGATGTCTTGTAAGCTCTCCAAAGCTAACAGTGATTAAGCAACCTATAAGGAAAAAGGGGGGCAAAACACGCACAACAAAACAAATATACGACACAACGACATAAAAGGAAAACACACAAAAGAAAATCTTTTTGATTTTTGTGAAAAAAAATTCAAATTTTTTAGGTTTTTTAAAGATTTTTCGAAAAAAAACTACGAAAATAAAACTAAACTATACTAGAATATCGCTCCCCCACACTTAAACCGAGCAATGTCCTCATGCTCGATCGTAGTGTATGGAGACACTAAAGAAAAGAAAAGAAACTACGAAACTAGAGCTAAAAATCAAAAAGAAAAGTGAAGAAAGGGTAGAATGTGTCCGGCCGGGGTGTAATCAAGTCACCATGGGCCGAGACAGGAAAAGATATGGATGGGGAAAGAAATAAAAAGAAGGAAATAAAAGGAAATGGGAGGGGAGGACTAGGTAAAATCAAGTCAACTAGCCCGGATTCCGCCTAAATCCGACTAAATCTCAAAAAGTGAAAAATAAAGTGAAAAGGCTTGTAAATTTGGATTTTGAAATGACTCTCGACGTAGTCACGTCATCGAGAGTCGGGAGCAATAACTACCAAGGCCCCGAGGGCCACCATGACACAAAAGTGTATAAGGGGAAGGGGACAAACAAAGGAAGACAAGCGATAAAAGACGAAAAAGAAAGGATAGTTGCCGTACCCATCGGTTAGCAACTCACTCGCTCCATCGTCTCATAGTTCAATATCGGCACATAGCTTGTCTTCGTCATTGCTATTCCTCTTCAATCTTGATAGGCCTGCATGGTTGAAGTATTAAGCTTGCAATGGTAGAAGGGGGTGGGATTTGATGTTAGGCTCGGTATGTAGTGAAGATAAGGTGAGGTGAGATTATGCATATGAAGTATAAGGTCATATGATAGGTGCAAGGGTAGGTAGGGAGGTTGGGAGGGGGTATAAAATGGTTGGGTGGGCTCGAATGTCGAAGAAGAGGTAAAATGTGGAGCAGGGGACCATCCCGGTCGGGATGGATGGTCCCGGCCGGGATGACACACCCGTCCTGGTCGGGATGACGCTACAGAGGACTCAAATTTTGGTACCCTCATCCCGGTCGGGACGGCTCCTTCTCGGTCGGGATGGATCACTCGTCCCGGTCGGGAAGGCTTCTTCTCGCCCGGGATGGATCTTCTAACCTTCTATAACCTCAAAAGCTTGTCCAAAGCTTCAAAAACCGACTCCCTTGCTCAAAACCAAGCTTCTATCATCATCTCCTCTCCTCGAGACTTCATCTTCACTAAGACCTACCAGATAAACTCAAATAACTTTCATCAAGATCCCTCCCTCACATCACTCATCAAAATACCAAATTACAAGATTTCCACAAAAACAAACAATCCTAAAAACCAAAATATCCAAACAAATATATACACAAATACAAGCATAAAAGAAAAGGGAAAAGATATTTACACTAAGATACTCTCACCAACTACACTTCCATAGCCATCAAGAGCTCGGAGGAGTAAGTCAAATGCCCTAGCAACATCTTCATTGAGGCTCACATGGCCGAGCCTAGCTACTTTCAAGAGCTTCCAAGTCGGAGGCAAGAAGCGATCATCTTCATTATGCTCGGGGTTCTCGTGATCTTCCGGGTCTTCCAAACCAACATAGCAACGACTCTTATGATCATCTGGTAGGTATAGTGGTCTAGAGTCAAGCTCGGCATTATGAGTTGGGAGATCACACCCTAAGGGGGTTGCTTCTTCTACGGGGTCGAGAGTAGAATTCTCTTCCACCGCCCGACACGGATACTCTTCATCAACCGTCTCACAAGACAAGGGACTAGAAATCGAGTGCGATAGAGGAGGAGAAGGCATCAAGTTTTCTTCATTGGAGGCAATTGGCTCCTCCAATTTCCCATTCAAGGCGAGTTCTAAGGCATCTACCTCTTTCTCCCAAGTATTACGTTCCTTTTCACTCGCCTTGTCAATTTGGTCTTGAGGGGTTATCTCTTCACTTGGGTTTGGATTGTCAACATCCGGCTCATCGCGAAGAAAATCATACAAATCCAATTTAATAGCCAATACATTGGCTACCCAAGAGTTATCTTGATAATCATGTTCAAATCCCTCCTCATTGTTGACCCTTGAAGCTTCAACTTCCTCCATTCTTCCCATATCTTCACCATCCAAGCAACACTCAACAATGATCTCTTGATTTACCTTCTCTTCTTCATTCGTGGCTTCATGATCGGGTCGATTTCCATGTGGAGACAACCGATCTTCTTGCCCAAATGAACCTTCCTCAACAATTTGTTGAGCTCGAGTAGCCGACATCGTGATGCGAGCCATGAGTGCATCGATTCGAGCATCTTGCACCACTTTTTGGGCCCTAAACTCCTCTTGGATTCCTTGTATTTGAATCATCATCTCTTGTTGACTCTTTTGCAATAGAATCATCATCTCTTGTTGACTCTTTTGTATTTGAACCAACATTTGACAAGTCTCAAAGTTGGGGATTTTTGGTTGTGGGTTATGTGAGGGTATTTGGTAGTTGTTAGGATGTCAGAATGATCCTTGACAACTTTCATGGTAACCATATGGAGAGCGTTCGTAAGATTGTTGATGAGGTTGATATGGTTGGTGAAATTTTGGGACTTGGCCATTTGCCCCATAGTTGTCCCGTGACGATTGATAGAAGCTAGGACGTGCCATTTCCATAACGTTGCTTTGATACCTAGGATGAGCTAGAAGCACTTGAGCAAACGTTAGTAGCCTTGTGCTTTTGAGGCACTAGGAAGAGAGAATAGCACACAAGAAGTAGAACGGAGATACACAAGGAGAAGAAAACACAAAGATCAAGAACAAAGTCTAAAAAAGCACACAAAAGTCTAAACTACGCCGTCACCGGCAACGGCGCCATTTTAATGGGAGGATTTTGCCGTCAATCCTACCAAACAAGTAAAACCAACTATGCCTAACTTGGTAGATAGGGCAAGTCGGGTCGAATCCACAGAGACGGGGTGTCGGACTAAGGTGTGCTACGGTCTAGGACTAGGTTCGAGACAAGCTAATCTAGAGGATAGATTAATGACTAGGCTAAGGTCTAAAACACGAACTAACAAGGCTAAACAAGTAACTAATGACAGAAGGTAAGCAAAAATATCAATAAGAAGGAAAACTAGGGCTAGGTCGGGTTCATGGATGCAAAGGAGACAAAAAGCGGAAAAACGGGGTTACTAGCGTGCTTTTGTAGCCTAGGTTCCGATCGGGCTCTCGCTACTTAATCGGCCTAGGGGTCGTCCTCACCACGCTCTCGCTACTAATGAGGGAACCAAACCAACCAACCAAACACACACATACAAGAGAAGATGCAAGAAAAACAAGGATTGATCGTCTCAAGTCTCACAAGCATTTCATCGAACACGTGGAGTGCAAGGTAAATGGGAAACAACAAAAACAACATCTAATACCACCCATCTCACCCTAATCGTCCCTAATCACATCCAATCCCCCTAATAACCCTAGCAAGAGTCTACTCAAACATAATTAAACTACAACAAACAAGAACAAGATAAACTAACTTAAGAACAAGAGCATACATATGTAAAACTAACAAGGATGATGAACAAAACAATAAACAAGAGCTAAAGATTGAAACTTGATTAATAAAACAAAGATAAAGAGAGGGGAAAAGAGATTATACCATACTAGAAGATGAAGGGAAGAATGAAAACTTGTATAAAAGAGAAAACCCAAATACATCTACCAAGGTTGTCAATCTTGGTAGAGATCTTCAAGAATTCAATTAATACAAGGATAATCTAAGATTTAGAAGTAATTAAAGACTAATCTACACTAATCTAGGCTAATCTATGCTAAAGTAGTCTAGGGTTTAGTGGGTAATGAAGAACATAACATAAAATTACAAGAGGGGGGGGTATATATAGGGTTACAAGAACAAAGGAGAAGAAAAGAAGCGAAGTCGAGCTGCAGCTCTCCCATCCCGACCGGGACGAGATGGTCCCGACCGGGACGGAGTGGTCCCGACCGGGACGGTCCCAAAATAGGCCCAGTCGCATTTGTGCACCCCATCCCGGACGGGATGAGGTACTTCCCGACCGGGATGGGTCTTGTAGGCCTCCAATATGATCTTTAAGGTCCCTCCTTGCTTCTCATGGGCTTCTTATCGATTCTCGGGATTCGGGATCGAGTCTAAGGGGCTCGGAAATGGGTCCCAAGGTTTCGGGATCGAATCCAAGGCACCGAGTGACCGTTCCTTCTCTTCGTTGGCTCCAAAAGTGTATGAAAACGAGTCGGAATCGTTCCAATTCTTCATGAATGGTCTTGAGAACCTAAAACGAACTAGAAGAAGCATAAGTAGCCCATAAACCGCTCATAAAGAGCAGTTTCACAAGGGAAAAAGGGACCAAACATAACAAATTAGGCACTACAAACCACGCTTATCAGTGGTATGCCACTCGTATATTGTAATCTGTTGTCGCTCTTTTCTTTTGTTCCGTTGTTTGTTTTATTCTACTAAAATGAACATCGCATGATAAAACAACTTTGACGTTAGTTTAGATGCATTAAATCGACGTAGTCAAACATAATTCACATGTTTAGTCAAAACACTGTTTGCATATCATTCAACCGTTAAACTAACACGCATACACCAAAAACGAACGATATCTTAGTAAAGGCCGCTAAGTGCGGGTGGGGTAGGGTGTTCTTTGTGAACTTACCAACACGTACCCTCACCCCTTACTCAGAACCGTGGTTTCTGGATGTCCGAAACCATTGACATACAAGAGTCATTCAATACAAGATTACCGATAATGTCGGTATCGGTATCGCAATGCAAAGGGACGAACCCCATAAACTCTGAAATCGGAATGGACCATACTTTGTGCACGGCCCACTACGACATAGAGTGGGTTCGAACGGGCCCGAACTCCCACAAAGTTCGGTGGCGACTCCAACTTCGATTTAAATTTCAATTCGAGATCCATCTCACATGAGATTCATTCGCCGCCCCAAACCCGCGCGTAGCCGCGTCGGGGTGGACCTATGTCATGTCCACAGGTTTTCATAATATTCCAGCAGTATCCGAGTCTCATAATTTTTCGGACTAGCATCTGGGCATTCATATGCGGACCGTTTTCACCATCATGCACCTCGGCCATGACCTTCTCAGCCTTAAATTTATCAACACATAGGAGAAGAACCCCCTGTGCCGTTTTCTTATACAATTGCCCGCCGTCGGTACGGACAAACTGGGTTGCCAGCCTTCGTAAGGCTTTCTTGGCTCGACTGTCGGTCCCGGGAGGATATTCCCCGGTCGTCAGGTATGTCAAAACAGCTTGATACCATGGCTCGGGATCAGTTATCTCGATGTCTTCAATATCGTGGATATATGCCGGCTCGGACCATCTTTCGACACAAATCGGCATTCTGGTCAAGTGATTGGGAATATTTAGTAAAGATGCCAATTTTGAGAGTGCATCTGCAAAATGATTTTCTTCCCGAGGCAAGTATATATACTCCACCTTTCAGAATTGTTTCTCGAGATCCCTTACTCGTGCCTGGTAGGCCACGAGATTAGCGTTCCGATTTTTCCATTTTTGAAGTGCTTGATTAATGACCAAGGATGAGTCACCGAATACTCGGAGATTTGTGATCCCTAAGTCAGCGGCGGCTTGTAGCCCATGTATGCATGCTTCATACTCAGTGGCGTTATTGGTAACATCGAAGTCCAGTTTGATGGATACAGGAGTGTGTTCTCCTTTTGGCGAAATTAAAAGAATTCTGACTCCGAATTCTCGGAAATTGGATGCCCCGTCGAAGTATAAGTCTCATGTTTCGGTATCGGTATGGAAAATATCTTCATCTGGGAAGAGTGTCGGTGTGTCCTTCTTCAGATAGGGGACTGTCAGCGAGAAACTCGGCTACTACCCGGCCCTTAATAGCTTTTAACGGCACGAACTTTAAGTCAAACTCTGCCAACATTAGAGTCCATCTAGACATTCTCCCATTGAGGATGGGCTTTTCGAAGAAGTACTTGATTGGATCCATTTTGGATAATACTTGCACCTCGTAGCTGAGCATGTAATGTCGGAGCTTCTTAGTGGCCCAGACCAGAGCTAAACACGTCTTCTCGAGCATGGTGTATTTGCATTCATACTCTAAAAACTTTTTGCTGATGTAGTAGATAGCTCGTTCTTCAGAGTTAACTGTTTGAGCCAGCATAGCCCCCATGGCTGTCTCGGTCGTTGTTAGGCATAATGACAAAGGCAAATCGGGTTGAGGTGGCATCAAAACTGGTGGAGCAGACATGATTTCCTTGATTTTATCGAAGGCTGCTTGACCTTTATCATCCCACAATACTCGTTCCCCCTATCTTCAGCTTCTTGAAAATCGGTTCACATACCATGGTTAGTTTTGAAATAAACCGGCTGATGTACTGGACTTTCCCGAGGAACCCTCTTATTTCTTTTTCTGTTTTGGGAGGCTGCATCTCGGTAATGGCTTTTTTTTTAGCTGGGTCGACCTCGATACCAGGTTGGCTAATGATATGACCCAGTAATTTGCCCGATGTTACCCCGAAACTGCACTTTTGAGGGTTTAATCTCATGTTGTATTTGCGTAATCGGGTGAAGAATTTTCTCAGAGCGGTGATGTGACCGTCCCTATTTTTAGATTTGACGATCATGTCGTCCACGTAAACTTCTACTTCTTTATGCATCGTGTCGTGTAATAAAGTCGTAGCGGTTCCTTGATATGTGGCACTGGCATTGATAAGACCGAACGACATGACAGTATAACAGTAAGTTATCTAGAAAATTTTCGATTTTTGTCTTAGAAAAAAAAAAGGCCCAAAGAGAATTTTTTCGGACAATATAATAAATATTATCTATAATTGGCAAATTTGGACCTGGTGGCTGCAGAAGTGCCCAACAATCACCCGATGACGATAGGACTGCAACGCGACGCGAGTTCGTGATGTTTTAGATAGTTTTTCTATAGAACGGATCAAATAATTACTCGGAAAGATTAAATTAACATCAAGGCAGGCTTAGTCGTGTCATAACGGTCGCGTCGACACTAATTAGAGTCAATTCCGACACCGGGGCCCCGAATCGGTACCGAAATATGAAAAGTCAAACCCGAGCCAACGCGTCGGGCCGAGCGAACCTCGGGACGCGCACCCGAAGCCCACCCGGCACTTGACATGCTAGGGTTATAGAGAAGCCTTAACCTCCAAGATAACCTAGGATACGCATCTTCTCCGTTTTGGAAAGTTTTGATATTGGATCTTCAAAACTTCGACAGCCCCAGCTCACGATCTTGAAGACTGAACTGCCTCACACCAGGCGCCTGAAGACCGAGCCGCATGACCCCGGGCGTCCATATGGGTGACGAGGACTGAAAACACCTATAAATACCCCCCCTCACCTCATTCATTGGACACACAATCACGAGTTCGTGCCTACTTCTACACAACTCGTTCTTCCCTCTCTCTCTCGCTAAGGGATCGCACTCCGACACCCGAGGCAAATGATCCACTCGTTCGTAGTTTCGATAAAAAGCGACATCGACGCTACTTCTCACCTTCGAGCACCCCACTCGATACCGAGGTGCTTGTGTTCGACTAGCTCAAGTCTAGTAACGAAGTTCTGCGGGATTAGCCGCAGAATCAGTCCATAGTAACGAAGCTCTGCCGGAGTAGCCGCAGGAAGGGTCAACGGTAACAGAGCTCTTCCGGAGTCACTGGTCAAGTTAGGAGGATCCGCCTATTGAAGTCGAGTCGTCACTAGGTTGCCATCTAAACAAAACTTTCCATATTCGTACTTTCTTTTATCATGCACTACGATAACACTAGATGTGGGCACTAGGCCCACAAACATCTACTAAAATACGTAACATCCCAACTGAAACCGCAAACACTAAAACACACTAAATAGACCCGAGAAATTCTGAGATCCGTTCTCAAACCATCTATGCATCGAGTCCCGTTTAGTGTATACTCCGAGGGTGCAACTCCTCACTACGTGGTTTACTTACATTCGCATTTACACTTTTTCGTATGATTAATTGCTTTTATATATGACCTTATAAACGCATGCTAAATCACCTAACACGGAATTCAAAACGTAAAACAACTAAAATTGAACAAAGTGATGGTCGGGTTCCGTATTAGTCCCGGTGCTCGCCTTATTGGGTTCGACGCATCTCTATTAATACCGAGCCGACGCATCTTAAGCAGAATACCATCCGTATTATCGCGTTAAAACTGATTTGCTAATACGAATAATACTAGTACTCTCTACTCTCCTACGTGCATCTTTTCATGACCTGCTTGTCACGTGAAATCGCATGCAAAGAATGTAAACTCAACTACTTTGACGACAAAACATACTTGTCCTTAAATAACCGACATAGCAAAAGGTTTAGGGTTAAAACAACGGATGTTATAGTATTTCCACCACAACAAAAGAACTAGGATATCAGCCCACCGATTGATTAGTAGAGGCCGCTATAGTGCGGGCGGGATTGGGTGTTGACATCTATCGGATGTTGGCTTCCCAATACGTACCCTCTCCCCTTACTCAGAATCGACGGTTTCCGGATGTCCGAAACCATTGGCAATGAGAGTCATTCCAGGCATGGAGTGCTTAAGGGTACTTTAGGTCCCGTGCCACTCAACTTCGAGCCGGCAAGGGATCAAAGTTGACTTGAACGGTTTCCGAGTCCCCATAATTGACTCGGTGGCGACTCCACAAATCGGCAACAACTTCAGTTCACTAAAAAGGTCGCCTTACCAATTAAAATGGCCTTTAAACATTTACAACCACGACTCAATCGATTCCCAAACGGAAACACGGGTGCCCCCACCCGTCTAGTACAAGTCTGGATCGTCATCCAAATCGAGGTCCGACACTTCGCCCCGTACGCGAGATCAGACCGGCCCCCGGCAGGGAAGAGGCCGCGTGGGTGGCCGCTGCCACACGTTGAAAAACTGGGTCAGTCCCGCGGGGGCGCGTGCGGGGTGCCGGGTGGTGCGGACGGACGTCCACATAAGTACCCCAAGGTGTGATGAAGGCGGTCTTACTCATAACTTCTTCCGCCATCTTGATCTGATTATACCCGACATACCATCCATAAATGATAGAAGGGCATGAATGGCCGTGTTATCCACCAGTATGTCGATGTGTGATAACGGGAAATCGTCTTTCGGGCTCGCCTTGTTAAGATCCCGAAATCCGCGCATATTGATGTGCGTCAGATTGTCGCCTATCTAACGTGGTCAAACAATATTTATAAACTCCAACTAACTACTACGTAGTAGCGGCAAGTCGGGATCGATCCACAGGGACGGTCGAGGGTAGTCGGTCAAGTCTAAGTCTAGGAGTGATTGGGGTTGAGAAAGGGGGAGTTTTGGTCTAGAGGAGTTAGACTAACTAGACGAGAGAGAGGAAACTAAAGCGAGAAACAACTAATGGGAAAGGTGTTAGGGAGAGTCGGGGAGTCAGAAATTAAGGTAAGGGTGCAGATTGCAAGAATTATCACAAGATGTATAAGGGAGGTGCCTGATGGGAGGGATTTGTCGTGGAATCCCAACCGTCAATAATATAACCGGCTATTCCTACTGTAGATAGGGCAAGTCGGGTCGAATCCACGGGGACGGTAATGTATAGCCTAGACTAGGTCGGCCCAAATACTTGACTAAGTCAACGAACTAAGCTAAACTAGAAATGATAAGGAGAGGAGAAAACTAGACTATGACAAAGGAACACAAATAAGGAAACGGGCTAGGATTAGGTCGGGGTCAAAGGGGTAACGGAATGGTCGAGGGAGAACTAGAGCGAAGGAGGTTGTAGGGTGATCTAGGTTGGTCCGGGCTCTCGCAACTTAGACCCACCTAGAGGTTCCACCTAGAACCCATCTCGGCGACACACATGACAAACGGGGTTCTAGCACGCTATGGTGGCCTAGGTCGCGTCCGGGCTCTCGCTACTTAGACCGACCTAGGGGTCGTCCTCACCGGGCTCTCGCAACTTAATGAGGGAACCAAACCCACAAACAAACTATCACCCACAAGAGAAAAGCAAGAAAAACAAGTATATATATCTACTAGTCAATCAAGCAATTCAACAAACATGTGATGTGCATCAAACCAAGAGGAAACCTAAATCTTCCACCAACATCTCCAACAATCCCATAATCATCCAATTAACACCCAAATGACGGTTCTTTAGGAACTCCGTCAAACCTAGGATGGTGGACTCTCCTTCAACCGTAGCCCTCAAGGGCATGGAGGAGCAAGTCGAACGCGCTACCGACATCATAGTGAAGGCCCAAGAAGCGCTCGAGCTTAGCCGACCTCCACGGCCTCCAAGGAGGAGGCAAGAAGTAGGAATTCCAAGACCCGACATCATCTTGCACGTTGTCTCCGGGGTCTATCCATCCTACGAGCTTCACCGATCTCTTTCTCCCTAAGCATTGCCTCCAATCACAAGTAAGCTTCATCTCCAAGAAACGAGGCACAAAAAGCGGTTTTGGCCTCATTTCCTCGTTGCACACCCCCACACTTTCCTCAAGTTGTGGTTCCCCATCTTCATCACTCGGCCCCACATCATCTTGGAGGAGAGGATCGAAACTTCTACCTACGGTTTCAATCTCTTCCAAGTCATTGCTTGGTTCACTTACAAGGGGCTCTTGATGCTTATCAACATTATCGCACATGGGCAACTTGGGCTCATCAATTTCACCCAACAACTTCACAAATTCCACCAACCCATCCAACCCACTATCCTCCTCCAATTCCTCACCAATGTTGCCTTCACCAAGGGTCATCTCCTCATTCGTCTTTTTTTAGGTAGACGATTGAGGTTCTTCAAAGCAAACTTTTCTATCAAAGGGAACTACATTGGCGGCTTCATGGTTAGGTTGCTCCTCTTTCTCAAGTGGGCACCCTTCATCTAATTGAGCATCCCTCGCCTCGTTTGTCCTTCAAATTTGGACCCATAATTCATTTTGTTGTTTTTGAATTTGGGTGGCCATTTCTTGGTTGCTCTTTTGCAATTGAAGAAGCGATTGAAACTACTCCATGTCGGGCAATTGGTGATCATTGGGGTCTTGTAAAGCTCCTTGATAATCTTGATGATGCCCAAGGGGTAGGGCATCATATTGTTGGTAGTGAGGTTGAGGTGATTGGTAGTATTGTGGGTCATGGGGTTCATATTGTGGTTGGGGTGTAGGGTAATATGGTGGGTTTTGGGGGTATTGGCTTCCATAAGGTGAATCTTGATCGAACATGGTGGTTTCACATTCATAGCTTGAGTAATAGCCACCATGATCGTAGGAGTGATAGTCATTCACTTGTTGGTAGCCATATCCATATTCTTGAGGATCATACCCGTCTTGATTACCCCAAGAAGCTTGATTATGGTAGGGGGACGTCATGTCATAGCTTTGGTTCAAAGAAGAAGAGGGGTAGCTCATATCGGCTTCCATGTGTGGGGAGTTTAGATCAAACCCCATGCTCGCTCGAAAATCGTAGCTCATACCCGGTTAAACCACTCATTCTAGCAACCGTCCGTTTAAGCGGCTCTGAGTTGCAAGAAGAAGATAATCACCACCTCTAAGCACAAACTGTAGACTAAGAACAAACGTGAGAAGCCTAGTGCATTTTGGGCACTAGACAAGAGAGAAATAAACTTCACACACACAAGAAGCAAGGTAACAAAAAAGAAAAAAAGAAAAACACAAACACAAAGACAAAGTCAAGTAACTAGGAAAACAAAGTCTAAACTAGCACCGTCCCCGGCAACGGCACCAAATTGATGGGAGGGATTTGTCGTGGAATCCCAACCGTCAATAATATAACCGGCTATTCCTACGGTAGATAGGGCAAGTCGGGTCGAATCCACGGGGACGGTAATGTATAGCCTAGACTAGGTCGGCCCAAATACTAGACTAAGTCAACGAACTAAGCTAAACTAGAAATGATAAGGAGGGGAGAAAACTAGACTATGACAAAGGAACACAAATAAGGAAACGGGCTAGGATTAGGTCGGGGTCAAAGGGGTAACGGAATGGTCGAGGGAGAACTAGAGCGAAGGAGGTAGTAGGGTGATCTAGGTTGGTCCGGGCTCTCGCAACTTAGACCCACCTAGAGGTTCCACCTAGAACCCATCTCGGCGACACACATGACAAACGGGGTTCTAGCGCGCTATGGTGGCCAAGGTCGCGTCCGGGCTCTCGCTACTTAGACCGACCTAGGGGTCGTCCTCACTGGGCTCTCGCAACTTAATGAGGGAACCAAACCCACAAACAAACTATCACCCACAAGAGAAAAGCAAGAAAACCAAGTGTATATATATCTACTAGTCAATCAAGCAATTCAACAAACATGTGATGTGCACCAAACCAAGAGGAAACCCAAATCTTCCACCAACATCTCCAACAATCCCATAATCATCCAATTAACACCCAAATCGCCTTACTAACCCTAGCAAGAACACTACTCTAACATAATCAAACTATAACTAACGAGAATAAGATGAATCAACATAAGAAAACAAAACTAACATAAACAAACTAGTGAAAACGATAAACAACAATCAAAGGTTAAAACTTGGATGATTAAACATGAAAGATTAAAGGAAAAGAGGAAAGAAAGATTATACCAACTACAAGGGATGAAAAGGAGAACACTTGCATAGAAGAAAACCCAAACAATTCCACCAAGGTTGTCAATCTTGGTGGATTCTTCAAGAGATCCAATAATACAAGGACTAATCTAAGATTAACCACTAATTACCGACTAATCTACACTAATCTAATCTAATCTAACCTAAAGTAGTCTAGGGTTTAAGGAGAGGTGCAGAATATAACATAAGATTGTGTCTTAATACAAGAGGGGGGTATATATAGGGTTACAAGTGGAAAGGAGAAGAAAGGAAACAATGCGGGTGAGCTGTAGCCCATCCCGACCGGGACGGGTTATCCCGACCGGGACGGCCCTGTCATCCCGATCGGGACGGTTTGGTCCCGACCGGGATGGGCTCACAGTGGCCTCCTCAAAAGCGCACCCCATCCCGAACGGGATGAGGCCATCCCGAACGGGATGGATCTTGTAGGCCTCCCTTAAGAGCTCTTTGGTCCCTCCTTGCCTCTCATGGGTTTCTCGCCGATTCTCGGGACTCGAGATTGGGTCTCGGAGGCTCGGGATTGGGTCCCAAGGTCTCGGGGTCGATTCCAAGGCATCGAGTCATCGTTCCTTTACTTCGTTGTCTCCAAAATGTGTATGTATAGAGTCGGAATCGCTCCAACTCTTCCAAATCGCTCTCGGGAACCTGAAACGAACTAAAGGAAGCATAAGAAGCCCATAAATCGCTCCCAAGGAGCGATTCCAGAAGGAAATGGGACCAAAACATAGTGAAAAAGGCACTACAAACTACACTTATCAGTGCCACCTTTCGGTTTCCCTACCGACCAAGCCTAAGCCCGCTTTCGCGACGAATAAACTAAGGTCTGAAGACGGAATTACCCAAACCCCGAGTTTCTGTGAGTCAAGTCAACCTAGGTGATCAAGCTAAGTCAATCAAAACAGAACAATCCCATCAAGACAATATCACCCTCAAATGCAATAATCTCACAAAATAAAACATTTTCCTAGAATTCCTCCTCCCCTAGCCCCCTAACTAAAATCTACTCACTACCCATAATACAACTAACACTAAGGAGACTAGAAGAAAAAAACTAAGCATGCTTGAACTAGAGGAGAAATAACTAATCTAACATAAACTATAGAGAAACAAACAAGGGAGAGAGAAAAGCACTAACATGAAAATGACAAAACTAACAATAGATTAACAAGAAACTAAAGACAAGACTAATTAATGGAAAAAGAGAGAGGAAAGAAACTGCCAACAATGAAGAGACTAAAGGAGGAAGATGAATATTATCATAAAAATTGAATCTTGGAAGAAATAATACAAGAACTTGTCACTAATCCTTGCAAAATTCTTCAATCTTCAATATAAAAGCACAAATCTTCAACTAATTTAAGAACTTGATTGAGAATTGTTGAGTGGAATTAATCTAATACTAATAAGATCTACTAAGTTTTTGGAAATTTTTACTATGAGAGTTTACTACAACTACTACTACTACTACTAAGGATCATCTACCCTACTCCTAATCTAAAGAGGCACACTTAAGGCTCAAGTTGAAATGAAACCCTAGGTTAAGTATATATAGTAATCCTTAATGGGTCACACAATCTTAAGACCCATAATCCAATTCCTCTTCTTTTAAGCTAGACCTTCACCCTTTGCATCTTCATGGGGCAAAACTTCACCCTGCGGTTGACGAATTAGCCCCACCGGGTGAAATTTCACCCGGTGAGACTTTCTTCTCATCTTGCGATTTTTGGCGCTTTTCTCCATCGGGCGAAATTTCACCCGGTGGGCGAAATTTCGCCCGGTGGTGAGTGTCCACGAAAATCTTCGGGAGGTGGAAAATGTCGTCGGGCGAAACTTCGCCCGGTGGTATCTCATCGGGTGAAACTTCACCCGGTGATCTTCCGCCTCTTTTCCGGTCTCTTTCTTTGTCGATCGATTGGATTACTTGAACTTTCAGTTGTGTGCTTTGCTCTTTGGACTGTATCTCTCTCTTTCATGCTCGTAGAAGCTCGGATACGTTTTCGGTCGAAAATCCTATCAAAATAGACGGAAAACTACAAAAAACATGTAAAATGCAAAAGAGAGACACTAATGCGAGAATTACTCAAAATACGGTGATAATCACACTCTAGTCTCGCAAAACGGAGGAAAAACGGGTTCAAATGGGAGAGAAAACGGTCCAAATTTGGCACACAACACATACCCGCACCTTACCGTCTTTTTAGGAACCGGCACGATGTTTGCAACCCAGTCCGAATACTCGGACACCTGTATGAAGCCGGCCTTGAATTGTTTATCGACTTCTTCTTTGACTTTAAAAGACCATTCGGGCCTCATTCGGTGGAGCTTCTGTTTAACCGGCTTGAACCCGTCTTTGATCGGTATGTGATGCTCGACTATTTCCCCGTCTATCCCCGGCATATCCTTGTAGGACCATGCGAAGACGTCTTTGAATTCTTGAAGGAGGCTTGTGAATTGTTGTCTCTCCTCAGGATCCAAGGATAACCCTATCTTAAGCATCTAGGGCTCTAAGGTTGTTCCCACATTAATGGACTCGGTTTCTTCGATTACCGGGTTCCGGGATTCCCTTTGCTCTAGTTGCTCGATCAGATGTGGAGGTAGGGGTACCTGTTCGTCGGGTTTCTCAATGTCATTGCACAAAACATTTTTGAAATTGGAAGCATTTTGAAAATAAGACAAGTCGTAAGCAGAACGGTTGTTATTATTGATTGAAAATTTTGAAAATAGCTCGAAAAGAGCATCCATCTGATCATTGGTCAGTGGCGGGATAGGTAGGGCGCCCGGGACAGACCCCAAAACACCGGCAGTAGGATTGACTCTAGCACCGGACTCTCTAGACACGTCCTCAGACTCAGACTCAGACTCCGACTCGAACTCAGAATCGGACTCAGACTCAGATTCAGGCATGTCTCATTTTCCTGTGATCAGCTTGTAAGTCCTTCCCTGACTGTCAGTCTATTTAACAGTCTTCCTCCAGGCCATGTTTCCCGTCTTGGAGTCAACAACCGAGATTAGCTTAGTCGGGTCAAACCTATTGCTGAGAAGGATAAGGTTGACCAGATCTTCCTTTGGAGTTGGGGTTATGGTTTCTTCCCCCAAAAAGTAGCCCTAGCGCGGGCTCAGCATTGTTGGCATCTTCATCTTCAGATTGGATGAGGGCAAAGATATCATCCGGAATGTAGTTGCAGTCCTGGGCCAAGTGGGTCCCAGAGTGCACAGCATTTGGTTGGTACAGACCAACCTAGACAGCCCCGAATACCGGCGTGACAAAGTAGTCGGTCAATCGTGGGCTATAAGAGCTCAAGTGGATACCCTTAATGATGTTGCAGGTCTTTTCGATGCCTGCCCAAACAACGTTGCCCAGAGTAATAGCATAACTGAGGCCAAAGTGAGAGTCTTCATCTTTAAGGACCTCGATAATCTTCTTAGCTGGAAGATTGAGTCGGGAGGTAGCCCCCGGAAAATTGCCCAGATTTTGTAGCATCGTGTCGATGCTAGTTGTGAAGTAGGGTTGGAAAAGATACTCCTCTTCGATCGCTCCTATGAAATCGAACCCCCGAAGGTCCGAGCGGCCCGTGGCGTTGCAGCTAGCCACGGTCATAGGGGTTGCCTCCAAGGTGATGACATTATCTTGTAGGGGCAACTTAACTTTCAGGTGAAGGGTGGAGGATACCGCCTTGACAGCGTGAATCCATGGCCTCCCTAGGAGCAGGTTAAAGGAAGAGGTGACATTGATCACCTGGAATTCCAACTCCTTTTCTACGGGGTCTGTTATGACAGTCAGTTTTACAGCCCCAACTACCGACTTCGGGCTCCCATTAAAAGCCTGGATGGTCTGAGAAGTCGGGATATAGTCAACCTCGGTAATGCCGAGGGCTTTGGCGGTCCTCAAGGGGAGGACATTGACCGCGGATTCGTCGTCGATTAAGGTCATTGGGAGATACTTCCCGCGGCAAATCACTGTAATGTAAAGGGCTAGGTTGTGAGTAGCCCCGAACGGTGGCGGATCGGCTTGAGAGAAGGTGATCAGCGGGCCTTCTTCCTTAGCTTTGCCTTTCAGTGGGGCAGGACCGTGGCTACCATTTCAGCAGGAGTAGCCGAGGAGTCGATCTTGACTTGATCGAGGGCCTTAGTGAGTGCCTCTCGATGTTCTTGTGAGCTAACTAGGAGCTGCCATATAGAGAGGTCAACTCGGGTCTTCTTTAGCTGCTTCACGAGAGCCTTTTCAGTTGTCTGCTCTTCAGGGGCGATTTCCGCCCTGATTGGCTCAGTGACGGTTATCGAGGCAGGGGTGTCCCTAGAGCTAGTGGCTAGATAGGGACGAGCAAGGTGGTTACTGGCTAAGGCCTTGGACTTAGCCTTCCTGATCTCCTCGGGAGTAATGGGGACAGCTTCCCCTTTGGCAAGGTACACATCGTCCTCGTCATTGCATCATATCCCGTTTATTTGCGAGATAAATGGAGAAATAAGGTGTGAGCAGTCAATTACTTCTCCGGCGAAAATGGCGTGAGCAGCTAAAGGATTGTCCTTATGACTCGGCTTGTCTCCGGGTAATGGGATCTTACCGCTCTCGATCAGATCTTGGATCAAGTGCTTCAGTTTCCAACACTTCTCGGTGTCGTGCCCATTGCCTCGATGGTATTGACAATAGGCTTGGGCGTTGTAGGCCTCGGAGCGTCGCTCGACCGGGACTTCAGGAGTTGGGCCTATCGGTTGGATCATGCCCTTTGATGATAGCCTTTGTAAGGCATATGTATAGGTAGTACCTATATCAGTGAACACCCAAGGTGTGGTATTCTTCTTGGACGGGGTATCAAGTAGATTGACCTCATCGAAAATGCTGCGAGTAGCAGCTGCAGCCGGGGGCTTGGTAGTGGAAGAAGTAGCCCCTTGATAACCCTAGTTTGCTAGAGGTCTTAGTAAGGCCCTCTAGCCTCAAATCATCTTCAATTCTCGTCCCCATTTCAGTTAAAGTAGCGAAATTGGGTATGACGGCGTACCGGAGATGGACCCGGTAGGAGGGGAGGAGGTTCTTGACAAAGGCCTCCACTAAAGTCTTTTCATTGGGCTTGTCGACCAACTTTACACTCTCGGCCCTCCAGCGTTGAAGGTATTTTGTAAAACCTTCCTTAGGCTCCTTAGCCATAACTTCCAGGGTGCGCATCGTGGTTTGGATTTCGGTGTTGTCGGCATAGTTTCGAGCAAACTCCGTGGCTACATCATCCCAAGTTTTATATTTCTTGGAGTCTAGCCGGTAGTACCAGGCTTTCGGATGCTTCTGGAGAGAAGAGACAAACAGGTGCTTGAACATAGTCGATTTTACTCCTTTAACGACCATGAACTCTTTGAAGGCCCGGATGTGAAGCACCGGGTCTTCGGTCCCGTCAAACATCGGTAGGCTCATAAGGTTGAGGTTGGCGGGTAGTTCATCATTCAAGCAAGGGTGAATAGGCATGGGCGTTTTCCGTGTGGATAGTGTTGTTTGTTGACAAGTGGCCATGTTCCTCCAGTTTGCGGACGGCGCTGACTAGTTCAGCTAGGGGCCCAGTGGTTTCAGTCCCAGCGGCAGGAGTCCCTTGTTCCACGGCGCTTAAACGGGTAACAATGGCTATTTGGTCTGACCTTATAGCTGTCAATTGGGCCTCGATCCGAGTCTGCTTGACGACCATAGCGTCCAACGAGACTGTCAACTTGTCCAAGGCTTCTTGCATTTTCTTGCGTCTGCACCGATGGCCTGTCTGTAAGAATACCGCGTAATCAGAAACTGACCCAGATCCTGGAATCAAAACAGTACATCCCGAACAAGGAAAAGACTAACAGGGAAAACGACTCAGAAAAGACACTAGACGAGTGACTCGTGAATGGTGGGCCTTCCTTAGGATTCGGCTATGTGGGCCAAGTCCTGCTCGAAGGAAGGTGCACGTGAGATATTCCCCAGACTTTAGACTCGAATGTGTAGACGGGCCTTCCTTTGTAGGGGTATGCCCTATGTAGGTCGGCCATGCCTTGACAAATAAGGCGGACTGGGATTGGGAGGAAACCCGTGATGTAAGATCGGCGGAGTTTCGACGCTAAAGACTTCGACAACTTAGGAAAAGACCCGACACTACTAAATGCGGTAAGTCCTAAGATAAGGAAGGTTTTTTTTTGAAAAGATTTGAATTCCGAGAAAAAAAATCAGAGGATGGTCCTTGTTGGAGCAAGTGTCCTCCACAATAGTGCATTGATATATTAAATCTCATGGACGGAATATACTTGGGATAATTAGTACATTGATACTCCACGTCAGTTGATTAACGTAAATCGGTAACGCTCAGCTGACTAGAGTTTGACGTTATTGTCGTATGACGGCGGTGATCAGCTGATCCCTTTCGGTCACACCTATAGGAAGAGACCCAAATAGAAAACTAATTTCTTGTATTTGATACAGTTAATTAGTTCCTTGCGTATATATTTGATATATGCTTGGTAATGAGAGTTATTTATTGCAGATAGAGTTTAGAACTCAGTCCGATTAAGTTTATTAGCCTATTATACAATAATTGACTGAATAAATTTTACGTCTTATTTTAATACGATTAAATAAGACCTAATTTAGTATTTAATAGTTAATTACTACAATTAGTTGAGGTTTTGTATGCCTTTTTGGGTAGTGGTGATTAGCTATTAATATTTACAAGGAGTTGTAAATTTAGCTAAATGATTATTATTATTATGGGACCTATTATATATAGATATAATAGTAATGTACTACTTAAAGAGTTAAGGGTATATTATTTATTTGATGTGATCAATTATATAAGATAATTGATCATGTCACACATAAGCATTTGTAAGACAAATGACAAAAATAAAATGGACCCATTTTATTTACATGTACATGGCACACTAGAAAAATAAGGGCAATGATGGTTGTTCTTATTTATGTGCATGCATGAATAATAGTCATAATTACCCTAGACCCTAGACCTTTAAGCATGCAAATAAAATAAAGCAATTTGGTCTTCCCTAGGGTGAGGGTGGCCGGTTTTGGGGTTCATATAAGGGAACATTTTGTTCTCTTTTGAGCTCAATCCTTGAATTGGTGAATGCTTTTCCTCTTCTCCAAAAATACTCTCATATACTAATATTCATCCTTATTACTAAAGTAGTAATATTCATAATATTAGTATAGGTTCATCACTACTATTATCTAGTTAATAATAATAGTGAAGTTTGGGTTGAATCTTGGTGCAACTAGAAGGAGATCTTCTACTTTGGAGATTCAAGTTTTGGAGGATCATCCATGCTAATATAAGCTCAAGAACAATAAGAAAAGGAGTTTTCTTATTGTGCCCATTATTTCCTATTTGTTTATGTAAGGAAATTTCTTCTTGTATCTTGTTTTGTCATTTTTATCTCATGCATGTAACTAGATCTTTATATACTAAATTAACAAGTAATTTAGTAACTAATTAGAGAAGTCTAATTAGAGGGTTATGAACCTTTCAGTCCTGACTTTTGAAAGTGGCAAAAATGCCGTCGGGGCCGGTTTTTGAAGGTTTAAAAAAAATTTGAAATTTGAAATGGGCGGCATACCGGCTAGAAATACGCTATTTTGAGTCAAATCGTAAATCCTAATTTCGGTAGCATTCTCGAATTTTGAAAATTGAATAATTTTGAAAAGATGCATTTTTTTAAATAACGGTTTTTGAAAAAGATGACATGTAAACCAAGTAGCATGTAGTCATGAAAGCAATATAACGACACCATGTATGCTTTATACTAGGTCTCGGTCGGTCGAAATCGGGTCTATACAAACAACGACGGCTTTCTCGTAAATCAGGACGGACTTCCTAAGCCGAATTGGTCTTAGAACATGTCGTGAAACCCATACGAGTTCGGCCATAGAAGTCTTTAGCGCACCCATTTAGGAATGCACCGTGGTATAGTGGGACGTTGGTCACAAGTAACCGGTCCGGGTAAAAAGTGGGTTATGCATGAACCATCGAACTAAAACGCGTACATTAATATTCGGACGATTTCTTTTCGAGTCTCACCCTAGGAACCCCGATGACAAGTGGTACATCAGGTATCCCCAGCGGAGTCGCCAAATTGTGGACATGACATAGGTCCACCCTGACGCGGCCACGCGCGGGTTTGGGGAGGCGAATAAATCTCATAGTAATATTGATCTCAGGTTGAAATTTATATCGAAATAGGAGTCGCCACCGAATTTTTTGGGAATTCGGACCCGTTCGAACCCACTCTACATTTAGGCGGATCGTGCACAAAGTAGGGCCCGCTTTCAATGCTAGAGTTTAGGGGTTCATCCCTTTGCATTGCGATACCTACGCCGAGTTATCGAGAATCGTGTATTGAATGACTCTCGTGTGCCAACGGTTTCGGACATCCGCAAGCCATGGTTCTGAGTAAGGGGTGAAGGTACGTGTTGGGAAGCCCACAAAAGACACCCAACCCCGCCCGCACTTAGCGGCCTCTACTTAGATATCGTTCGTTTTTCTTGTACGTGCGTTAGTTTGACGGTTGAATGTTATGAAAGCAATGCTTTTTAACTAAACATGTGATTTATGTTTAACAATGTCGTTTAATGCATCTAAGCTAACGTCAAAGTTATGTAGCATGCGAAGTTCGTTTTAGTACAATAAAACAAACAACGAAAATAAAACATAAAACAAAAGATTACAAATGCGCGGGCGGAATACAACCCGGAAACGAAATAAAAACAATGAAATAATTATAAGTAAACTATATGATTATCTAATTGTACGGTGTATGATTTTGAAAAGGAGTGAATCACGTGATGGACTTGACACGTGATGATCGAAGTCGTAATAATAGTTTTATCGAAGCTTGAAACATGTTGAAGGCTCACGATTCTAACGTGACAGGGGTCACTCGATCGAGTCAGACGTGACACTCGATATAGTGGTCCTCGAAAAACCTTATGCCTCTGATCTTGGGGTGTCACTCGATCGAGTGGGCTATGGCACTCGATCGACTGCCCCTGTATGGACTGCTGTCCGTTTTCGAGAAACGTTAATCTCGAATTTGCTTTAGTTTTAAATCGATAATTTATTAAATCGCGTAGAAATATGGTATAATTTATACTCGACTTAATTTTCGATACTCGTCATATTCGATAGTTGATTACGGAACCAATATTCAATATCTAGAGCGAATTTTAGAAAAGACGTTATAAGTCGTTTTAAATTGAACTAGGACGAAACAATTTCCTCCGCTTCGTAATGTCGTAATTAGTCCTTTCGGACCGTATGACAATTATTTCGGCATCAACGGGTTCGTACTAATATGGTTTATTGATTAATTCTTTCAGACGGAACGCGTGATAGTTTTCAGGCAACCGGGCGACCTGCGTGTCTCCCGCGCGACTCGCGCACTCCTCGTGCGACTCGCCTGGAAGGCTGTAACTGCTCATTAATTAATTCTTTTAGACACGATATTCGACTACGGAGTCGGTATCATATCTTTAGTATGACGTTTTATTTGTTTGATTAGATCGAAAATCGATTCCCTCCGCGTCACGACATCGTATTAACCCTTTCGGATAATGTGATGTTCGATTTGCATCAACAGGTTTCGTTCTAACCTTTAGAAAAATAGATCTAGTACATCTAACGATAAATATCCGCGATCGCACTAGGCCCTTGAGTGTTTAGGCGGCGCTCCTCGAAAGGGTGCCACCTCTGTTACGACTCGTAAAGGGATTAGGAGGATCTTAGAACGGGATTTATCTTTAGGTATACTCGATATGAAATCATTTTGAATCTTATGTAATTGTATGCGACGTTTATTATATAATTACGGCGATAACAAAAAAGACGGAAATGACGAAAAAAGACGAAAAGACGAGACGGGAAAGACGAGAAAGACTAGAAGGAGAAGAAGGGAAAGAGAGAAAGCGGGATTTTGTAACACCCTCAACCTACATGCTAATTTCGGCCTCGATTAGGGACTCGTAGTAACGGCGTTCGCGCGGGATTAACGAGGATATAGGAAGAGTTTGCCTAAGATTGCTGAAATTTTAGGTTGTGAATTGTGTGTAAATTTGTGTTGCAAAGGAGTGTATTTATAGAAAAATACCCCGGTTTTGGATAGGAAGGTACCCGGGTTTAAAAAGAAAAAGAGCCCGATTTTGGATAAAAAAAAAAGGAGCCACTCGATCGAGTGGTGGGTTGCACTCGATCGAGTGCCCGGTTTGATGCCGGTTCAGCGGGTTTTGCGAGCCTACTCGACCGAGTGGGCTGAATCCACTCGATCGAGTGAGTCTGGATGAATGGAAGGCTCTTTAGAGATAAATTTTTATCTCTAATGAAGAGGTTTAATAGCTTGGGTTCTCTTCTAGCTGATATTTTATGTCGGTTCTGTCTTTGACTGGGTTTTGACCCGATCGCCAAAAGACGGTTTTACCCTTGGCGTCGGTTTTGATCCAAATTAGTCCTATTTGATTGGAAGCGACACACTGAGCCTGAATTTGAGGTCGGTTTGGTGAGATTTGTATTCCGCTAAAAGGTCGCGCCAGTTACTATTAATTATGAGTCCAAAATTGAGCGTATTAAGTCATGTTTACGTCCGATCATCATCGGGTGTTTGTTGGAAACTACTATAGACACCTAGCAGCCAAATATGGGTGTCTACACTACTACGTCTATGATGACCCAAGTAATTCTCTATAACAAAAAAAATCTTCAACCCGTGATGTATCACGCTATATAATGTTGCCCATGCAATTGTAATATAAACCGTTTAACGTATTTTACGTTGTTCGATGACGATCTTTCGTACACCTATTAACACGCGTATGAATGATAACTTTCTTTCGTATAATTGAAGACCAATCTCGCCTTTCCTTTGTTAGAAAATAACAATAAATATATATATATATATATATATATATATATATATATATATATATATATATATATATATAGGTTCCGGTGAGGCAGGGTAACTCCTTACACCCATTGAGGCACAATCTAGACCATTAGATTAAGATGGGACATACATCCAAATAAGTGTTATACACACTAAAAAAACTCATTATATACGTTATTAAACTCACTATATACACACTTAATAACTCAATATATACAGTAAAAAAAATGTTATATACACTCAAATAAAAAAATGTTATATACACTCAAATAGTTATTATGTACATCAATTAATCAACAATGGAACGTACATCAAAATAACTGTTATATACACTAAAAAAACTCATTATATACGCTATTAAACTCACTGCATATATACACTTAAGAACTCAATATATACAGTAAAATAATTGTTATATATATACACCCAAATAATTAATATGTACATCAGTTAATCAACAATGGAACATACATCAAAATAACTGTTATATACACTAAAAAACTCATTATATACGCTATTAAACTCACTACATACATATATAAACTTAAGAACTAAATATATATATACAATAAAATAGTTATTGTTACACTCAAATGGTTTACTATGTACACCAATTAATCAACATATATACACTTACCTTAAAACGGTTATTATGTACACTGAAATTGTTTTTATATACACCAATTTTATTTTGAATTCTGATTTTTTTTTTATGAAAAAAAAAAATTGGAAAAAAAAATTCCGTTTTTTTTTTCGGAAAAAAAAAATATTCCGAAATTTTTTTGTTTCCGGAAAAAATAAAAAAATTAAAATTCCGAAAAATATCGATTTTTTTTCCCCGTGAAAAAAAATTGGAGAAATTTTTTTAATGTATGAGTTTTTGTTTTAATCTTAGCCTTTAATTTGATTTAAATCTAATGGTTGAGATTGTGCCTCAATTCAATGGGTGCGGCGAGTTGAGCTGCCTCAAAGGAACCTAGATATATATATATATATATATAGAGGGAGGATCATATAAGGTCCAAGCATATGTATAAGGTCCTAAGTCTCAATCTCAGCCTTTGGATGAAATAGAGATCAATGGCTTAGATTCGTTTGTATATTTAATTATTTTCTAAGAATTTATGAGAAATTTATATTTTCCATACATGTCTCTTTTTTTCCACCCTCTGTTTTCTCAACCCCATTCATTACTCTATTTTCCTTTTCCAATCACAAATCAATACTCCACTCTCCTCTGATGAACTTACCCTTCACCGTACAAAAATCTCCTCTTCATCAACCACTACTGCTTTTCACATCTCCATTGTTGAAGCATCTTCATTGTCGAAGCTCCAAGTAACAGCCCAAGCATCTCCTTTGTCGACATTTCTTCATCTCAGGTAAATTATACTCTCCAAGCATCTCCTAATTTCGTACTGAGATTATGATTTTTTATGTTTACAATAAAAAAAGTTAGGGTTTTTTATGTTTGCAATTGAAGTTAGTTTAAAATCAAAAAAATTAGAGATTTTTAGGTTTAGAATCGAAATTCATTATAAATTATAAAAATCAGGGGTTTTTAATTAGGTTTAGAATAGAAGTTCGTTTAAAATCAGATTAAAATATTGTTTCTTACACAAACCTCGATTTCATATTGAATATTTGTGTGTATTGTTGCGGGTTTTGTTTATCGTTGCAGATTTCATATTAAAAAATCATATTGAATATTTATCGTTGCTGATTTCGTTGAAGGATTTTTGGTTACCGCGCAGCATTGAAGGATTTTTTGTTACCATTGTTGTGGGTTTTGTCTTTCCTTGCAGATTTTTTAGTTGATATGTCTTCCGGAGAACGTCAAATCGTTGAAGCTGCGACCAATGAGCCAATAATATAGGAGGAGGATGAGGTTAGTGTACCTGTGAGTATGTTTGTTTACATGTACAAACATCATACCACATGCCTGAAACTTTAACAAAAAAGTTTTGAAACTTCAACTCCCAAGTTCTGAAACTTCAGAATCATAGATCTGCATCTTTAGTGCCTAACTCAGTATTTAAACAATGGACTGTCTGAAGTTTTACTTTCAACTGTAATACAACTTCAGCACACAAAGTTTACAACTTCATTACATGAAGTGTACATGGCATAACATATGAAACTTTAATTCAATCTCTTTGCAACTCCAACTCTCATTTAGTGAAATTTCAGAACAGTATATTTGCCACTTTGAAATAATAGAGTATTTGAAACTTTAATTAATATTATGATATAACTACAGAAATTACCTTTTACAACACTTAACTAGTACACATTAAATGGTTTGTCTACTGCACGCTTGAAACTTTACGTCGAAAACATTACAACTTCAACTCTCACACTGTGAAACTTCAGTATCCTGTCCCATTAATTTGCGTAGCATAATTTAGAAACTTTAATTCGTTCTCTTTACAACTTCAGTCCACAACATCTATATCTTGAGTCCATTTTTTCCCTGTTAAATTCAATTAGTTCAATCTGAAAGTCCCACCTTCTGAAATTTCAAATAAAATGACGTGTACAATATGTTCTTCCACAGGATGTGATAACAAATCTTGTATGAGGATGCTCTTGTATGAGGGTGAAGACGAAATGCCACCCCGCGATGATCTTCAGCGTAAGGTTTGTAGGCGATTCCTCATAGTCCAGCTCACTGCCACACTGATTCTCTCCAACTACAACAGAGACGTAAGGCTCTCAATGTCTACACCAGTCGTAGGAAGTAATTACCCTGACATGGTTACTTAACTATCTATTTTCGGCAAGAAAAACTTTCATCCGCTACTATGTACTTAGCCCCAAACTTGTATTTCTTCAATGTCTTTTGTAAACGCACAAAGGGGCTATGAAGCAACAGTTTTTTCCCAAACATGGTGAACGTTGTACGTCTATCAAAATAACCATGTGCCATTGTCTTCGACAATAATATTTGCGCAGTTCCCCTGAAATTATAATTTAGTAGTGTTAAAGTTGTACGAAATACCGCTGCAGTTTCAAATGTATGGAACAAAAGTTGCATGTATAAAAAAAAGACTACTATGACTTATAAATTACCATACAGATACCATGATTTTCGAATTTCAAAGTTTCACATATAATGTGTTGAAGTCAAAAACGAAATAAACTAAAGTTTTACTGGAATGGAACTGAAGTTGCATATAACAAAAACCAAATAATTATAATTTAGTAGTGTTAAAGTTGTACGAAATGCCGCTGCAGTTGTATATGTATAGAACTAAAGTTTCTTGTAAAAAAAAAGACTTCTACGACTGTTAAACTACCCATACAGACACCTGGATTTACGAACTTTGAAGTTTCACATATAACGCCTTGAAGTCAAAAACGAAATAAACTGAAGTTTTACTGGAACGGAACTAAAGTTGCATATAACATAAACCAAATAATTCCAAAAGTAACTCAAACTATAAGAATCACAAATTTTATCTATAAGAAGTAACTCAAACTGTAAACGACTACGGAGCATACCTGGGTTATAACAAACAACGTAAAAAGTACTTCGATCGGCAAGCATCGTCGCCTTGATAACAACCGTCCACAAACAGTAAGCAACCATCGACCGAGAACCCATCACTCATTATAAATAATTTCAAGTGCAAGGTCATATGGAGAACACGAGAAAAAATCTTCAACTTCCTCATCATTGGAACAGTGCATGGAGCATTGAATAAAAGTGGAGTGAGGAATGTCCTCGTGAAAGATGTAGCTCTACTTTTACTGATTGCTTTTATCACTAACATTAATTGCCTCCACTAATCTAAACACAATCTCATCCACCCATCTAAACTAATCCAATGGTAAGGATTTGGACTTATGCCCTTAAAGTTACCCAAGCCCTTATTAGAACTTATATATATATATATATATATATATATATATATATATATAGAGGTGGGATCAGGTGAGTCCACTTATATATGTTGAGTCCGTGAGTCCCCATCTTAGCCCTTGATTCAAGGTTATATTAATGGACAAGATTTAATCTCATAATTAAGGAAATAACTAACAAATTTGGTAAATATATCATTTCTCTCTCTCCTCCTTAATTATCTCAATAAAAATCTTTTATCTCTCTTATCAATCTTTTTAAATGTTTTTTCTCTCATACAACAAGTTTTTTCAAAATTAAGTTTTTTTCATTTTCACCAAAAAATCATTATTTTCCTACTGCCATTGTACGTATGTTACTATGTTACTGCCATAATCCATAAACTATGTTACTTTAACTCATATAACGTGTTACTTTAATTCATGAACTGCGTTACTTTAACTCATAAAATCTGTTACGTTGTTTAATATATTCTCCTGCAAAAACTATTACTCTAACTCATACAATGTGTTACTCTAATTCATGAACTGTGTTACTTTAACTCATAAAATCTGTTACGTTGCATAGTCTCTTGCAAAAACTGTTACTCTAACTCATACAATGTGTTACTTTAATTCATGAATTGTGTTACTTTCACTCATAAAATCAGTTACGTTGCATAGTAGTCTCTTGCAAAAACGGGAGTTTCAATTAACAAAAAGAACAATGTTTGTTTTTATTAAGATACTCCAAAACAAAAAGTGGTACAAGATTCCAACGAAATCAACTCCATTACAATTCCAATGTTTCACACTTGTTACTCATAATGTCCTACTTATAATTCTGTTTCTTCTTCATCCTTCTCGTTCTCTCCGTCTTTCTTCTTTTTCATCTTTTTCATCATCATCTCAGAAGCTTTGATTTAATCTCACCACCGCACAATAGAGGAAACTCTCACCCACATCCCTACATCATTCATGTGGATTAAAGTAACAGATAACAAGAGTTAAAGTAACAGATGAAGTGCATTGAAGTAACATTGAATTAAATTAACAGAGTATGCTTATACACCAGATATAAAGTAACAGAGGTCAGACATTAAAGTAACAGATAGTATGAATTAAATTAACAGATAATGTTCATTAAAATAACACCAGATATAAGTTAGTGCAAAAAATTCATATAATGATAAAAATGAGAGTATGACGCAGTATATTACTATTTGATACTGTTTCCTATTTTGAAGTCATCACGTCCCATAATTATAGGAAGTAGTATTTTTTTTTCTTTTTTTTATATGGTGTTACTCTTTGATGTTGTTTCCTATTTTGGTGGCAATCACGTCCCATTATTATAGGAAACAATATCTTTTTTTTTATTATTTTTTTTTAATATGGCAGTTTCCAAAATTCTTAGGACACTACAATGCACTACAATAACAGATGAAAAACACTAAAGTAACAACTGGAGTGTATTAAAGTAACACGATATATAAAGTAACAGATGGTAGACATTAAAATAACAGATGCTTTACACTAAAGTAACGCAGTATATGAACTACAATAACTCAATATATTGTAAACGTAAAAACTAATAATTGAGTAGCATCTTAATGACTTTCATGGCGATTTCAGTATAAATTACAAAACATATATACTCACCGTTTGTGTGTTCTACGATTTGCATATGAATCTATGATGAATAACACGACCATGAAAACAATATCAACATGAAAATTGACGCAAACCATGAACACAAATTGACGCAAATTAATCAAAATAATGAATAAAAATTGACGCAAAACATGAAAGCAATATCGAAACTCACCATTGTTATACTCGATGAATTGTTTATCAACAGTTAATGAAGATGTCGCGATCATTGAATTCATAGTAACGGAATTTCGAGCACAGATTTGATTGAATGAATGAATGAACGTGATGATCGATGGGAGCGTTTTTTTTTTAAGGTTTTGATAATGAACCTGTAACGTGAATGAATGAATGAATGAGGAATGATTGTGATTATGGGAGTTATTGTTTCCTAAAATCATGGGAGTTATTTTAGGAGATATTGTTTCCTATTTTGGTGGCAATCACGTCCCATTATTATAGGAAACAATATCTTTTTTATTTTTATTTTTTTTAATATGGCAGTTTTCAAAATTCTTAGAACACTGCAATGCACTACAATAACAGATGAAAAACACTAAAGTAATAACTGGAGTGTATTAAAGTAACACGACATATAAAGTAACAGATGGTAGACATTAAAGTAACAGATGCTTTACACTAAAGTAACGCAGTATATGAACTACAATAACTCAATATATTGTAAACGTAAAAACTAATAATTGAGTAGCATCTTATTGACTTTCATGGCGATTCCAGTATAAATTACAAAACATATATACTCACCGTTTGTGTGTTCTACGATTTGCATATGAATCTATGATGAATAACACGACCATGAAAACAATATCAACATGAAAATTGACGCAAACCATGAACACAAATTGACGCAAATTAATCAAAATAATGAATAAAAATTGACGCAAAACATGAAAGCAATATCGAAACTCACCATTGTTATACTCGATGAATTGTTTATCAACAGTTAATGAAGATGTCGTGATCATTGAATTCATAGTAACGGAATTTCGAGCACAAATTTAATTGAATGAATGAATGAACGTGATGATCGATGGGAGCGTTTTTTTTTTTTTGAGGTTTTGATAATGAACCTGTAACGTGAATGAATGAATGAATGAGGAATGATTGTGATTATGGGAGTTATTGTTTACTAAAATCATGGGAGTTATTTTAGGATAGTAAATCTTCCTCTTTTTTTTTTTTTTTTAATACAAAATATTAGGATGCATCTTGTCCATCCATCCTCATCCCATCCAACGGATGGGATGAGGACTTAGGGACTCAACACTTATATAGGGACTCATTAGAACCTATCTCTCTCTCTCTCTCTCTCTCTCTATATATATATATATATATATATATAGGTTCAAATAAGGTCTACAATTTTTTTAAGTCTATATTGAAGTTACAGATGACATACGCTAAAGTTGCATTTGTTCAAAATTGATATATATACAAATGCAACTTTAACGTATGTCATCTGTAACTTCAATATAGAGTTAAAAATATTGTAGACCTTATTTGAACCTACTCTCTCTCTCTCTCTCTCTCTCTCTCTCTCTCTCTCTCTCTCTCTCTCTCTCTCTCTCTCTCTCTCTCTCTCTCTCTCTCTCTCTCTCTCTCTCTATATATATATATATATATATATATATATATATATATATGGCTTTTTTCGAGCGATTTCATTGGTCCGTTCTATCAAACCTCAAATTAGGAAAGTATCATAAATAATAAAAAAAATCAATTAGAGAATCTTTTGATTATTACAATATATATTTAATTTATTATATTAATGTGATATTTTACAATTCTGACGTGAAAACCTTTAGAGTTCATTTTTGTAAAAACATTATCGTAAAATAAATTATAAAAATGAAATAATTAGATTCGTGTTAAAAAATGCTTTCATTAGAGTATAAATTTCATGTCATTTGTATCACATTATGTGATGAATTTATAACATTAACAGTTTTAAAATTATCACACATCGACAAATTACAATATGATAATGAAATTCTATATTATAAATAAAGAGTGATAATTCGTTTTTCGATATCTACCAAAAGTCTTTTGAATCTCAAAAAGTCTTTCTAGGACTATAAATTTAAGTAATTATCGAAATTTTACATTACAAATAAGAGTAATCATTCGTTTTAAATATCGGCCAAGAAAAACTTTTAAATTATCCCACATCGAAAAATTATGATGGGGTGATGGAATTCTATATTATAAATATTAGTAATCATTCGGTTTTAAATATCGACTAAAAAACTTTTGATATATAAGACTGCAAATTTAAAATCATCCCATATTTACAAAATTACAGTGAGTGGATGAAATTCTATATTATCAACAAGAGTAATGATGTATTTTTTTTAATCTTAAAAGGAGCTGATGGAATACTATAAACTTAAAATATGATAAGTTGATGAATTCTATATTATAAATAAGACTAATCATTCGTTATTAAATATCAATCAAAAAAACTTTTAAGTCTTAAAAAGACTCTTAATAAGACTACAAACTTAAGTAAAAATAATCTCACATCGAAAAATTATAATAAGGTGATGAAACTTTATATTATAAATAATACTCCGTAGTAACCATGTGCTCTTAGATATTAACCAAAAATATTTTGAGTCTTAAAATATATATTAAGACTATAAATTTAACTAAAACTATCTCACATTTGAAAAATTATAAAGTTTCATCAAACATAAATCTTTTGAATCTTAAAAAAGTTGTCAAGACTATACACTTAAATAAAAAAAACTATAATAAGGTGATGAATATATTATAAATAAAACTAAAAAAAATTCTTTAGACATCAATGAAGTTAAGTAATTCTCCCACATCGAAAAATTATGATGAATTTATGAATTTGTACTAAAGAAGAGTAATCATCGTTTTTAAATATCAACCAACAAAAAAACTTTTGTTTTTGTTAAAAAAACTATGATGGAATTCTATGTCATTGTTTTTTAAAGGAAAAATTACAAATTACCACCATGGGTTTACCGTATTTTGCAAACTACCACCACGTATTTTGCTTTTTACAAATTACCACCTACATTATTATGTATATTTTCAAACCGCCACCGTATTTCATTTCCGATTATCATTTAGCTTAATTCCCGAGTTACATTAATGAATAAACTAATAGTTATTCTCTTGTGAGACCGTCTTACGGTAATTTTTCGTGAGATATACTAATAGAGAATAAAATAATATTAAAAGTAACTTCCTTGTATGTGAGAGGTCTCACGATAAATTTATCGTGAGACCGTCTCATACAAGAATTTGTGATAAACTAAATAAGGACAAATATACCCTTACATTTTATTTCCAATCCAAAACATTATCATCAATACCATCACCATCTCAAAAAAAAACCCAATAATCATCATATCAATCAGGCACCATTGAAGGCTTCATGATTACCAGCCCTCACTCCTCACCACTCCACCATTAATGCTCCGCCACTAGACACACACCTCCTCAATCCACCGCAAAAAACACCCTAGCTTTAAACCAGATTTGACAAAAAAACACCCTACCTAATTACATAATCCTCAATCCCCAACCCACTAATCCAATTATCGGCCCCGTCATACTGTCATACCCGAGTTCACCCACCTTCCTAGATATATAATCCCTAACTCCAATGTCATTAGTCCTTAATCCCTAATCCCCTCCCGCCTGGCCGCAACCCGCTAGTCCAATCATCGGCCGCACCACATCGTCAAGCCCGTGCTGAATGAAGTTAGGATTTAAGGAGGGGCATTTTAATAAGACTAATGGTTACCCGTGCTGATATGCGTGCGGTATCGAACCTCCGAGGTAGCAAATCAATTGTTGACTAGTTCAGGAGGGGCATTTTAAATTATTAGGGTTTTTTTATTGGAGTTTTTTTGAAGATGGTGATTATGATCTGTAAGATGTGATGAATGATGACGATGATGAGTGATAAGAATTTAGATCATCGGTTTTTTTTTTTTTTGATTTTTTTTTTTGAAGATGGTGATTTCTGTAAGATGAATGATGATGATGAATGATCGTAATGTTTTGGATTGTAAGGGCATTTTTGTCATTATTTAGTTTATTCACGAAATAACTCGGGAATTAAGTTAAAAGACAATCGGAAATAAAATACGGTGGGAGTTTGAAAATACACATAGTAATATAGGTGGTAATTTGTAAAAAACAAAATACAGGGTGGTAATTTACAAAATACGGTAAACTTATGGTGGTAATTTATAATTTTTCCTTTTTTAAATTATGATGAAGTCATGAATTTGTAGTATTGAGTTGATAAAGAGTCTTAATAACATTACAAACTTAAAATTATCCCACATCGAAACAATTAAAATAAGTTACGGTAATGATTCTATATTATAAATAAGACTACAAATTTTAGTTAAATTTATCCCATATCGACAAATTATAATAAGTGATGGATTTTTATATTATAAATAAGACTAATTATTTGTTCTTAGATTCTTAGATATCAATCAACATCTTTTGAGTCTTAAAGAAACTATTAAGACTATAAACTTAAGTAAATTATCCCACATCGAAAAATTATACCCCTTTCTTTTGAGTCTTAAAACACTCTTAAGGCTATAAACTTAAGTAAATTATATCGCACATCAAAAAATTATACTCCCTTCGGTCACTATAATAACCCTCACAAATATTAAGGTAATGGAGAAAAAAATAGTGAACGAAGAGAGTATAATAAGACGATGAACTTCTATTATATAAATAAAAGTAGTTATTTCTCCAAATTATGATGAGGTGATTACATTTTATGTAATTTTTCGTTCTTAGATATTAACCAACAATCTTTTGAGGCAAAAAAAAAGTTCTAGGACTAAGACTATATAGTTAAAGTATAATTATCTCGCATCGAAAAATGAAGATGGATTGATGGAATTCTATATATTATAAATAAGTGTAATCATTCGTCTATGAATAAAAGTTCTTAATTAGACTATATCTAAACTTAAATAAATTTAAGTAAAATTATCCACATCGAAAAATTATAATAAAGTGAATTTTTATTATTATATAAATAAGAGTAATCATTCATCCAAAATATATAATAAGATAATCCATATGTTTATACTAAAAGTGAAATATTTTAAATGCTTAAATACAACCCTATGGGTTAAATACCGAAAAAAAAAACTTTTGAATCTTAAAAAAGTTTTTAATATACAAGACTACAAGAGTTAAAAAGAGCTTTAAAAAAATTGACGAGCTGATGGAAGACTATAAACTTAAATAAATCATCCCACATCGAAAAGTTATGATAAGTTGATGAATTCTATATATTATAAATAAGACAAATCATTTGTTCTTAAATATCAATAAAAAAACATTTAAGTCTTTTAATAAGACTACAAAGCTAAATAAAAATAATCTCAAATAAACTAATGAAACTTTATAGTATAAATAAGAATAATCATTCGTTCTTAAATATCAATAAAAAATTCTAAGTCATAAAAAGTTTCTTAATAAGACTACAAACTTAACTAAAATAATCTCACATCGAAAAAGGTGAAACTTAAGTAAAACTATCCCACATCCGAAAAATTATAAAGTTTTTATCAAACAAGAATCTTTTGAGTCTTAAAAAGGTTCTTAAGACTATACACAAAAGACTAATTACGTTGTATAATTTTTTTCCTTAGACATCAACCAACTTAAATAATTCTCCCGCATCGAAAAATTTCTACTAAATAAGAGTAATAATTGTTTTTAAATATCAACCAACAATATTTTGAGTTTTAAAAAAGTCTTAATAAGACTACAAAATTAAAATTATCCCACATTGAAACAATTAAAATAAGGTACGGTGATGATTCTATATTATAAGTAAGACTACAAATTTTACTTAAATTATCCAACATCGACAAATTATAATATGGTTATTGTTCAATATTATAAATAAGACTAATTATTTGTTCATATCAATCAAAATCTTTTGAGTCTTCAAAAAATTCTTAAGACCATAATAAGACGATGAAATTCTATGGTGATGAAATTCTATATTATAAACAAGAGTGCAAGACTAATCATTCGTCCTTACTTAAAAAAATTTATAATTAAAATATATAGTTAATGTATAATTATCCCGCATCGAAATTAAGATGGTGTGATGAAATTCTATGTATTATAAATAAGAGTAATCATGCATCCGTCTATAAATAAAAGTTATTAATTAGACTATATCTAAACTTAAATAAACTTAATTAAAATTATCCCACATCGAAAAATTATAATAAAAGATGATCAAATTCGATTATATAAATAAAGAGTAATCGTCTATCATCTAACATAAATATAAAAACAAACTCTTTATGAAATGATATATCATAAGTTAGTAATCTTATGGTTTTAAATATCAACCAACAAATTTTGAGTTTTAAAAAGCTTTTAAAATGACTAGAAACCTAAAATTATCCCACATCAAAAAAATTAAAATAAGGTGATGATTCTATATTATAAATAAGAGTAATCGTGCGTTTTTCTGGGTCTTTAAAGCATATCTTAAAACTATAAACCTTGAGTATCGCAAGTATTCTTTTGAGTTTTTAGAATAAGCCCTTAATATTTATTATAATGATATAGATGGATCAAGTTTCTTATTTAACGAATATACATTATCCATGTAATTAAGCCAATTAATCCATGCACGGGCTTTAATCTAGTACGGTTTATTTCACGGATATCACGCTAGTGGGCAGGGACTATAATCGAAAATACACGCAAGGAATTAACCAGCTAACATAGTCACTTAGTCAGAAGTTAGAGGCAAGGAAAGAGAAAGAGGCGAAATGGGGGCGGTAGTTTCGTCATTGTTCGGCGGCGGCGGCGAGGCGGCGGCGGCGGAGACGGGGAATCCTGGTGACTCTCGGGTTGTTGCATTCCACTCCTCCAATCGATGGCAACTCCATTTCAATTCCATCAAAGACTCCAATCAACTTGTACTACTAACCCTACCTTTCCCTTTATACTACTATCTAATTCTCCCTCCTAACTATCCTTCAACTTGATTCTATTCTTATTTCTCAATTCTTAATTATTACTCGTAATTCATAATTTTGTGTTGAACTTCCAGTTGGTGGTGGATTTCACGGCGTCTTGGTGTGGCCCCTGCAAGTTCATGGAGCCTGCTCTTAACGCCATGGCCAACGACTTCCTTGATGTCGACTTTGCTAAGATTGACGTCGATCAACTTCAGGTTCTTCTTTTTCTTTCCTTTAATTAACTGCTACACTTTTTTGCTACTTAGTTGACTTATTATCTGCTTCAAATCTTCAATTGAGATTCAGTGAGAATAAGGAGATGGTTTTGATCCCTGTTTTCGTCTCAGCCCCGTTTTCACCTAGCTTTTTTGTGATCTAAGTCATATATGTCTTTTGTTTAATTGAATTACTTGACACTGTTTGCCTCCGCTGTTCAAGACGATGGTTGAGGTCCATTTATATTCTATTACGTCCCCTAGGGTTCAAACTCGTGACCTTTGGCTAATGATAACATGTTATGGAACCAATTCAACCAAAATATTAAGGCGATGGTTGAGGCGCATTTATATTCTATTAGTGATATATTGTGGGGAGAGGTAATTCAAAGCTCCCCACAAGTTGAGGATATTTTATGTTGAGAATCTTATCAACAAGGATTAAATAAGAATATTTTTTTTTTCGGTTGTTTGTAATGCGACTTGTTTACTGATGAGTGCTAATAAGAATATATAAAGAGTGAAAGGTGGCTCATACCAGTTCACTGACTTCTTTACTAAAGTTGAGCTTCAAACCCATTGAAATCCATCAATGTATTATAGCTACCAACAACTTGGTCGAGGAATCATGTGTCTTATTCTTATATTCAGCAAAGTGATCATTGGCCTAGTTTTTGGAAGTGCTTTTGGTTTTTATAAGCTTCTACTTGGCCAAACACACCATTTTCGCATCTTAAAAACTATTTTTAAAATGCTCAAAATTGGTTTTTTGCCTTAAAAGTATAAGCATCAATTTGATGCTTCTACTTTTAGTTTTATCTTTAAGTTAATGTTTCTAAACAATTCAATAAAATAAAATAAATACTTGTTGATTCATATATTTTCATTCTCTAGAAAAAAAGACCCATTTTGATATACCTTTAAACCTATTTTAAAAAATATTCATCTACTTAGATAAAAAAGCTCTTATTGAATTATTTTTTTGCAAAACTATAACCAAACATCTAATTTTTTTTTTTACCAAAATTAGCTTATGAATAAGTTCCTTCTAGGAAACAAAAACCGTTTTACATAAGCATGGCCAAACGGTACCATAATTCAGGCAATTTATATCTGTGAAAATATGACATCCTACAGATATAGTTTGTTCCGGTATATGGTTGGGAGCAATGCAGCCAGCCATGTGCTCTACCAGTGATTGATAATTTGACACCACATATTCCTCTAAGCATAAGATTTCCGTAATTTATATCCATGGTATGTTTAGCCTATATTACTCCAGCACTTCACTTGGATGCCGTGTTGCGTGTCCACGCATGTTGTGTGTCTGACACATGTTGTATCCAACACCGACACGACGCTTTGATGCTTCAATTTAGACTAAAAAAATTAAAGTTTTGCCCAAAATAGTACACTCTGACACCATGTCGGATACGATACCTTGTAGAATAGTCTTGACTAACACAATGTTTAACAGTGGAAGCTTTGAAAATTTGTCTTATTTGATGCCCGTTTTCTCTTATTCACCTGAGAAATCAGAAATGACATTAACACTGTCTAAAGATCTAAAGTTCGAAATTACTGAGTACTATATGTGTTCCTTGCTTCACATCTGCCTAGATAACGTGTAGTGTGCTGTTTCCTCTCTCATTATTCTATGTCTGCTAATAGAAAGAGTTTGATTCACAGGTTGGTAATGCCATAATCCACAAATTCCTTTGCACTTTGATAAGTTTAATTTCTGCAAAACCTGTTTATTTATCCATTGATACATAGTCTGGTCCATGGTTTTGCTGTTGTACCTTTGCAACACACTCTAATTTTCTGTGCAAATGCAAGCCAATGTGAGGGCCAAGGGTTGGTAGTGAAAAATTAGTGTAAACAGGACCGTGTATAGTTGATCAGTTTGACAACTCAGTAATGGAATCTGTACTACTACACTACTGACCTAGCTCTTCACCGCTGTACAACAGGATGTGTCACGAGAATTTTCTGTGCAAGCAATGCCTACATTTGTTTTGCTGAAACAAGGAAAAGAAGTCGACAGGGTAGTCGGAGCCAAGAAAGATGAGCTTCAGAAAAAAATTGCAAAGCACAGGTCTTGATCCATGCTACTGAGCAAGAGCTCAAAGTTTCTATGATTTTTCTTTCAAGGTGTGCAAGGTTGATGCTTTCTCTCTTTCTTGTGTCGTGATAAAGCAACTTATGTTTTGATCAAAATGCTCTCCTATAAATATGTGTAATGCAATATATAAACACGATTGATGCACGATGATGCATCGCTTGTCCTTTGCTTTGTGCTAGTCTCTTCGTGCATTGCTTGTCCTTGAGTTTTATGGACCTTCTTCATAAATAGTTGTTGCTTTCCCCATTTTTCCAGCATTAAAATCTGGGAGGTTGCAGTTCCCAGTGCAATACTTGGTATGGAGACGTGCATGCTAGAAGCTCGTAAAGGGTACAGCTCTACAGGGTACCCTCTTTGTATAAAGAGTCACTGCCTTTGCTGGTATATGCTGTTGGTGTGGTTGATAATAATGGCATGAGAAAAGAGAGTATGCACAAGAAAACACCAGTTTTTTATCTACCAAAATTCCGCTGTCATTAAGAATGTCAGGTTCTCTATGGTGTAGGTTTTCGGCACATAATTTTCAGGGTCGATGGGCAGTGGGAGTTGGAAGAAATAATTAGCAGACATAACTTCTCTTTGACGATGTGTGACATAGCTTTTCTTAATTACGGGGCATAGCTAACCTTCCATAACATTAAGGAAAGAGTTTTTTGTCGCAAGACACTTAACATTTAGACCTTCTGTAAATAGGGGACCCATAATTATTATTTTTTGTCTAAAAGCACCTTAAATTTTATTTGTTTGTCTTGAGGCACCAAAACATAAATTCCGTCAAAAAAGTATAAGATCTGTTATTTCTTAACGAAAATGCTTTTAGCTTTCCCCTAGTCAACCCATTTTTTGTTAGCTTACCCCTAATCAACCCCTGTTTTGTTAGCTTACCCTTAATCAACCTTCATTTGTTTAACTTACCCTTGATCAACCCTCATTTTGCATAACCAACCTTTATCCTTTATATTACCCTTAAGGGCTCGCTTGGGATGAGGGTAATTATTCCGGGGGTAATAGAGCTAAAATGAACTAGAAAATGACGGAGAGTAGTGATGATGCTAAGCGGAAATGGAAAAAAATGAGGATGATCTAGCCTATATGGAGGGAGAAATATTACTCCCTCTCCCCCCAAGTAATGCATTACCTCCAATTAGACCTGGTCAAATGCGGGCTCGGGCCGGGCTAAAAGATAAAAAGTTGCCCTTTAACACCAAAGCGGGCGGGTCGGGCCTAACTAACGGGCCCAGATTACTTGCCCTTACCCGCCCGTTTGTATAAAACCGGGCGGCCCGCGGGCTATCGGGCCAATTATTGAGTGAATGGAAAAACTATCAAACAAATAAAGATAGACAGTAATTACGTAAATATTTAAAAAGAGTACAACATAGTTGACTTTTTTCTTACAACAAAAAAAATGTGATAAGTGAACAAAAATTGTTGATAAGATTAGACTATTAGATTATGAGAAATTGAGAATAGTGAGAGTTGTCTAATTTTTCTTGAGAGTTAAAAACGTATTTTTGCTATATCATACTATTATCTAGTGTATGTGTTTTGATTAGAGCATGGGCTAATTATTTTACTTTGTATAATGAATATACATTTTTCATTTCATATATAATTAATTAATTTTTAAGCTATAGAATGTATATAATATTTTTAGCGGGCCGGGCGGGTTGGCCCGTTTGAAAATATTAGTGTCCATGCCCGGTCCGTTTATTAGATCGGGCCGGGCTTGTCCGGCCCATTTATTAATTCGGGCCAAGCTTCACTGTCCAGACCCGCTAAAATATCGGGCCGGACGGGTCGGGCTATTCGGACGGTACGGCCCATGATCAGCTCTACCTCCAATGGGGTAATTGTTCCTCCCTTTTACACCATAAAATGCCACAACCAAACACCATTCTTCTCCAATTCTAGTTCATTTCAGTTCTATTACCCCCAGAATAATTACTCCCATCCCAAGTGAGTCCTAATTGTTTTTCCTTTCCCATCCCCATCCACTAAAGCCTTAATTCTTATAATAAAAAAATTGATTTAAATTTAATATCTATAGTAATTTTCCAGGTTTAAGTTTGATGTTCATGGGTGTATATGATTTGCTAATTATGTGTTGTATCCAAATTAATGATAGTTGTCAATGTTCCTAACGTTAATTTTTGGGTTTAAGATTGTGAGTGTTAATAATGATTGTCAATTCATTTGTGGTTTTAGTAATCATTTGTCAATTCATTGTGTATGTTGATTAATTATGTTATTTTTCTTGATATGGATGTATGATATATATATATATTTTTTTTGACAAGTGGAGGTATTTTATTCATATAAAATATTTACATATACTAGATTTTAAGAAAACTACATTACATATGTTTCTAATGAAGCCTAAAAAACATAACAGAAATTTTAAGAACATAAACATCCTCCATCTGACTTGAAAATTGTTGAGCACGAGAGATTGGTCACGAGCACTTGAGCTAATGTTATCCTCGCTGCTGACCACCATGGACTGCTGAATCTTACGAAAACTCGATTGACAGTCGCCAAGTGTACTTACGTTCTCACGAGGAGAACGTAGAAAGAAAAGAGGCATGGTAGGACAACGCGTCCATCCAGCAACGGAGAAAAATCTCCTACACTTGGTTAATCGACCTAGTTGACCATAACTCCAACAGCTTAGGCAGTTTACTTTGAAGAAACATAAGAGCAAGTATAACTCCACCAGTCTGACGGTTGTAACAATCCAACAAGCGACCCTACTCAAAGGGACGACGGAGACAGAAAACGTAAAACTACCACTAAATAGTAAGACTAAGGCGAAGAGTAAACATAGGAGGATCATAATGGACATAGCCACCCATATCTCAACCACCCTGAACATCAAATCTCACCAACACCGTACCACTAAAGACTCCACTCATCAACCGAAGGCTAATCCCACAATCACGACCGCTAGACCACCAAGCCGGCAAACCAACCCCACCAAGCCGGAGACCCAAAACCCAGCCAGGCCACAACCCAAAAAGACGATCAAACCAAAAAAACCAAAAAGACAAGACGATTGTAGAAGGTGGGGAGGGGGGCGAGGGGAGGGGGGAAACCTTCTATAACCATCAAGAGAAAAACGAAACCAGAAACACCCGACCCATATCTAAACAACTCTGACATCAGGGAGTGGGGGAGGGGGGGCGAGGGGAGGGGAGAACACTCTCCGACCAGAGTCGACAACAGACAAAGGGGGTGGACCACAAGGAGAAACACACAACAGGACAAGATGGTTCAAGAAGGTGGGGAGGGGGGCGAGGGGAGGGGGGAAACCTTCCTGACCATCAAAGAAAACGAAAACAACACCTGACCCAGAACAACCAACCCAGGCCACCAATCTCGGTCATCGGAGGTAAACAGAAGCGGTGGGTGGAGGGAAGCTCCAGCGGCGACGCTCAGCGGTGGTATTGGGGGATTAGAACGATCAACAGGAGGAGAAAAGGTGGTATGCTGGCCGGAGATGGGTCGCGAAACAACCCGATCTCCAGCCAGAGGTGTAGATCGGAGTTGAGAAGTGGAGAGTAGGGGGGTGGCGGCTAGTGAAGTAGGGTTTGGGAAGCTTTTGTTTAGAGAGAAGTTGGAGAATTTAGTTTAGAGAGAGAAGTAGGTTTTCTGGTATTTGGATGTATGATATAGGATGAGTACTTTTTGCAACAATTATATAGTGCTAATTTAAGGATATAATACTAACATGATGAGGAAAGGGAAAAGAGGTATTGGAGAGAAAATATTCTTTTAGGATAGGAAAGGGAAAATAATTAAGGATATTTTAAAGGATGAACTTGATTATGCAAAATGGGGGATTGATTATGCAAAGTTTGAGGGCAGTTTCGTTAAGTACTAACGGATCTTGGATTTTTTTTGACGAAATTTGTGTTTTGGTGCCTCCAGACAAAAATGGAAATTTAAGATGTTTCTGCGTAAAAAAATACAATAATTATGGGTGCTCTATTTGCATAATGCCTTAATGTTAGATGACTTATGGCAAAAAAAATCCACGAGGAAAATAACTTACCCATTAGTCCGTTACCACCTGAAGTCCTGGTTTTTTTTTTAAAAAAAAATGGTAAAATGTGAGTTATAACTATATTTTATTGCTTATTAGTACCTAATATGTCTAGATCTATTCCTTTTTTTATGACCTACTCTCTTCATCTCAGTAATCTCTGTACCTTTAACTAGTGTAGAGCCCGTGTAAATACTCGATATATATAAATTATATTTATAAAAAAAAGGACAAATTTGTTATTGCCATTCATTTAATCCACCAATGTTTAATAATTAGATAAAACAAATAAGATTATTTAACAGGAATAATACCAACTTTGGGTGGTATTCCATCAATAAAACCAACTTTAATTAATACAGGAATAAAACCAAATATGAGACATATTATACAAGAATGAAATTGCTTCTTAAATGACCGGATGAAGTCGGTTTTTGTAGGTCCCATACTATTAATAAACACCCATCTTCATCTTCTTCAATCCCCTAAATCAAATTCTCTCTCCTAAACCTACGTTTTAACTTAGGGTTGGATCAACCTACGTTTTCAATCAAACCAATTAAAAAAGAACACTAATTGGACACAACCTAAGTTAAACCCAGAAAAATCGATAACCTAAGTTAAACCCATAAAAATCGATTTGGGGGAAATGAAAAGAAAACTCACCGTTGACATTGCCGAACCACAAAATTGAGGAATGAACTTGACAATACCCCTGAAAATTGATTTTCGACAAAATTAATGATAATCAATTATAAACACGGATGTAGAAAAGTGGAGAAAGATAAACAAACAAAAGTTTCGGAAAAAATTATCTTCGACGAAGTGAAGGATAAAGTGATGAAGTGATGAATTGATGAATTGACGATGAAGTGATGAAGATGAAGTGATTAGTTTGAAGTTTGCAGTTTGGGAATTAATGAAGTTAAAAGTGAATTGGTTACCTTACTATCAAAGTGTCAGTAAACCTTGTATTAGTGGTAATTTTGACGGGGTAGGCGGTAGCAGGTAAGCGTATTTCATTCTCGTATAATATGTCTCATACTTGGTTTTATTCCCGTATTAATTAAAGTTGGTTTTATTGATGGAATACCACCCAAAGTTGGTATTATTCCTGTTAAATAACCCAAACGAATATCCTTATAAAATATATTGTGGTATACGTTTAAAATACTCTTTCAAATCTTAAAGGTACGTTTGCTTTTTCACACTTGCTGAGAAAGTTTTACACCGGCAATATCTTTCGTTTTACATGTTGGTGATTTGAGGTAATCACCAGTTAATTTGGTGTAGTCGGGGTTTAGTTATTAAGAAGGGTGAACTCGGTTTAGCTATGTGACGAGTCGGGAGTGCGGAGTGCACACTTGTCTAAGCCTAAATTGAGCTTACGGAGTGTATAAATGATCAAGTGAATCTCGTTCGGGGTTCGGAACCCCGTGTAACCGAGGTGTGTGTACGTGTTACATTACGTACGGGTATTCAAGTTTTCGTTGAGCTTATCTCTTCAACGGTTGGCTTCTTATTTTTTGACGTGTCGCGTTGGTACACTTCAGTTTGTCATAGTATTTACTTTGATGACACATGTGGGATGCATTGCGGTTGGTTATGCATTGTTTTGAGAGGCTTGATCATTTTGGTTTTGTATGTAACACATTAAGTTACAAGAGAGAGATAAGAGACTTCATCTTATTATCTCTTATTTTTTCTTTGTAAAGAAAACAATTATTCTCCATAAGATATTGCTCAAAATTCTAAGTGTCGGAATGCGAGTGTGATTCTTGTAGTCTTATCCCACAAGGAAATCGTGTAACCCGGGACACTATAGGGACGATTATTCTTGAAGGAAAGTGATTCCGTTCACAATTCTACATAGATATCCAAGTTATCCTTTCTTTTTTGGGTGTTCCGGTTTTTGTATTTCTTGTAGATTTCGATAATGATGGTGCCTCCCGAGTCCCGAAGTTCCAACAATCTTCAAGAATAATTCGTTGGTGATCGAAATTGGTGCACAAGATATGGTGATACACAATGTAGTTGATCGAATGCGGTAATGATGACGGAACGGAATTATGCACTTGTATCTACCGTGAAACAATAGCAAATTGGTGGGTTATGCGTGGTACTTCAATTATCTTTGTTTTGGTTTGAGTAAATACTGCATTGATGATCTGTCATGTTTGAGAGTAATGCTTGTTTGTTTGTTTTATCAGTGAACGTAAATGTTTGCGAGTGATGTTGTGCATTTGTTTGTGTTCATTGGGTTGGTTATTTTTCTTCCTAAACATGACAAACTTCGATGATATTAATTAACCATGAAAAGCGAAGTTACTTAAAGTAACCACAACAACCAAACAAAATCATAAACCAATTGATCAACATAATTCATACGTCTACTAACATATTCCACATGATAAACATCATACGTATGATCAATCAATAACTTTTATGAATACTTGATACAAAACCATCTCATTAAACTTTCCCCACATAAAACTCGTGGTGACCACCAATGAGACAAAAAACTTGACATATACTATGTCACGAACGATAAGGGAAATACCAACTTTCTCCCTCCAAGGACCGTGTGTGTAACGAATCCCCATAAACCGAGACTTTACACCACAAAATCAATACACTACATAGCTGAGCTATACGAGTACCCGTATTTTACCGCTCCAATCCGCATAAACATGTATCTATTATACCGTGGAGGATTATGAGAGATATTCACTTCTACCCCATATAGACAACAACCAAGTTGTTACTCTATGCAAACTTCAGACAATCGAATTGATTATCTTTTAACCTTGTCATAACATATGATCAATCTTTTACAACCTCTTAATATTAAACCATATTAAGAATTCAATTCACCCCACAAAACATATCAATGTCTAAATAAACATCTCAAAACCAAAGACGTAAAAATAAGCCAATACATTAATACCCATTTTTAAAGTAATACTTAACCTTGTTATAAATATTAATTTATAACCATCATGATCATATAACATTGGTCAAAGACCAAAAGACAAATATGGATATTAAGACAAACATCTTAAGCATTGAAACAATAATATAACTATACTATCTAGGACAATATAAATGATACATAAGTACAACACTTAATATTATACCATATTAAGAATTTTTAACCCACCACAAGCATGCCTTAATATGAAAATACAAATATTTACATTAAAGACATAATATAAACATGGTGAATAATATATCCCTATCAAATAATTACCACATACCCAAATATCACATGATAGTTGATTAAGACAAATACAACTTTGAAATTGCTCTCAAATTCCAATTAACTGGACTTTGATCTCATCAGAGACTTAACCAAAACAAGAGCAAAATACCCAATAATTATGCGAGAAACATAACGCAACATCATATATAGCACAATTGGTGCAAAATTAATCAATATGCAAACCCCATGTCAGTACCATATATCCAGAAGTCAATAATCTCATAGCAATAATTATCCGTAAGTCAGCCTATAATCATCTCATACAAATAATATAAATAGTAGTGGGATTACCTGTCACCGAGTTTAACTTATGACGGCGACTTACTGCGAGGCCTAAGCTTAAGGTCAAAATGTACACAACTCCCGGGATACCTGTCACCCGGTTCAACAACCAATGTATCGATTCCTGATACACTAGCCTTATAGTTGGTGGCAAAACCGTAAACCCCAGATTATATTACTCTAACCCCACACTTGTCTTTATTCCATAAAACTCCAAAGCAGGACATTATCGATATTCAAAAAATAAATATAATCATCATAAATAATATGATGAAAGGAATAAACATTTTATATTGGAAGGAAATTTTCTATAAATAGAAACTTACTAATTTTGGAAACTTATTTAAAATAGAAAGTCTTATAGAAAATACGTAAGTTTTTAAAATAAGTGAAATTTATTAAAATAGCATTTGTAACGAAATTAACATTTTATTATTATCGTCGTTATCGTAACTTTAATATATTTCTAAATTCGTTACTAAAATATAAATCAACTAGAATAAGTCAAAGTATAGTATTTTATAAATAATTAGGAAATCGAGTTTAAACTATAATTTACGTTTGCAGACATATCCCATATCAGAACTATGCGGGAACTTGCCTAGGAAGCCCTGGGTGTGTCCGTTTGCAGACACATCTCGATCCGAAATTACGCGGGGAATCGAACTTGTCGTTTAAGTTCTGGGTGCGCCTATATATGGGCCCATCCCGTGCTATTTCGGGAAAATGCCGCCCTGGGCTTTCCGCTGGGGAGATAGGTAAGTTGCGTAGGCGCTGGGGAATAAAAAAACTTGATGTTTCTTTGGGAAGCCAAGCTGGTACCTGAAATGTTAGATATATAGGCAGAAATAGCAAATATAACAGATAGCAAGATATCATACAGGAAATGCAATTAGCATCTATAGACTGACTTGCGCTGGGGAAAAATGATTTTTGCTTCATTTTGAAATCAAAGTCCTGAAGGCAACTCACGTGCTAGGAAATAGGTTTTCAAAATTGAAAGAGGTGGAAAAGAAATTTGCAGTTTAAATAGACCGAAACTTGACCTTGTCGAAAAGGATTTTCTCAAATGGCTAAGTTTTGCAAATTTTAAAGCAAGAATTTGAAGAGAGAGGCCTATCGACAGACTCGACTCTGGACGTGACTGGACGAGTTGACAGTCACGACTGGACTCTCGAGGGGTTGGACCGTGACTCGGTAGGGGGTGGGGCACCTAACAAGACTCTTAAGTTGCGCTATTCTGTAGCCTAGGCGAGTGGCAACACGGTCATACATCGAAATGGGAAGGATGCGTTGTAGGGGAATTGCAGTAGTCTGTAATGAGACTGTGGTAGTCTAGTGCTCTTCTGGATTTTTGATTTTAGGGTACATTTCCAAAGTGGGTATTGCTTCGAGTCCTGACAGATTCTCGTCTTCGACTGAGCCGAGTACTAGGACACACTATAGAAAGGAGGCTAGATTTTGAAAGTATTTTGAATTTTGTGATTGGATGGAGAACTTCTGCCTAGGAGAAGCCCCCAGGATGACAAAGCTTGCTGCTGAGAACATGACAGTGTCGTGACCAGAATAATGGTGCTTTTTGAATGCGTGTCAATGTGGGTGGTTGTGCCTCTGTTGAAAGGCTGCCTAGATATTCACGTGTGGTGAAATCAAACTAAGTCGTAGTTCAGTGAATTGAAGGATATATTACGGTGCCTAGTCTAATAGGACTTTGTGTGTAACTAGCCATATTGATGGTGTAAGCTAGGTGCATTCCCAATGATGTCTTGATCAAAGGGGTAGAACAGTTAGGATGTTGATCCCGTGACTGTGAGCGTTCTCCGGGGTAGCCCCCAGAGGTGGTGTGAACTATTTGGGCATGTTCTGTGCCGACCGCAGGTTGAGTTCCCATGTTTGGGGTAGGTAACTGGTTTGGATGTTTTTGGAAATGTGGTGCTAGGAAGTAAGTGGCTTTGATGATTCGAAATCTGGAGCTCGATTTTGTAGAGCTAAGGCTTCGAGGGTAAGGTATTGTAATGTGGTAGGAAAGGGGAAGTCGAGTAAGAATGACTCGAACTTCGATCGGGGTAGGTTTGATAATAATGCGGGATCTGATTTCCATGTCTGGCCCTAATGGTTAGGGGTATCCTATGGAGCATGAGTCCTCAAAATTCCGGGCTGTCTCTAGCTTAGGTCTCGGGAAGGTTTGGGGGTTGTAATGTGGGAAGGCTAGATGTGGTGTTAGCTGACCAACTTGATTGTTTCTCCCCTATTTGATGGTATGGGTTTTGATAATTTTGAACGGGACTTTCACTTGGGTTGAGCGTTGGCCACGGTCATGGGTTTTTGGATTCTTTTTTGATGATGGCCTGCTTTTTTGTTTTGGCCTTTCGTTTTTTTCCTTGGACTTTTTTTTGTCCAGCTTTTTTCTCTTTTTTCTGTCGGCCAGACTAACACCTAAGGTAGGGATTGGTTGATCTTATTGGATGAGTGTTTATTGTGGGAAATTGGCTTGCCTCCCGTCTTGAACCCAAACTAGGAGACCACCTAAATTTGTCATAGGATTTGATACCGCTCCCTAGGGGTAGTTATGCGGCTTTCTATAGTTTGACTATTACGGGTCCCAATTTCCTATAGTCATTACAGATGTGTCTATAATAGTCACGTGCATGTGCTCACAGTGTATGATGTTGTTCATCATGTTCTCGGAAACAAATAAGAAAAGTATATATGAGAAAGAATATTGAAAGCTGATTTTATTGAATTTTGGAAAGGAGGACAGAATACAACTGACACTGACTTTGACTTTGGAAGAAATAGCACATTCTAGACTCGGACTCAGACTCGGACTTAAATCAAATCCGGACTCTCGGATGATGTTTTCATTAGTCGTCGGCTTCTAAGGACAGAGTTGATGTCCAGTATAGCTTTCAGTAGAAGCTTTACCCAGATCTTCATTATGTCGAAGATCGTCTTCAATCCTAATGCCCATTTTGGTTAGCACTGCAAAGTTTGAAATGTCGGCATACCTAAGATGGACGCGGTAGGAAGGTAGGAGGTTGTTGATGAACGCCTCCACTAGTGTCTTCTCGTTGGGCTTGTCTACCAACTTCACACTTTCGGTCCTCCACCTTTGAAGGTACTTGGTGAAACCTTCTTTAGGCTCTTGGGCCATAACCTCCAGAGTACGCATCGTGGTTTGGATCTCAGTATTATCAGCATAATTCCGAGCGAACTCTGTTGCCACTTCATCCCAAGTCTTGTACTTCTTGGAATCGAGCCTATAGTACCAGGCTTTCGGGTGCTTCTCGAGGGAAGAAGCAAACAAATGCTTGAACATGGTGGATTTCACCCCCTTGACAGCCATGAATTCCTTGAAAGCCCGAATGTGATGAACCGGGTCTTCAGTACCCTCAAACATCGGTATGCCCGTAAGGTTGAGGTTGTCGGGCAGTTCATCATTCAGGGGCGAATAGGAACGAGCGTTTTCCGTATGGATCGAATTATTCGTTGACAAATGGAGCTGCTCTTCAAGTTTGCGAACGGCGCTGACCAGTTCAGCTATGGGCCCAGTGGTTTCATTCCTGACCTTAGGAGTCCTTTGTTCTATGGCGCTCAACCGGGTAGCAATAGCTATCTGGTCGGACTTGATAGCTGTCAGTTGGGCCTCAATCTTAGCTAGTGAGGCGGTCAGTTGGTCCAAGGTTTCTTGCATTTTCTGGCGTCTGGTTACAGGTGGCCTGTCTGTAAGAATACCGCGTAATCAGAAAAGTTGTTTCAGAACTCAAATTCACCAAGGCATAGGAAATAGCGCGGGAGGAGAGACGACTCCAGTTTGACTCGGGTTAGACTCTCCTAAGACAAATGTGCAGGGTATGATTGTAACACCCCTGATTTTATAAAATTAAATTAAATTAAAGTTATATTCGTATTTCTATTTTTACGATTTAACTCGTAATTCTTAAAATTATTATAAAATGAATTTATCGTTTAATCATTTCAAATTCCTAAAATTCTATTTGACTCAGAAACTCTTCTTATATTTAAAACACATTTTTATTTCTGTTTCGATTCATTTTATACATTTAATTTAATTTTTATCGAAAGTCTATTTCGACGATTTAAAATTCTAAATTCTTTTTATTTACTTATATTTAAGCTCGAATTTCTATTTTCGGCTCGAAGTTTATTTATTTTAAATTTCGTCAAAACATTTATTACCTTTCCTCGAGAAATCAATTTAATTCACTTCGTCGAAAATTTATTATTTATCGAGAAATACTATTTCATCGTCTAATTATTTATAAGCCTCGTTTTCGTCCAGGATACTTTATTTACTCATTTTGTTTAACGGCCCGATTATCTATTTAATTTTATTAACTCGTTTTTGATTCAACTCGTGGGTCAGTCAACTTAGTTACAGAATTCGTTTCTCACCCGATTCATTTAATCAATACGTATTTTCTAACCCGCTTTTATTTGAGCCGATTAAACCCCTTTTTCCCATTTCTTCTTTTAAAGTGCTCATTTTCTCATGCCTGGGTTCATTCCCTCTGCCTTTTTTTTTATCTATCAATCCACCGACTCTACCTTTTATTCTCCTTATACTATTTGATTCTTTGAATCTGTTTCACCTCCCGGTCCACCGCTTCACTTTTCCCTTCCAGTTTTCAACGTATAGTTTTCCCTTTAACTCCTCTATATCATCATCTTTATCATCTTCATTTCACCCCATCGTCTGCCTTCTTCGTCCTTCATTCGCACCACCATTTCGCCTCTGTTTTCGCTATTGCTACTACGCTGATGGTGCTGCTGTTGCTTCCCCTTCATCTCGTCCTGTTTCCTTTCATTTGATGCTCCGCTGCTGCTAATGCTTCGTACTACTGTTGCCATGTCAAGGTAGCCTTCTCCTCCATCTTCTCTTCTCTTCTCTTTTTTCTTCTTTTCCCCTTCGTTTCTGTTGCTGCGGCTGTTGTTGTTGTTGTTGTTGTTGTTGTTGTTGTCGTCGTCGTTCGTGTTGATGTTGATGCGTGTCTCGTTTCTTCTTCTATCTCCGTTCTTCTTCTTCTTTTTTTCCGTTGTTGTCCGTGTCTGCTCCTGCTATTGTTATGGATGTCGCTGTGGTTGTCATTTGTTCTGCTGCACAATCCGTTAGTTGCTGTTGCTGCGGCTACTTTTCTTTTGCTCGGTTTTGATACCGATCTTCGTTATTTGGCATCCCTCATGCTGCTAGTTTTGTCGTTATTTCTGATGCTATATATGTTCGTTGCTGATGCGATTCTTCGTTCTGTCCTTGCTGTACTGCTTCTTCGTCATCTTCTCCGTTTCTCCTCTTCTCTTATGTTCTGTTCTTTTTCCTCAAGTCCGTTTTGACTCGTGTCTTGCTGTTTGTTGTAGCTTCGTAACTTCTGCTAGTCTGCTACTCTTCATTTCTACTGCCCGCTGTTATTATTATCGTTGATCAGGTCCGTTTTTGGTGCGTCAATTGTTACCGTCATTGTTGGATCGTCATCCCTGCTGGTTTGTTGAGCATTTGGTGGTTGCTAGCTGATCGTCACTGTTGTCGATGCTTGTACAGGTTGCTGGTTCACCCCTTTTGTTGCTGAAAGTTCCGTTACGCTGCCGTGGTCGCAACGGTTCCGTTATGAACTGCAAGTTCTGTTTTGTGTGTCTTTTAGCCTTCCTTCATCTTAATTCGTTCGTCGTTTCATTTCTTGCTCGTCCAACTCGAGGGTAATTACTTAATCTCTTTTCCCCGTCTTGATTTTTAGTTGATACCTCCTCCTCTCATCTGTTTTCCTTGTCACGTTTCTGTGTCAACTCTAGTCTTTTCCAACTTTCTTTAATACCGGTTTCTTTGTTTCTATTTCTTTTGTCTCGATTCTCGTTGGAGCCTCGTAACCCTTCTTTTTAAGACAAGTGTAAGAACGGTTGGAATTTGGACTCATCAAGAAGGGCAAGCACATGTGCATTCGGTTATCGACCTAAGGTAACTTTAGGACGTTACTCGATTTTATATCGTATGTTTGAGTAGTAGTATGTAGTAAATATTAACTTCGGTTTTCTAATTTTTAGCTATTTATTATTTGCTAATAAAATTATTCTTTTAAATCGTACACCTTATCAATAATTTTTTATAATTTTTGATATCGTTTTATAAATCATTAGTAATTTGATTATTTACGATCGTTTATAATATTTTGTTGGTTATCGTGACACTAGTAACTAAATAATATCGATTTCATATTTTCGTCATATTTCGTTAATTTCTAATTTTTAACTCAAAATCGTATTTTCATATTATAATCGAGATTTGTATACTTTTTTAATAAATTAATTTTTGTTTAATAAATAAATGAGAAAATAGTCGTTTAGTTTTAAACACATTTTAGTCGAGACTATTTTCACTAATAATTTCCTATTTGTTTCCGATTGACTGTTTTTATTAAAATTTGTATTGTTTATAAATCAAAACTATTTCTTAAAAATAATTTGAAACCTTTGTAAAAATTCATTTCATTTATAAAACTCGTTGATTTAATTAATTTTGATATCGTTTTTCTTAAAACATCTCTTTTCTAAAATCTATAGTTTTAACTCGATTTCCTAATTATTTATATAATACTATATATTGACTTATTATATTTTCTTTATGTTTTGAGTAACGAATTTAGAAATATATTAAAGTTACGATAACGACGATAATAATAAAATGTTAATTTTGTTAGAAATGCTATTTTTATATATTTCACTAATTTTAATGATTTACGCATTTTCTATAAGAATTTCTATTTTAAGTAAGTTTCTAAAATTAGTAAGTTTCTATTTATGGAAAGTTTTTCTTTTTATATAAAATGTTTATTCCTTTTACTTTCATATTATTTATAATGATTATATCTTTTGAATATCGATAATGGTTGTTTTGGAGTTATGGAATAAAGAAAAGTGTGGGCTTAGAGTAATATAGTCTGGGATGTACGTTTTTGCCATCAGCTATAAAGCCGGTGTGTCTATTTGGGGCACATTTGGTCGTTGAACTGGGCGTAGTTTCGCCCAGGAGAGTGTATGTTTTGACCTTAAGCTAGATATCGCATCGTGTTAGTCGCCGTCAGCTGAACTAGACATATTTGTTGTCTAGGAGGGGTGTGCACTACTTAAACCAGGACCTCGCTGCACGCAGTCCTGTTATAGTTGAGTTGCCTAGTTAGAGACTGGATTCTGTTATGAGTTAAGTCTACAGTTCTCGAATCTAGTTTCTAGTATTATCCTAGTGAAAGTCTAGCCTTGTGCACACCGATCGAATTTCCATAACGCCATGTTTGAATATTTATATTATCGATTGATTTTGACTTGCAGGTTGGCAAGTGCTTTAAGTATCGTTGAAAATTTATTTTTATTATATCATTTTTAATGTTTTCTCTTTTTAAATATTTTGATATAATAATACTATTATTTTTCCATATGATATAATTTGGCTGGTAGAACGTCCGAGTTACTCCCCACTGACGTGGCTGTTATGTTTATAACATGACAGGTATTTGCTTCCGGGTTTTGGGTGTGAGCTAGCGAGTAGCGTGGATCCTGCTCTTTCTTCATTCGATTTATGGATTTGTATAAACCTGTTTGGAGAATTTCTTCTTTTTAGCCCTTTTGTAAAAAGAGGCCTTTGTATTGACTTACCATTTCTTTTAATAAGATATAGTTTGTCAGTGTGTTTTAATCCCACTCTACAGTGTTTCCGTCACTGTATTGCGTTAGAATATCTAGGGAATTACAGTTGGTATCAGAGCATTGTTGCTCCCGACGCTTACACCTGATTTTAGGAAAAATACTCGTAAATGATTTGAATATTAAAGAAATATTAGTTAGAGATGGGTAGAAACCAAAATAAGAACTTAACTGTTTGGTTTATATGTTCTTGTAACTCAATGATTAGCATTGAATATTTGTTTCTTTTGTCTGGAAAAAGATTTTGGTATGATGCTGCTCCAGATCGGGACAAGACCTGCTTAGAACTCTCAACGCCTGCTGACTCGAGTGGACAACTTGGTGCTCCAAGAAGGATGTCGATGATGACTTTTCAGCTCCGATTTAGTTTGCTCAAGCTACAGGTTAGATGATCAAGAGTAGATTCCTGTTCCATGATATTGCAGTAGATCTAGATGGAGCGACTCAAGACTTGTGTGTTCGTTCCTCTACCAGAAGATGAAGATATCCCGCGAATTCCTTTGTAGAACCTTGGAGGCCTGAAGATTCTCTTCTCGTTTAAGGTCTTATTTATCTAGAATCATTGATTCTTTTCTTTCTGGTTCTGCCTTTCCCAATTCTTCTCTTATTAATTCTCGTCTTCATTCTTGTGATAAATATTTGATTAATTCTCTTATTTTACCGTCTTCCCTCTTGAGATTCTTTGGTGTGACCGGTTCTGTCTTAGTAAACCCCGTGAGAGTTAAGTTATAGATATTTGAGGTTTAGTAAACCCTTGTTACCTGGTTTGAGGATTGAGAGTTATACCTTATTTTCTAAGGCAAGTAAGAAATTTTCGAGGATTGAGTTGAACGGTATTAGTTGATTAATTAATGGAGTTAGGTTGATACTTTGGACACCAAACTTTGGGTTATAGGTTAGTTTTGATATTTTGGAGTAGTAAAATTATATCATATTTGATGGATACCGAGCACCTAACCTAGAACCTAGAACCGAACTAAATGTAATTGATAATATTACTTGGGATTCTTACCCATTACTCATTTGATGGATGTGTCGTGAATATTTGAGATCTTAGAGTATTGTTTAAGTGTTAGCCTGAGTTTTGTGGTACCATTGAAGGTTTTCATTAATATTGTTAGAAATTTTGGGTGGACATAGATAACCCGTGTTTCTTGAGGTTTAGACCGTGATGTGTAAGGTTGTAACCTTTGAACTTTGGAGTCGAGTGATCTAACTTGGATAAATTGTTGTTAACCTTGAATAGGAGAAACTTATTGCACAATTAAAGGTTGGATTTATCGCGTTGTTTTGAGGAATACTTAATGCGAATCGTCTTGATGGATTTATAGTTCAGAACCCTTAGACCAAAGAGGTTGTGGCTTCGTTGAGTTAATATTTTCGTGGTTTCCTGATATGATATGAAATTTGGTGAAATTCTCAGAAAGCTTAGTCGAAAGACGTGTTTTGATGATGTGAGTGTTCGCGCCATTACCAATAGGTTTGAGCGTGTTTGAGGATTCGTAGTACATTTCCAAGTTCTGTACTTGTGGCATATTAAATATGTTGTTGATCATTTTTGAGGATTTCGTACCCGAGTCTTGTTAAATTTGTGGACCTGGTCTAGTGTTCCTTACTTGAGAAATTTGGAGTATATTTCGAGTTCAAACCTTATGAGCTTTGAAGTTAGGAACCTTATCGATTGCGAGTTTGGGTGTGTTATGATGACCGTTGGAATTTTAATTGATGAGATTAGATTGTAAAGCATTTGAGGATTAGTATCGTGTCGTTTGAACGATTGGATAATCACGTAAGACATTTTTGGGAGTTGTGACTGAGTAGTACCGCCTAATGCCTAATAATGGACTTAACGCTATTTGATGGAAATTAGGAAACCGTGTTGTGGGAGTTGTAGCGGGAATCTCGAGATGATTAATTTATCCTCTAATCATGAGAGCTCTATTTGACTCTCAATTTTGTCCTTCCCTTAGCTTTTCTTAAAATCTGTTACCTCTTTTTATGCCAATCCCTTCGGCTTCTTTATCGGGTTTGAAAATTTTTGTCTCGATTTGTTGTTGACTTTGACTCTACTTATTCGTTTATCATTCCCCGAACTTATGTTATGAAAATTTGACTAATTTACAAAATTTGATTTTCGTGAAATTTTGACATTTTGAGTTATAAATTTCAAAAACTTTTTATTTCTTTTTTTTGTTTTATTTTGGTCATATTTCAAAAGGGTCTTAATAATTTATTTTAAAGTATTTCGAAATTGTTTAAAATTTTAATTTTGATTTTTTTAGTAATCAAGATTTTTATGAAAATTTTCGTAGTTACAAATATTTTAATTTCTATAGGATTATTTTCTAAAAATGGTTTAACATTTTCGAAAAAAAATTGGTATGTCTAAATTTTTATTTTATTGTCGACAAACTTTAAATCTCTTATCGAAATGTTTGTCGACTGATTCGATTCTTATTTACTAACTACAAAATTTGATTTCTCAAAAATGTTTGTTTGGTCTAAAAAAAAACGAAATGTTGTCGAATTTCTTAATCAAACGTTTTACTGTTGCTTTAAAAATATTTGGGTACTCTTCCCTCGAGTTCATTTACAAATATTATCTATCGTCATTATTTTATCAAATAATTTTTAACTTGCGATTTTATTAATTTACAAGATTTTTAAACGAGCCCAAATTATCTTGAAATGAATTTTGTCTTCGATTTTGATTCCATATCACGTTTAAAGTTGTGAAAATTTTTAAACCGAGATTGTGATGCGAGTTAAGTATTCTCCTTTTGTTCATGTGATATAACCTTGTTTTCCATTCTATTATTATGTTTTGTTAGTTTCGAGGACGAAACTTCTTTTAGTGGGGAAGATTGTAACACCCTGATTTTATAAAATTAAATTAAATTAAAGTTATATTCGTATTTCTATTTTTACGATTTAACTCATAATTTTTAAAATTATTATAAAATGAATTTATCGTTTAATCATTTCAAATTCCTAAAATTCTATTTGACTCAGAAACTCTTCTTATATTTAAAACACATTTTTATTTCTGTTTCGATTCATTTTATACATTTAATTTAATTTTTATCGAAAGTCTATTTCGACGATTTAAAATTCTAAATTCTTTTTATTTATTTATATTTAAGCTCGAATTTCTATTTTCGGCTCGACGTTTATTTATTTTAAATTTCGTCAAAACATTTATTACCTTTCCTCGAGAAATCAATTTAATTCACTTCGTCGAAAATTTATTATTTATCGAGAAATACTATTTCATCGTCTAATTATTTATAAGCCTCGTTTTCGTCCCGGATACTTTATTTACTCATTTTGTTTAACGGCCCGATTATCTATTTAATTTTATTAACTCGTTTTTGATTCAACTCGTGGGTCAGTCAACTTAGTTACAGAATTCGTTTCTCACCCGATTCATTTAATCAATACGTATTTTCTAACCCGCTTTTATTTGAGCCGATTAAGCCCCTTTTTCCCATTTCTTCTTTTAAAGTGCTCATTTTCTCATGCCTGGGTTCATTCCCTCTGCCTTTTTTTTATCTATCAATCCACCGACTCTACCTTTTATTCTCCTTATACTATTTGATTCTTTGAATTTGTTTCACCTCCCGGTCCACCGCTTCACTTTTCCCTTCCAGTTTTCAACGTATAGTTTTCCCTTTAACTCCTCTATATCATCATCTTTATCATCTTCATTTCACCCCATCGTCTGCCTTCTTCGTTCTTCATTCGCACCACCATTTCTCCTCTATTTTCGCTATTGCTACTACGCTGATGGTGCTGCTGTTGCTTCCCCTTCATCTCGTCCTGTTTCCTTTCGTTTGATGCTCCGCTGCTGCTAATGCTTCGTACTACTGTTGCCATGTCAAGGTAGCCTTCTCCTCCATCTTCTCTTCTCTTCTCTTTTTTCTTCTTTTCCCCTTCGTTTCTGTTGCTGCGGCTGTTGTTGTTGTGGTTGTCGTCGTTCGTGTTGATGTTGATGCGTGTCTCGTTTCTTCTTCTATCTCCGTTCTTCTCCTTCTTTTTTTCCGTTGCTGTCCGTGTCTGCTCCTGCTATTGTTATGGATGTCGCCGTGGTTGTCATTTGTTCTGCTGCACAATCCGTTAGTTGCTGTTGCTGCGGCTACTTTTCTTTTGCTCGGTTTTGATACCGATCTTCGTTATTTGGCATCTCTCATGCTGCTAGTTTTGTCGTTATTTCTGATGCTATATATGTTCGTTGCTGATGCGATTCTTCGTTCTGTCCTTGCTGTACTGCTTCTTCGTCATCTTCTCCGTTTCTCCTCTTCTCTTATGTTCTGTTCTTTTTCCTCAAGTCCGTTTTGACTCGTGTCTTGCTGTTTGTTGTAGCTTCGTAACTGCTGCTAGTCTGCTACTCTTCATTTCTACTGCCCGCTGTTATTATTATCGTTGATCAGGTCCGTTTTTGGTGCGTCAATTGTTACCGTCATTGTTGGATCGTCATCCTTGCTGGTTTGTTGAGCATTTGGTGGTTGCTAGCTGATCGTCACTGTTGTCGATGCTTGCACAGGTTGCTGGTTCACCCCTTTTGTTGCTGCAAGTTCCGTTACGCTGCCGTGGTCGCAACGGTTCCGTTATGAACTGCAAGTTCTGTTTTGTGTGTCTTTTAGCCTTCCTTCATCTTAATTCGTTCGTCGTTTCATTTCTTGCTCGTCCAACTCGAGGGTAATTACTTACTCTCTTTTCCCCGTCTTGATTTTTAGTTGATACCTCCTCCTCTCATCTGTTTTCCTTGTCACGTTTCTGTGTCAACTCTAGTCTTTTCCAACTTTCTTTAATACCGGTTTCTTTGTTTCTATTTCTTTTGTCTCGATTCTCGTTGGAGCCTCGTAACCCTTCTTTTTAAGACAAGTGTAAGAACGGTTGGAATTTGGACTCATCAAGAAGGGCAAGCACATGTGCATTCGGTTATCGACCTAAGGTAACTTTAGGACGTTACTCGATTTTATATCGTATGTTTGAGTAGTAGTATGTAGTAAATATTTTAACTTCGGTTTTCTAATTTTTAGCTATTTATTATTTGCTAATAAAATTATTCTTTTAAATCGTACACCTTATCAATAATTTTTTATAATTTTCGATATCGTTTTATAAATCGTTAGTAATTTGATTATTTATGATCGTTTATAATATTTTGTTGGTTATCGTGACACTAGTAACTAAATAATATCGATTTCATATTTTCGTCATATTTCGTTAATTTCTAATTTTTAACTCAAAATCGTATTTTCATATTATAATCGAGATTTGTATACTTTTTTAATAAATTAATTTTCGTTTAATAAATAAATGAGAAAATAGTCGATTTAGTTTTAAACACATTTTAGTCGAGTCTATTTTCACTAATAATTTCCTATTTGTTTCCGATTGACTATTTTTATTAAAATTTGTATTATTTATAAATCAAAACTATTTCTTAAAAATAATTTGAAACCTTTGTAAAATTCATTTCATTTATAAAACTCGTTGATTCAATTAATTTTGATATCGCTTTTCTTAAAACATCTCTTTTCTAAAATCTATAGTTTTAACTCGATTTCCGAATTATTTATATAATACTATATATTGACTTATTATATTTTCTTTATGTTTTGAGTAACGAATTTAGAAATATATTAAAGTTACGATAACGACGATAATAATAAAATGTTAATTTTGTTAGAAATGCTATTTTTATATATTTCACTAATTTTAATGATTTACGCATTTTCTATAAGAATTTCTATTTTAAGTAAGTTTCTAAAATTAGTAAGTTTCTATTTATGGAAAGTTTTTCTTTTTATATAAAATGTTTATTCCTTTTACTTTCATATTATTTATAATGATTATATCTTTTGAATATCGATAATGGCTGTTTTGGAGTTATGGAATAAAGAAAAGTGTGGGCTTAGAGTAATATAGTCTGGGATGTACGTTTTTGCCATCAGCTATAAAGCCGGTGTGTCTATTTGGGGCACATTTGGTCGTTGAACTGGGCGTAGTTTCGCCCAGGAGAGTGTATGTTTTGACCTTAAGCTAGATATCGCATCGTGTTAGTCGCCGTCAGCTGAACTAGACATATTTGTTGTCTAGGAGGGGTGTGCACTACTTAAACCAGGACCTCGCTGCACGCAGTCCTGTTATAGTTGAGTTGCCTAGTTAGAGACTGGATTCTGTTATGAGTTAAGTCTACAGTTCTCGAAGCTAGTTTCTAGTATTATCCTAGTGAAAGTCTAGCCTTGTGCACACCGATCGAATTTCCATAACGCCATGTTTGAATATTTATATTATCGATTGATTTTGACTTGCAGGTTGGCAAGTGCTTTAAGTTTCGTTGAAAATTTATTTTTATTATATCATTTTTTAATGTTTTCTCTTTTTAAATATTTTGATATAATAATACTATTATTTTTCCATATGATATAATTTGGCTAGGAGAACGTCCGAGTTACTCCCCAATGACGTGGCTGTTATGTTTATAACATGACAGGTATTTGCTTCCGGGTTTTGGGTGTGAGCTAGCGAGTAGCGTGGATCCTGCTCTTTCTTCATTCGATTTATGGATTTGTATAAACCTGTTTGGAGAATTTCTTCTTTTTAGCCCTTTTGTAAAAAGAGGCCTTTGTATTGACTTACCATTTCTTTTAATAAGATATAGTTTGTCAGTGTGTTTTAATCCCACTCTACTGTGTTTCCGCCACTGTATTGCGTTAGAATTTCTAGGGGATTACAATGATTCTCGGAGTGACCGTGATTAATCGCTCCGTCGGAGAATAGCCCCCAAGTGAGACTAAGGACTCAGATGGTGTGACATCTAAGTGACTCTAAAGTGAGGTACGTGAGACAACACGTGTAAGACATGACCTTTAGAGCAACCGTGATTGATCGCCCTGCTGAAGGGTAGCCCCCAAGCGGGATCGAAAATTTGGTTAAGACTCAAGTGTTCGACGAGTGACCCTTAGACGTAAGGACCACGAACCTTTTGTTATAGGGCTTTGCCTTGTAAAAGGTTGACTCGGAAAAGACTCCTAGACGGGTGACTTGTGAAAGGTGGACCTCTTTTAGGATCCGGTTATGTGGGCCAGGTCCTGTTTGAAAGAAGGTTCACGTGAGACATTCCCCAGACTTTGGACTCAATTGTGTAAACGGGCCATCCTTCGTAGGAGTATGTCCTACGCAGGTGAGCCTTCCCTTAGTCAAATGAGGTGGACTGGGATAGGGAGGAAACCCGCGATATAAGATCGACGAAGTTTCGACGCTAAGGACCTCGACGACTTACGACACGACCCGACATTGCTAAATACGGGAAGTCCTAAGAAGAGGAAGGTTTTGAAAAAGTTTTTTTTGAAGGCCCGAAAAATTCGGGGGAGGACCCGACTTTTCGAAAAAAAAGGAAAAGCGTATCGGGCCATGGTTTTGAAAGTTCGAAAATATTTTCGAGTTTTGAAATGGCCAGAATACCGGCTAGAAATAGGTTATTTTGAGTAAAATCATAAGTCCTAAATTCGGTATACGTCCCGGGTTTTTAAATTGGATATTTTGAAAAGGATGTAATTTTTGAAAATGACGGTTTTTGAAAAAAGACCTTAGAAATCAAGTAGCATATAGTCACGCAAGCATTATTACGACACCATGTATGCTCTATACTAAGTCTCGGTCGGTCTATAAGGGGTCTATACCGGTGTACATAGCCTATCCGAGAATCGAGGCGGACATCCTAAGTCGAGTTGAGCTTAGAACATGCCGTAAAACCCATACGAATCGACTATGGACACCTTTGACATATCCAATTTGGACTACATCAATAGTATACTGGGACGTCGGTTACCAAGACCGGCCCGGGAAAATATGGGGTTATGCATGAACCGTAAAACTAAAACGCGTATTGTACTAGTCAAACGATTTCTATCCGAGTCTCACACTGAGGATGCCGATGGTAAGTCACACATCAGTTAATCCCGAGCGGAGTCGCCAAATTGTGGACATAACATAGGTCCACCCCGACACGGCCACACGCGGGTTTGGGGAGGCAAATGGATCTCCATATGAGATGGATCGAATTGAAATTTAAATCGAAGTGGAGTCGCCACCGAACTTTGTGGGAGTTCGGGCCCGTTCGAACCCACTCTATATCTTAGTGGGCCATGCACAAAGTATGGCCCATTCGGATGTCAGAGTTTATTGGGTTTGTCCCTTTGCATTTGATACCGATACCGACATTATCGGATACCGTGTATTGAATGACTCTCGTGCGCCAACGGTTTCGGACATCCGGAAACCGAGGTTCTGAGTAAGGGGTGAGGGTACGTTTGGGAAGTTCACAAAGAACACCCAACCCCGCCCGCACTTAGCGGCCTCTACTAAGATATCGTTTGATTTTGAAATACGCGCGTTAGTAATTCGGTGAATGATATGCAAACAGTATTTTCGACTAAACATGTGAATTATGTTTGATCTACGTCGTTTAATGCATCTAAAATTAACGTCAAAGTTGTATTTAGCATGCGAGATTCATTTTAGTATAATAAAACAAACAACGAAAATAAAATACAAAGACAAAGAATAACCGTGTTAGTAACAGTTTGCAAATCGAATAAACGATATAAATATGATGCGATGCATGATTTTAAAAAGATGAATCACGTGATGGACTTGACACGTGTTGACCGAAGCCGTAAAAAAAGTATTTATCGAGACTTGAAACATGTTGGAAACTCGCTGTTTTGCTAAACTAGGAGCCACTCGATCGAGTCATTGCGGGACTCGACCGAGTGGTCTCGAAAAAGGGCTCCTGTCTCGGTTTTAAGGTGCCACTCGATCGAGTGGGCTAGGTACTCGATTATGGAATCAATATCGAATATTCGGAGCGACTTTTTAGAAAAGATGTTTTGCAAATCGTTTGAAAATCGAACTAAAAACAATGTAGATTCTCTCCGCGTTGAAATCGTCATATTTCGTTTTTAGGACTATGTGGCGATTATCTTAGCATCAATGAGATTACTTTAATTCTTGTAAATACGATATTCGACTATAGAGTCGGTATCATATTTTAAGAATGACCGTTTTTGTATAAAATTAGATAGTTGCAATAATATTGATATTAGAAACGAGAAAAAACGAAAAAGGAGTGAAAAAACATGACGACGACTCGAGGACGACGGACCTAAGACGCAAAAAACGAGAGAGAGAAAGAGAGAAAGGAGAAGACGGGATTTGAATTTACACCCTCAACCTATATGCTTTGTACTCTCGGAACGGGGCTCGTCGGGATGTGGCTTAGGCACGGGAGCGTCGAGATGATATAGGAAGAGTTATGGTGGTTTATGATTGGGAAGGGATTTGACGAGTTTTGCTCTCGGGTCTTTGACGAGTTTTGATCTCGGTTTTGTATATGGTTTGCCTAAAATTGCCTAGAATTTCGGGTTGTGAATTGTCGGGAATTGTGTATGTGTAACTGTTGATCTGTATGAATGAATATTGTGTTGTGCAAGGGGGTCTATTTATAGGAGAGCTTCCCGACCTTGGCTAGGAGAGGTAGCTTTACTAGGGTGAGAAGAAACACCGCTTTGGATAGGAAAGCAACAATCTGAGAGGAAACAGGATTCCGTTGTTGGGTGAAAAAAGGAATCCTTTTCCGGCTGAAAAAGGAATCACTCGACCGAGTGCACCTAGTACTCGATCGAGTGCTCGGTTTAATCCCAGTTTTGTGCGGATTTACAAGCCTACTCGATCGAGTGGGATAGTCCACTCGATCGAGTGGGTCTAGCTCGGGTAGAAGTTCCTTAGAGATCGAATTCTATCTCCAACGGAATTGTTTAATCTTTTTGTAGCTGATTTCCGTAGTTTTTGACTCCGAATCTGATTCGTGAAAGCTGCGTGACAGATTTTTCCGCCTCGGAAATGTCTTTGACCGGGGTTTGACCCGGTTGCTTAAAAGACGGTTTTGCCCCTGGTGTCAGTTTTGACCCAAATTAGTCCTATTTGACTGGAAACGACCCGCTTGGCCTGGATTTGAGGTCATCTGTGAGATTTGTACTCCGTAAAAAGCCCAAGCCAAATGCTAATGATTTCGAGCCCATATTCGAGTACGTTAAAGCATGTTTGCGTCCGATCATCATCGGGTGTTTGTTGGAAACTGCTATAGACACCTGACGGTCAAAATGTGGGTGTCTACACTGTTCAACTTCGGATGAACATTAAATTAATTCAGAGAATTTCTCATTACCTCTCTTCACGATATCTTGTCTTCAGGACAATAGTAAGTGGTATTAAATACAGTACAATTTCATGTACTTTTTCTCCCACATAATTTTTATTTCAATTTGAAATTGATATGAAAATGGCACGATTTCATGTACTTTACTCACACGGAGTATAAATTTTATCTTGGTACAATTTCATGTACGTACTCACACAGAGTATATTTTTCACGATACAATGCCTTTGAGGCTACTTTATTTCCGTGATATCGTGTTTTCTGGGACAGCTGTATTAGCATATTTATCACCCAAAATAATCGTGTATATTTCAGGTATACAATTTCTTTTATGGAACTTCTGTCCAAAAATATTTCTCACCACCCCGGCTACCATTATTTTCACTGCTCATAATTAAAAATTAAATAGTTTTGGAACTTTAGGTCCAAAATTATATGAGCATTCGTCATATGGTTATTAACATTGAAATTGATCCATAGATATATATAGTCTACGAGACTGAATTAAATAATTAAACACCTTTTTATAAAAGGTCGAATGATAGAAAACATGGTATCCTCATATGAACTTTTCGTATATTGGATTATGACCTCCAAAACAGATACATTCGTATACACGGTCTATAAGACCGATTTATCATTATCTTCTATTAAAAGAAGAAAAATTACAACTTTGACCTCCTGCTATATTTTCTCTTGATAATCTATCAAGATTATTATTATTATTATCAATAATTCTGGTCGAAAGTGAACTTGACATAATTAGCAATAAAAGAAACATACGTAGTAATTATGACCATAAAATAGTTCTAATACGAAATTAAATATAACTAAAACAAACCAAAAAAATCCTTAACTTACAATTTGGATTGCATTCCGTATAAAATTAAAAGTTTGGTAGAAATAAACCAATTAAAATCAAAACTAAATTAATCTTGCCGGCTTGCATAAATGGCAAATAAAAAAAATTATGACAACTTGGTGATCAAATTGACTCAAATAAAAAAAATAAACTTGATGCAAGCTTTCAAAATAATCATGAAAGATGACCCAAGTTGTTCAACTTGTTGCGTAAGAAAGATGCAAAATTGCAAACTATAAAAAATTAACCGATGCAAATTTAATGAAAATAATAAACTGATGTAATGCATATACCCATCTACACATATATGGTATATGCAATTTCGCAACCATGTATGGGGTATTAATTATATGATTAGGGTTAGAGATTAAAATAAAATAAAATTATAATCAGAGACTCGTGCTGATAACGTGTTGTGAAAGAAAAAATAAGAGAAACTAGAGAGATAAGAGAATGAGAGAAATCAGAAAGGTGTTTATTCATCCCATCAAGGGGCATATATATAGTACATGGTACATCTAGGGTTACATCATAATGGGCTTATAAGGTCCGATAGACATCCACATATTATGTTTCATAACAAAAATAAACTTTTAGCAAATAATAAATAGCTAAGATTAGAAAACTGAAGTTAAAATATTTACTACATACTACTACTCAAACATACGATATAAAATCGAGTAACGTCCTAAAGTTACCTTGAGTCGATAATCAAAACGAGCAGTAATGACGAGCACGGAACAACACAACCACATCAGCAGCAACGCACAACCATGACGATAGCAACACTCACGAACGCCCGCAAGAAGACCATACAGCAGTCACGAACAACATCAACAACATCGTACAACAGCAGCAACGTTTTATGTGACACGACATCAGAGACGCTGATTAGAATAGGGCAAAGATAAATAGAGTAATTAAGAGAATGAATAATGACGATAAGGGATGATAGGCATGACGGAGGATTACAGTAGCAACGACAAAACGTAAACAACGGCAAGGACAGCAGCAGTTACAAAACGGACAACAACAGTAACAAAACGGACATCTACAAGAAAATCGACAAAAGAGAACGAAAACAAGGAAGACGAAGGAAGAGAAGAAGGGCTGCAGATTAACAACAACAGTACGACGACCGAGTAGCAACAACCACGACACTATGACAAAAGCAAGCATTACGACATCAACCATGAACTAAACCGACAAGGCAGCGACAACACAGAACCGGACAGAAACGAAGGAACAAAAGCAGTAGCATCCATCCAAAATGGCAGGAAGGAAAGAAGAACAGAAGAAAAGGAAGAAGAAGAAGAAACGGCGCACAACAGGACAGACACGGACAACACATCACAAAGAACGAGAAGGAGACAGAAAGACGATAAATCGACAGCAACCAAAAACAGAGGAAAACGCACCGAGGGGGACGAACACACACCACGATAAACAATGATGAAATAGGGAGAGAAGAAGTAACAACCCGTTAACAGCACAACGAAACTCAGTAGTGACACGTACCATAAGAAATAATCGACAAGAGCAGATTAAGAAAGAAAGAATTACCTTTCGTCACTTCCGAGCAAGCACGACGACGAGACAACAGCAACACGCGTGAGCTGAGGCGATCAGGATGAAAAAGAAATATAGGGATGATGAAGGTGGTGGACGGTGATGGAAGGACGAAGAAATGTGGAGGATGGCTGAGGGAGAAGAAGCGAGTATGAAGCAAAAGAGGGAAGAAAAGGGAGTCGGGTAGTGAAGCGGTGGATCAAGTGGCGGGGGAAGTGAATGTGCAAGGTGGATCAAGTGGCGGGGGAAGTGAATGTGCAAGGGGGATGAATCAGCACAAGTGGGAAGGGGAGAAGAATCACCTCAAACATAAAGTGGATAAAAGAAAAAAAAATACGGATTAATTAAATGAATCGGGTAGAAAATACGAATTTAACGAATCTCGTAAGGATAAGTTGACTGACCCACAAAACGAATTAAAACGAGTTAATAAAATTAATAAATAATTTGGTCCGTCAAATAAAATGAGTAAATGAAGTATTCGAGACGAAAAAGAAGCTTAAAGATATAAATAATTAGACGATTGAAATAGTATTTCCCGATAAATAATAAATCTTCGATAAAATGAATTAAATCCATTTCTCGAGGAAAGGTAATAAATATTTTGACGAAATTTAAAATAAATGGGCTTCGAGCCAAAAATAGAAATTCGAGCTTTAAAAATAAATAATTAAAAAGAATTTAGAATTTAAATCGTCGAAATAGATTTTGATAAGAATTAAATTAAATGTATAAAATAAATCGAAACAGAAATAAAAATATGTTTTAAATATAAGAAGTGTTTCCAAGACAAATAGAATTTTAGGAGTTTGAAACGATTAAGCGATAAATTTGTTTTGTAATGATTTTAAAAATTACGAGTTAAATCGTAAACAAAATAAAAATACGAACATAACTTTAAATTAATTTAATTTATAAAATCAGCGGTGTTACACTCATCGTCCGAAGTTTCCACCGATTGCGATCTTTCTGTCACAGCAATCTCCTTGTAGAATTTCCTGGACCTGCGGAAAGTTTTCTCTGGTTCAGGATCGTATGGTGGTATGTAGCATGAACTTCGAGAGGACCTGAGCATACGAGGAAACTGCACGAAAAAGGTGAGAAATGGTCTCAAGGAACGGAAGTTCCTCGAGACAAGAGTAATCAAAAGACTAAAACACAAAACAAGCAAGTAAATAACACCGTCTCCACGGCAACGTCGTCAAAATTTGGCAGGGATTAGTGTTATCCCTAATTAAAGATACCCTAAGTTCCATTAACTACGCAGATAGTGAAGTAGGGGTCGAACCACAAGGAGAGATGACTCAATTACTTGTTCTAAGGTCTAGAATTAAGACTATGAGTCACTAATTTTCTGTTTGTTTTAGTACGCTAAGAACTAATTACTGATAGGTAAATCAATAAGAGAAAAGTTTAGGGTCTCAGGTTCACTATGAATATTACTCGAGGTCAGGGAGTCAACTAACAGGTCAATAATCGAACTATCTAAGATGTAGGTCCTTAATCGAACTAACAGGTCAATATAACAAACTTTAGAACTGAACTTAACCTGCGGTCGCTAGAATTAAGCTAGTCTACCCAAACTATCTTGACCAAATTAGTCCTTAATCCGGTCGGCGAAAAGTCCTAATTGTGATACTAATCAATCAATCCTGGCTAGTAATCAATCAATCAGAATTAAAACGATATTCAGGCGATAGTTCATACGATTAGAAACAGGTCAACTGACTATAACCCTAATAATACGCATCGATCCCCTTAAACACTAGGTGGAATTTAGCTACTCATATTAAGAACAATCAAACTAACAAAATACGAATTGTAATTAAGCGTAACGGAAACGATACAGATTAATCTACGAAAAGCAGTAATAATTCTACGCTAGAAAACAATAAAGCTATATGAAAAGTGAATTAAGACGGAAATTAAAGTAGAAAACTGAAATTGGAATTGAAATTAAGAATAATGATACCGAAGAATTCAAGATCTGAGACGAAGAACTACGGTTCAATGTATCTCGCAAATGTAATGTAAAACTATGAATGTGTGAATGTTGTAAAAGCCAAAGCAAAAGTGAAAAGAAAAGTGTCTAACATATGAGTCGGGAAAATTGATTTAAAGAGAATCAGTTGGACTCAAAACAGGCCCAAATTCTAAGACGGCATAAGAAATGACGTGCGGCCCGGGTTGAGTGCATTCGATCGAGTGCACCTGATGGTACTCGATCGAGGGGCCCAGTAGAATGCTCAAACTTCGATTGTTTTGGGTCTAAAGGAGGAATTTGCCCAATTCTTCAATGTAGTCCAGTTGGGTGTATATGAGGCACTCGATCGAGTGTCACAGCATCACTCGATCGAGTGAGCACGCTGAAACTCGTCAGTGAGTTCTTCTTTGTATCTCGGCTTTTCATTTTCTTCCTCGACTTCCGTTCTCGTCTCGGCTATCCGGGTTATAACTCCTAAACGTGCTCGAAAATGTACCTAACCTACAAAATTTTTAAGCACGAGAATCGGCAGTATCGACTTTCTAATAAAAATCGACACTAAATATATAAATTAGGAGGAAGAAAAGCTCAAAAATAGGTCTCAGGGGACGATAAAATAATATATAAAATATGTTGATCAGATCTCAATTGATCCATACGGTTGTACCTTGGTCACTTTGAATGGACCCGACCATTTTGACTTTAACTTACCGGGGAAAAGCTTGAAACGATAGTTATAGAGGAGTACCTTGCCGCCAACGTAGAAGTCTTTACAAACGATTCTAGCATCATGCCATTTGCATGTTCACTCCTTGTATATTTTTTAATTTTTGTAAGCTTTTCCCCAAAAAAAACAACTATAACACTTTTCGTTGGGGCACTCGATCGAGTCCAGCAAGGGCACTCGATCGAGTGTCCCCAAAAATCTATAAATACCCGCCCTTGCATGACATTTTGAAGGTTCACTTCTACACACATTCAATGTAATAACCCGGATTTTTAAAAACTTAATAATATAAATAGTATAAATAATAAAGTCAAAGGTGGCAATACCCGACCGAATCCGAATCATCACTATCTCGACATTCAACTAATACATTATTCAAAAGTGTTTAAACTGAAAATTAAAGACTTAAATAAAGGGTCTCTCTCCACAAGTCTTCCCCAACAACGAAGCATTCAACAACATCCTGAGAGACCCGAAAGGGGGGTCCACAGTCAGTGGGGAGTAACTAGATGCTCTCCCAGTCGTCTTTACAATAGGATGGAAGCAACTAATAATCAGCAATCAATGAATAATACGGATAGGGAATACATGAAAGCATTATCATACTCGACCAATTAGGATCATACAATTACGAAGAAATTCCAACATCCAAACCGGACTGATTACTCATAATTAACCTTCTTACACTACGTCTAGGGTATAGAGCGAACACCGGCTCGAGTTTATAACTGACACTCTCACCTGCCAGAGCATATAACTGATACCCTGAACGGACGGGTCGTATAACAGACTTCCTATCGGTGTGGAGTATATAACTGATACTCCACGGTACTATGTATAGCCGTATAACTGACGACTATATGTCTAAACATAGCTAGGGATCTCGATGCAATAACTGTACACCGAACGACACACGGGACCCAGAGCGTATAAATGACGTCTCAAGGCACGCCCGAACATAGACTAACGACATTTGGCGCTTTTTCATTCCGATTGGTATATAACTGATACCGCACGTCATCTATACTACTAGTTTTCGTGTAACTATACAGTATAACTGACTGCACATGGCTCTTGTGAATAACGTCACAATTCCAATCCTAGTATAGTATAACTGACTTTACTAAATGGCAACCCACCCTAGTATAGGTTACCTGACTATACGAGGTACTCCCTCCACTTCTCTATAATCTTCCACATTTCCTATTTGGGTAACTTCTCTATTTTCTTCCACTTTCCTTTTAAGTACATTTTTTGTGGTTCTTATTCTTTGTGACCCACCTTCTTTTTTCCCTTTCATTTTCATCCACATATTTCACCTTTCTTAAATATCTCCCCAAATCCAATGTGGAAGATATAAAAGAAGTGGAGGGAGTAGTAATTAGACTTAGCATAGTGTCACTAGCTATACCAGGGATAATCAAACCCTAGATAGTGTAACTGACTATACCAAGTATTAATTAAATCCAATATAGTATAACCGACTATACTAGATACAAACCATGTCTCAAACATAGGACAATATAACTGACTAAACTATGAAGAACATACCTAGAAGTAACCTTTCAACAATACGTGAATAATAGATAGTACAACTAACTATAACCATAAAGTTAACCTCGCATATCTAATGTCTAATAGTATCCAAGGTTAAGGTGCGTTAACTATAACCTTGTCTACCAAGTTGAGGTTGACCTAACCTCAACCATAACCTCGTGGAGTTACAATAACTGCAACAAGATTATGATGTTACGACGATGTTACATTAACCTCAAGTGAAGTGGTGTAGTAACTTCTCAATGAAGGTACATTAACTTCAATCAAGGTCACATTAGACGGGATAAGACGGGATGGAAAAGGGTTTAGGGTTGGATTAGGCGAACCCGCTACGCCGCTCCGCCTAGTCCAACCCTAAACCCTTTTCGTTATTCAAGGTCACTAAACCCGCAACAAACTGAACCCTAAGAGGGTATTGGTGAACCCTGTCGTGGATATGATTCAAAGATGGGGCACTGAACCTTAAGAATAGGGTATTGCATAAGACGGGACGGAAAAGGGTTTAGCGTTGGATTAGGCGAACCCGCTACGCGGCTCCGCCTAATCCAACCTAAAACCCTTTTCCTTATTCAAGGTCACTAAACCCACAACAAACTGAATCCCAAGAGGGTATTGGTGAACCCTGTCGTGGATGTGATTCAAAGATGGGGCACTGAACCTTAAGAGTAGGGTACTGCATAAGACGGGACGGAAAAGAGTTTAGGGTTTGATTAGGCGAACCCGCTACGCGGCTCCGCCTAATCCAACCGTAAACCCTTTTCCTTATTCAAGGTCACTAAACCCGCAACAAACTGAACCCTAAGAGGGTATTGGTGAACCCTGTCGTGGATGTGATTCAAAGATGGGGCACTGAACCTTAAGAATAGGGTATTGCATAAGACGGGACGGAAAAAGGTTTAGGGTTGGATTAGGCGAACCCGCTACGCGGCTCCGCCTAATCCAACCTAAAACCCTTTTCCTTATTCAAGGTCACTAAACCCGCAACAAACTGAAACCTAAGAGGGTATTGGTGAACCCTATCGTGGATGTGATTCAAAGATGGGGCACTGAACCTTAAGAATAGGGTATTGCATAAGACGGGACGGAAAAGGGTTTAGAGTTGGATTAGGCGAATCCGCTACGCGGCTCCGCCTAATCCAACCTAAAACCCTTTTTCTTATTCAAGGTCACTAAACCCGCAACAAACTGAAACCTAAGAGGGTATTGGTGAACCCTGTCGTGGATGTGATTCAAAGATGGGGCACTGAACTTTAAGAGTAGGGTACTGCATAAGATGGGACGGAAAAGGGTTTAGGGTTGGATTAGGCGAACCCGCTACGCCGCTCCGCCTAATCCAATCCTAAACCCTTTTCCTTATTCAAGGTCACTAAACCCGCAACAAACTGAACCCTAAGAGGGTATATGTGAACCCTGTCGTGGATGTGATTCAAAGATGGGGCACTGAACCTTAAGAGTAGGGTATTGCATAAGACGGGACGGAAAAGGGTTTAGCGTTGGATTAGGCGAACCCGCTACGCAGCTCCGCCTAATCCAACCTAAAACCCTTTTCCTTATTCAAGGTCACTAAACCCGCAACAAACTGAACCCCAAGAGGGTATTGGTGAACCCTGTCGTGGATGTGATTCAAAGATGGGGCACTGAACCTTAAGAGTAGGGTACTGCATAAGACGGGACGGAAAAGAGTTTAGGGTTGGATTAGGCGAACCCGCTACGCGGCTCCGCCTAATCCAACCGTAAACCCTTTTCCTTATTCAAGGTCACTAAACCCGCAACAAACTGAACCCTAAGAGGGTATTGGTGAACCCAGTCGTGGATGTGATTCAAAGATGGGGCACTGAACCTTAAGAATAGGGTATTGCATAAGACGGGACGGAAAAAGGTTTTTGGTTGGATTAAGCGAACCCTCTACGCGGCTTCGTCTAATCAAACCTAAAACACTTTTCCTTATTCAAGGTCACTAAACCCGCAACAAACTGAACCCTAAGAGGGTATTTGTGAACCCTGTCGTGGATGTGATTCAAAGATGGGGCACTGAACCTTAAGAATAGGGTATTGCATAAGACGGGATGGAAAAGGGTTTAGGGTTGGATTAGGCGAACCCGCTACGCCGCTCCGCCTAGTCCAACCCTAAACCCTTTTCGTTATTCAAGGTCACTAAACCCGCAACAAACTGAACCCTAAGAGGGTATTTGTGAACCTTGTCGTGGATGTGATTCAAAGATGGGGCACTGAACCTTAAGAGTAGGGTATTGCATAAGACGGGACAGAAAAGGGTTTAGGGTTGGATTAGGCGAACCCGCTACGCCGGCTTGGAGTCGCTTTCACCCTTCTCAGACTCTGCTTGGATGATGGTGAATATATCATCGGGGATATAGTTGCATTCCCGAGCCGTTTTGGTCTCGGGATATGTTATGGTGGGTTGGTAGAGGCCCACTTGAATGGCTCCGAAGACTGGAGTGACGAAGTAGTCAGTTAACTTTGGGCTATAAGGGCCTATGTAGGTACCCTTGAGGATGTAAGTGGCCTTGTGAATACCGGCCTGGACCACATTTTCTGGGGTTATGGCATATCCTAACCCGAATTGTGACTTGCCATCGTTCAGGACTTCGATTATCTTCCCAGCTGGAAGATGCGGTCTCGAGGTAGCTCCGGGTAAGTAACCCAGATTTTGTAGCATTATGTCGATGCTAGTAGTGAAGTAGGGCCTGAAGAGATATTCATCCTCGATCATACCCACGAAGTCGAATCCTCGTGGTTCGGCCCGGTTCGTGGCATTACAGCTAGCCACGTTTATTGGGGTCGCCTCCAATGTGATGATACCGTCTTTTAGTGGCATCTTGACTTTTCGGTGGAGGGTAGATGATACGGCCTTGACTGCGTGAATCCAAGGCCTTCCTAGTAAGAGATTGAATGATGAGGTGACATCTATCACCTGAAATTCCAACTCCTTTTCGATTGGGCCCGTTATGATCTTCAGTTTAACAGCCACAGCTACCGGTTTTGGGCTTCCGTCGAAAGCCTGAATAGTTTGCGCTGTCGGGAGATAGTCGGCATCAGTGATACCGAGGGCCCTAGCGGTCCTTAGGGGTAGGACGTTCACGGCCGATCCATCGTCGATAAGGGTCATCAGGAGGTACTTACCCTTGCAGATGACCGTGATATATAGGGCCAGATTATGGTTGGGCCCAAATGATGGCAGATCGGATTCGGCGAAGGTTATGAGTGGGCCTTCGTTCTTGGACTTGCCTTTGAGGTATGGCATAATGGTGGCTACCATTTCAGCGGGGGTAGTTTCTGAGTCGACCTTGATTTCATCGAGAGCCTTAGTCAGTGCTTCCCGATGAGCCTGTGAGCTAACCAGTAGTTGCCATATAGTTAAATCAGCTCGAACCCTCTTCATTTGTTGGACCAAGGCCATGTCATTGCTTGGTTCCTCGGGGGTTGGTTCCGTTCTGGCAGGTTCAGTGACGGATGTTGGAGTGGCGCGCCCAGTAGTGGCGAGGTGGTTGGTGGCCAAGGCCTTGGACTTGGCTTTTCAGACTTCTTCTCTGGTGACGGGGACAACTTCCCCTTTGGCCAGGTACACATCATCCTCATTGTCAAACCATATCCCCTTGATTTGTGGGATAAACGGGGAAATGAGGTGAGAACAGTCAATTACCTCTCCTGTAAATATGGCATGGGCGCTGAACGGGTTTTCTTTGTTGCTCGGCTTGTCTCCGGGCAATGGGATTTTCCCGCTCTCGATAAGGTCTTGGATTAGGTGCTTTAGCTTCAAACATTTTTCAGTATCATGTCCGTTACCCCGGTGATACTGACAGTAGGCCTGAGCATTATAATATTTGAACCTTTTCTCTACTGGGGCCTCTGGAGTTGGGCCTATTGGGTGGATCAGACCTTTCGAGGATAGCCTTTGTAAGGCATAAGTATAGGTAGTCCCTATATCTGTGAATACCCGATTTGGTGTATTCTTTTTGGATGAGGTGTCGAGCAGATTTACCTCGTCAAACATGCTGCGGGTTGCAGCTGCAGGTGTGGGCTTGTTTGTAGACGAACTAGCCCCTTGATAGCCTTTGGTAGAGGCCTTAGTCAGGTTCTCTAGCCTTAGGTCATCCTCGATCCTGGTGCCCATTTCAGTAAGAGCGGCAAAATTGGGGATGATAGCATACCGGAGATGGACCCGGTAGGATGGGAGGAGGTTCTTGACAAAGGCCTCCACCAGCACTTTTTCGCTGGGCTTTTCGACCATCTTCACACTCTCGGCCCTCCATCTTTGCAAATATTTTGTGAACCCTTCTTTGGGCTCTTGGGCCATTACCTCCAGAGTACGCATTGTAGTCTGGATTTCAGTGTTATCGGCGTAGTTCCGAGCAAACTCGGTAGCCACATCGTCCCAAGTTTTATATTTCTTGGAATCGAGATTGTAGAACCAAGCCTTAGGATGTTTCTCCAAGGAAGAAGGGAACAAGTGCTTGAACATAGTTGACTTCACCCCCTTGACTGCCATGAAGTCTTTGAAAGCCCGGATGTGGTGGACCGGGTCTTCGGTACCCTCAAACATAGGAATTCCCGTCAAGTTGAGGTTAGCGGGTAGCTCGTTATCCAAAGGTGAATAAGTACAAGCATTCTCGGTGTGGATCGAGTTGTTCGTCGATTGGTGGACCTGTTCTTCGAGCCTACGAACGATACTAACCAGCTCGGCCATGGGCCCGGCGGGCTCACCTCCTTCGTTAGGGACCGTCTTCTCTACGGTGCTTAGGCGGGTGGACAAAGTTGCTTGGTTAGCCTGGATGGCGGCCAGTTGAGTTTCGATCTTGGTCAAGGCATTTTTCAACTCGTCCATTTTGCGTTGATGTCTGGTTTCGGGTGGCCTGTCTGTAAGAACACCACGTAATCAGAAACTAGCCCAAAATCCCGAAATAGAAAGTACATTCCGAACGAGACTAAAAGGGAAAATGACTCGGAAAAGACACCTAGACGGGTGATTTGTGAAATGTGGGCCTTCCTTAGGATTCGGCGGGTGGGCCTAGTCTTGTTCGAAGGAAGGTTCACGTGAGACATCCCTAGACTTTATGGACTCGATTGTGTTGACGGGCCCTCCTTTGTAGGGGTTTGTCCTACGTAGGTGGGTCTTGCCTTAGTCTAATAAGGCGGACTGGGAAGGGGAAGAAACTCGTGATGTATGATCGACAGAGTTTCGACGCTATAGACCTTGACAACTTAAGACACGACCCGACACTTGCTAAATACGGGAAGTCCTAGAAGTGGAAGGTTTTAAAAATTGATGATTTTTGCAAAAAAGGATCGAGTAAACTCGGTGGATGGCCCAAACTTCCGAAAAAGGGCGAAAAGTCATTGGGCCACGGGTTTTGAAAGTTCGAAATGTTTTTCGAGCTTTGAATTGGGCGGCATACAGTCTAGAAAATAGGCTATTTTGAGTAAAATCATAAGTCCTAAATTCGGTATGTGTCCCGGGTTTTGAAATTGAATAGTTTGAAAAAGATGCAAATCTTTGAAAAATTGACAGTTTTTTGAAAACGACTCGAAAAACAAGTAGCACGTAGTCACACAAGCATTATAACGACGCCATGTATGCTCTATACTATGTCTCGGTCGGTCTATAGAGGGTCTATACCAGTGCACATAGTCTAGACGTAAATCGGGACGGACTTCCTAAGTCGAGTTGATCTTAGAACATGCCGCGAAACCCACTCGAATCGACTATGGACACCTTTTGACATATCCATATTGGAGTACATCAACGGTATAGTGGGACGTCGGTCGCGAGTACCGGCCCGGGAAAAAATGGGTTATGCATGAACCGTAGAACTAAAACGCGTATTGTATTTGTCAAACGATTTCTATACGAGTCTCACCCTGAGGATGCCGATGGTAAGTCACGCATCAGTTAATCCCTAGCGGAGTCGCCAAATTGTGGACATGACATAGGTCCACCCCGACGCGGCCACGGAAGGTTAGGGAGGTTTGGAAGGGGTATAGAATGGTAGGGTGGGCTCACATGACGAAGAAAAGGCCAAAAGAGGAGCAGGAGGCCATCCCGGTCGGGAAGGCACTCCAGGAGGCTCGAAATTATGCACCCTCATCCCGATCGGGACGGCTCCATCCCGGTCGGGATGCCTCATCTTTCCCGATCGGGACGACTTCTTCCCGGTCGGGATTCTCTCATCATGGCATCCAAAACCCCAAAAGCTAATCAAAGCTTCAAAAACCGATTCTCTTGCTCACAATCCACGCTCTATCACTAGACCTTTCTCTCTAGGATTCACCTTCACTTCACACCTATGACAATAAACTCAAATACAACATCAAATTCCCCCTCTCACATCGCTCATCAACAATCCAAATAAACAAGAATTTCACAAAAACTAACAATCCTAGAAACCAAACTATACAAACAAACATAAACACAAATAAAAGCACAAAAGAAGGGAAAAGATATTTACACTAACTACTCTCACCAACAACGCCTCCATAGCCATCAAGAGCTCGAAGGAGCAAGTCAAATGCCCTAGCAACATCTTCAATTAAGCTCACATGGCCGAGCCTAGCCACTTTCAAGAGCTTCCAAGTCGGATGGAAGAAGCGATCATCTTCATTATGCTCGGGGTTCTCGTGATCTTCCGGATCTTCGGAACCATGATAGCGACGACTCTTATGACCATCCGGTAGGTATAGTGGTCTAGAATCATGCTCGGCATTATGATGCGGGAGATCACACCCAAAGGGTGTCGCTTCTTCTACGGGGTCGAGAGTGGAACTCTTTTCCACCGCCCGACAAGGATCCTCTTCACCAACCGTCTCACAAGACAAGGGACTAGGCATCGAGTGCGGTAGAGGAGGAGAAGGCATCAAGTTTTCTTCATTGGAGGCTTTAGGATCCTCCAATTTCCCATTCAAGGCAAGTTCCAAGGCATCTACTTCCTTTTCCCAAGTATTGCGCTCCTTTTCACTCACCTTGTCTAGTTGGCCTAGAGGAGGTATGTCCTCACTTGGCTTTGGATTGTCTAGATTCGGTTCATCACGAAGAAAATCGAACAAATCCAATTTGATAGCCAATACATCGGCTCCCCAAGAGTTATCTTGAGAATCATGTTCACTCCCCTCCTCATTGTTGACCCTTGAAGCTTCAACTCCCTCTACTCTTCCCCTATCTTCACCTCCCAAGCAACACTCAACAATGGTCTCTTGATCGACCCTCTCTTCTTCATTTGGAGCTTCACGATTGGGTTGACTTTCTTGTGGAGGCACCCGACCTTCTTGCCCAAATGAACCTTCCTCAACATGTTGTGGAGCTCGAGTGGCCAACATCGTGATATGAGCCATGAGTGCATTGATGCGAGCATCTTGCACCTCTATTTGGGCCTTGAGCTCCTCCCTAACCCCTTGTATTTGAGCCATCAACGTTTGTTGAATCTTTTGCAATAAAATTGTTGTCTCATGTTGACCCTTTTGCAATAGCATTAACGACTCTTGTTGACCCTTTTGCGTTTGGACCAACATTTGGCAAATCTCAAGGTCGGGGATTTTTGGTTGTGGGTTATGTGAGGGTGTTTGGTAATTGTTAGGATGTCGGAATGATCCTTGACAACTTTCTTGGTAACCATAAGGAGGTCGTTCATAAGATTGTTGATATGGTTGGTGAAATTTCGGGACTTGGCCATTTGCCCCAAAGTTGTCCCGTGATGATTGATGGTAACTTGGACGCGCCATGTCCATAACGTCGCTTTGGTACCTAGGATGAGCTAGAAGCACTTGAGCAAACGTTAGTAGCCTAGTGTTTTTGAGGCACTAGGAAGAGAGAATAGCACACAAGAATAAAAACGGAGATACACAAGGAGAAGAGAACACAAAAGTCAAGAACAAAGTCCACAACTAAGCAAACAAAAGTCTAAACTACGCCGTCCCCGGCAACGGCGCCAATTTGATGGCAAGGATTTGTCGTGGATCCCAACCGTCAAATAAAACCAACTAACCTAACTAGGGTAGCTAGGGTAAGTCGGGTCGAATCCACAGGGACGGGAGGTCGGACTAAGGTATGATACGGTCTAGGACTAGGTTCGAGACAAGCTATTCTAAGGGGGAGGATAAGGACTAAACTAGGTCTAAAACGCGGGAAAGGAAGACAAAACGATAACAAAAGAAGGAAGACTAGGGTTAGGTCGGGTTCATGGGGTGATGGAGTGGTCAAAGGAGAGCTAAGGTGAAGGGGTATTCGGGTAATCTAGGTGTGGTCCGGGCTCTCGCTACGTAGACCGACCTAGAGGTTCTTAATAGAACCCACCTTAGCGACACATATGACAAACGGGGTTACTAGCGTGCTATCGAAGCCTAGGTCGCATCCGGGCTCTCGCTACGTAGACCGACCTAAGGGTCGTCCTCACCGGGCTCTCGCTACGTAGTGAGGGAACCAAACCCAAAAGCTAACTATCACCCACAAGAGAAAAGGCAAGAAAAACACAAGGAGTTACATCAACATGTCATTCAAGCATTTCAACAAACATGTACCATGCATCAAACAAAGAGGAAACCCAATACTTCCACCAACATCTCCAACAAATCCTTAATCACCCACAATCACATCCAATCACCCTAATAACCCTAGCAAAGATCTACTCTAACATATCTATGCTAAAACTAACAAGAACAAGAGGAATCAACATAACAACCAAAACAAACATAGTGAAACTAGTGAAACAATGAACAATGAACAATAAAATCAACAAAGATTCAAACTTGAATGATAAAACAAAGATAAAGAGAAGAGAAAAGAAGATTATACCATACTAGAGAAGATGAAAAGAAGAGATCTTGCATAAATGGAAGAAAACCCAAATACATCAACCAAGGTTGTCAATCTTGGTTGGATTCTTCAAGAATTCCCAAATTACAAGAGTTAATCTAAGATTAAAGATAATCTAAAGACTAATCTACTCTAATCTATGCTAATATATGCTAAAATAATCTAGGGTTTAAGGGGAAGTATCTAACATCAGCTTAACAAAACAAGGGAAGAGTATATATAGGGTTCCAAGTGGAAAGGAGAAGAAAGAAACAAAGGCGAGCTGCAGCAGGCCCGTCCCGGCCGAGACGGGGTGGTCCCGGTCGGGATGGGGTCGGTCCCGGCCGGGAGGACCTGCTCTCGGTCGGGAAGGAGTACAGACAGTAGCTCTCTCATTTGCTCCTTCATCCCGGACGGGATGAGGCCATACCCGTCGGGGATGAGTCTTGTAGGCCTCCAATATGAACTTTTTGGTCCCTCTTTGGTTCTCATGGGCTTCCCATCGATTCTCGGGACTCGGGATCGGGTCTTGGAGGCTCGGGATTGGGTCCCAAGGTCTCGGGGTCGACTCCAAGGCATCGAGTGATCGTTCCTTAGCTTCGTTGGCTCCAAAAAGTGTATGTATTGAGTCGGAATCGCTCCAACTCTTCATGAATGGTCTCGGGAACCTGAAACGAGCTAGAGGAAGCATAAGTAGCCCATAAACCGCTCCCAAGGAACGATTCCACAAGGAAAATGGGACCAAAACACTACAAAATAGGCACTACAAACTACACTTATCACTCTTGGATGGGGTATCAAGTAGATTAACCTTGTAAAAAATGCTACGAGTAGCAGCAGCAGATGTGGGCTTGCTTTTGGATGAGCTGTCCCCTTGGTAACCTTTGGTAGAGGCCTTAGTAACTCGATTCTTCGTTTTGTCCGGAGTGCCCTTTCGAGTTTTCACTCCGTCCGCGGCTCGTCGTTTGTGCTTCGTCATTGAAATCACTCGTTAATCGAAGCATGGGATGGTTCTGATTTGCATATGAATCGAGTAATCGATTTTTCTAGTTTTGGTTGTGTACCCTCGGGATGTTGCCTACGTATCCGTGTTTGGACGGAATCAAACCATGTTCGTAGTTCGTAAGATGTGAGTGCCTTTGTTTTAGACTCGTTATGCCAGTTATCAATGCGAAGTGTTAAAGTGTTGTCGCTCGGGTTTCCACCCTAGTTTAGAGATCAGGATTAGGTTATTAATTAGGAGGCTAAGGGTAGTAGCGTTTAAGTAGGTCGATGTAGTTTGGGGTCGAGAACTCTAAACCGTCTAGGTCGGTGATGATCACGACGCCTCCCGTGAGTATTTTCTTGACAAGGTAAGGACCTGCCTTGTTTGGTTTGAACTATCCCCTGGAGTCGACGGGAATGGGTGCTCTAATGGATTTAACTACTAGATCTCCCTCGTGTATGTTTCGAGACTTAACTCGTTTGTTAAAGGCTCATTGTATTCTTTGTTGGTAGGCTTGTACGTTGGATAGCGCATGTATTCTACGCTCGTCTAGGAGTACTAACTCGTCAAAACGTTTTTGGTTCCACTCTTCTTCGGGAATCCCGCTTTCGGCTAGTATCCTTAGCAAGAGTATTTCTAATTCTATTGGATGTACGGCTTATGAACCGTAGGTTAGGTAGTATAGTGTGGCTCTAGTGGGAGTTCGGTAGAAAGTTCGGTAGAAAGTTCGGTATCCCCATAATGCATAGGGTATTTTGTTGGGCCAATCCCGGTAATTGTCTATCGTCTTCTTAAGGATGGTGACGATGGTTTTGTTTGCTGCTTCTACAGCCCCGTTTGTCTGAGATCTATATGTAGGGTGATGGTTTGTGTCGTTTGATTTTGTGTTTGTCTAGGAGCTTTTGGGTATCGGCCCAAAAGTGAGCCCCCTGATCACTGATGATGTCGTGTCGTATGCAGTAGCGGCAGATGATGTTGTTTTGTAGGAATTTAACTACTTGTTTGAAAGTTAGTATTGTGTATGAGGCTGCTTCTACCCACTTGGTAAAGTAATCAACGGCCACTAGTACAAAACAATGTCTGCCAGTTCCGGATGGGTGTACTTTTCCTATAATATCTATTCCCCAGGTAGAGAAGGGTCAGGTGTTGTTGTGCTGTGGAGTGAATATGGTGGTAAGTGTTGGATATTGGCGAATATTTGGCAGTTTTGACAGTGATGGACGTGATACCGTCAGTCTGCCTCTAGGGTCGTCGTTTAATAGCCTAATCTCATTATCTTACGGGCTAATGCGTGGGCGCTCATGTGGGGTCCGCATTCCCTATCATGTACTTCTTCCATGACTTTTTTGGATTGGGCTTTGTCTACTCCTTGTGGGATTTGTTTGTATAATAATCCTTGGTTCAGGACGTAGTGAGTGGCATGCATTCTTAAGGCTCGTTTGTTTTTGGTGTTTGTATTGGGCGGGTATGATCCGTCGGTTTTGAAGTCTAGGATTGATTTGTACCATGGTTCTTTGGATATGTCATCGTTTTCAATGTTATGGATATAGGCGGGTTGTTCACTTCTCTCTACACAGATGGGCATAGAGAAGAGGTTATCAGGCATGTTTATTAGTGAGGCTAATTTGGATAAGGCATCCACAAATTGATTTTCCTTACGGGGTATGTGTATAAAATTGATTTCGGTGAATTCTCGAGAGACTGTCTCGATTTTGGTTTAGTATCAAGCTAGGCTTTCGCTATAAACCTTCCAAGTGCCTACGGCTTGGTTGACTACTAATGATGAATCTTCGTGGACTCTAAGGTTTTTAATCCCTAGTGTTACTGCGGCTTTTAGTTCTATTAGGCAGGCTTCGTACTCGGCCGCGTTGTTGGTTACTGGAAGTCTAGTTTGACTGATATGGGTGTGTGCCCACCTTGTGGGGATATTAAAAGGATTCCTACACCGTAGCCCATCATTCTTGAGGCGCCATCGAAGTATAGGTCAAATGATTCGTTGTCGGCAAATAAAATGTCCTCGTCGGGGAAGGACCATCACTACTACAAATGAGCACTTGGGTCACGGCTTAATTCGTGGCAAAAGTGCTAAATTTTCGTGGCTAAAGTACTTTGCCACGGAAAGACCATCCGTGACGCAAGTGGTCGTGGCAAACAAATAACAACGGAAAAAAAAGTGTGGCAAGTATTGATTTTTTGCCACGAAGTCTCCCGTGGCTAGAATTAATTTTTGCCACGGAATATCCCGTGGCTAATTATGTTTATGGTGAAACATTTATTCCGGTGACAAAATATATAATAAATTAAAGGGTTATTTCATGGGAATAATATCAACTATGTGTGTGCTTCTTAAAATAATCCAATATGAACTACGCATTCATTGATCTCGTTTTGTTATGTATGAAATTATGACTTGCGATTACAGGTCATAGTGACTTGTTTTAACTTTCTAGAGTTTTATTAGGTCCGTTGCAGTCATCGTGAAAGCCAAAATAACAATAAAAACATTTGTTTTCATAGCTTCTATAAGACTAAATGAAAACAAAAATGAAAGATGGATTTTCGGAAAAAAAAAAATTCAATGGCCGAAAATGAACACGAAATGTAAATCAGAAGAAGAAGAAGAAGAGTTTAGAGAAAGAGTTGAATAAGGGAGGTTCAACAGGTAGTAGGTCACTCATAGCAAAGCAAGGTTAATGAAGACATAGTTTGTATTAGAATGAGATTACGTATAGTTTGTATTAATTTAATAAACACACGCATAGTTGGTATTATTCTCATGAAATAACCCAAAATTAAATAAATTAATAGTCGTAAGAATTCTCTGCTCCTATAGTAGTCACATCTGGAATGGTTATTAGCTTTATAGCTGAGTCATTCCAATATTATTTAATTTCACCATACGCATTGAAGAGCCTTCCCAAGAGGTCACCCATCTTAACACTACTCTCACTCAAGCACGCTTAACTGTGGATTCCTTATGACCAGTTACCAGAAATGAAATTGAAGTTTATTGACATAATCATTTGTTTGAATTCTTTTAAAGTGATGTTTATTTTCACAAACTACATTTAATTTTGAGTAATTAATTTTTTTTCCCCAATGATTTACATATTATGATTAAAAAACTATTATTCCGGAAAAAAAAGAGTTTCAAAGTTGATTTTCGGACTCATGATTTCATTAGTTTATCGATATTTTTTATTTTGTTTCTATTTTACACGTTCTTTTATTGCTAATTCTTTCGATATGTTTTTTTTCTTTTCGTTATCGGTCTTATTTTATTTCATCAATTTTTTATCCTCATTGGGTTTCCTCTTGCCTACTTCAAGTTTTACCCGAATTTTATTTTTCATTAAGTAAATTTTATTTTAAATTCATTTTTTTAAAATATCTTCCAAATAATATTACAGAACAGTTATTGAATTAAACAGTTTACGATAAATTAATTTTGAATTTTCTCACTATTACTCCTTAATTATTAGATTTTCTTACTTGTATTTGTTAATTATTTGATTTTCTCACTTATACCTCTCTTTTTTCTGAAAAATTATTGGTTATTTCATGAGAATAATACCAACTATGCGTGTGTTTCTTAAATTAATACAAACTATACGTAATCTCATTTTAATACAAACTATGTCTTCATTAACCTCGCTTTGCTATGAGTGACCGGCTACCTGTTAAACCTCCCTTATTCAACTCTTTCTCTAACTGTTTTTCTTCTGATTTACATTTCGTGTTCATTTTCGGCCATTGGAAAAAAAAAATCCGAAAATTCATCTTTCATTTCTTTTTTCATTAAGTTTTATAGAAGCTATGAAAAAAATTGTTTTTATTGTTATTTTGGCTTTCACGATGACTGCAACGGACCTAATAAAACTCTAGAAAGTTACAACAAGTCACTATGACCTGTAATCGCAAGTCATAATTTTATACATAACAAAACGAGATCAATGAATGCGTAGTTCATATTAAAATGAGATTACGCATAGTTTGGATTATTTTAAGAAGCACACACATAGTTGATATTATTCTCATGAAATAACCAAAAATTATTTTGACTGGTTATTGAACTTAGGCACAAATTTCTAATACATTAATCTTTCTTTCAAATCAAAAAATTTGAAAGACAATTAATTTACAAAAATTATTATTGTTTTCGCAATCAAAGTTAATTCCATAAAAAAAAATATAGACCGATTAGAATTCTTAAATACGAGTTTAATAAAGCGATTTTTTTCACACTGAAAATATTGTAAGAAAATCAATAATTTGGAAATAAAATTATGCTCAGTCACTTTCTTTTTAAGTTTTTTGTCTTAAAAAGAAGTGTATTACATGTGAAAAAATTAATTAATTAAACGATAAAAATGAAAGAGTCTTAAATAATATTAGGCGTCTCAATGATGGATGATCAATCACATACTTATTTTACTTGATATGCTATGTACGCCGCATTTTAGCTGGCATATATTACACTATGTAAATGTTATTTGTCTTTCAAAAGTCATACTTAAGATTATAGAATTTTAATAAAACATATTATCAAATTAAGAGAAATCAATTACTTCAAAAATGATGATAGTAAAAAATCAACAAATTAGACAGCCAAAGTTTTCTTGTATTTAATTTTACAATTTTTTTTTAAAAAAAACTAAATAAAATAATACCAATTTTTTTTATTAATAAAATATTTTCAAATCTAATATTTTTTTTCATATTATCTTTAACTTTGAATTTTAATGAATTTTTTAAGATCAATATTTGACACTCGACTTAACTTGAAAGTAATTTGATTAAAGTTTCGAGAACCATTAGCCACATGCATTTATTAAATCTGTGGCTAAAAAATAATTTTGCCACTGAAGTTAACTATGTCGTGGCTAAATAATATTTGCCACTGAACAAATTCGTGGCAAAATATATTTTTGCCACGGGTGTGGCATCTTTCATGCCCAGAGTGATTATTGGCCACAACTTTAATAAAATTTGTGGCGCAAGTGAATTTTCGCCCGTGGCATATTTTTTTCCCAAATAGTGAATCAAATTTTTCCCGTGGCTAGATAAAATTTAGCCACAAATAACAAATTCTCGTGACATAATTCGTGGCGCAAGTGTCAATTTGTTGTAGTACATGCATGTATCAGTCGAGTGGGTTTCCTTTATTGGGTTTGGTTAGGAATTTGGCTACGGGTTGGGTTGAGTGTTTAGGATAGTTGCACTGATCTTAGTTGAGGTGAAGTTAGGTGGGCCGTTGGTTTGAGCCCTTATGCTTTGATTGATTGCTATCGATAAATGGCATAGTATCGAGTCGTAACAAAAATAGTGTATTATTTTAAATCAAGCGATTGTCAAGGCGCAAAGTAAAAAGAAGAAAAGTTTATTGCTTTTTATTAATAGTAGGATAAGGACGTTGTCTCCGAGACATGACTCTTTTTGGGAGGCGGGGACAGACTCCCTCGGAACCTCCAACTTGATATGAAAATGATGCTAGAAAGGAAATAAGAATACTATGACTTAACCCTATTATGACATTGAACCTGGTCTTGGGACCCTGACTGTCTTCTTGGTTTTAGACCCTTATGTAGCCCTTTGGAGGCGCAACCCTTGATGGGTGTTCTGGACTGGTTTCTGTTGATGGACTGTCGAGGGGTTTGAAAAAACTTGTGACAACGGTACCCACTGATGTCACTATCTCTTCCTCGGTGTTCTTGAAAGTGAAGTCTGCTTTTTGCCGTTTCGAGGGAGGGAACGTTCCTTCCTCGATCATGTTTTGTATGACATGCTTTAGTGTAAAGCATGTTTCGGTATCATGCCCATTGCCTTGATGAAATAGGCAGTAGGCAATAGGACTCCATTTTTTGCTTCGTTTGTTGATTGGTGGGTCCGGAGTGAGACCCATAGGCAAGAGTAATCCATGATCGATCAAGTGTTTGAGAGCCTCGGTGTAGGACGAGTTAATTTTGGTAAACTTCTTCCGCGACGCTCTTACTTCTTCGGATATGGTTTTGTGAGGCCTTGAGGTTATCACGTATTGACATTAGGAGGTTTTGACCATGCGGAACATTGGGACGACCTACTTGGGGTAAGTTCTCGGGTGTGGTAATCGCCTGAATTGGCATCCGTTTCTCCCTCTGTGTCCCTACTTTCTAGGAAATCGAGGCGGCTATTAATGTGGCGAACGGAGGAAGTCAAACGGGTTACCGAAGCATGGACATTGCGAACCAATTCGGTTAGGGTGTTGACATCATTGCGGATGTTTCGATGGCGTTTGAATCTATAGACATGTTGGAGGATGACTCTGCAAGTAATATTGGAGATCAGAATGGGCCCACCGGATGACGTAAAGACTCGAGGGATGCTCGTGGGTGAGCGACACGGAAATGAGACCCTTGATCCGCGCGTGTTTGCGGTCATCGGATTAGGGACTCGGGTGCTTTAGACATTTGGTGTATTTGGCGAGACGCCTAATAGACTCGGATATTTAGAACGAGATGATTTTACACAAATCTCGGGATGAGATTTAAGGAGGACTCTCAAGACAAGATGACCCAAAAGGTAAAACCTCGTGATAAGTGTGTTTTGTAGTGTTTATTTCACTTGTTTGGCCCCGCTTTCTTTTGTGAAATCGCTCTTTAGAGCGGTTTCGAGGCTACTTACGCTTATTCTAGCTTGTTTTAGGTTTCTAATGCTCATCGTGGAGAAATGGAATGATTCTGTTTTGTTTCCGATGCATATGGAGCCAATGAAGAGAAGCGACGATGATTCGGTGACTTAGACTCGATCCCGAGTCCCTTGGAGCCCACTTAAGAATATCCCGAGCACCGAGTATCGATAAGAAGCCTAGGAAGAGCAAATAAGGACCCATCACGGCCAGGATGAGAAGACGAGTAGAAAAAAGCCCCTGTAGGGTGGTCCCGGTCGTGACTACTCACATCCCGGTCGTGACCACTCCCTTCCCGGCCGGGAAGGGCCCAGTTCGCACTCCGCTTCGTTCTTTTCGTTCCCCTCACTTATGGAACCCTATATATACCCCCCTCTTGTATTGTTTTAAGCATGGAGGAAACCCTAGACATACTTTAGGTTAGATTAGCTTAGATTAGTGTAATTAGCTTAATCCTTCCTTAATCACTTTTCATTAAGCCTTAATCTTAGTTTAATCCTTGTTTCATCTTTGTAATATTGAAGACTTTTTGGGTTGATATACTCTATTGACAACATTGGAGATATTCCTTTGGGTTAATTTATGCAAAGATTCAATCTTTTGTTCATCCTTTAGTATTGGTTTAATTCATCTTCTTCCTAATCTCTTCTACTTAGTTTTAATTTATGTTTATGCTTAGTAATCTTCAATAATCCATTATGAATGTCCATGTTTATGCTTGTTTCATTATGGTTGTTGGGTTTACTATCTTGAACATGAGTGAGTAGTCGTCTTTCTAGGATTAGTAGGAGGATTGGGTGTCTTCATGGGTGATTAAGGGTTTGTGTAGGGTATTGGTGGTTGTTTAGGTTGCTTCTTGGTTGTATGCATGGATCATGTTTGATGAAATGCTTGAATGACTTGTAGTTGCAAATGCATGTTTTCTTGCCTTCTTCTTGTGACCTTGTAAGTTGGTAGGATGGGTTTTTGCGCGAGAGCGGGAGACCTCTAGGACGGTTTTGGAGCGAGAGCTCGGATTATGCCTAGATAGTTTGACTACCCCTTCATTCTTTCTTTCTCTTGATTGTTTTGATACCCTTGAACCCGAACTAATCCTAGTCCTTCTCTTATTGATTTCTTCTTCATGTTAGCTATTATTCCTCTAGTTTGTTGTTTGAATTTAGTTCTAGTTCATTCGTTTAGTTTATGTCATCATTAGTTCTTTCATAATCATAGTTTTATTCTCTTTTCATTGTCTTAGTTTGTTTAGTCTTGTTCCCTAGCCTAGTAGTCGTTGTAGTTAATCAATTCTTGTTAATTCTTCTCCCTTGTTTCCTTGTAACTTGGTCTAGTCCTTAGGTGAACTCTAGTCTAAACTTCTTTTCCGTCCTTGTGGTTCGACCAAACTTACCATAGCTACCTAGTTAGGATTAGTTGGTTTTAATTGGTGTCAGGATCCACGACAAATCCTACCATCACCTCGAACGGAGGTGATCTTAGTAACTAACACGGACAGTTAATCACACGGTTGTATGACGTAAGGAGTTGATCTCGATGCCGGCTTGGAATCAAAGAGTTTTGATGTTTTCAAAAATAGATGTTTTCGGAAAACGAGTTTTTGAAAGTGGAAGTTTTAACATCGACATTGCGATGGTTTAGTGACATTGTTTGTGGTATGTCGGAAAGTGTTGCTATGCAGGTGTCAATGGTTTGACGGTAGCAAAAGTGTGAATTGTAATTTTGCGAAAATACGGTTTGTAACAGAATTATTTTTGAAGACATGTGAAAATCGTCATGTCATGTTTTATTATCAAGACTTCTATTACTTAGGAGCTCGACGTTTGCGGTGTAAAGGGTGTTTATGAGAAAACACGATGTCCGTGATGGTGTTTTGAAAGTATGGCCAAATCCTTGCTACGGAATTTAGGCGGTGATAGTGTTTTTAGAAAATCTTGAATATGAGTGAACGTGTGACCATATTTGTCGATCCATCCCATTGATTAGGATTTTGATGATAGTGACGGTATGTGTAAAAATGCTTTGGAAAAAATGTAACCGTGTTAGGTGCCTTGATCCCATTGGTTGGGAATTTGGTGATAGTAACGGTATATCGTTACTTGTTTTTTGAAAATGAAGAGTTTTGTTTTGGCCAAGAGTAACGGAGTAACGGCGCTGGCAGGGAGATGGTGCTGAGGTGTCTTTTGAAAATAAGTTTGATTTTGGCTGGAGTAACGGCACTAAAAGGTGGTTTTGAAAAATAGATGTCCTTTTCGAAAACGAAGTTTGGGTGTAGTTGAATATGTTGTCGTGGTTGAATCCAGAGAATATTTTATTCAAGTTATCACAACACGCTACACATAACTAGGAACGCATACAGTCATGTAGGATGCACACACGGGTAGGCTAGGGTAGCCTACCGTCCACGAATAGTCTTTGCTTAGGTGGCGACGAGTCACCGGAAGAGGCGAGCGTCGTCTCGTTTGCTAAGTGCAGTTCGTTTGGCATATTCACGGAATGCGTGACTACCTTGGACGGCCGGAACGTCAATCAAGGGTCTCCTCGCGAGTCCAGTTTTGGTATCTTACCACGAGAAGGTCGATTGGTCCTAAAATTGGTTAGGGTGGGCTTTTTAGCTCCAAAACCTATAGTGACAACAAAAAAAAGAACTAAGAAATGGGCTTCACCGACCTCGTTCGAGTTACCCCACCGCTGGAAACTTGTTTCCAAGTACCCAACGGAGTCCCCAAATTATGGACGCTATCCCACACCGCTCGCCCCGCGCGGGACCCGGTCGCTGTGGCCACCCACACAGCCTGTCCTCGGCACGCTCGTTTGCATCCTGCGGCCGATCTGATCTCGCGTTCGGGGAGATGTGTCGGACCTCGATTTGGTTGACGATTTGAATTGTACCAGACGGATGTGGGGACATCCGTGTTTTTGTTGGAATCGATCGAGACGTGGTTGTAAATGTTTAAAGGCCGATATGTTTGGTATGACGACCTTTTTAGTGAACCGAATTCGTTGTCGATTTGTGGAGGCGCCACCGAGTAATTTTGGGAACTCGAAAACCGTTCAAGTCAACTTTAATCCTTAGCCGGCTCAAAGCTGAGTGACATGGGGACCTAAAGATAAAGACTTGTACCCTTAAGCATTCCATGTCTAGAATGACTCTCATTACCAATGGTTTCGGCCATCCAGAAACCGTAGATTCTGAGTAAGGGGTGAGGGTACGTATTGGGAAGCCAACGTTCGATAGACATCAACACCCAATCCCGCCCGCATGTAGCGGCCTCTACTAATCAATCGGTGGGCTAATAACTTCGTTCCTTAATTGTAGCGGAACTATGATAACATCCGTTGTTTCAACCCTATGTCTTTGCTACGTCAGTTGTTTAAGGACAAGTTTCTGTCGTCGATGTAATTGCTTTTACATTTTTTTTTTTTTGGTAAAATGTAAGTATATTGATAGCACTCTCCAAAAACAATGTCCGATTACATCATCCAGAAAACAATCAGGCCAAATGGAAAAACTAATTGTTCCTCATGATATTCTCAATCCAGTTACAGTCTTTCTTCATCAGCTTTCCTGCAATCTTGTTCATAACTCGCTCATTGATCTCTTTTTTGATTCTAATGTAGCACGTAGTTGGAGTAGCCAGCCTCCCTTCATACCAACAACAATTCCTTTGATTCCAGATGTGATAAACAGCAGCATTTAAGATACTATTAATCACTCCATTCTTAAGTTTAGAGAACCTCATTTTCCTCCTCCAATCTTGCAAATCAGTAGCAGGTATCTTGATTTTCGTCCATTCCTGTAGCATATGCAGCACCTGTCTGCTGTATTTGCAGTCGAAAAATAGATGCTGAATCGTCTCTCTGTCCTGTCCGCATATGCAACAACTTTCATCAGTAGCGATCCCCCATCTCATGAGTTTGTCTCTTGTATTCAAGCTCCCATGTTGATAAATCCATGCTATGAAGGCGTGTTTAGGGATGGTCCATTTGTTCCATATATGATAGCACCAATCAACCTTTAAACCAGGGGGGTTCAACCAGTTGTAACCCTTGGTAATGTTGTATTCTTGCCTCGGATAGCCTCCCATTCTCCCTGCTCATATGGAGTTTTCAACGTGTCCTTAATCTTGCAGATCTTCTTCCATACCCAGCTTACATCGCGGTGGTTGATAGTCAGCCCATGAAAAGCATGCGATTACATGTTGATAGTCCCTGCTCATATGCTTTTACATTATTTGCATACGATTTCACGTGACAAGCAGGCCATGAAAAGATGCACGTAGAAGAGTAGTGAGTACTAGATATTATACGTATTAGCAAATCAGTTTTAACGTCATAATACGGACATTAGTCATTCTCGTGGTATACCTTACCTGGTATTCTGCATAAGATGCGTCGGCTTGATATTAATAAGGATGCGTCGAACCACGTGTGAGGGGTGAGCATCGAGATTAATATGGAACTCGTCCACCACTTGTTCAGTTTTAGCTTGTTTAGGTTTTGAATTTCGTGTTAGGTGATTTAGCATGCGATTATGGTCATAAAAACGGTAAAACATACGAAGCGGTAAATGTGAAATATAAGTAAATCACATTGTGAGGAATTGCACCCTCAGAGTGTACACTAAACGAGCCACGATGCGTAGATTGTTGAGAACAGATCTCATGACTACTCGGGTGAGGCCAGGTCAATACAGTCAAAGGTTAATTTTTGTCTTCAGTCAAGGTTTCGTGTTGGACAGAACTCAAAACTGTGCACCAGCGAAAAATTGGACCAAAATCGGAATTGATGAAAAAATGGAATTTGTCATCACTTACCCACCTTCAAATTTCTATCAAAAATTTCGGCCTTTGAACCGAGCCGATTAAACCGGATTAAACAATATTTTTAAAAATACATTCTAAGAAAAAATCAATTAAAAATAATTCCGATTTTTTTATACTAAACCTATACGTACGAGAAAAATCGAGTCGAACACCAACCATATTTTTTACCAATTTGGCACAACTCAATCTATTTTAACCAATTTGTCACATTGGTGCCACTTTTTTTTACCTATTTGGTAATTTGGCCTATTTGTACATAACTTAACACCATAAAGTTAGACTAAAATAATTTATAAATGTTCTTAAATATAATAATCTTTCCAGATCTGACCAGTTTTAGTACAAATTTTATAAATGAAAATATCTATGATGGATTTACATGAAATTTTACGTGCAAATACTAGACATCATCAGGAACATATTATTTTTTTAAAGTCCAAATAAAACGTTTAACATCAACAAACATATTATTTACCCAGACAGTACATAAAATCATACAGTAGCAGTTTATGAAATAAATCTATAATAAATACAAAATATCATAAAAACATATTTTTCATATATTTTTCCTATATACAAGCCATTCAGATCTACAACTTTCATGCAGGAACATAAGGCTAATTCAGAGCGTATTTTACACAGAAAAATCTTAAACATAAAACATACATCACAGATGCCTTTCTACAGCATGTATTATTAAGTGATAAATTAACAAATAGTTAATATTAAACTTAGCTTGGTGATCTAGTGATTTAGTCCTAAACATGATGTTATATGTTAATTAGAGTCTAAAAACTATACTACAAGATTTGAGGGCGAAGAAAAATTAGGTTACCTTAAGCATAAATAATCGATTCTACAACATATAAGAAAATGAAGATCGATGCTCCTTTTCTCTTGCTCCTCTTCATAAATTTGTTAGAAGGACACAAAAATAAAGTTAGTAGTTGTACTATTAAATAACTTTGAAAATATATAGTATGAGATAAGAGAAACAAGGATAGGAGCTCTTCAAAATGGTGGTGTAAAGGGTTAAGAACTTAGGATTCTTTTGATGATTTTTCTTTGGTTTTTAGAAGAGAGTTGATGGAAGGTAATAGATGGATGAATAAGTAAGTTAAATGGAGTCCTAAGGATGGTTATATGGAGTTATAGTCGTACATTTGATGAAGGGAACAAATGATGGACAAACAATTGACAATTGCTCAAAATGGCTAATCTTCCTTTTGAAAATACATTACTAGAAATGATGTCTTTGATTAGAAAAGATATTTTTTCACTTTGGCCTTCAAGGTGACATTCAAGCATGCTTGAGGCTGATACTTTGTGTTTTTTTGGTCACACAATGGTTAAGAAAGAAGTATGTAAATCGAAAGTCGGGAAACAATTCGTCGGGTTACATGTTTTATTGCAAATGAACTGTCCAGTACAATATTTTATTGATTCACCTAGAATTGTGATTTTGAATATCACCATTATGTAAATCTTGGAAAAATAATAAATTTAAGCTTTTGAAGCGCCTCAATCGGGGTCTGTATGAGAAAAAAGGAACCGTTTAACGAAATCGCACAGAATTGCGATAACAATAGAAATTTCAGTTTTGCAAACGGTAAAGTGAAATAGAAAGGTTCCAAAAGCACAAGAATTGAATAGTTTGTTGAGACTCAATTTATTAATATTACTCGTTATTAGAAATGACTCAAATGGTCAAAAATACGGGGTGTTACATAAGAAATTGTTTATCGCACCTTCTCCTTTTCATTTTTAAAATCGTAAAAAAATAGAACTTAATCAGGAGTAGTTAATACTAATATTTCATTTGTATTACGTATCACACTGATGTAAATATAATTACGAATGTTTATCATATTTTAATGAATATTTTGTTTTACATGATATATAAATTAATTAATAAAAATATTATAAATCATTTCTAACATTTTGAATTCTAAAATTAATTATTTGGTTCACATGTTCTAAAAATTTAGACCTATCAAACGGGTCGGGTGAATAGGGTCACGAGTCAAACGTTCAAATATATGTCGGATTATACGGATCATGGGTACTTCACGCCTTCACGTTCAGAAATAGTTATATGTTCGATTATTCTAATTTTGTCGTTTCATTTACACGTCACTATGAGTAAAAATATTGTTTTTTTTAAAGCTAATTAACGTGCCTACTTGTGGACATGACATAGGTCCACCCCAACGCGGCCACGCGCGGGTTTGGGGAGGCGAATGAATTTCATGGTAAGATTGATCTCGGGTTGAAATTTTAATCGAAATGGGAGTCACCACCGAATTTTGTGGGAATTCGGACCCGTTCGAACTCGCTCTACATTTATGCGGATTGTGCACAAAGTACGGCTTGCTTTCAATGCTAGAGTTTAGGGGTTCGTCCCTTTGCATTACAATACCGACGCCGAGTTATCGGGAATCGTGTAATGAATGACTCTCGTGTGCCAACGGTTTCGGACATCCGCAAGCCACGGTTCTGAATAAGGGGTGAAGGTACGTGTTGGGAAGCCCACAAAGGACACCCAACCCCGCCCGCACTTAGCGGCCTCTACTTAGATATCGTCCGTTTTTCTTGTACGCGCGTTAGTTTGACGGTTGAATGTTATGAAAACAATGCTTTTTTAACTAAACATGTGAATTATGTTTAACAATGTCGTTTAATGCATCTAAGCTAACGTCAAAGTTATGTAGCATGCGAAGTTCGCTTTAGTACAATAAAACAAACAACGAAAATAAAACATAAAACAAAAGGTTACAAATGCGCGGGCGGAATACAACCCGGAAACGAAATAAAAACAATCAAATAATTATAAGTAAACTATATGATTATCTAATTGTACAGTGTATGATTTTGAAAAGGAGTGAATCACGTGATGGACTTGACACGTGATGATCGAAGTCGTAAAAGTAGTTTTATCGAAGCTTGAAACATGTTGAAGGCTCACGATTCTAACGTGACAGGGGCCACTCGATCGAGTCAGGCGTGACACTCGATATAGTGGTCCTCGAAAAACCTTCTGCCTCTGATCTTGGGGTGCCACTCGATCGAGTGGGCTATGGCACTCGATCGACTGCCCCGGTACGGACTGATGTCCGTTTTCGGGAAACGTTAATCTCGAATTTGCTTTAGTTTTAAATCGATAATTTATTAATTCGCGTAGAAATATGGTATAATTTATACTCGACTTAATTTTCGATACTCGTCATATTCGATAGTTGATTACGGAACCAATATCCAATATCTAGAGCGAATTTTAGAAAAGATGTTATAAGTCGTTTTAAATTGAACTAGGACGAAACAATTTCCTCCGCTTCGTAATGTTGTAATTAGTCCTTTCGGACCGTATGACAATTATTTTGGCATCAATGGGTTCAAACTAATGGTTTATTGATTAATTTTTTCAGACGGAACGCGTGATAGTTTTCAGGCAACCGGGCGACCCGCGCGACTCGCGCACTCCTCGTGCGACTCGCCTGGAGGGCTATAACTGCCCATTAATTAATTCTTTTAGACACGATATTCGACTACGGAGTCGGTATCATATCTTTAGAATAACGTTTTATTTGTTTGATTATATCGAAAATCGATTCCCTCCGCATCACGACATCGTATTAATCCTTTCGGATGATGTGATGTTCGTTTTGCATCAACAGGTTTCGTTCTAACCTTTAGAAAAATAGATCTAGTACATCTAACGATAAATATCCGCGATTGCACTGGGTCGTTGAGTGTTTAGGGCGGCGCTCCTCGAAAAGGTGCCACCTCTGTTACGACTCGTAAAGGTATTAAAAGGATCTTAGAACGGGATTTATCTTTAGGTATACTCGATATGAAATTGTTTTGAATCTTATGTAATTGTATGCGACATTTATTATATAATTACAACGATAACAAAAAAGACGGAAAAGACGAAAAAAGACGAAAAGAGGAGATGAGAAAGACGAGAAGGAGAAGAAGGGAAAGAGAGAAAGCGGGATTTTGTAACACCCTCAACCTACATGCTAATTTCGGCCTCGATTAGAAACTCGTAGTAACGGTGTTCACGCGGGTGTAACGAGGATATAGGAAGAGTTAAGTTGTTGTATTTTTGGATCGGTTTTCTCGAAATTCCGATAGGATTTCTAGAGGAAAAGTCGGGATGGTAGGTGTATAGTTTGCCTAAGATTGCTGAAATTTTAGGTTGTGAATTGTGTAAATTTGTGTTGCAAAGGAGTGTATTTATAGAAAAATACCCCGGTTTTGGATAGGAAGGTACCCGGGTTTAAAAAGAAAAAGAGCCCGATTTTGGATAAAAAAAGGAGCCACTCGATCGAGTGGTGTGTTGCACTCGATCGAGTGCTCGGTCTGACGTCGGTTCAGTGGGTTTTGCGAGCCTACTCGACCGAGTGGGCTGAATCCACTCGATCGAGTGGGTCTGGACGGATGGAAGGCTCTTTAGAGATAGAGTTTTATCTCTAATGAAGAGGTTTAATAGCTTGGGTTCTCTTCTAGCTAATATTTTTGTGTCGGTTCTGTCTTTGACCGGGTTTTGACCCGGTCGCCAAAAGACGGTTTTACCCTTGGCGTCGGTTTTGACCCAAATTAGTCTTATTTGATTGGAAACGATCCATTGGGCCTGAATTTGAGGTCGGTTTGGTGAGATTTGTACTCCACTAAAAGCTTGCGCTAGTTACTGTTAATTCCAAGTCCAAAATTGAGCGTATCAAGTCATGTTTACGTCCGATCATCATCGGGTGTTTGTTGGAAACTGCTATAGACACCTAGCAGCCAAATGTGGGTGTCTATAGAGCCCCCACTCTGACTGAGGCTTGGGTAAGGCGAAAGTCAGAGTAGCTACTAGGCCAATCGAGGATTAAGACCTGGCAGCCTTCCGGTCGGGTCGTTTATAGTCCGTTAGTCTTGCGTGAAAGGGCTCGCCAGCAATAAGATAGAAATCATACTTGAGTTCTGTTGTCAGTGATAGCTCCGTGGGGACTTGCTTTCGAAGTCCTGGGTGTAACTGTATGCAGATATATCCTATCTCGGAGCTACGCGGGGACTCGTCTCTGAAGCCCTTGGTGTATCTGTTTGCAGACACATCCCATCTCGGAATTACGCGGGAGCTTGCCTACGAAGCCCTGGGTGTGCCTGTTTACAGGCACATCCCAATTTGGAATTACGCGGGAGCTTGCCTACGAAGCCTTGGGTGTGCCTGTTTGCAGACACATCCCAATTTGCATGTGCCACTTTAAGTGAAACTACGTCTCACGCTAGGGAGATAAAACTTGACATTCTGTTGGGAAGCACAAGCTGGTACCTGAAATGTTAGATATGTAGGCAGAAATAGCAAATATAGCAGATAGGAAATGCAATTAGCATCTATAGACTGATTTCGCTGGGGAAATAAAAATTGGACTTTTTTTGAAAATTTTGAAAAAAATTTAAAATTTCGAAAATTTTGAATTTTTTTGAAAATAGGAATGCCCGGGATGACTCGATTCCTGTATCAGATTCCGAAAAGGGATTTGAAGCCTTGAGTCGGGCCCATGCCTATGTGGATTAGGAAACATGACAAGAATTCCTATTCCTAAGGCAATTAGGGATGCTAAAAGGGTTTTCTATTATAACTAGTGGGCTCCCTGCTTCAATCTTCTGCATTTCAACTCAAATTCTTTTCTTCCTTTCTCAAAATCTTTTAGACTTTCAAGAAAAAGTTCCTGCTATGGGTATCGAGCAATTGACTGCAATGCTCCAGGCATGGTCCCAGTATTTTCGGGACGAATAAATGGTTCAGCTGACCCAGATGGGAATTGTTGCTCTATTCCCACTCCAACGTCTTAGGGTTGACTCGCACTTTCTAGATGCTTGCCTAACTTTTTGGGATACTACCCATCATGTTTTTGCATTTCCTAGAGGAGAAATATGTCCCCTCTCTGAAGAGATAGCAGCTGTAGGTGGTTTGTACCCTAGTGCTCGTCCAATTCCAGGCCAAGGAGGTTCCCGTGGTGATTCGGGAGCGCTCGCCTCCACGTCGTCGCCAGTGGACGGCCAAAGAGGCCAAGGACAAGGGAAAGGGCAAGATGCCCTAAATACCGAGCCCTTAGTTTTTTTATTATTTAAAGTATTACTACTATTTATTTAGCGTCGTGTGCTTTTTTTTGGATTTTTTGAATTTTTTGCAATTTGTAATTTCTCGAGTTTATCGGGTTTTTTAGTACTCCCTCCATTTATTAATGTTCTTCCCATATGCTTTATACACGTTTATTAAGGAATAAGAATAAAGAATGAAAATGGGAGAGAAGTTGATACAAGTGGGGCCATAGTAGAAAGTATTAGAAAATGAGAATGTGAGAGACTAATATGGAAAGAATAGAAATGGGTAGAACATTAATAAATGACCCAAAGTGAAATATGGGTAGAACATTAATAAATGGAGGGAGTAATAAATAAAGGACGTTTATTATTTAAACCGCTCCTGTTTTTTTCTCGATTGCATTGGTTGTGCCCTTTTGAGGGGCTGCCTACGTATCCACAATTAGCGTAATCAAACCAAACGTAGTTCAGATATTTTTTAAAAATTTGGTAATCTCGAGATACACCAAGACTATTGGTTCAAGATGTTTACAACAGTAGAATAAATAATTCTAGCTTTTGACATGCTTTTGAAAGTTTATGTAAAAAAACGATTTTAATAAACTTTGCTAATGACATTGAGAAAAGGGCTTAAGGGTATTAACGCTTCAGCTGGTCCAAGTTGGTTGGGTTGACAAACTCATTCCCGTCCAGGTTCGTCAGCATCACGGCTCCGCCTGATAGAATCTTTTTAACCAAATATGGCCCGGCCCAATTAGGTTTGAATTTTCCCCTCGGGTCTACTGGTAGTAAGGCTCGAACAGACTTGAGAACCAAATCCCCTTCTTCAATGTTCCTGGGCCTTACCCTTTTATTGAAGGCCCGTTGGATCCTTTTTTGATATATCTGAATGTTATTGAGGGCACGAGTTCGCCGTTCATCTAATAGGACTAGCGAGTCATACCGTGCTCGAACCCAATCAGCTTCAGGTACTTGACTTTCCAGTAGGATCCTGAGGGACGGCACTTCCAACTCGACTGGTTGGACTGCTTTCATTCCGTATGTTAGGTAATACGGCGTTGCACCGGTTGCGGTGCGGATTGACGTCTGGTATCCCCACAGTGCAAAGGGTATTTTTTTCGGGCCAATCCCGATAATTGTCAGCCATCTTCTTGAGTATGGTGATAATCATTTGGGGACGGTAGGGCAAAGATGTATGCCTTTGAATTTTATACTTGGTCAGCAGGGCTGCTGTTTAGGCTTGAAAATGGGTCCCGTTGTCATTGATAAACTCATGCGGGATCCCGTACCGGCATATTATCTTGTTTTGGATAAACTTGGCAACATGCTTGGCATTGAGAATACGGTAAGATTCAGCGTCGACCCATTTGGTGAAATAGTCGATAGCTACCAAAATGAACCAATGTCCGCCGGTACCGGAAGGATTTATCTTCCCGATTATGTCGATACTCCACGTCGAAAATGGCCAAGGTGATGTCATGGTGTATAGGTGACGACATTGGCGAAGATTTGACAGTTATGGCAATCCTTAACATATAACTGGCAGTCGGTTTTGTAGACACCCACATTTTGACCGCCAGGTGTCTATAGTAGTTTCCAAAGAATACCCGATGATGATCGGACGTAAACATGACTTAATACGCTCGATTTTCGAACTCGGAATCAATAGTATTTGGTGCGAGCTTTTAGCGGAGTGAAAATCTCACCAAACTGACCTCAAATTCAGGCACAGTGGGTCGTTTCTAGTCAAATGAGACTAATTTGGATCAAAACCGTCATCAAGGGCAAAACCGTCTTTTAGCGACCGGATCAAACCCCGGTCAAAGGCATTTCCGAGCCATAAATATCTGTCACGCAGCTTTCGAGAATCCAATTCAGAGTCAAATATCACAAAAATCAGCAATGAGGAAGAATTATGCAACTATACTTCTTCATTAGAGATAAAACCCGATCTCTAAGGAGGTTTTCCACCCGGATAGCCCCACTCGATCGAGTGGACCAGCTCACTCGATCGAGTGGACTCATAAAATCAGCAAAAATCGGGGTCAGACCGGGCACTCGATCGAGTGGCCCCCTTTTCCAGCCGGGATCAGATTCCTTTTCTATCCACAATTGGAATCTTATTCCAACCAAACCGAGTGTTTCTTCCTCCCAAAGCAAGCCTTTTCCTATCTTTAAGCCGGGTATCTTCTATCCCGAGTCGGGTATTTCCTCCTATAAATACCCTATCCCCACAACACAATTACAACATAAACATCTACAAGATTTACAACACACATTCATAACATCCCAACATCAACCCGTATCTCTAAAAACCTTAGGAAAACTATACCGGAATATCGTCCCGATCTTGCCTAGAAATCCTATAGGAAAATCAAGTCAAAAACACAGCACCTTAACTCCTCCTATATCCTCGTTATTCCTACGCAAGCGTCGTTACTACGAGTCCGTGATCGAGGTCGAAATTAGCATGTAGGTTGAGGGTGTTACAAATCCCGATCTCTCTCTTTCTTCTCTTCCTTCTTCTCGTTTTTCCGTCGTCAAGCGTCGTCGTCATTTTTTTTATTTTTATCACTTCTAATATCGTTATTAATCTAACTACTATCATAATTAGCAATAGAGTGTCATCCCTAGGATTCGATATCGACTCTATAGTCGAATATCGGTTCTAAAGGAATTAATCATCAAATCATGTTAAGCAAAATCCCGTTGAAGCCGAGTAATGATCACATGGTCCAAAAAAACTAATACGACATTACAACGCGGAGGAATTATTTCGTCTTAGCAACATCCAAAACGGTTTTAAAACGTCTTTTTCAAAACCCACTCTAAGTATTCGATATTGATTCTATAATCAAATATCGAATATGACGAGTATCGAAAACTGACTCGAGTGTAAATTACATTATATTTCCACGCGATTCAACAAAATCATCGATTTGTCAAAAATAAAAAACCGGACAGCAGTCCATACAGGGAGCACTCCATCGAGTGCCTAGCCCACTCGATCGAGTGACGTCCCGTGATCCGAACCAGAAACCTTTTTTGAGACCACTCGATCGAGTCCATCAATTACTCGATCGAGTGGCCCAAGGTATGTCAAAACCGTGAGCTTTTCAGCTACTTTCAAGTCTCGATAAAATTATCTTAACGACTTCGGTCGTCACGTGTCAAGTCTATCACGTGTTCACCTCTTCAAAACCAGGTTTTTGCGCCATGTTTACATCTTCCAACGTATTTACACTTCGTTATTATTGCAAATGTTGCATTGTATCGTTTGTGGCATTGTATTTCCGGGTGGTTGACGGGAGGATTTTGCCGTCAATCCTACCAAACAAGTAAAACCAACTATTCCTAACTGGGTAGATAGGGCAAGTCGGGTCGAATCCACAGAGACGGGGTGTCGGACTAAGGTGTGCTACGGTATAGGACTAGGTTCGAGACAAGCTAATCTAGAGGATAGATTAATGACTAGGCTAAGGTCTAAAACACGAACTAACAAGGCTAAACAAGTAACTAATGACAGAAGGTAAGCAAAAATATCAATAAGAAGGAAAACTAGGGCTAGGTCGGGTTCATGGATGCAAAGGAGACAAAAAGCGGAAAAACGGGGTTACTAGCGTGCTTTTGTAGCCTAGGTTCCGATCGGGCTCTCGCTACTTAATCGGCCTAGGGGTCGTCCTCACCACGCTCTCGCTACTAATGAGGGAACCAAACCAACCAACCAAACACACACATACAAGAGAAGATGCAAGAAAAACAAGGATTGATCGTCTCAAGTTTCACAAGCATTTCATCGAACATGTGGAGTGCAAGGTAAATGGGAAACAACAAAAACAACATCTAATACCACCCATCTCACCCTAATCATCCCTAATCACATCCAATCCCCCTAATAACCCTAGCATGAGTCTACTCAAACATAATTAAACTACAACAAACAAGAACAAGATAAACTAACTCAAGAACAAGAGCATACATATGTAAAACTAACAAGGATGATGAACAAAACAATAAACAAGAGCTAAAGATTGAAACTTGATTAATAAAACAAAGATAAAGAGAAGGAAAAAGAGATTATACCATACTAGAAGATGAAGGGAAGAATGAAAACTTGTATAAAAGAGAAAACCCAAATACATCTACCAATGTTGTCAATCTTGGTAGAGATCTTCAAGAATTCAATTAATACAAGGATAATCTAAGATTAAGAAATAATTAAAGACTAATCTACACTAATCTAGGCTAATCTATGCTAAAGTAGTCTAGGGTTTACTGGGTAATGAAGAACATAACATAAGATTACAAGAGGGGGGGTATATATAGGGTTACAAGAACAAAGGAGAAGAAAAGAAGCGAAGTCGAGCTGCAGCTCTCCCATCCCGACCGGGACGAGATGGTCCCGACCGGGACGAAGTGGTCCCGACCAGGACGGCCCCAAAACAGGCCCAGTCGCATTTGTGCACCCCATCCCAGACGGGATGAGGTACTTCCCGACCGGGATGGGTCTTGTAGGCCTCCAATATGATCTTTAAGGTCCCTCCTTGCTTCTCATGGGCTTCTTATCGATTCTCGGGATTCGGGATCGAGTCTAAGGGGCTAGGGAATGGGTCCCAAGGTTTCGGGATCGAATCCAAGGCACCGAGTGACCGTTCCTTCTCTTCGTTGGCTCCAAAAGTGTATGAAAACGAGTCGGAATCGTTCCAATTCTTCATGAATGGTCTCGAGAACCTAGAATGAACTAGAAGAAGCATAAGTAGCCCATAAACCGCTCATAAGGAGCGGTTTCACAAGGGAAAAAGGGACCAAACATAACAAATTAGGCACTACAAACCACGCTTATCAACTCCCCCACACTTAACCCTTACTCGCCCTCGAGTAAGCACAAACTAACTACTAAACTAGCCGAGTGGGTATTAGCGCACCCTACGCCCTTTCAACTCACGCGAGTACACTAAGTGGAAAAGTGCACTCCGCAAGGCAAGTAAGGTCTTGCGACAAAACTGTGGATGCAACCGGACACAAAACACAAAAACAAACAAGCATACAACAAACAAACACAAAGTTGCACCCAAAAAGAAACAAATACCGCTTCCCTCTAAATAGCGGTGAAAGAAGCACCGGTTTAGGACTCAAGGCAAGTGACAACGTTCCCAAGCTAATAACACAAATCGAAATGAACTAAACCCTAATAGTATGACGACAAAGCAATAGAAACGTTGGTAACTTACCTAGGTCCTCCTAACCTTCTAAGAACGTACTACGGGACGATCGGCGGGATGGAAAAAGGATGAACCTTGGTGTTAGTCGACACTATAGGTAAGTGAGAATCCGCCCCCTTTAGCGATGAGCCAAGAGGGTCGTCCAATGCCCAAAATCGCTTAACTAGTCCAAGTAAAAAGGTGGATATGATTGCAAAATGAGGGAAGACCGACCATTACCATTATCATCCTTCCTAGGGACTCGGTCCTTTGGTAGGCTCTTCACGGTAACGATCGGAAAAAGAATTATTTTGAGTGGGTGAGAATTCTTTTTGTGAGACGGTTTTCTTTTGGCATTTTTTCTTTCTTTTGCATTTTTGCTTTGTGTGTTGCTATGCCATTTCTTTTTCTTCTTTTGTATTTTCTTTTTGGCTTTTTGTGCCTTTTCTTTTTCTTCATTTCTTTCTTTCATTTTCTTTCTTTTTCTTTTCTTTTCCCTTTTGGCTTGATTTGAGTTGTAGGCATTTCTTTTTGCAACTAAGAAAGAGGTTTCAACAATTTGCAACTTTTTTTTTTGATATGTGTGGAAGGTAGGGAAATGGGTGAGTCGGGGAGCGTCCTTCCCTTCAAACCCAAAAAAAGGGGGAAAACTTGGACTAATCAAACAATTCCGAACACGGTCACCTAAGGGACGGGACTCGGCAACCAAGGCCTTTTCACACCGTGGGTGGTCATAATGGTCAAAATGCAAATCCCGTAGTAAATCCCTAGTAAGCTAGGTGGACTCAAGGTAAAGGACCAAGGAAACTATTGATTTAGGGTCATCCTACTAGATTAAAGTCCAAGACTCGATTCATACTACTAGAAAGGGAAAGTAAACACTTGCACACTAGCCTCAAAACCGGGTTTTCGAAAACCTTTTTACACACTAGACTCACTACACAACACAAGACGAAGACACGACGAAAACGAAAGAAAAAGACGCAAAAGCAACAAAACAAACACATAAAGAGAACAAACACCACCCCGAACTTCCAAATAAGCAACCAATCACCACAAGTATGCACAAAGCTCCACCCGAGCACACCTCATCACAAATCTCCTCCACACTCCACAAGATATAAAGAGGAAAAAGGGATAAAAGGGCGTTACCGGATGTCTTGTAAGCTCTCCAAAGCTAACAGTGATTAAGCAACCTATAAGGAAAAAGGGGGGCAAAACACGCACAACAAAACAAATATACGACACAACGACATAAAAGGAAAACACACAAAAGAAAATCTTTTTGATTTTTGTGAAAAAAATTTCAAATTTTTTAGGTTTTTTAAAGATTTTTCGAAAAAAAACTACGAAAATAAAACTAAACTATACTAGAATATCGCTCCCCCACACTTAAACCGAGCAATGTCCTCATGCTCGATCGTAGTGTATGGAGACACTAAAGAAAAGAAAAGAAACTACGAAACTAGAGCTAAAAATCAAAAAGAAAAGTGAAGAAAGGGTAGAATGTGTCCGGCCGGGGTGTAATCAAGTCACCATGGGCCGAGACAGGAAAAGATATGGATGGGGAAAGAAATAAAAAGAAGGAAATAAAAGGAAATGGGAGGGGAGGACTAGGTAAAATCAAGTCAACTAGCCCGGATTCCGCCTAAATCCGACTAAATCTCAAAAAGTGAAAAATAAAGTGAAAAGGCTTGTAAATTTGGATTTTGAAATGACTCTCGACGTAGTCACGTCATCGAGAGTCGGGAGCAATAACTACCAAGGCCCCGAGGGCCACCATGACACAAAAGTGTATAAGGGGAAGGGGACAAACAAAGGAAGACAAGCGATAAAAGACGAAAAAGAAAGGATAGTTGCCGTACCCATCGGTTAGCAACTCACTCGCTCCATCGTCTCATAGTTCAATATCGGCACATAGCTTGTCTTCGTCATTGCTATTCCTCTTCAATCTTGATAGGCCTGCATGGTTGAAGTATTAAGCTTGCAATGGTAGAAGGGGGTGGGATTTGATGTTAGGCTCGGTATGTAGTGAAGATAAGGTGAGGTGAGATTATGCATATGAAGTATAAGGTCATATGATAGGTGCAAGGGTAGGTAGGGAGGTTGGGAGGGGGTATAAAATGGTTGGGTGGGCTCGAATGTCGAAGAAGAGGTAAAATGTGGAGCAGGGGACCATCCCGGTCGGGATGGATGGTCCCGGCCGGGATGACACACCCGTCCTGGTCGGGATGACGCTACAGAGGACTCAAATTTTGGTACCCTCATCCCGGTCGGGACGGCTCCTTCTCGGTCGGGATGGATCACTCGTCCCGGTCGGGAAGGCTTCTTCTCGCCCGGGATGGATCTTCTAACCTTCTATAACCTCAAAAGCTTGTCCAAAGCTTCAAAAACCGACTCCCTTGCTCAAAACCAAGCTTCTATCATCATCTCCTCTCCTCGAGACTTCATCTTCACTAAGACCTACCAGATAAACTCAAATAACTTTCATCAAGATCCCTCCCTCACATCACTCATCAAAATACCAAATTACAAGATTTCCACAAAAACAAACAATCCTAAAAACCAAAATATCCAAACAAATATATACACAAATACAAGCATAAAAGAAAAGGGAAAAGATATTTACACTAAGATACTCTCACCAACTACACTTCCATAGCCATCAAGAGCTCGGAGGAGTAAGTCAAATGCCCTAGCAACATCTTCATTGAGGCTCACATGGCCGAGCCTAGCTACTTTCAAGAGCTTCCAAGTCGGAGGCAAGAAGCGATCATCTTCATTATGCTCGGGGTTCTCGTGATCTTCCGGGTCTTCCAAACCAACATAGCAACGACTCTTATGATCATCTGGTAGGTATAGTGGTCTAGAGTCAAGCTCGGCATTATGAGTTGGGAGATCACACCCTAAGGGGGTTGCTTCTTCTACGGGGTCGAGAGTAGAATTCTCTTCCACCGCCCGACACGGATACTCTTCATCAACCGTCTCACAAGACAAGGGACTAGAAATCGAGTGCGATAGAGGAGGAGAAGGCATCAAGTTTTCTTCATTGGAGGCAATTGGCTCCTCCAATTTCCCATTCAAGGCGAGTTCTAAGGCATCTACCTCTTTCTCCCAAGTATTACGTTCCTTTTCACTCGCCTTGTCAATTTGGTCTTGAGGGGTTATCTCTTCACTTGGGTTTGGATTGTCAACATCCGGCTCATCGCGAAGAAAATCATACAAATCCAATTTAATAGCCAATACATTGGCTACCCAAGAGTTATCTTGATAATCATGTTCAAATCCCTCCTCATTGTTGACCCTTGAAGCTTCAACTTCCTCCATTCTTCCCATATCTTCACCATCCAAGCAACACTCAACAATGATCTCTTGATTTACCTTCTCTTCTTCATTCGTGGCTTCATGATCGGGTCGATTTCCATGTGGAGACAACCGATCTTCTTGCCCAAATGAACCTTCCTCAACAATTTGTTGAGCTCGAGTAGCCGACATCGTGATGCGAGCCATGAGTGCATCGATTCGAGCATCTTGCACCACTTTTTGGGCCCTAAACTCCTCTTGGATTCCTTGTATTTGAATCATCATCTCTTGTTGACTCTTTTGCAATAGAATCATCATCTCTTGTTGACTCTTTTGTATTTGAACCAACATTTGACAAGTCTCAAAGTTGGGGATTTTTGGTTGTGGGTTATGTGAGGGTATTTGGTAGTTGTTAGGATGTCAGAATGATCCTTGACAACTTTCATGGTAACCATATGGAGAGCGTTCGTAAGATTGTTGATGAGGTTGATATGGTTGGTGAAATTTTGGGACTTGGCCATTTGCCCCATAGTTGTCCCGTGACGATTGATAGAAGCTAGGACGTGCCATTTCCATAACGTTGCTTTGATACCTAGGATGAGCTAGAAGCACTTGAGCAAACGTTAGTAGCCTTGTGCTTTTGAGGCACTAGGAAGAGAGAATAGCACACAAGAAGTAGAACGGAGATACACAAGGAGAAGAAAACACAAAGATCAAGAACAAAGTCTAAAAAAGCACACAAAAGTCTAAACTACGCCGTCACCGGCAACGGCGCCATTTTAATGGGAGGATTTTGCCGTCAATCCTACCAAACAAGTAAAACCAACTATGCCTAACTTGGTAGATAGGGCAAGTCGGGTCGAATCCACAGAGACGGGGTGTCGGACTAAGGTGTGCTACGGTCTAGGACTAGGTTCGAGACAAGCTAATCTAGAGGATAGATTAATGACTAGGCTAAGGTCTAAAACACGAACTAACAAGGCTAAACAAGTAACTAATGACAGAAGGTAAGCAAAAATATCAATAAGAAGGAAAACTAGGGCTAGGTCGGGTTCATGGATGCAAAGGAGACAAAAAGCGGAAAAACGGGGTTACTAGCGTGCTTTTGTAGCCTAGGTTCCGATCGGGCTCTCGCTACTTAATCGGCCTAGGGGTCGTCCTCACCACGCTCTCGCTACTAATGAGGGAACCAAACCAACCAACCAAACACACACATACAAGAGAAGATGCAAGAAAAACAAGGATTGATCGTCTCAAGTCTCACAAGCATTTCATCGAACACGTGGAGTGCAAGGTAAATGGGAAACAACAAAAACAACATCTAATACCACCCATCTCACCCTAATCGTCCCTAATCACATCCAATCCCCCTAATAACCCTAGCAAGAGTCTACTCAAACATAATTAAACTACAACAAACAAGAACAAGATAAACTAACTTAAGAACAAGAGCATACATATGTAAAACTAACAAGGATGATGAACAAAACAATAAACAAGAGCTAAAGATTGAAACTTGATTAATAAAACAAAGATAAAGAGAGGGGAAAAGAGATTATACCATACTAGAAGATGAAGGGAAGAATGAAAACTTGTATAAAAGAGAAAACCCAAATACATCTACCAAGGTTGTCAATCTTGGTAGAGATCTTCAAGAATTCAATTAATACAAGGATAATCTAAGATTTAGAAGTAATTAAAGACTAATCTACACTAATCTAGGCTAATCTATGCTAAAGTAGTCTAGGGTTTAGTGGGTAATGAAGAACATAACATAAAATTACAAGAGGGGGGGGTATATATAGGGTTACAAGAACAAAGGAGAAGAAAAGAAGCGAAGTCGAGCTGCAGCTCTCCCATCCCGACCGGGACGAGATGGTCCCGACCGGGACGGAGTGGTCCCAACCGGGACGGTCCCAAAATAGGCCCAGTCGCATTTGTGCACCCCATCCCGGACGGGATGAGGTACTTCCCGACCGGGATGGGTCTTGTAGGCCTCCAATATGATCTTTAAGGTCCCTCCTTGCTTCTCATGGGCTTCTTATCGATTCTCGGGATTCGGGATCGAGTCTAAGGGGCTCGGAAATGGGTCCCAAGGTTTCGGGATCGAATCCAAGGCACCGAGTGACCGTTCCTTCTCTTCGTTGGCTCCAAAAGTGTATGAAAACGAGTCGGAATCGTTCCAATTCTTCATGAATGGTCTTGAGAACCTAAAACGAACTAGAAGAAGCATAAGTAGCCCATAAACCGCTCATAAAGAGCAGTTTCACAAGGGAAAAAGGGACCAAACATAACAAATTAGGCACTACAAACCACGCTTATCAGTGGTATGCCACTCGTATATTGTAATCTGTTGTCGCTCTTTTCTTTTGTTCCGTTGTTTGTTTTATTCTACTAAAATGAACATCGCATGATAAAACAACTTTGACGTTAGTTTAGATGCATTAAATCGACGTAGTCAAACATAATTCACATGTTTAGTCAAAACACTGTTTGCATATCATTCAACCGTTAAACTAACACGCATACACCAAAAACGAACGATATCTTAGTAAAGGCCGCTAAGTGCGGGTGGGGTAGGGTGTTCTTTGTGAACTTACCAACACGTACCCTCACCCCTTACTCAGAACCGTGGTTTCTGGATGTCCGAAACCATTGACATACAAGAGTCATTCAATACAAGATTACCGATAATGTCGGTATCGGTATCGCAATGCAAAGGGACGAACCCCATAAACTCTGAAATCGGAATGGACCATACTTTGTGCACGGCCCACTACGACATAGAGTGGGTTCGAACGGGCCCGAACTCCCACAAAGTTCGGTGGCGACTCCAACTTCGATTTAAATTTCAATTCGAGATCCATCTCACATGAGATTCATTCGCCGCCCCAAACCCGCGCGTAGCCGCGTCGGGGTGGACCTATGTCATGTCCACAGGTTTTCATAATATTCCAGCAGTATCCGAGTCTCATAATTTTTCGGACTAGCATCTGGGCATTCATATGCGGACCGTTTTCACCATCATGCACCTCGGCCATGACCTTCTCAGCCTTAAATTTATCAACACATAGGAGAAGAACCCCCTGTGCCGTTTTCTTATACAATTGCCCGCCGTCGGTACGGACAAACTGGGTTGCCAGCCTTCGTAAGGCTTTCTTGGCTCGACTGTCGGTCCCGGGAGGATATTCCCCGGTCGTCAGGTATGTCAAAACAGCTTGATACCATGGCTCGGGATCAGTTATCTCGATGTCTTCAATATCGTGGATATATGCCGGCTCGGACCATCTTTCGACACAAATCGGCATTCTGGTCAAGTGATTGGGAATATTTAGTAAAGATGCCAATTTTGAGAGTGCATCTGCAAAATGATTTTCTTCCCGAGGCAAGTATATATACTCCACCTTTCAGAATTGTTTCTCGAGATCCCTTACTCGTGCCTGGTAGGCCACGAGATTAGCGTTCCAATTTTTCCATTTTTGAAGTGCTTGATTAATGACCAAGGATGAGTCACCGAATACTCGGAGATTTGTGATCCCTAAGTCAGCGGCGGCTTGTAGCCCATGTATGCATGCTTCATACTCAGTGGCGTTATTGGTAACATCGAAGTCCAGTTTGATGGATACAGGAGTGTGTTCTCCTTTTGGCGAAATTAAAAGAATTCTGACTCCGAATTCTCGGAAATTGGATGCCCCGTCGAAGTATAAGTCTCATGTTTCGGTATCGGTATGGAAAATATCTTCATCTGGGAAGAGTGTCGGTGTGTCCTTCTTCAGATAGGGGACTGTCAGCGAGAAACTCGGCTACTACCCGGCCCTTAATAGCTTTTAACGGCACGAACTTTAAGTCAAACTCTGCCAACATTAGAGTCCATCTAGACATTCTCCCATTGAGGATGGGCTTTTCGAAGAAGTACTTGATTGGATCCATTTTGGATAATACTTGCACCTCGTAGCTGAGCATGTAATGTCGGAGCTTCTTAGTGGCCCAGACCAGAGCTAAACACGTCTTCTCGAGCATGGTGTATTTGCATTCATACTCTAAAAACTTTTTGCTGATGTAGTAGATAGCTCGTTCTTCAGAGTTAACTGTTTGAGCCAGCATAGCCCCCATGGCTGTCTCGGTCGTTGTTAGGCATAATGACAAAGGCAAATCGGGTTGAGGTGGCATCAAAACTGGTGGAGCAGACATGATTTCCTTGATTTTATCGAAGGCTGCTTGACCTTTATCATCCCACAATACTCGTTCCCCCTATCTTCAGCTTCTTGAAAATCGGTTCACATACCATGGTTAGTTTTGAAATAAACCGGCTGATGTACTGGACTTTCCCGAGGAACCCTCTTATTTCTTTTTCTGTTTTGGGAAGCTGCATCTCGGTAATGGCTTTTTTTTTAGCTGGGTCGACCTCGATACCAGGTTGGCTAATGATATGACCCAGTAATTTGCCCGATGTTACCCCGAAACTGCACTTTTGAGGGTTTAATCTCATGTTGTATTTGCGTAATCGGGTGAAGAATTTTCTCAGAGCGGTGATGTGACCGTCCCTATTTTTAGATTTGACGATCATGTCGTCCACGTAAACTTCTACTTCTTTATGCATCGTGTCGTGTAATAAAGTCGTAGCGGTTCCTTGATATGTGGCACTGGCATTGATAAGACCGAACGACATGACAGTATAACAGTAAGTTATCTAGAAAATTTTCGATTTTTGTCTTAGAAAAAAAAAAGGCCCAAAGAGAATTTTTTCGGACAATATAATAAATATTATCTATAATTGGCAAATTTGGACCTGGTGGCTGCAGAAGTGCCCAACAATCACCCGATGACGATAGGACTGCAACGCGACGCGAGTTCGTGATGTTTTAGATAGTTTTTCTATAGAACGGATCAAATAATTACTCGGAAAGATTAAATTAACATCAAGGCAGGCTTAGTCGTGTCATAACGGTCGCGTCGACACTAATTAGAGTCAATTCCGACACCGGGGCCCCGAATCGGTACCGAAATATGAAAAGTCAAACCCGAGCCAACGCGTCGGGCCGAGCGAACCTCGGGACGCGCACCCGAAGCCCACCCGGCACTTGACATGCTAGGGTTATAGAGAAGCCTTAACCTCCAAGATAACCTAGGATACGCATCTTCTCCGTTTTGGAAAGTTTTGATATTGGATCTTCAAAACTTCGACAGCCCCAGCTCACGATCTTGAAGACTGAACTGCCTCACACCAGGCGCCTGAAGACCGAGCCGCATGACCCCGGGCGTCCATATGGGTGACGAGGACTGAAAACACCTATAAATACCCCCCCTCACCTCATTCATTGGACACACAATCACGAGTTCGTGCCTACTTCTACACAACTCGTTCTTCCCTCTCTCTCTCGCTAAGGGATCGCACTCCGACACCCGAGGCAAATGATCCACTCGTTCGTAGTTTCGATAAAAAGCGACATCGACGCTACTTCTCACCTTCGAGCACCCCACTCGATACCGAGGTGCTTGTGTTCGACTAGCTCAAGTCTAGTAACGAAGTTCTGCGGGATTAGCCGCAGAATCAGTCCATAGTAACGAAGCTCTGCCGGAGTAGCCGCAGGAAGGGTCAACGGTAACAGAGCTCTTCCGGAGTCACTGGTCAAGTTAGGAGGATCCGCCTATTGAAGTCGAGTCGTCACTAGGTTGCCATCTAAACAAAACTTTCCATATTCGTACTTTCTTTTATCATGCACTACGATAACACTAGATGTGGGCACTAGGCCCACAAACATCTACTAAAATACGTAACATCCCAACTGAAACCGCAAACACTAAAACACACTAAATAGACCCGAGAAATTCTGAGATCCGTTCTCAAACCATCTATGCATCGAGTCCCGTTTAGTGTATACTCCGAGGGTGCAACTCCTCACTACGTGGTTTACTTACATTCGCATTTACACTTTTTCGTATGATTAATTGCTTTTATATATGACCTTATAAACGCATGCTAAATCACCTAACACGGAATTCAAAACGTAAAACAACTAAAATTGAACAAAGTGATGGTCGGGTTCCGTATTAGTCCCGGTGCTCGCCTTATTGGGTTCGACGCATCTCTATTAATACCGAGCCGACGCATCTTAAGCAGAATACCATCCGTATTATCGCGTTAAAACTGATTTGCTAATACGAATAATACTAGTACTCTCTACTCTCCTACGTGCATCTTTTCATGACCTGCTTGTCACGTGAAATCGCATGCAAAGAATGTAAACTCAACTACTTTGACGACAAAACATACTTGTCCTTAAATAACCGACATAGCAAAAGGTTTAGGGTTAAAACAACGGATGTTATAGTATTTCCACCACAACAAAAGAACTAGGATATCAGCCCACCGATTGATTAGTAGAGGCCGCTATAGTGCGGGCGGGATTGGGTGTTGACATCTATCGGATGTTGGCTTCCCAATACGTACCCTCTCCCCTTACTCAGAATCGACGGTTTCCGGATGTCCGAAACCATTGGCAATGAGAGTCATTCCAGGCATGGAGTGCTTAAGGGTACTTTAGGTCCCGTGCCACTCAACTTCGAGCCGGCAAGGGATCAAAGTTGACTTGAACGGTTTCCGAGTCCCCATAATTGACTCGGTGGCGACTCCACAAATCGGCAACAACTTCAGTTCACTAAAAAGGTCGCCTTACCAATTAAAATGGCCTTTAAACATTTACAACCACGACTCAATCGATTCCCAAACGGAAACACGGGTGCCCCCACCCGTCTAGTACAAGTCTGGATCGTCATCCAAATCGAGGTCCGACACTTCGCCCCGTACGCGAGATCAGACCGGCCCCCGGCAGGGAAGAGGCCGCGTGGGTGGCCGCTGCCACACGTTGAAAAACTGGGTCAGTCCCGCGGGGGCGCGTGCGGGGTGCCGGGTGGTGCGGACGGACGTCCACATAAGTACCCCAAGGTGTGATGAAGGCGGTCTTACTCATAACTTCTTCCGCCATCTTGATCTGATTATACCCGACATACCATCCATAAATGATAGAAGGGCATGAATGGCCGTGTTATCCACCAGTATGTCGATGTGTGATAACGGGAAATCGTCTTTCGGGCTCGCCTTGTTAAGATCCCGAAATCCGCGCATATTGATGTGCGTCAGATTGTCGCCTATCTAACGTGGTCAAACAATATTTATAAACTCCAACTAACTACTACGTAGTAGCGGCAAGTCGGGATCGATCCACAGGGACGGTCGAGGGTAGTCGGTCAAGTCTAAGTCTAGGAGTGATTGGGGTTGAGAAAGGGGGAGTTTTGGTCTAGAGGAGTTAGACTAACTAGACGAGAGAGAGGAAACTAAAGCGAGAAACAACTAATGGGAAAGGTGTTAGGGAGAGTCGGGGAGTCAGAAATTAAGGTAAGGGTGCAGATTGCAAGAATTATCACAAGATGTATAAGGGAGGTGCCTGATGGGAGGGATTTGTCGTGGAATCCCAACCGTCAATAATATAACCGGCTATTCCTACTGTAGATAGGGCAAGTCGGGTCGAATCCACGGGGACGGTAATGTATAGCCTAGACTAGGTCGGCCCAAATACTTGACTAAGTCAACGAACTAAGCTAAACTAGAAATGATAAGGAGAGGAGAAAACTAGACTATGACAAAGGAACACAAATAAGGAAACGGGCTAGGATTAGGTCGGGGTCAAAGGGGTAACGGAATGGTCGAGGGAGAACTAGAGCGAAGGAGGTTGTAGGGTGATCTAGGTTGGTCCGGGCTCTCGCAACTTAGACCCACCTAGAGGTTCCACCTAGAACCCATCTCGGCGACACACATGACAAACGGGGTTCTAGCACGCTATGGTGGCCTAGGTCGCGTCCGGGCTCTCGCTACTTAGACCGACCTAGGGGTCGTCCTCACCGGGCTCTCGCAACTTAATGAGGGAACCAAACCCACAAACAAACTATCACCCACAAGAGAAAAGCAAGAAAAACAAGTATATATATCTACTAGTCAATCAAGCAATTCAACAAACATGTGATGTGCATCAAACCAAGAGGAAACCTAAATCTTCCACCAACATCTCCAACAATCCCATAATCATCCAATTAACACCCAAATGACGGTTCTTTAGGAACTCCGTCAAACCTAGGATGGTGGACTCTCCTTCAACCGTAGCCCTCAAGGGCATGGAGGAGCAAGTCGAACGCGCTACCGACATCATAGTGAAGGCCCAAGAAGCGCTCGAGCTTAGCCGACCTCCACGGCCTCCAAGGAGGAGGCAAGAAGTAGGAATTCCAAGACCCGACATCATCTTGCACGTTGTCTCCGGGGTCTATCCATCCTACGAGCTTCACCGATCTCTTTCTCCCTAAGCATTGCCTCCAATCACAAGTAAGCTTCATCTCCAAGAAACGAGGCACAAAAAGCGGTTTTGGCCTCATTTCCTCGTTGCACACCCCCACACTTTCCTCAAGTTGTGGTTCCCCATCTTCATCACTCGGCCCCACATCATCTTGGAGGAGAGGATCGAAACTTCTACCTACGGTTTCAATCTCTTCCAAGTCATTGCTTGGTTCACTTACAAGGGGCTCTTGATGCTTATCAACATTATCGCACATGGGCAACTTGGGCTCATCAATTTCACCCAACAACTTCACAAATTCCACCAACCCATCCAACCCACTATCCTCCTCCAATTCCTCACCAATGTTGCCTTCACCAAGGGTCATCTCCTCATTCGTCTTTTTTTAGGTAGACGATTGAGGTTCTTCAAAGCAAACTTTTCTATCAAAGGGAACTACATTGGCGGCTTCATGGTTAGGTTGCTCCTCTTTCTCAAGTGGGCACCCTTCATCTAATTGAGCATCCCTCGCCTCGTTTGTCCTTCAAATTTGGACCCATAATTCATTTTGTTGTTTTTGAATTTGGGTGGCCATTTCTTGGTTGCTCTTTTGCAATTGAAGAAGCGATTGAAACTACTCCATGTCGGGCAATTGGTGATCATTGGGGTCTTGTAAAGCTCCTTGATAATCTTGATGATGCCCAAGGGGTAGGGCATCATATTGTTGGTAGTGAGGTTGAGGTGATTGGTAGTATTGTGGGTCATGGGGTTCATATTGTGGTTGGGGTGTAGGGTAATATGGTGGGTTTTGGGGGTATTGGCTTCCATAAGGTGAATCTTGATCGAACATGGTGGTTTCACATTCATAGCTTGAGTAATAGCCACCATGATCGTAGGAGTGATAGTCATTCACTTGTTGGTAGCCATATCCATATTCTTGAGGATCATACCCGTCTTGATTACCCCAAGAAGCTTGATTATGGTAGGGGGACGTCATGTCATAGCTTTGGTTCAAAGAAGAAGAGGGGTAGCTCATATCGGCTTCCATGTGTGGGGAGTTTAGATCAAACCCCATGCTCGCTCGAAAATCGTAGCTCATACCCGGTTAAACCACTCATTCTAGCAACCGTCCGTTTAAGCGGCTCTGAGTTGCAAGAAGAAGATAATCACCACCTCTAAGCACAAACTGTAGACTAAGAACAAACGTGAGAAGCCTAGTGCATTTTGGGCACTAGACAAGAGAGAAATAAACTTCACACACACAAGAAGCAAGGTAACAAAAAAGAAAAAAAGAAAAACACAAACACAAAGACAAAGTCAAGTAACTAGGAAAACAAAGTCTAAACTAGCACCGTCCCCGGCAACGGCACCAAATTGATGGGAGGGATTTGTCGTGGAATCCCAACCGTCAATAATATAACCGGCTATTCCTACGGTAGATAGGGCAAGTCGGGTCGAATCCACGGGGACGGTAATGTATAGCCTAGACTAGGTCGGCCCAAATACTAGACTAAGTCAACGAACTAAGCTAAACTAGAAATGATAAGGAGGGGAGAAAACTAGACTATGACAAAGGAACACAAATAAGGAAACGGGCTAGGATTAGGTCGGGGTCAAAGGGGTAACGGAATGGTCGAGGGAGAACTAGAGCGAAGGAGGTAGTAGGGTGATCTAGGTTGGTCCGGGCTCTCGCAACTTAGACCCACCTAGAGGTTCCACCTAGAACCCATCTCGGCGACACACATGACAAACGGGGTTCTAGCGCGCTATGGTGGCCAAGGTCGCGTCCGGGCTCTCGCTACTTAGACCGACCTAGGGGTCGTCCTCACTGGGCTCTCGCAACTTAATGAGGGAACCAAACCCACAAACAAACTATCACCCACAAGAGAAAAGCAAGAAAACCAAGTGTATATATATCTACTAGTCAATCAAGCAATTCAACAAACATGTGATGTGCACCAAACCAAGAGGAAACCCAAATCTTCCACCAACATCTCCAACAATCCCATAATCATCCAATTAACACCCAAATCGCCTTACTAACCCTAGCAAGAACACTACTCTAACATAATCAAACTATAACTAACGAGAATAAGATGAATCAACATAAGAAAACAAAACTAACATAAACAAACTAGTGAAAACGATAAACAACAATCAAAGGTTAAAACTTGGATGATTAAACATGAAAGATTAAAGGAAAAGAGGAAAGAAAGATTATACCAACTACAAGGGATGAAAAGGAGAACACTTGCATAGAAGAAAACCCAAACAATTCCACCAAGGTTGTCAATCTTGGTGGATTCTTCAAGAGATCCAATAATACAAGGACTAATCTAAGATTAACCACTAATTACCGACTAATCTACACTAATCTAATCTAATCTAACCTAAAGTAGTCTAGGGTTTAAGGAGAGGTGCAGAATATAACATAAGATTGTGTCTTAATACAAGAGGGGGGTATATATAGGGTTACAAGTGGAAAGGAGAAGAAAGGAAACAATGCGGGTGAGCTGTAGCCCATCCCGACCGGGACGGGTTATCCCGACCGGGACGGCCCTGTCATCCCGATCGGGACGGTTTGGTCCCGACCGGGATGGGCTCACAGTGGCCTCCTCAAAAGCGCACCCCATCCCGAACGGGATGAGGCCATCCCGAACGGGATGGATCTTGTAGGCCTCCCTTAAGAGCTCTTTGGTCCCTCCTTGCCTCTCATGGGTTTCTCGCCGATTCTCGGGACTCGAGATTGGGTCTCGGAGGCTCGGGATTGGGTCCCAAGGTCTCGGGGTCGATTCCAAGGCATCGAGTCATCGTTCCTTTACTTCGTTGTCTCCAAAATGTGTATGTATAGAGTCGGAATCGCTCCAACTCTTCCAAATCGCTCTCGGGAACCTGAAACGAACTAAAGGAAGCATAAGAAGCCCATAAATTGCTCCCAAGGAGCGATTCCAGAAGGAAATGGGACCAAAACATAGTGAAAAAGGCACTACAAACTACACTTATCAGTGCCACCTTTCGGTTTCCCTACCGACCAAGCCTAAGCCCGCTTTCGCGACGAATAAACTAAGGTCTGAAGACGGAATTACCCAAACCCCGAGTTTCTGTGAGTCAAGTCAACCTAGGTGATCAAGCTAAGTCAATCAAAACAGAACAATCCCATCAAGACAATATCACCCTCAAATGCAATAATCTCACAAAATAAAACATTTTCCTAGAATTCCTCCTCCCCTAGCCCCCTAACTAAAATCTACTCACTACCCATAATACAACTAACACTAAGGAGACTAGAAGAAAAAAACTAAGCATGCTTGAACTAGAGGAGAAATAACTAATCTAACATAAACTATAGAGAAACAAACAAGGGAGAGAGAAAAGCACTAACATGAAAATGACAAAACTAACAATAGATTAACAAGAAACTAAAGACAAGACTAATTAATGGAAAAAGAGAGAGGAAAGAAACTGCCAACAATGAAGAGACTAAAGGAGGAAGATGAATATTATCATAAAAATTGAATCTTGGAAGAAATAATACAAGAACTTGTCACTAATCCTTGCAAAATTCTTCAATCTTCAATATAAAAGCACAAATCTTCAACTAATTTAAGAACTTGATTGAGAATTGTTGAGTGGAATTAATCTAATACTAATAAGATCTACTAAGTTTTTGGAAATTTTTACTATGAGAGTTTACTACAACTACTACTACTACTACTAAGGATCATCTACCCTACTCCTAATCTAAAGAGGCACACTTAAGGCTCAAGTTGAAATGAAACCCTAGGTTAAGTATATATAGTAATCCTTAATGGGTCACACAATCTTAAGACCCATAATCCAATTCCTCTTCTTTTAAGCTAGACCTTCACCCTTTGCATCTTCATGGGGCAAAACTTCACCCTGCGGTTGACGAATTAGCCCCACCGGGTGAAATTTCACCCGGTGAGACTTTCTTCTCATCTTGCGATTTTTGGCGCTTTTCTCCATCGGGCGAAATTTCACCCGGTGGGCGAAATTTCGCCCGGTGGTGAGTGTCCACGAAAATCTTCGGGAGGTGGAAAATGTCGTCGGGCGAAACTTCGCCCGGTGGTATCTCATCGGGTGAAACTTCACCCGGTGATCTTCCGCCTCTTTTCCGGTCTCTTTCTTTGTCGATCGATTGGATTACTTGAACTTTCAGTTGTGTGCTTTGCTCTTTGGACTGTATCTCTCTCTTTCATGCTCGTAGAAGCTCGGATACGTTTTCGGTCGAAAATCCTATCAAAATAGACGGAAAACTACAAAAAACATGTAAAATGCAAAAGAGAGACACTAATGCGAGAATTACTCAAAATACGGTGATAATCACACTCTAGTCTCGCAAAACGGAGGAAAAACGGGTTCAAATGGGAGAGAAAACGGTCCAAATTTGGCACACAACACATACCCGCACCTTACCGTCTTTTTAGGAACCGGCACGATGTTTGCAACCCAGTCCGAATACTCGGACACCTGTATGAAGCCGGCCTTGAATTGTTTATCGACTTCTTCTTTGACTTTAAAAGACCATTCGGGCCTCATTCGGTGGAGCTTCTGTTTAACCGGCTTGAACCCGTCTTTGATCGGTATGTGATGCTCGACTATTTCCCCGTCTATCCCCGGCATATCCTTGTAGGACCATGCGAAGACGTCTTTGAATTCTTGAAGGAGGCTTGTGAATTGTTGTCTCTCCTCAGGATCCAAGGATAACCCTATCTTAAGCATCTAGGGCTCTAAGGTTGTTCCCACATTAATGGACTCGGTTTCTTCGATTACCGGGTTCCGGGATTCCCTTTGCTCTAGTTGCTCGATCAGATGTGGAGGTAGGGGTACCTGTTCGTCGGGTTTCTCAATGTCATTGCACAAAACATTTTTGAAATTGGAAGCATTTTGAAAATAAGACAAGTCGTAAGCAGAACGGTTGTTATTATTGATTGAAAATTTTGAAAATAGCTCGAAAAGAGCATCCATCTGATCATTGGTCAGTGGCGGGATAGGTAGGGCGCCCGGGACAGACCCCAAAACACCGGCAGTAGGATTGACTCTAGCACCGGACTCTCTAGACACGTCCTCAGACTCAGACTCAGACTCCGACTCGAACTCAGAATCGGACTCAGACTCAGATTCAGGCATGTCTCATTTTCCTGTGATCAGCTTGTAAGTCCTTCCCTGACTGTCAGTCTATTTAACAGTCTTCCTCCAGGCCATGTTTCCCGTCTTGGAGTCAACAACCGAGATTAGCTTAGTCGGGTCAAACCTATTGCTGAGAAGGATAAGGTTGACCAGATCTTCCTTTGGAGTTGGGGTTATGGTTTCTTCCCCCAAAAAGTAGCCCTAGCGCGGGCTCAGCATTGTTGGCATCTTCATCTTCAGATTGGATGAGGGCAAAGATATCATCCGGAATGTAGTTGCAGTCCTGGGCCAAGTGGGTCCCAGAGTGCACAGCATTTGGTTGGTACAGACCAACCTAGACAGCCCCGAATACCGGCGTGACAAAGTAGTCGGTCAATCGTGGGCTATAAGAGCTCAAGTGGATACCCTTAATGATGTTGCAGGTCTTTTCGATGCCTGCCCAAACAACGTTGCCCAGAGTAATAGCATAACTGAGGCCAAAGTGAGAGTCTTCATCTTTAAGGACCTCGATAATCTTCTTAGCTGGAAGATTGAGTCGGGAGGTAGCCCCCGGAAAATTGCCCAGATTTTGTAGCATCGTGTCGATGCTAGTTGTGAAGTAGGGTTGGAAAAGATACTCCTCTTCGATCGCTCCTATGAAATCGAACCCCCGAAGGTCCGAGCGGCCCGTGGCGTTGCAGCTAGCCACGGTCATAGGGGTTGCCTCCAAGGTGATGACATTATCTTGTAGGGGCAACTTAACTTTCAGGTGAAGGGTGGAGGATACCGCCTTGACAGCGTGAATCCATGGCCTCCCTAGGAGCAGGTTAAAGGAAGAGGTGACATTGATCACCTGGAATTCCAACTCCTTTTCTACGGGGTCTGTTATGACAGTCAGTTTTACAGCCCCAACTACCGACTTCGGGCTCCCATTAAAAGCCTGGATGGTCTGAGAAGTCGGGATATAGTCAACCTCGGTAATGCCGAGGGCTTTGGCGGTCCTCAAGGGGAGGACATTGACCGCGGATTCGTCGTCGATTAAGGTCATTGGGAGATACTTCCCGCGGCAAATCACTGTAATGTAAAGGGCTAGGTTGTGAGTAGCCCCGAACGGTGGCGGATCGGCTTGAGAGAAGGTGATCAGCGGGCCTTCTTCCTTAGCTTTGCCTTTCAGTGGGGCAGGACCGTGGCTACCATTTCAGCAGGAGTAGCCGAGGAGTCGATCTTGACTTGATCGAGGGCCTTAGTGAGTGCCTCTCGATGTTCTTGTGAGCTAACTAGGAGCTGCCATATAGAGAGGTCAACTCGGGTCTTCTTTAGCTGCTTCACGAGAGCCTTTTCAGTTGTCTGCTCTTCAGGGGCGATTTCCGCCCTGATTGGCTCAGTGACGGTTATCGAGGCAGGGGTGTCCCTAGAGCTAGTGGCTAGATAGGGACGAGCAAGGTGGTTACTGGCTAAGGCCTTGGACTTAGCCTTCCTGATCTCCTCGGGAGTAATGGGGACAGCTTCCCCTTTGGCAAGGTACACATCGTCCTCGTCATTGCATCATATCCCGTTTATTTGCGAGATAAATGGAGAAATAAGGTGTGAGCAGTCAATTACTTCTCCGGCGAAAATGGCGTGAGCAGCTAAAGGATTGTCCTTATGACTCGGCTTGTCTCCGGGTAATGGGATCTTACCGCTCTCGATCAGATCTTGGATCAAGTGCTTCAGTTTCCAACACTTCTCGGTGTCGTGCCCATTGCCTCGATGGTATTGACAATAGGCTTGGGCGTTGTAGGCCTCGGAGCGTCGCTCGACCGGGACTTCAGGAGTTGGGCCTATCGGTTGGATCATGCCCTTTGATGATAGCCTTTGTAAGGCATATGTATAGGTAGTACCTATATCAGTGAACACCCAAGGTGTGGTATTCTTCTTGGACGGGGTATCAAGTAGATTGACCTCATCGAAAATGCTGCGAGTAGCAGCTGCAGCCGGGGGCTTGGTAGTGGAAGAAGTAGCCCCTTGATAACCCTAGTTTGCTAGAGGTCTTAGTAAGGCCCTCTAGCCTCAAATCATCTTCAATTCTCGTCCCCATTTCAGTTAAAGTAGCGAAATTGGGTATGACGGCGTACCGGAGATGGACCCGGTAGGAGGGGAGGAGGTTCTTGACAAAGGCCTCCACTAAAGTCTTTTCATTGGGCTTGTCGACCAACTTTACACTCTCGGCCCTCCAGCGTTGAAGGTATTTTGTAAAACCTTCCTTAGGCTCCTTAGCCATAACTTCCAGGGTGCGCATCGTGGTTTGGATTTCGGTGTTGTCGGCATAGTTTCGAGCAAACTCCGTGGCTACATCATCCCAAGTTTTATATTTCTTGGAGTCTAGCCGGTAGTACCAGGCTTTCGGATGCTTCTGGAGAGAAGAGACAAACAGGTGCTTGAACATAGTCGATTTTACTCCTTTAACGACCATGAACTCTTTGAAGGCCCGGATGTGAAGCACCGGGTCTTCGGTCCCGTCAAACATCGGTAGGCTCATAAGGTTGAGGTTGGCGGGTAGTTCATCATTCAAGCAAGGGTGAATAGGCATGGGCGTTTTCCGTGTGGATAGTGTTGTTTGTTGACAAGTGGCCATGTTCCTCCAGTTTGCGGACGGCGCTGACTAGTTCAGCTAGGGGCCCAGTGGTTTCAGTCCCAGCGGCAGGAGTCCCTTGTTCCACGGCGCTTAAACGGGTAACAATGGCTATTTGGTCTGACCTTATAGCTGTCAATTGGGCCTCGATCCGAGTCTGCTTGACGACCATAGCGTCCAACGAGACTGTCAACTTGTCCAAGGCTTCTTGCATTTTCTTGCGTCTGCACCGATGGCCTGTCTGTAAGAATACCGCGTAATCAAAAACTGACCCAGATCCTGGAATCAAAACAGTACATCCCGAACAAGGAAAAGACTAACAGGGAAAACGACTCAGAAAAGACACTAGACGAGTGACTCGTGAATGGTGGGCCTTCCTTAGGATTCGGCTATGTGGGCCAAGTCCTGCTCGAAGGAAGGTGCACGTGAGATATTCCCCAGACTTTAGACTCGAATGTGTAGACGGGCCTTCCTTTGTAGGGGTATGCCCTATGTAGGTCGGCCATGCCTTGACAAATAAGGCGGACTGGGATTGGGAGGAAACCCGTGATGTAAGATCGGCGGAGTTTCGACGCTAAAGACTTCGACAACTTAGGAAAAGACCCGACACTACTAAATGCGGTAAGTCCTAAGATAAGGAAGGTTTTTTTTTGAAAAGATTTGAATTCCGAGAAAAAAAATCAGAGGATGGTCCTTGTTGGAGCAAGTGTCCTCCACAATAGTGCATTGATATATTAAATCTCATGGACGGAATATACTTGGGATAATTAGTACATTGATACTCCACGTCAGTTGATTAACGTAAATCGGTAACGCTCAGCTGACTAGAGTTTGACGTTATTGTCGTATGACGGCGGTGATCAGCTGATCCCTTTCGGTCACACCTATAGGAAGAGACCCAAATAGAAAACTAATTTCTTGTATTTGATACAGTTAATTAGTTCCTTGCGTATATATTTGATATATGCTTGGTAATGAGAGTTATTTATTGCAGATAGAGTTTAGAACTCAGTCCGATTAAGTTTATTAGCCTATTATACAATAATTGACTGAATAAATTTTACGTCTTATTTTAATACGATTAAATAAGACCTAATTTAGTATTTAATAGTTAATTACTACAATTAGTTGAGGTTTTGTATGCCTTTTTGGGTAGTGGTGATTAGCTATTAATATTTACAAGGAGTTGTAAATTTAGCTAAATGATTATTATTATTATGGGACCTATTATATATAGATATAATAGTAATGTACTACTTAAAGAGTTAAGGGTATATTATTTATTTGATGTGATCAATTATATAAGATAATTGATCATGTCACACATAAGCATTTGTAAGACAAATGACAAAAATAAAATGGACCCATTTTATTTACATGTACATGGCACACTAGAAAAATAAGGGCAATGATGGTTGTTCTTATTTATGTGCATGCATGAATAATAGTCATAATTACCCTAGACCCTAGACCTTTAAGCATGCAAATAAAATAAAGCAATTTGGTCTTCCCTAGGGTGAGGGTGGCCGGTTTTGGGGTTCATATAAGGGAACATTTTGTTCTCTTTTGAGCTCAATCCTTGAATTGGTGAATGCTTTTCCTCTTCTCCAAAAATACTCTCATATACTAATATTCATCCTTATTACTAAAGTAGTAATATTCATAATATTAGTATAGGTTCATCACTACTATTATCTAGTTAATAATAATAGTGAAGTTTGGGTTGAATCTTGGTGCAACTAGAAGGAGATCTTCTACTTTGGAGATTCAAGTTTTGGAGGATCATCCATGCTAATATAAGCTCAAGAACAATAAGAAAAGGAGTTTTCTTATTGTGCCCATTATTTCCTATTTGTTTATGTAAGGAAATTTCTTCTTGTATCTTGTTTTGTCATTTTTATCTCATGCATGTAACTAGATCTTTATATACTAAATTAACAAGTAATTTAGTAACTAATTAGAGAAGTCTAATTAGAGGGTTATGAACCTTTCAGTCCTGACTTTTGAAAGTGGCAAAAATGCCGTCGGGGCCGGTTTTTGAAGGTTTAAAAAAAATTTGAAATTTGAAATGGGCGGCATACCGGCTAGAAATACGCTATTTTGAGTCAAATCGTAAATCCTAATTTCGGTAGCATTCTCGAATTTTGAAAATTGAATAATTTTGAAAAGATGCATTTTTTTAAATAACGGTTTTTGAAAAAGATGACATGTAAACCAAGTAGCATGTAGTCATGAAAGCAATATAACGACACCATGTATGCTTTATACTAGGTCTCGGTCGGTCGAAATCGGGTCTATACAAACAACGACGGCTTTCTCGTAAATCAGGACGGACTTCCTAAGCCGAATTGGTCTTAGAACATGTCGTGAAACCCATACGAGTTCGGCCATAGAAGTCTTTAGCGCACCCATTTAGGAATGCACCGTGGTATAGTGGGACGTTGGTCACAAGTAACCGGTCCGGGTAAAAAGTGGGTTATGCATGAACCATCGAACTAAAACGCGTACATTAATATTCGGACGATTTCTTTTCGAGTCTCACCCTAGGAACCCCGATGACAAGTGGTACATCAGGTATCCCCAGCGGAGTCGCCAAATTGTGGACATGACATAGGTCCACCCTGACGCGGCCACGCGCGGGTTTGGGGAGGCGAATAAATCTCATAGTAATATTGATCTCAGGTTGAAATTTATATCGAAATAGGAGTCGCCACCGAATTTTTTGGGAATTCGGACCCGTTCGAACCCACTCTACATTTAGGCGGATCGTGCACAAAGTAGGGCCCGCTTTCAATGCTAGAGTTTAGGGGTTCATCCCTTTGCATTGCGATACCTACGCCGAGTTATCGAGAATCGTGTATTGAATGACTCTCGTGTGCCAACGGTTTCGGACATCCGCAAGCCATGGTTCTGAGTAAGGGGTGAAGGTACGTGTTGGGAAGCCCACAAAAGACACCCAACCCCGCCCGCACTTAGCGGCCTCTACTTAGATATCGTTCGTTTTTCTTGTACGTGCGTTAGTTTGACGGTTGAATGTTATGAAAGCAATGCTTTTTAACTAAACATGTGATTTATGTTTAACAATGTCGTTTAATGCATCTAAGCTAACGTCAAAGTTATGTAGCATGCGAAGTTCGTTTTAGTACAATAAAACAAACAACGAAAATAAAACATAAAACAAAAGATTACAAATGCGCGGGCGGAATACAACCCGGAAACGAAATAAAAACAATGAAATAATTATAAGTAAACTATATGATTATCTAATTGTACGGTGTATGATTTTGAAAAGGAGTGAATCACGTGATGGACTTGACACGTGATGATCGAAGTCGTAATAATAGTTTTATCGAAGCTTGAAACATGTTGAAGGCTCACGATTCTAACGTGACAGGGGTCACTCGATCGAGTCAGACGTGACACTCGATATAGTGGTCCTCGAAAAACCTTATGCCTCTGATCTTGGGGTGTCACTCGATCGAGTGGGCTATGGCACTCGATCGACTGCCCCTGTATGGACTGCTGTCCGTTTTCGAGAAACGTTAATCTCGAATTTGCTTTAGTTTTAAATCGATAATTTATTAAATCGCGTAGAAATATGGTATAATTTATACTCGACTTAATTTTCGATACTCGTCATATTCGATAGTTGATTACGGAACCAATATTCAATATCTAGAGCGAATTTTAGAAAAGACGTTATAAGTCGTTTTAAATTGAACTACGACGAAACAATTTCCTCCGCTTCGTAATGTCGTAATTAGTCCTTTCGGACCGTATGACAATTATTTCGGCATCAACGGGTTCGTACTAATATGGTTTATTGATTAATTCTTTCAGACGGAACGCGTGATAGTTTTCAGGCAACCGGGCGACCTGCGTGTCTCCCGCGCGACTCGCGCACTCCTCGTGCGACTCGCCTGGAAGGCTGTAACTGCTCATTAATTAATTCTTTTAGACACGATATTCGACTACGGAGTCGGTATCATATCTTTAGTATGACGTTTTATTTGTTTGATTAGATCGAAAATCGATTCCCTCCGCGTCACGACATCGTATTAACCCTTTCGGATAATGTGATGTTCGATTTGCATCAACAGGTTTCGTTCTAACCTTTAGAAAAATAGATCTAGTACATCTAACGATAAATATCCGCGATCGCACTAGGCCCTTGAGTGTTTAGGCGGCGCTCCTCGAAAGGGTGCCACCTCTGTTACGACTCGTAAAGGGATTAGGAGGATCTTAGAACGGGATTTATCTTTAGGTATACTCGATATGAAATCATTTTGAATCTTATGTAATTGTATGCGACGTTTATTATATAATTACGGCGATAACAAAAAAGACGGAAATGACGAAAAAAGACGAAAAGACGAGACGGGAAAGACGAGAAAGACTAGAAGGAGAAGAAGGGAAAGAGAGAAAGCGGGATTTTGTAACACCCTCAACCTACATGCTAATTTCGGCCTCGATTAGGGACTCGTAGTAACGGCGTTCGCGCGGGATTAACGAGGATATAGGAAGAGTTTGCCTAAGATTGCTGAAATTTTAGGTTGTGAATTGTGTGTAAATTTGTGTTGCAAAGGAGTGTATTTATAGAAAAATACCCCGGTTTTGGATAGGAAGGTACCCGGGTTTAAAAAGAAAAAGAGCCCGATTTTGGATAAAAAAAAAAGGAGCCACTCGATCGAGTGGTGGGTTGCACTCGATCGAGTGCCCGGTTTGATGCCGGTTCAGCGGGTTTTGCGAGCCTACTCGACCGAGTGGGCTGAATCCACTCGATCGAGTGAGTCTGGATGAATGGAAGGCTCTTTAGAGATAAATTTTTATCTCTAATGAAGAGGTTTAATAGCTTGGGTTCTCTTCTAGCTGATATTTTATGTCGGTTCTGTCTTTGACTGGGTTTTGACCCGATCGCCAAAAGACGGTTTTACCCTTGGCGTCGGTTTTGATCCAAATTAGTCCTATTTGATTGGAAGCGACACACTGAGCCTGAATTTGAGGTCGGTTTGGTGAGATTTGTATTCCGCTAAAAGGTCGCGCCAGTTACTATTAATTATGAGTCCAAAATTGAGCGTATTAAGTCATGTTTACGTCCGATCATCATCGGGTGTTTGTTGGAAACTACTATAGACACCTAGCAGCCAAATATGGGTGTCTACACTACTACGTCTATGATGACCCAAGTAATTCTCTATAACAAAAAAAATCTTCAACCCGTGATGTATCACGCTATATAATGTTGCCCATGCAATTGTAATATAAACCGTTTAACGTATTTTACGTTGTTCGATGACGATCTTTCGTACACCTATTAACACGCGTATGAATGATAACTTTCTTTCGTATAATTGAAGACCAATCTCGCCTTTCCTTTGTTAGAAAATAACAATAAATAAATATATATATATATATATATATATATATAGGTTCCGGTGAGGCAGGGTAACTCCTTACACCCATTGAGGCACAATCTAGACCATTAGATTAAGATGGGACATACATCCAAATAAGTGTTATACACACTAAAAAAACTCATTATATACGTTATTAAACTCACTATATACACACTTAATAACTCAATATATACAGTAAAAAAAATGTTATATACACTCAAATAAAAAAATGTTATATACACTCAAATAGTTATTATGTACATCAATTAATCAACAATGGAACGTACATCAAAATAACTGTTATATACACTAAAAAAACTCATTATATACGCTATTAAACTCACTGCATATATACACTTAAGAACTCAATATATACAGTAAAATAATTGTTATATATATACACCCAAATAATTAATATGTACATCAGTTAATCAACAATGGAACATACATCAAAATAACTGTTATATACACTAAAAAACTCATTATATACGCTATTAAACTCACTACATACATATATAAACTTAAGAACTAAATATATATATACAATAAAATAGTTATTGTTACACTCAAATGGTTTACTATGTACACCAATTAATCAACATATATACACTTACCTTAAAACGGTTATTATGTACACTGAAATTGTTTTTATATACACCAATTTTATTTTGAATTCTGATTTTTTTTTTATGAAAAAAAAAATTTGGAAAAAAAAATTCCGTTTTTTTTTTCGGAAAAAAAAAATATTCCGAAATTTTTTTGTTTCCGGAAAAAATAAAAAAATTAAAATTCCGAAAAATATCGATTTTTTTTCCCCGTGAAAAAAAATTGGAGAAATTTTTTTAATGTATGAGTTTTTGTTTTAATCTTAGCCTTTAATTTGATTTAAATCTAATGGTTGAGATTGTGCCTCAATTCAATGGGTGCGGCGAGTTGAGCTGCCTCAAAGGAACCTAGATATATATATATATATATAGAGGGAGGATCATATAAGGTCCAAGCATATGTATAAGGTCCTAAGTCTCAATCTCAGCCTTTGGATGAAATAGAGATCAATGGCTTAGATTCGTTTGTATATTTAATTATTTTCTAAGAATTTATGAGAAATTTATATTTTCCATACATGTCTCTTTTTTTCCACCCTCTGTTTTCTCAACCCCATTCATTACTCTATTTTCCTTTTCCAATCACAAATCAATACTCCACTCTCCTCTGATGAACTTACCCTTCACCGTACAAAAATCTCCTCTTCATCAACCACTACTGCTTTTCACATCTCCATTGTTGAAGCATCTTCATTGTCGAAGCTCCAAGTAACAGCCCAAGCATCTCCTTTGTCGACATTTCTTCATCTCAGGTAAATTATACTCTCCAAGCATCTCCTAATTTCGTACTGAGATTATGATTTTTTATGTTTACAATAAAAAAAGTTAGGGTTTTTTATGTTTGCAATTGAAGTTAGTTTAAAATCAAAAAAATTAGAGATTTTTAGGTTTAGAATCGAAATTCATTATAAATTATAAAAATCAGGGGTTTTTAATTAGGTTTAGAATAGAAGTTCGTTTAAAATCAGATTAAAATATTGTTTCTTACACAAACCTCGATTTCATATTGAATATTTGTGTGTATTGTTGCGGGTTTTGTTTATCGTTGCAGATTTCATATTAAAAAATCATATTGAATATTTATCGTTGCTGATTTCGTTGAAGGATTTTTGGTTACCGCGCAGCATTGAAGGATTTTTTGTTACCATTGTTGTGGGTTTTGTCTTTCCTTGCAGATTTTTTAGTTGATATGTCTTCCGGAGAACGTCAAATCGTTGAAGCTGCGACCAATGAGCCAATAATATAGGAGGAGGATGAGGTTAGTGTACCTGTGAGTATGTTTGTTTACATGTACAAACATCATACCACATGCCTGAAACTTTAACAAAAAAGTTTTGAAACTTCAACTCCCAAGTTCTGAAACTTCAGAATCATAGATCTGCATCTTTAGTGCCTAACTCAGTATTTAAACAATGGACTGTCTGAAGTTTTACTTTCAACTGTAATACAACTTCAGCACACAAAGTTTACAACTTCATTACATGAAGTGTACATGGCATAACATATGAAACTTTAATTCAATCTCTTTGCAACTCCAACTCTCATTTAGTGAAATTTCAGAACAGTATATTTGCCACTTTGAAATAATAGAGTATTTGAAACTTTAATTAATATTATGATATAACTACAGAAATTACCTTTTACAACACTTAACTAGTACACATTAAATGGTTTGTCTACTGCACGCTTGAAACTTTACGTCGAAAACATTACAACTTCAACTCTCACACTGTGAAACTTCAGTATCCTGTCCCATTAATTTGCGTAGCATAATTTAGAAACTTTAATTCGTTCTCTTTACAACTTCAGTCCACAACATCTATATCTTGAGTCCATTTTTTCCCTGTTAAATTCAATTAGTTCAATCTGAAAGTCCCACCTTCTGAAATTTCAAATAAAATGACGTGTACAATATGTTCTTCCACAGGATGTGATAACAAATCTTGTATGAGGATGCTCTTGTATGAGGGTGAAGACGAAATGCCACCCCGCGATGATCTTCAGCGTAAGGTTTGTAGGCGATTCCTCATAGTCCAGCTCACTGCCACACTGATTCTCTCCAACTACAACAGAGACGTAAGGCTCTCAATGTCTACACCAGTCGTAGGAAGTAATTACCCTGACATGGTTACTTAACTATCTATTTTCGGCAAGAAAAACTTTCATCCGCTACTATGTACTTAGCCCCAAACTTGTATTTCTTCAATGTCTTTTGTAAACGCACAAAGGGGCTATGAAGCAACAGTTTTTTCCCAAACATGGTGAACGTTGTACGTCTATCAAAATAACCATGTGCCATTGTCTTCGACAATAATATTTGCGCAGTTCCCCTGAAATTATAATTTAGTAGTGTTAAAGTTGTACGAAATACCGCTGCAGTTTCAAATGTATGGAACAAAAGTTGCATGTATAAAAAAAAGACTACTATGACTTATAAATTACCATACAGATACCATGATTTTCGAATTTCAAAGTTTCACATATAATGTGTTGAAGTCAAAAACGAAATAAACTAAAGTTTTACTGGAATGGAACTGAAGTTGCATATAACAAAAACCAAATAATTATAATTTAGTAGTGTTAAAGTTGTACGAAATGCCGCTGCAGTTGTATATGTATAGAACTAAAGTTTCTTGTAAAAAAAAAGACTTCTACGACTGTTAAACTACCCATACAGACACCTGGATTTACGAACTTTGAAGTTTCACATATAACGCCTTGAAGTCAAAAACGAAATAAACTGAAGTTTTACTGGAACGGAACTAAAGTTGCATATAACATAAACCAAATAATTCCAAAAGTAACTCAAACTATAAGAATCACAAATTTTATCTATAAGAAGTAACTCAAACTGTAAACGACTACGGAGCATACCTGGGTTATAACAAACAACGTAAAAAGTACTTCGATCGGCAAGCATCGTCGCCTTGATAACAACCGTCCACAAACAGTAAGCAACCATCGACCGAGAACCCATCACTCATTATAAATAATTTCAAGTGCAAGGTCATATGGAGAACACGAGAAAAAATCTTCAACTTCCTCATCATTGGAACAGTGCATGGAGCATTGAATAAAAGTGGAGTGAGGAATGTCCTCGTGAAAGATGTAGCTCTACTTTTACTGATTGCTTTTATCACTAACATTAATTGCCTCCACTAATCTAAACACAATCTCATCCACCCATCTAAACTAATCCAATGGTAAGGATTTGGACTTATGCCCTTAAAGTTACCCAAGCCCTTATTAGAACTTATATATATATATATATATATATATATATATATATATATATATATATATATATATATATATATATATATATATAGAGAGAGAGAGAGAGAGAGAGAGAGAGAGAGAGAGAGGTGGGATCAGGTGAGTCCACTTATATATGTTGAGTCCGTGAGTCCCCATCTTAGCCCTTGATTCAAGGTTATATTAATGGACAAGATTTAATCTCATAATTAAGGAAATAACTAACAAATTTGGTAAATATATCATTTCTCTCTCTCCTCCTTAATTATCTCAATAAAAATCTTTTATCTCTCTTATCAATCTTTTTAAATGTTTTTTCTCTCATACAACAAGTTTTTTCAAAATTAAGTTTTTTTCATTTTCACCAAAAAATCATTATTTTCCTACTGCCATTGTACGTATGTTACTATGTTACTGCCATAATCCATAAACTATGTTACTTTAACTCATATAACGTGTTACTTTAATTCATGAACTGCGTTACTTTAACTCATAAAATCTGTTACGTTGTTTAATATATTCTCCTGCAAAAACTATTACTCTAACTCATACAATGTGTTACTCTAATTCATGAACTGTGTTACTTTAACTCATAAAATCTGTTACGTTGCATAGTCTCTTGCAAAAACTGTTACTCTAACTCATACAATGTGTTACTTTAATTCATGAATTGTGTTACTTTCACTCATAAAATCAGTTACGTTGCATAGTAGTCTCTTGCAAAAACGGGAGTTTCAATTAACAAAAAGAACAATGTTTGTTTTTATTAAGATACTCCAAAACAAAAAGTGGTACAAGATTCCAACGAAATCAACTCCATTACAATTCCAATGTTTCACACTTGTTACTCATAATGTCCTACTTATAATTCTGTTTCTTCTTCATCCTTCTCGTTCTCTCCGTCTTTCTTCTTTTTCATCTTTTTCATCATCATCTCAGAAGCTTTGATTTAATCTCACCACCGCACAATAGAGGAAACTCTCACCCACATCCCTACATCATTCATGTGGATTAAAGTAACAGATAACAAGAGTTAAAGTAACAGATGAAGTGCATTGAAGTAACATTGAATTAAATTAACAGAGTATGCTTATACACCAGATATAAAGTAACAGAGGTCAGACATTAAAGTAACAGATAGTATGAATTAAATTAACAGATAATGTTCATTAAAATAACACCAGATATAAGTTAGTGCAAAAAATTCATATAATGATAAAAATGAGAGTATGACGCAGTATATTACTATTTGATACTGTTTCCTATTTTGAAGTCATCACGTCCCATAATTATAGGAAGTAGTATTTTTTTTCTTTTTTTTATATGGTGTTACTCTTTGATGTTGTTTCCTATTTTGGTGGCAATCACGTCCCATTATTATAGGAAACAATATCTTTTTTTTTATTATTTTTTTTTAATATGGCAGTTTCCAAAATTCTTAGGACACTACAATGCACTACAATAACAGATGAAAAACACTAAAGTAACAACTGGAGTGTATTAAAGTAACACGATATATAAAGTAACAGATGGTAGACATTAAAATAACAGATGCTTTACACTAAAGTAACGCAGTATATGAACTACAATAACTCAATATATTGTAAACGTAAAAACTAATAATTGAGTAGCATCTTAATGACTTTCATGGCGATTTCAGTATAAATTACAAAACATATATACTCACCGTTTGTGTGTTCTACGATTTGCATATGAATCTATGATGAATAACACGACCATGAAAACAATATCAACATGAAAATTGACGCAAACCATGAACACAAATTGACGCAAATTAATCAAAATAATGAATAAAAATTGACGCAAAACATGAAAGCAATATCGAAACTCACCATTGTTATACTCGATGAATTGTTTATCAACAGTTAATGAAGATGTCGCGATCATTGAATTCATAGTAACGGAATTTCGAGCACAGATTTGATTGAATGAATGAATGAACGTGATGATCGATGGGAGCGTTTTTTTTTTAAGGTTTTGATAATGAACCTGTAACGTGAATGAATGAATGAATGAGGAATGATTGTGATTATGGGAGTTATTGTTTCCTAAAATCATGGGAGTTATTTTAGGAGATATTGTTTCCTATTTTGGTGGCAATCACGTCCCATTATTATAGGAAACAATATCTTTTTTATTTTTATTTTTTTTAATATGGCAGTTTTCAAAATTCTTAGAACACTGCAATGCACTACAATAACAGATGAAAAACACTAAAGTAATAACTGGAGTGTATTAAAGTAACACGACATATAAAGTAACAGATGGTAGACATTAAAGTAACAGATGCTTTACACTAAAGTAACGCAGTATATGAACTACAATAACTCAATATATTGTAAACGTAAAAACTAATAATTGAGTAGCATCTTATTGACTTTCATGGCGATTCCAGTATAAATTACAAAACATATATACTCACCGTTTGTGTGTTCTACGATTTGCATATGAATCTATGATGAATAACACGACCATGAAAACAATATCAACATGAAAATTGACGCAAACCATGAACACAAATTGACGCAAATTAATCAAAATAATGAATAAAAATTGACGCAAAACATGAAAGCAATATCGAAACTCACCATTGTTATACTCGATGAATTGTTTATCAACAGTTAATGAAGATGTCGTGATCATTGAATTCATAGTAACGGAATTTCGAGCACAAATTTAATTGAATGAATGAATGAACGTGATGATCGATGGGAGCGTTTTTTTTTTTTGAGGTTTTGATAATGAACCTGTAACGTGAATGAATGAATGAATGAGGAATGATTGTGATTATGGGAGTTATTGTTTACTAAAATCATGGGAGTTATTTTAGGATAGTAAATCTTCCTCTTTTTTTTTTTTTTTTTAATACAAAATATTAGGATGCATCTTGTCCATCCATCCTCATCCCATCCAACGGATGGGATGAGGACTTAGGGACTCAACACTTATATAGGGACTCATTAGAACCTATCTCTCTCTCTCTCTCTCTCTATATATATATATATATATATAGGTTCAAATAAGGTCTACAATTTTTTTAAGTCTATATTGAAGTTACAGATGACATACGCTAAAGTTGCATTTGTTCAAAATTGATATATATACAAATGCAACTTTAACGTATGTCATCTGTAACTTCAATATAGAGTTAAAAATATTGTAGACCTTATTTGAACCTACCTCTCTCTCTCTCTCTCTCTCTCTCTCTCTCTCTCTCTCTCTCTCTCTCTCTCTCTCTCTCTCTCTCTCTCTCTCTCTCTCTCTCTCTCTCTCTATATATATATATATATATATATATATATATATATGGCTTTTTTCGAGCGATTTCATTGGTCCGTTCTATCAAACCTCAAATTAGGAAAGTATCATAAATAATAAAAAAAATCAATTAGAGAATCTTTTGATTATTACAATATATATTTAATTTATTATATTAATGTGATATTTTACAATTCTGACGTGAAAACCTTTAGAGTTCATTTTTGTAAAAACATTATCGTAAAATAAATTATAAAAATGAAATAATTAGATTCGTGTTAAAAAATGCTTTCATTAGAGTATAAATTTCATGTCATTTGTATCACATTATGTGATGAATTTATAACATTAACAGTTTTAAAATTATCACACATCGACAAATTACAATATGATAATGAAATTCTATATTATAAATAAAGAGTGATAATTCGTTTTTCGATATCTACCAAAAGTCTTTTGAATCTCAAAAAGTCTTTCTAGGACTATAAATTTAAGTAATTATCGAAATTTTACATTACAAATAAGAGTAATCATTCGTTTTAAATATCGGCCAAGAAAAACTTTTAAATTATCCCACATCGAAAAATTATGATGGGGTGATGGAATTCTATATTATAAATATTAGTAATCATTCGGTTTTAAATATCGACTAAAAAACTTTTGATATATAAGACTGCAAATTTAAAATCATCCCATATTTACAAAATTACAGTGAGTGGATGAAATTCTATATTATCAACAAGAGTAATGATGTATTTTTTTTAATCTTAAAAGGAGCTGATGGAATACTATAAACTTAAAATATGATAAGTTGATGAATTCTATATTATAAATAAGACTAATCATTCGTTATTAAATATCAATCAAAAAAACTTTTAAGTCTTAAAAAGACTCTTAATAAGACTACAAACTTAAGTAAAAATAATCTCACATCGAAAAATTATAATAAGGTGATGAAACTTTATATTATAAATAATACTCCGTAGTAACCATGTGCTCTTAGATATTAACCAAAAATATTTTGAGTCTTAAAATATATATTAAGACTATAAATTTAACTAAAACTATCTCACATTTGAAAAATTATAAAGTTTCATCAAACATAAATCTTTTGAATCTTAAAAAAGTTGTCAAGACTATACACTTAAATAAAAAAAACTATAATAAGGTGATGAATATATTATAAATAAAACTAAAAAAAATTCTTTAGACATCAATGAAGTTAAGTAATTCTCCCACATCGAAAAATTATGATGAATTTATGAATTTGTACTAAAGAAGAGTAATCATCGTTTTTAAATATCAACCAACAAAAAAACTTTTGCTTTTGTTAAAAAAACTATGATGGAATTCTATGTCATTGTTTTTTAAAGGAAAAATTACAAATTACCACCATGGGTTTACCGTATTTTGCAAACTACCACCACGTATTTTGCTTTTTACAAATTACCACCTACATTATTATGTATATTTTCAAACCGCCACCGTATTTCATTTCCGATTATCATTTAGCTTAATTCCCGAGTTACATTAATGAATAAACTAATAGTTATTCTCTTGTGAGACCGTCTTACGGTAATTTTTCGTGAGATATACTAATAGAGAATAAAATAATATTAAAAGTAACTTCCTTGTATGTGAGAGGTCTCACGATAAATTTATCGTGAGACCGTCTCATACAAGAATTTGTGATAAACTAAATAAGGACAAATATACCCTTACATTTTATTTCCAATCCAAAACATTATCATCAATACCATCACCATCTCAAAAAAAAACCCAATAATCATCATATCAATCAGGCACCATTGAAGGCTTCATGATTACCAGCCCTCACTCCTCACCACTCCACCATTAATGCTCCGCCACTAGACACACACCTCCTCAATCCACCGCAAAAAACACCCTAGCTTTAAACCAGATTTGACAAAAAAACACCCTACCTAATTACATAATCCTCAATCCCCAACCCACTAATCCAATTATCGGCCCCGTCATACTGTCATACCCGAGTTCACCCACCTTCCTAGATATATAATCCCTAACTCCAATGTCATTAGTCCTTAATCCCTAATCCCCTCCCGCCTGGCCGCAACCCGCTAGTCCAATCATCGGCCGCACCACATCGTCAAGCCCGTGCTGAATGAAGTTAGGATTTAAGGAGGGGCATTTTAATAAGACTAATGGTTACCCGTGCTGATATGCGTGCGGTATCGAACCTCCGAGGTAGCAAATCAATTGTTGACTAGTTCAGGAGGGGCATTTTAAATTATTAGGGTTTTTTTATTGGAGTTTTTTTGAAGATGGTGATTATGATCTGTAAGATGTGATGAATGATGACGATGATGAGTGATAAGAATTTAGATCATCGGTTTTTTTTTTTTTGATTTTTTTTTTTGAAGATGGTGATTTCTGTAAGATGAATGATGATGATGAATGATCGTAATGTTTTGGATTGTAAGGGCATTTTTGTCATTATTTAGTTTATTCACGAAATAACTCGGGAATTAAGTTAAAAGACAATCGGAAATAAAATACGGTGGGAGTTTGAAAATACACATAGTAATATAGGTGGTAATTTGTAAAAAACAAAATACAGGGTGGTAATTTACAAAATACGGTAAACTTATGGTGGTAATTTATAATTTTTCCTTTTTTAAATTATGATGAAGTCATGAATTTGTAGTATTGAGTTGATAAAGAGTCTTAATAACATTACAAACTTAAAATTATCCCACATCGAAACAATTAAAATAAGTTACGGTAATGATTCTATATTATAAATAAGACTACAAATTTTAGTTAAATTTATCCCATATCGACAAATTATAATAAGTGATGGATTTTTATATTATAAATAAGACTAATTATTTGTTCTTAGATTCTTAGATATCAATCAACATCTTTTGAGTCTTAAAGAAACTATTAAGACTATAAACTTAAGTAAATTATCCCACATCGAAAAATTATACCCCTTTCTTTTGAGTCTTAAAACACTCTTAAGGCTATAAACTTAAGTAAATTATATCGCACATCAAAAAATTATACTCCCTTCGGTCACTATAATAACCCTCACAAATATTAAGGTAATGGAGAAAAAAATAGTGAACGAAGAGAGTATAATAAGACGATGAACTTCTATTATATAAATAAAAGTAGTTATTTCTCCAAATTATGATGAGGTGATTACATTTTATGTAATTTTTCGTTCTTAGATATTAACCAACAATCTTTTGAGGCAAAAAAAAAGTTCTAGGACTAAGACTATATAGTTAAAGTATAATTATCTCGCATCGAAAAATGAAGATGGATTGATGGAATTCTATATATTATAAATAAGTGTAATCATTCGTCTATGAATAAAAGTTCTTAATTAGACTATATCTAAACTTAAATAAATTTAAGTAAAATTATCCACATCGAAAAATTATAATAAAGTGAATTTTTATTATTATATAAATAAGAGTAATCATTCATCCAAAATATATAATAAGATAATCCATATGTTTATACTAAAAGTGAAATATTTTAAATGCTTAAATACAACCCTATGGGTTAAATACCGAAAAAAAAAACTTTTGAATCTTAAAAAAGTTTTTAATATACAAGACTACAAGAGTTAAAAAGAGCTTTAAAAAAATTGACGAGCTGATGGAAGACTATAAACTTAAATAAATCATCCCACATCGAAAAGTTATGATAAGTTGATGAATTCTATATATTATAAATAAGACAAATCATTTGTTCTTAAATATCAATAAAAAAACATTTAAGTCTTTTAATAAGACTACAAAGCTAAATAAAAATAATCTCAAATAAACTAATGAAACTTTATAGTATAAATAAGAATAATCATTCGTTCTTAAATATCAATAAAAAATTCTAAGTCATAAAAAGTTTCTTAATAAGACTACAAACTTAACTAAAATAATCTCACATCGAAAAAGGTGAAACTTAAGTAAAACTATCCCACATCCGAAAAATTATAAAGTTTTTATCAAACAAGAATCTTTTGAGTCTTAAAAAGGTTCTTAAGACTATACACAAAAGACTAATTACGTTGTATAATTTTTTTCCTTAGACATCAACCAACTTAAATAATTCTCCCGCATCGAAAAATTTCTACTAAATAAGAGTAATAATTGTTTTTAAATATCAACCAACAATATTTTGAGTTTTAAAAAAGTCTTAATAAGACTACAAAATTAAAATTATCCCACATTGAAACAATTAAAATAAGGTACGGTGATGATTCTATATTATAAGTAAGACTACAAATTTTACTTAAATTATCCAACATCGACAAATTATAATATGGTTATTGTTCAATATTATAAATAAGACTAATTATTTGTTCATATCAATCAAAATCTTTTGAGTCTTCAAAAAATTCTTAAGACCATAATAAGACGATGAAATTCTATGGTGATGAAATTCTATATTATAAACAAGAGTGCAAGACTAATCATTCGTCCTTACTTAAAAAAATTTATAATTAAAATATATAGTTAATGTATAATTATCCCGCATCGAAATTAAGATGGTGTGATGAAATTCTATGTATTATAAATAAGAGTAATCATGCATCCGTCTATAAATAAAAGTTATTAATTAGACTATATCTAAACTTAAATAAACTTAATTAAAATTATCCCACATCGAAAAATTATAATAAAAGATGATCAAATTCGATTATATAAATAAAGAGTAATCGTCTATCATCTAACATAAATATAAAAACAAACTCTTTATGAAATGATATATCATAAGTTAGTAATCTTATGGTTTTAAATATCAACCAACAAATTTTGAGTTTTAAAAAGCTTTTAAAATGACTAGAAACCTAAAATTATCCCACATCAAAAAAATTAAAATAAGGTGATGATTCTATATTATAAATAAGAGTAATCGTGCGTTTTTCTGGGTCTTTAAAGCATATCTTAAAACTATAAACCTTGAGTATCGCAAGTATTCTTTTGAGTTTTTAGAATAAGCCCTTAATATTTATTATAATGATATAGATGGATCAAGTTTCTTATTTAACGAATATACATTATCCATGTAATTAAGCCAATTAATCCATGCACGGGCTTTAATCTAGTACGGTTTATTTCACGGATATCACGCTAGTGGGCAGGGACTATAATCGAAAATACACGCAAGGAATTAACCAGCTAACATAGTCACTTAGTCAGAAGTTAGAGGCAAGGAAAGAGAAAGAGGCGAAATGGGGGCGGTAGTTTCGTCATTGTTCGGCGGCGGCGGCGAGGCGGCGGCGGCGGAGACGGGGAATCCTGGTGACTCTCGGGTTGTTGCATTCCACTCCTCCAATCGATGGCAACTCCATTTCAATTCCATCAAAGACTCCAATCAACTTGTACTACTAACCCTACCTTTCCCTTTATACTACTATCTAATTCTCCCTCCTAACTATCCTTCAACTTGATTCTATTCTTATTTCTCAATTCTTAATTATTACTCGTAATTCATAATTTTGTGTTGAACTTCCAGTTGGTGGTGGATTTCACGGCGTCTTGGTGTGGCCCCTGCAAGTTCATGGAGCCTGCTCTTAACGCCATGGCCAACGACTTCCTTGATGTCGACTTTGCTAAGATTGACGTCGATCAACTTCAGGTTCTTCTTTTTCTTTCCTTTAATTAACTGCTACACTTTTTTGCTACTTAGTTGACTTATTATCTGCTTCAAATCTTCAATTGAGATTCAGTGAGAATAAGGAGATGGTTTTGATCCCTGTTTTCGTCTCAGCCCCGTTTTCACCTAGCTTTTTTGTGATCTAAGTCATATATGTCTTTTGTTTAATTGAATTACTTGACACTGTTTGCCTCCGCTGTTCAAGACGATGGTTGAGGTCCATTTATATTCTATTACGTCCCCTAGGGTTCAAACTCGTGACCTTTGGCTAATGATAACATGTTATGGAACCAATTCAACCAAAATATTAAGGCGATGGTTGAGGCGCATTTATATTCTATTAGTGATATATTGTGGGGAGAGGTAATTCAAAGCTCCCCACAAGTTGAGGATATTTTATGTTGAGAATCTTATCAACAAGGATTAAATAAGAATATTTTTTTTTTCGGTTGTTTGTAATGCGACTTGTTTACTGATGAGTGCTAATAAGAATATATAAAGAGTGAAAGGTGGCTCATACCAGTTCACTGACTTCTTTACTAAAGTTGAGCTTCAAACCCATTGAAATCCATCAATGTATTATAGCTACCAACAACTTGGTCGAGGAATCATGTGTCTTATTCTTATATTCAGCAAAGTGATCATTGGCCTAGTTTTTGGAAGTGCTTTTGGTTTTTATAAGCTTCTACTTGGCCAAACACACCATTTTCGCATCTTAAAAACTATTTTTAAAATGCTCAAAATTGGTTTTTTGCCTTAAAAGTATAAGCATCAATTTGATGCTTCTACTTTTAGTTTTATCTTTAAGTTAATGTTTCTAAACAATTCAATAAAATAAAATAAATACTTGTTGATTCATATATTTTCATTCTCTAGAAAAAAAGACCCATTTTGATATACCTTTAAACCTATTTTAAAAAATATTCATCTACTTAGATAAAAAAGCTCTTATTGAATTATTTTTTTGCAAAACTATAACCAAACATCTAATTTTTTTTTTTACCAAAATTAGCTTATGAATAAGTTCCTTCTAGGAAACAAAAACCGTTTTACATAAGCATGGCCAAACGGTACCATAATTCAGGCAATTTATATCTGTGAAAATATGACATCCTACAGATATAGTTTGTTCCGGTATATGGTTGGGAGCAATGCAGCCAGCCATGTGCTCTACCAGTGATTGATAATTTGACACCACATATTCCTCTAAGCATAAGATTTCCGTAATTTATATCCATGGTATGTTTAGCCTATATTACTCCAGCACTTCACTTGGATGCCGTGTTGCGTGTCCACGCATGTTGTGTGTCTGACACATGTTGTATCCAACACCGACACGACGCTTTGATGCTTCAATTTAGACTAAAAAAATTAAAGTTTTGCCCAAAATAGTACACTCTGACACCATGTCGGATACGATACCTTGTAGAATAGTCTTGACTAACACAATGTTTAACAGTGGAAGCTTTGAAAATTTGTCTTATTTGATGCCCGTTTTCTCTTATTCACCTGAGAAATCAGAAATGACATTAACACTGTCTAAAGATCTAAAGTTCGAAATTACTGAGTACTATATGTGTTCCTTGCTTCACATCTGCCTAGATAACGTGTAGTGTGCTGTTTCCTCTCTCATTATTCTATGTCTGCTAATAGAAAGAGTTTGATTCACAGGTTGGTAATGCCATAATCCACAAATTCCTTTGCACTTTGATAAGTTTAATTTCTGCAAAACCTGTTTATTTATCCATTGATACATAGTCTGGTCCATGGTTTTGCTGTTGTACCTTTGCAACACACTCTAATTTTCTGTGCAAATGCAAGCCAATGTGAGGGCCAAGGGTTGGTAGTGAAAAATTAGTGTAAACAGGACCGTGTATAGTTGATCAGTTTGACAACTCAGTAATGGAATCTGTACTACTACACTACTGACCTAGCTCTTCACCGCTGTACAACAGGATGTGTCACGAGAATTTTCTGTGCAAGCAATGCCTACATTTGTTTTGCTGAAACAAGGAAAAGAAGTCGACAGGGTAGTCGGAGCCAAGAAAGATGAGCTTCAGAAAAAAATTGCAAAGCACAGGTCTTGATCCATGCTACTGAGCAAGAGCTCAAAGTTTCTATGATTTTTCTTTCAAGGTGTGCAAGGTTGATGCTTTCTCTCTTTCTTGTGTCGTGATAAAGCAACTTATGTTTTGATCAAAATGCTCTCCTATAAATATGTGTAATGCAATATATAAACACGATTGATGCACGATGATGCATCGCTTGTCCTTTGCTTTGTGCTAGTCTCTTCGTGCATTGCTTGTCCTTGAGTTTTATGGACCTTCTTCATAAATAGTTGTTGCTTTCCCCATTTTTCCAGCATTAAAATCTGGGAGGTTGCAGTTCCCAGTGCAATACTTGGTATGGAGACGTGCATGCTAGAAGCTCGTAAAGGGTACAGCTCTACAGGGTACCCTCTTTGTATAAAGAGTCACTGCCTTTGCTGGTATATGCTGTTGGTGTGGTTGATAATAATGGCATGAGAAAAGAGAGTATGCACAAGAAAACACCAGTTTTTTATCTACCAAAATTCCGCTGTCATTAAGAATGTCAGGTTCTCTATGGTGTAGGTTTTCGGCACATAATTTTCAGGGTCGATGGGCAGTGGGAGTTGGAAGAAATAATTAGCAGACATAACTTCTCTTTGACGATGTGTGACATAGCTTTTCTTAATTACGGGGCATAGCTAACCTTCCATAACATTAAGGAAAGAGTTTTTTGTCGCAAGACACTTAACATTTAGACCTTCTGTAAATAGGGGACCCATAATTATTATTTTTTGTCTAAAAGCACCTTAAATTTTATTTGTTTGTCTTGAGGCACCAAAACATAAATTCCGTCAAAAAAGTATAAGATCTGTTATTTCTTAACGAAAATGCTTTTAGCTTTCCCCTAGTCAACCCATTTTTTGTTAGCTTACCCCTAATCAACCCCTGTTTTGTTAGCTTACCCTTAATCAACCTTCATTTGTTTAACTTACCCTTGATCAACCCTCATTTTGCATAACCAACCTTTATCCTTTATATTACCCTTAAGGGCTCGCTTGGGATGAGGGTAATTATTCCGGGGGTAATAGAGCTAAAATGAACTAGAAAATGACGGAGAGTAGTGATGATGCTAAGCGGAAATGGAAAAAAATGAGGATGATCTAGCCTATATGGAGGGAGAAATATTACTCCCTCTCCCCCCAAGTAATGCATTACCTCCAATTAGACCTGGTCAAATGCGGGCTCGGGCCGGGCTAAAAGATAAAAAGTTGCCCTTTAACACCAAAGCGGGCGGGTCGGGCCTAACTAACGGGCCCAGATTACTTGCCCTTACCCGCCCGTTTGTATAAAACCGGGCGGCCCGCGGGCTATCGGGCCAATTATTGAGTGAATGGAAAAACTATCAAACAAATAAAGATAGACAGTAATTACGTAAATATTTAAAAAGAGTACAACATAGTTGACTTTTTTCTTACAACAAAAAAAATGTGATAAGTGAACAAAAATTGTTGATAAGATTAGACTATTAGATTATGAGAAATTGAGAATAGTGAGAGTTGTCTAATTTTTCTTGAGAGTTAAAAACGTATTTTTGCTATATCATACTATTATCTAGTGTATGTGTTTTGATTAGAGCATGGGCTAATTATTTTACTTTGTATAATGAATATACATTTTTCATTTCATATATAATTAATTAATTTTTAAGCTATAGAATGTATATAATATTTTTAGCGGGCCGGGCGGGTTGGCCCGTTTGAAAATATTAGTGTCCATGCCCGGTCCGTTTATTAGATCGGGCCGGGCTTGTCCGGCCCATTTATTAATTCGGGCCAAGCTTCACTGTCCAGACCCGCTAAAATATCGGGCCGGACGGGTCGGGCTATTCGGACGGTACGGCCCATGATCAGCTCTACCTCCAATGGGGTAATTGTTCCTCCCTTTTACACCATAAAATGCCACAACCAAACACCATTCTTCTCCAATTCTAGTTCATTTCAGTTCTATTACCCCCAGAATAATTACTCCCATCCCAAGTGAGTCCTAATTGTTTTTCCTTTCCCATCCCCATCCACTAAAGCCTTAATTCTTATAATAAAAAAATTGATTTAAATTTAATATCTATAGTAATTTTCCAGGTTTAAGTTTGATGTTCATGGGTGTATATGATTTGCTAATTATGTGTTGTATCCAAATTAATGATAGTTGTCAATGTTCCTAACGTTAATTTTTGGGTTTAAGATTGTGAGTGTTAATAATGATTGTCAATTCATTTGTGGTTTTAGTAATCATTTGTCAATTCATTGTGTATGTTGATTAATTATGTTATTTTTCTTGATATGGATGTATGATATATATATATATTTTTTTTGACAAGTGGAGGTATTTTATTCATATAAAATATTTACATATACTAGATTTTAAGAAAACTACATTACATATGTTTCTAATGAAGCCTAAAAAACATAACAGAAATTTTAAGAACATAAACATCCTCCATCTGACTTGAAAATTGTTGAGCACGAGAGATTGGTCACGAGCACTTGAGCTAATGTTATCCTCGCTGCTGACCACCATGGACTGCTGAATCTTACGAAAACTCGATTGACAGTCGCCAAGTGTACTTACGTTCTCACGAGGAGAACGTAGAAAGAAAAGAGGCATGGTAGGACAACGCGTCCATCCAGCAACGGAGAAAAATCTCCTACACTTGGTTAATCGACCTAGTTGACCATAACTCCAACAGCTTAGGCAGTTTACTTTGAAGAAACATAAGAGCAAGTATAACTCCACCAGTCTGACGGTTGTAACAATCCAACAAGCGACCCTACTCAAAGGGACGACGGAGACAGAAAACGTAAAACTACCACTAAATAGTAAGACTAAGGCGAAGAGTAAACATAGGAGGATCATAATGGACATAGCCACCCATATCTCAACCACCCTGAACATCAAATCTCACCAACACCGTACCACTAAAGACTCCACTCATCAACCGAAGGCTAATCCCACAATCACGACCGCTAGACCACCAAGCCGGCAAACCAACCCCACCAAGCCGGAGACCCAAAACCCAGCCAGGCCACAACCCAAAAAGACGATCAAACCAAAAAAACCAAAAAGACAAGACGATTGTAGAAGGTGGGGAGGGGGGCGAGGGGAGGGGGGAAACCTTCTATAACCATCAAGAGAAAAACGAAACCAGAAACACCCGACCCATATCTAAACAACTCTGACATCAGGGAGTGGGGGAGGGGGGGCGAGGGGAGGGGAGAACACTCTCCGACCAGAGTCGACAACAGACAAAGGGGGTGGACCACAAGGAGAAACACACAACAGGACAAGATGGTTCAAGAAGGTGGGGAGGGGGGCGAGGGGAGGGGGGAAACCTTCCTGACCATCAAAGAAAACGAAAACAACACCTGACCCAGAACAACCAACCCAGGCCACCAATCTCGGTCATCGGAGGTAAACAGAAGCGGTGGGTGGAGGGAAGCTCCAGCGGCGACGCTCAGCGGTGGTATTGGGGGATTAGAACGATCAACAGGAGGAGAAAAGGTGGTATGCTGGCCGGAGATGGGTCGCGAAACAACCCGATCTCCAGCCAGAGGTGTAGATCGGAGTTGAGAAGTGGAGAGTAGGGGGGTGGCGGCTAGTGAAGTAGGGTTTGGGAAGCTTTTGTTTAGAGAGAAGTTGGAGAATTTAGTTTAGAGAGAGAAGTAGGTTTTCTGGTATTTGGATGTATGATATAGGATGAGTACTTTTTGCAACAATTATATAGTGCTAATTTAAGGATATAATACTAACATGATGAGGAAAGGGAAAAGAGGTATTGGAGAGAAAATATTCTTTTAGGATAGGAAAGGGAAAATAATTAAGGATATTTTAAAGGATGAACTTGATTATGCAAAATGGGGGATTGATTATGCAAAGTTTGAGGGCAGTTTCGTTAAGTACTAACGGATCTTGGATTTTTTTTTGACGAAATTTGTGTTTTGGTGCCTCCAGACAAAAATGGAAATTTAAGATGTTTCTGCGTAAAAAAATACAATAATTATGGGTGCTCTATTTGCATAATGCCTTAATGTTAGATGACTTATGGCAAAAAAAATCCACGAGGAAAATAACTTACCCATTAGTCCGTTACCACCTGAAGTCCTGGTTTTTTTTTTAAAAAAAAATGGTAAAATGTGAGTTATAACTATATTTTATTGCTTATTAGTACCTAATATGTCTAGATCTATTCCTTTTTTTATGACCTACTCTCTTCATCTCAGTAATCTCTGTACCTTTAACTAGTGTAGAGCCCGTGTAAATACTCGATATATATAAATTATATTTATAAAAAAAAGGACAAATTTGTTATTGCCATTCATTTAATCCACCAATGTTTAATAATTAGATAAAACAAATAAGATTATTTAACAGGAATAATACCAACTTTGGGTGGTATTCCATCAATAAAACCAACTTTAATTAATACAGGAATAAAACCAAATATGAGACATATTATACAAGAATGAAATTGCTTCTTAAATGACCGGATGAAGTCGGTTTTTGTAGGTCCCATACTATTAATAAACACCCATCTTCATCTTCTTCAATCCCCTAAATCAAATTCTCTCTCCTAAACCTACGTTTTAACTTAGGGTTGGATCAACCTACGTTTTCAATCAAACCAATTAAAAAAGAACACTAATTGGACACAACCTAAGTTAAACCCAGAAAAATCGATAACCTAAGTTAAACCCATAAAAATCGATTTGGGGGAAATGAAAAGAAAACTCACCGTTGACATTGCCGAACCACAAAATTGAGGAATGAACTTGACAATACCCCTGAAAATTGATTTTCGACAAAATTAATGATAATCAATTATAAACACGGATGTAGAAAAGTGGAGAAAGATAAACAAACAAAAGTTTCGGAAAAAATTATCTTCGACGAAGTGAAGGATAAAGTGATGAAGTGATGAATTGATGAATTGACGATGAAGTGATGAAGATGAAGTGATTAGTTTGAAGTTTGCAGTTTGGGAATTAATGAAGTTAAAAGTGAATTGGTTACCTTACTATCAAAGTGTCAGTAAACCTTGTATTAGTGGTAATTTTGACGGGGTAGGCGGTAGCAGGTAAGCGTATTTCATTCTCGTATAATATGTCTCATACTTGGTTTTATTCCCGTATTAATTAAAGTTGGTTTTATTGATGGAATACCACCCAAAGTTGGTATTATTCCTGTTAAATAACCCAAACGAATATCCTTATAAAATATATTGTGGTATACGTTTAAAATACTCTTTCAAATCTTAAAGGTACGTTTGCTTTTTCACACTTGCTGAGAAAGTTTTACACCGGCAATATCTTTCGTTTTACATGTTGGTGATTTGAGGTAATCACCAGTTAATTTGGTGTAGTCGGGGTTTAGTTATTAAGAAGGGTGAACTCGGTTTAGCTATGTGACGAGTCGGGAGTGCGGAGTGCACACTTGTCTAAGCCTAAATTGAGCTTACGGAGTGTATAAATGATCAAGTGAATCTCGTTCGGGGTTCGGAACCCCGTGTAACCGAGGTGTGTGTACGTGTTACATTACGTACGGGTATTCAAGTTTTCGTTGAGCTTATCTCTTCAACGGTTGGCTTCTTATTTTTTGACGTGTCGCGTTGGTACACTTCAGTTTGTCATAGTATTTACTTTGATGACACATGTGGGATGCATTGCGGTTGGTTATGCATTGTTTTGAGAGGCTTGATCATTTTGGTTTTGTATGTAACACATTAAGTTACAAGAGAGAGATAAGAGACTTCATCTTATTATCTCTTATTTTTTCTTTGTAAAGAAAACAATTATTCTCCATAAGATATTGCTCAAAATTCTAAGTGTCGGAATGCGAGTGTGATTCTTGTAGTCTTATCCCACAAGGAAATCGTGTAACCCGGGACACTATAGGGACGATTATTCTTGAAGGAAAGTGATTCCGTTCACAATTCTACATAGATATCCAAGTTATCCTTTCTTTTTTGGGTGTTCCGGTTTTTGTATTTCTTGTAGATTTCGATAATGATGGTGCCTCCCGAGTCCCGAAGTTCCAACAATCTTCAAGAATAATTCGTTGGTGATCGAAATTGGTGCACAAGATATGGTGATACACAATGTAGTTGATCGAATGCGGTAATGATGACGGAACGGAATTATGCACTTGTATCTACCGTGAAACAATAGCAAATTGGTGGGTTATGCGTGGTACTTCAATTATCTTTGTTTTGGTTTGAGTAAATACTGCATTGATGATCTGTCATGTTTGAGAGTAATGCTTGTTTGTTTGTTTTATCAGTGAACGTAAATGTTTGCGAGTGATGTTGTGCATTTGTTTGTGTTCATTGGGTTGGTTATTTTTCTTCCTAAACATGACAAACTTCGATGATATTAATTAACCATGAAAAGCGAAGTTACTTAAAGTAACCACAACAACCAAACAAAATCATAAACCAATTGATCAACATAATTCATACGTCTACTAACATATTCCACATGATAAACATCATACGTATGATCAATCAATAACTTTTATGAATACTTGATACAAAACCATCTCATTAAACTTTCCCCACATAAAACTCGTGGTGACCACCAATGAGACAAAAAACTTGACATATACTATGTCACGAACGATAAGGGAAATACCAACTTTCTCCCTCCAAGGACCGTGTGTGTAACGAATCCCCATAAACCGAGACTTTACACCACAAAATCAATACACTACATAGCTGAGCTATACGAGTACCCGTATTTTACCGCTCCAATCCGCATAAACATGTATCTATTATACCGTGGAGGATTATGAGAGATATTCGCTTCTACCCCATATAGACAACAACCAAGTTGTTACTCTATGCAAACTTCAGACAATCGAATTGATTATCTTTTAACCTTGTCATAACATATGATCAATCTTTTACAACCTCTTAATATTAAACCATATTAAGAATTCAATTCACCCCACAAAACATATCAATGTCTAAATAAACATCTCAAAACCAAAGACGTAAAAATAAGCCAATACATTAATACCCATTTTTAAAGTAATACTTAACCTTGTTATAAATATTAATTTATAACCATCATGATCATATAACATTGGTCAAAGACCAAAAGACAAATATGGATATTAAGACAAACATCTTAAGCATTGAAACAATAATATAACTATACTATCTAGGACAATATAAATGATACATAAGTACAACACTTAATATTATACCATATTAAGAATTTTTAACCCACCACAAGCATGCCTTAATATGAAAATACAAATATTTACATTAAAGACATAATATAAACATGGTGAATAATATATCCCTATCAAATAATTACCACATACCCAAATATCACATGATAGTTGATTAAGACAAATACAACTTTGAAATTGCTCTCAAATTCCAATTAACTGGACTTTGATCTCATCAGAGACTTAACCAAAACAAGAGCAAAATACCCAATAATTATGCGAGAAACATAACGCAACATCATATATAGCACAATTGGTGCAAAATTAATCAATATGCAAACCCCATGTCAGTACCATATATCCAGAAGTCAATAATCTCATAGCAATAATTATCCGTAAGTCAGCCTATAATCATCTCATACAAATAATATAAATAGTAGTGGGATTACCTGTCACCGAGTTTAACTTATGACGGCGACTTACTGCGAGGCCTAAGCTTAAGGTCAAAATGTACACAACTCCCGGGATACCTGTCACCCGGTTCAACAACCAATGTATCGATTCCTGATACACTAGCCTTATAGTTGGTGGCAAAACCGTAAACCCCAGATTATATTACTCTAACCCCACACTTGTCTTTATTCCATAAAACTCCAAAGCAGGACATTATCGATATTCAAAAAATAAATATAATCATCATAAATAATATGATGAAAGGAATAAACATTTTATATTGGAAGGAAATTTTCTATAAATAGAAACTTACTAATTTTGGAAACTTATTTAAAATAGAAAGTCTTATAGAAAATACGTAAGTTTTTAAAATAAGTGAAATTTATTAAAATAGCATTTGTAACGAAATTAACATTTTATTATTATCGTCGTTATCGTAACTTTAATATATTTCTAAATTCGTTACTAAAATATAAATCAACTAGAATAAGTCAAAGTATAGTATTTTATAAATAATTAGGAAATCGAGTTTAAACTATAATTTACGTTTGCAGACATATCCCATATCAGAACTATGCGGGAACTTGCCTAGGAAGCCCTGGGTGTGTCCGTTTGCAGACACATCTCGATCCGAAATTACGCGGGGAATCGAACTTGTCGTTTAAGTTCTGGGTGCGCCTATATATGGGCCCATCCCGTGCTATTTCGGGAAAATGCCGCCCTGGGCTTTCCGCTGGGGAGATAGGTAAGTTGCGTAGGCGCTGGGGAATAAAAAAACTTGATGTTTCTTTGGGAAGCCAAGCTGGTACCTGAAATGTTAGATATATAGGCAGAAATAGCAAATATAACAGATAGCAAGATATCATACAGGAAATGCAATTAGCATCTATAGACTGACTTGCGCTGGGGAAAAATGATTTTTGCTTCATTTTGAAATCAAAGTCCTGAAGGCAACTCACGTGCTAGGAAATAGGTTTTCAAAATTGAAAGAGGTGGAAAAGAAATTTGCAGTTTAAATAGACCGAAACTTGACCTTGTCGAAAAGGATTTTCTCAAATGGCTAAGTTTTGCAAATTTTAAAGCAAGAATTTGAAGAGAGAGGCCTATCGACAGACTCGACTCTGGACGTGACTGGACGAGTTGACAGTCACGACTGGACTCTCGAGGGGTTGGACCGTGACTCGGTAGGGGGTGGGGCACCTAACAAGACTCTTAAGTTGCGCTATTCTGTAGCCTAGGCGAGTGGCAACACGGTCATACATCGAAATGGGAAGGATGCGTTGTAGGGGAATTGCAGTAGTCTGTAATGAGACTGTGGTAGTCTAGTGCTCTTCTGGATTTTTGATTTTAGGGTACATTTCCAAAGTGGGTATTGCTTCGAGTCCTGACAGATTCTCGTCTTCGACTGAGCCGAGTACTAGGACACACTATAGAAAGGAGGCTAGATTTTGAAAGTATTTTGAATTTTGTGATTGGATGGAGAACTTCTGCCTAGGAGAAGCCCCCAGGATGACAAAGCTTGCTGCTGAGAACATGACAGTGTCGTGACCAGAATAATGGTGCTTTTTGAATGCGTGTCAATGTGGGTGGTTGTGCCTCTGTTGAAAGGCTGCCTAGATATTCACGTGTGGTGAAATCAAACTAAGTCGTAGTTCAGTGAATTGAAGGATATATTACGGTGCCTAGTCTAATAGGACTTTGTGTGTAACTAGCCATATTGATGGTGTAAGCTAGGTGCATTCCCAATGATGTCTTGATCAAAGGGGTAGAACAGTTAGGATGTTGATCCCGTGACTGTGAGCGTTCTCCGGGGTAGCCCCCAGAGGTGGTGTGAACTATTTGGGCATGTTCTGTGCCGACCGCAGGTTGAGTTCCCATGTTTGGGGTAGGTAACTGGTTTGGATGTTTTTGGAAATGTGGTGCTAGGAAGTAAGTGGCTTTGATGATTCGAAATCTGGAGCTCGATTTTGTAGAGCTAAGGCTTCGAGGGTAAGGTATTGTAATGTGGTAGGAAAGGGGAAGTCGAGTAAGAATGACTCGAACTTCGATCGGGGTAGGTTTGATAATAATGCGGGATCTGATTTCCATGTCTGGCCCTAATGGTTAGGGGTATCCTATGGAGCATGAGTCCTCAAAATTCCGGGCTGTCTCTAGCTTAGGTCTCGGGAAGGTTTGGGGGTTGTAATGTGGGAAGGCTAGATGTGGTGTTAGCTGACCAACTTGATTGTTTCTCCCCTATTTGATGGTATGGGTTTTGATAATTTTGAACGGGACTTTCACTTGGGTTGAGCGTTGGCCACGGTCATGGGTTTTTGGATTCTTTTTTGATGATGGCCTGCTTTTTTGTTTTGGCCTTTCGTTTTTTTCCTTGGACTTTTTTTTGTCCAGCTTTTTTCTCTTTTTTCTGTCGGCCAGACTAACACCTAAGGTAGGGATTGGTTGATCTTATTGGATGAGTGTTTATTGTGGGAAATTGGCTTGCCTCCCGTCTTGAACCCAAACTAGGAGACCACCTAAATTTGTCATAGGATTTGATACCGCTCCCTAGGGGTAGTTATGCGGCTTTCTATAGTTTGACTATTACGGGTCCCAATTTCCTATAGTCATTACAGATGTGTCTATAATAGTCACGTGCATGTGCTCACAGTGTATGATGTTGTTCATCATGTTCTCGGAAACAAATAAGAAAAGTATATATGAGAAAGAATATTGAAAGCTGATTTTATTGAATTTTGGAAAGGAGGACAGAATACAACTGACACTGACTTTGACTTTGGAAGAAATAGCACATTCTAGACTCGGACTCAGACTCGGACTTAAATCAAATCCGGACTCTCGGATGATGTTTTCATTAGTCGTCGGCTTCTAAGGACAGAGTTGATGTCCAGTATAGCTTTCAGTAGAAGCTTTACCCAGATCTTCATTATGTCGAAGATCGTCTTCAATCCTAATGCCCATTTTGGTTAGCACTGCAAAGTTTGAAATGTCGGCATACCTAAGATGGACGCGGTAGGAAGGTAGGAGGTTGTTGATGAACGCCTCCACTAGTGTCTTCTCGTTGGGCTTGTCTACCAACTTCACACTTTCGGTCCTCCACCTTTGAAGGTACTTGGTGAAACCTTCTTTAGGCTCTTGGGCCATAACCTCCAGAGTACGCATCGTGGTTTGGATCTCAGTATTATCAGCATAATTCCGAGCGAACTCTGTTGCCACTTCATCCCAAGTCTTGTACTTCTTGGAATCGAGCCTATAGTACCAGGCTTTCGGGTGCTTCTCGAGGGAAGAAGCAAACAAATGCTTGAACATGGTGGATTTCACCCCCTTGACAGCCATGAATTCCTTGAAAGCCCGAATGTGATGAACCGGGTCTTCAGTACCCTCAAACATCGGTATGCCCGTAAGGTTGAGGTTGTCGGGCAGTTCATCATTCAGGGGCGAATAGGAACGAGCGTTTTCCGTATGGATCGAATTATTCGTTGACAAATGGAGCTGCTCTTCAAGTTTGCGAACGGCGCTGACCAGTTCAGCTATGGGCCCAGTGGTTTCATTCCTGACCTTAGGAGTCCTTTGTTCTATGGCGCTCAACCGGGTAGCAATAGCTATCTGGTCGGACTTGATAGCTGTCAGTTGGGCCTCAATCTTAGCTAGTGAGGCGGTCAGTTGGTCCAAGGTTTCTTGCATTTTCTGGCGTCTGGTTACAGGTGGCCTGTCTGTAAGAATACCGCGTAATCAGAAAAGTTGTTTCAGAACTCAAATTCACCAAGGCATAGGAAATAGCGCGGGAGGAGAGACGACTCCAGTTTGACTCGGGTTAGACTCTCCTAAGACAAATGTGCAGGGTATGATTGTAACACCCCTGATTTTATAAAATTAAATTAAATTAAAGTTATATTCGTATTTCTATTTTTACGATTTAACTCGTAATTCTTAAAATTATTATAAAATGAATTTATCGTTTAATCATTTCAAATTCCTAAAATTCTATTTGACTCAGAAACTCTTCTTATATTTAAAACACATTTTTATTTCTGTTTCGATTCATTTTATACATTTAATTTAATTTTTATCGAAAGTCTATTTCGACGATTTAAAATTCTAAATTCTTTTTATTTACTTATATTTAAGCTCGAATTTCTATTTTCGGCTCGAAGTTTATTTATTTTAAATTTCGTCAAAACATTTATTACCTTTCCTCGAGAAATCAATTTAATTCACTTCGTCGAAAATTTATTATTTATCGAGAAATACTATTTCATCGTCTAATTATTTATAAGCCTCGTTTTCGTCCAGGATACTTTATTTACTCATTTTGTTTAACGGCCCGATTATCTATTTAATTTTATTAACTCGTTTTTGATTCAACTCGTGGGTCAGTCAACTTAGTTACAGAATTCGTTTCTCACCCGATTCATTTAATCAATACGTATTTTCTAACCCGCTTTTATTTGAGCCGATTAAACCCCTTTTTCCCATTTCTTCTTTTAAAGTGCTCATTTTCTCATGCCTGGGTTCATTCCCTCTGCCTTTTTTTTATCTATCAATCCACCGACTCTACCTTTTATTCTCCTTATACTATTTGATTCTTTGAATCTGTTTCACCTCCCGGTCCACCGCTTCACTTTTCCCTTCCAGTTTTCAACGTATAGTTTTCCCTTTAACTCCTCTATATCATCATCTTTATCATCTTCATTTCACCCCATCGTCTGCCTTCTTCGTCCTTCATTCGCACCACCATTTCGCCTCTGTTTTCGCTATTGCTACTACGCTGATGGTGCTGCTGTTGCTTCCCCTTCATCTCGTCCTGTTTCCTTTCATTTGATGCTCCGCTGCTGCTAATGCTTCGTACTACTGTTGCCATGTCAAGGTAGCCTTCTCCTCCATCTTCTCTTCTCTTCTCTTTTTTCTTCTTTTCCCCTTCGTTTCTGTTGCTGCGGCTGTTGTTGTTGTTGTTGTTGTTGTCGTCGTTCGTGTTGATGTTGATGCGTGTCTCGTTTCTTCTTCTATCTCCGTTCTTCTTCTTCTTTTTTTCCGTTGTTGTCCGTGTCTGCTCCTGCTATTGTTATGGATGTCGCTGTGGTTGTCATTTGTTCTGCTGCACAATCCGTTAGTTGCTGTTGCTGCGGCTACTTTTCTTTTGCTCGGTTTTGATACCGATCTTCGTTATTTGGCATCCCTCATGCTGCTAGTTTTGTCGTTATTTCTGATGCTATATATGTTCGTTGCTGATGCGATTCTTCGTTCTGTCCTTGCTGTACTGCTTCTTCGTCATCTTCTCCGTTTCTCCTCTTCTCTTATGTTCTGTTCTTTTTCCTCAAGTCCGTTTTGACTCGTGTCTTGCTGTTTGTTGTAGCTTCGTAACTTCTGCTAGTCTGCTACTCTTCATTTCTACTGCCCGCTGTTATTATTATCGTTGATCAGGTCCGTTTTTGGTGCGTCAATTGTTACCGTCATTGTTGGATCGTCATCCCTGCTGGTTTGTTGAGCATTTGGTGGTTGCTAGCTGATCGTCACTGTTGTCGATGCTTGTACAGGTTGCTGGTTCACCCCTTTTGTTGCTGAAAGTTCCGTTACGCTGCCGTGGTCGCAACGGTTCCGTTATGAACTGCAAGTTCTGTTTTGTGTGTCTTTTAGCCTTCCTTCATCTTAATTCGTTCGTCGTTTCATTTCTTGCTCGTCCAACTCGAGGGTAATTACTTAATCTCTTTTCCCCGTCTTGATTTTTAGTTGATACCTCCTCCTCTCATCTGTTTTCCTTGTCACGTTTCTGTGTCAACTCTAGTCTTTTCCAACTTTCTTTAATACCGGTTTCTTTGTTTCTATTTCTTTTGTCTCGATTCTCGTTGGAGCCTCGTAACCCTTCTTTTTAAGACAAGTGTAAGAACGGTTGGAATTTGGACTCATCAAGAAGGGCAAGCACATGTGCATTCGGTTATCGACCTAAGGTAACTTTAGGACGTTACTCGATTTTATATCGTATGTTTGAGTAGTAGTATGTAGTAAATATTAACTTCGGTTTTCTAATTTTTAGCTATTTATTATTTGCTAATAAAATTATTCTTTTAAATCGTACACCTTATCAATAATTTTTTATAATTTTTGATATCGTTTTATAAATCATTAGTAATTTGATTATTTACGATCGTTTATAATATTTTGTTGGTTATCGTGACACTAGTAACTAAATAATATCGATTTCATATTTTCGTCATATTTCGTTAATTTCTAATTTTTAACTCAAAATCGTATTTTCATATTATAATCGAGATTTGTATACTTTTTTAATAAATTAATTTTTGTTTAATAAATAAATGAGAAAATAGTCGTTTAGTTTTAAACACATTTTAGTCGAGACTATTTTCACTAATAATTTCCTATTTGTTTCCGATTGACTGTTTTTATTAAAATTTGTATTGTTTATAAATCAAAACTATTTCTTAAAAATAATTTGAAACCTTTGTAAAAATTCATTTCATTTATAAAACTCGTTGATTTAATTAATTTTGATATCGTTTTTCTTAAAACATCTCTTTTCTAAAATCTATAGTTTTAACTCGATTTCCTAATTATTTATATAATACTATATATTGACTTATTATATTTTCTTTATGTTTTGAGTAACGAATTTAGAAATATATTAAAGTTACGATAACGACGATAATAATAAAATGTTAATTTTGTTAGAAATGCTATTTTTATATATTTCACTAATTTTAATGATTTACGCATTTTCTATAAGAATTTCTATTTTAAGTAAGTTTCTAAAATTAGTAAGTTTCTATTTATGGAAAGTTTTTCTTTTTATATAAAATGTTTATTCCTTTTACTTTCATATTATTTATAATGATTATATCTTTTGAATATCGATAATGGTTGTTTTGGAGTTATGGAATAAAGAAAAGTGTGGGCTTAGAGTAATATAGTCTGGGATGTACGTTTTTGCCATCAGCTATAAAGCCGGTGTGTCTATTTGGGGCACATTTGGTCGTTGAACTGGGCGTAGTTTCGCCCAGGAGAGTGTATGTTTTGACCTTAAGCTAGATATCGCATCGTGTTAGTCGCCGTCAGCTGAACTAGACATATTTGTTGTCTAGGAGGGGTGTGCACTACTTAAACCAGGACCTCGCTGCACGCAGTCCTGTTATAGTTGAGTTGCCTAGTTAGAGACTGGATTCTGTTATGAGTTAAGTCTACAGTTCTCGAATCTAGTTTCTAGTATTATCCTAGTGAAAGTCTAGCCTTGTGCACACCGATCGAATTTCCATAACGCCATGTTTGAATATTTATATTATCGATTGATTTTGACTTGCAGGTTGGCAAGTGCTTTAAGTATCGTTGAAAATTTATTTTTATTATATCATTTTTAATGTTTTCTCTTTTTAAATATTTTGATATAATAATACTATTATTTTTCCATATGATATAATTTGGCTGGTAGAACGTCCGAGTTACTCCCCACTGACGTGGCTGTTATGTTTATAACATGACAGGTATTTGCTTCCGGGTTTTGGGTGTGAGCTAGCGAGTAGCGTGGATCCTGCTCTTTCTTCATTCGATTTATGGATTTGTATAAACCTGTTTGGAGAATTTCTTCTTTTTAGCCCTTTTGTAAAAAGAGGCCTTTGTATTGACTTACCATTTCTTTTAATAAGATATAGTTTGTCAGTGTGTTTTAATCCCACTCTACAGTGTTTCCGTCACTGTATTGCGTTAGAATATCTAGGGAATTACAGTTGGTATCAGAGCATTGTTGCTCCCGACGCTTACACCTGATTTTAGGAAAAATACTCGTAAATGATTTGAATATTAAAGAAATATTAGTTAGAGATGGGTAGAAACCAAAATAAGGACTTAACTGTTTGGTTTATATGTTCTTGTAACTCAATGATTAGCATTGAATATTTGTTTCTTTTGTCTGGAAAAAGATTTTGGTATGATGCTGCTCCAGATCGGGACAAGACCTGCTTAGAACTCTCAACGCCTGCTGACTCGAGTGGACAACTTGGTGCTCCAAGAAGGATGTCGATGATGACTTTTCAGCTCCGATTTAGTTTGCTCAAGCTACAGGTTAGATGATCAAGAGTAGATTCCTGTTCCATGATATTGCAGTAGATCTAGATGGAGCGACTCAAGACTTGTGTGTTCGTTCCTCTACCAGAAGATGAAGATATCCCGCGAATTCCTTTGTAGAACCTTGGAGGCCTGAAGATTCTCTTCTCGTTTAAGGTCTTATTTATCTAGAATCATTGATTCTTTTCTTTCTGGTTCTGCCTTTCCCAATTCTTCTCTTATTAATTCTCGTCTTCATTCTTGTGATAAATATTTGATTAATTCTCTTATTTTACCGTCTTCCCTCTTGAGATTCTTTGGTGTGACCGGTTCTGTCTTAGTAAACCCCGTGAGAGTTAAGTTATAGATATTTGAGGTTTAGTAAACCCTTGTTACCTGGTTTGAGGATTGAGAGTTATACCTTATTTTCTAAGGCAAGTAAGAAATTTTCGAGGATTGAGTTGAACGGTATTAGTTGATTAATTAATGGAGTTAGGTTGATACTTTGGACACCAAACTTTGGGTTATAGGTTAGTTTTGATATTTTGGAGTAGTAAAATTATATCATATTTGATGGATACCGAGCACCTAACCTAGAACCTAGAACCGAACTAAATGTAATTGATAATATTACTTGGGATTCTTACCCATTACTCATTTGATGGATGTGTCGTGAATATTTGAGATCTTAGAGTATTGTTTAAGTGTTAGCCTGAGTTTTGTGGTACCATTGAAGGTTTTCATTAATATTGTTAGAAATTTTGGGTGGACATAGATAACCCGTGTTTCTTGAGGTTTAGACCGTGATGTGTAAGGTTGTAACCTTTGAACTTTGGAGTCGAGTGATCTAACTTGGATAAATTGTTGTTAACCTTGAATAGGAGAAACTTATTGCACAATTAAAGGTTGGATTTATCGCGTTGTTTTGAGGAATACTTAATGCGAATCGTCTTGATGGATTTATAGTTCAGAACCCTTAGACCAAAGAGGTTGTGGCTTCGTTGAGTTAATATTTTCGTGGTTTCCTGATATGATATGAAATTTGGTGAAATTCTCAGAAAGCTTAGTCGAAAGACGTGTTTTGATGATGTGAGTGTTCGCGCCATTACCAATAGGTTTGAGCGTGTTTGAGGATTCGTAGTACATTTCCAAGTTCTGTACTTGTGGCATATTAAATATGTTGTTGATCATTTTTGAGGATTTCGTACCCGAGTCTTGTTAAATTTGTGGACCTGGTCTAGTGTTCCTTACTTGAGAAATTTGGAGTATATTTCGAGTTCAAACCTTATGAGCTTTGAAGTTAGGAACCTTATCGATTGCGAGTTTGGGTGTGTTATGATGACCGTTGGAATTTTAATTGATGAGATTAGATTGTAAAGCATTTGAGGATTAGTATCGTGTCGTTTGAACGATTGGATAATCACGTAAGACATTTTTGGGAGTTGTGACTGAGTAGTACCGCCTAATGCCTAATAATGGACTTAACGCTATTTGATGGAAATTAGGAAACCGTGTTGTGGGAGTTGTAGCGGGAATCTCGAGATGATTAATTTATCCTCTAATCATGAGAGCTCTATTTGACTCTCAATTTTGTCCTTCCCTTAGCTTTTCTTAAAATCTGTTACCTCTTTTTATGCCAATCCCTTCGGCTTCTTTATCGGGTTTGAAAATTTTTGTCTCGATTTGTTGTTGACTTTGACTCTACTTATTCGTTTATCATTCCCCGAACTTATGTTATGAAAATTTGACTAATTTACAAAATTTGATTTTCGTGAAATTTTGACATTTTGAGTTATAAATTTCAAAAACTTTTTATTTCTTTTTTTTGTTTTATTTTGGTCATATTTCAAAAGGGTCTTAATAATTTATTTTAAAGTATTTCGAAATTGTTTAAAATTTTAATTTTGATTTTTTTAGTAATCAAGATTTTTATGAAAATTTTCGTAGTTACAAATATTTTAATTTCTATAGGATTATTTTCTAAAAATGGTTTAACATTTTCGAAAAAAAATTGGTATGTCTAAATTTTTATTTTATTGTCGACAAACTTTAAATCTCTTATCGAAATGTTTGTCGACTGATTCGATTCTTATTTACTAACTACAAAATTTGATTTCTCAAAAATGTTTGTTTGGTCTAAAAAAAAAACGAAATGTTGTCGAATTTCTTAATCAAACGTTTTACTGTTGCTTTAAAAATATTTGGGTACTCTTCCCTCGAGTTCATTTACAAATATTATCTATCGTCATTATTTTATCAAATAATTTTTAACTTGCGATTTTATTAATTTACAAGATTTTTAAACGAGCCCAAATTATCTTGAAATGAATTTTGTCTTCGATTTTGATTCCATATCACGTTTAAAGTTGTGAAAATTTTTAAACCGAGATTGTGATGCGAGTTAAGTATTCTCCTTTTGTTCATGTGATATAACCTTGTTTTCCATTCTATTATTATGTTTTGTTAGTTTCGAGGACGAAACTTCTTTTAGTGGGGAAGATTGTAACACCCTGATTTTATAAAATTAAATTAAATTAAAGTTATATTCGTATTTCTATTTTTACGATTTAACTCATAATTTTTAAAATTATTATAAAATGAATTTATCGTTTAATCATTTCAAATTCCTAAAATTCTATTTGACTCAGAAACTCTTCTTATATTTAAAACACATTTTTATTTCTGTTTCGATTCATTTTATACATTTAATTTAATTTTTATCGAAAGTCTATTTCGACGATTTAAAATTCTAAATTCTTTTTATTTATTTATATTTAAGCTCGAATTTCTATTTTCGGCTCGACGTTTATTTATTTTAAATTTCGTCAAAACATTTATTACCTTTCCTCGAGAAATCAATTTAATTCACTTCGTCGAAAATTTATTATTTATCGAGAAATACTATTTCATCGTCTAATTATTTATAAGCCTCGTTTTCGTCCCGGATACTTTATTTACTCATTTTGTTTAACGGCCCGATTATCTATTTAATTTTATTAACTCGTTTTTGATTCAACTCGTGGGTCAGTCAACTTAGTTACAGAATTCGTTTCTCACCCGATTCATTTAATCAATACGTATTTTCTAACCCGCTTTTATTTGAGCCGATTAAGCCCCTTTTTCCCATTTCTTCTTTTAAAGTGCTCATTTTCTCATGCCTGGGTTCATTCCCTCTGCCTTTTTTTATCTATCAATCCACCGACTCTACCTTTTATTCTCCTTATACTATTTGATTCTTTGAATTTGTTTCACCTCCCGGTCCACCGCTTCACTTTTCCCTTCCAGTTTTCAACGTATAGTTTTCCCTTTAACTCCTCTATATCATCATCTTTATCATCTTCATTTCACCCCATCGTCTGCCTTCTTCGTTCTTCATTCGCACCACCATTTCTCCTCTATTTTCGCTATTGCTACTACGCTGATGGTGCTGCTGTTGCTTCCCCTTCATCTCGTCCTGTTTCCTTTCGTTTGATGCTCCGCTGCTGCTAATGCTTCGTACTACTGTTGCCATGTCAAGGTAGCCTTCTCCTCCATCTTCTCTTCTCTTCTCTTTTTTCTTCTTTTCCCCTTCGTTTCTGTTGCTGCGGCTGTTGTTGTTGTGGTTGTCGTCGTTCGTGTTGATGTTGATGCGTGTCTCGTTTCTTCTTCTATCTCCGTTCTTCTCCTTCTTTTTTTCCGTTGCTGTCCGTGTCTGCTCCTGCTATTGTTATGGATGTCGCCGTGGTTGTCATTTGTTCTGCTGCACAATCCGTTAGTTGCTGTTGCTGCGGCTACTTTTCTTTTGCTCGGTTTTGATACCGATCTTCGTTATTTGGCATCTCTCATGCTGCTAGTTTTGTCGTTATTTCTGATGCTATATATGTTCGTTGCTGATGCGATTCTTCGTTCTGTCCTTGCTGTACTGCTTCTTCGTCATCTTCTCCGTTTCTCCTCTTCTCTTATGTTCTGTTCTTTTTCCTCAAGTCCGTTTTGACTCGTGTCTTGCTGTTTGTTGTAGCTTCGTAACTGCTGCTAGTCTGCTACTCTTCATTTCTACTGCCCGCTGTTATTATTATCGTTGATCAGGTCCGTTTTTGGTGCGTCAATTGTTACCGTCATTGTTGGATCGTCATCCCTGCTGGTTTGTTGAGCATTTGGTGGTTGCTAGCTGATCGTCACTGTTGTCGATGCTTGCACAGGTTGCTGGTTCACCCCTTTTGTTGCTGCAAGTTCCGTTACGCTGCCGTGGTCGCAACGGTTCCGTTATGAACTGCAAGTTCTGTTTTGTGTGTCTTTTAGCCTTCCTTCATCTTAATTCGTTCGTCGTTTCATTTCTTGCTCGTCCAACTCGAGGGTAATTACTTACTCTCTTTTCCCCGTCTTGATTTTTAGTTGATACCTCCTCCTCTCATCTGTTTTCCTTGTCACGTTTCTGTGTCAACTCTAGTCTTTTCCAACTTTCTTTAATACCGGTTTCTTTGTTTCTATTTCTTTTGTCTCGATTCTCGTTGGAGCCTCGTAACCCTTCTTTTTAAGACAAGTGTAAGAACGGTTGGAATTTGGACTCATCAAGAAGGGCAAGCACATGTGCATTCGGTTATCGACCTAAGGTAACTTTAGGACGTTACTCGATTTTATATCGTATGTTTGAGTAGTAGTATGTAGTAAATATTTTAACTTCGGTTTTCTAATTTTTAGCTATTTATTATTTGCTAATAAAATTATTCTTTTAAATCGTACACCTTATCAATAATTTTTTATAATTTTCGATATCGTTTTATAAATCGTTAGTAATTTGATTATTTATGATCGTTTATAATATTTTGTTGGTTATCGTGACACTAGTAACTAAATAATATCGATTTCATATTTTCGTCATATTTCGTTAATTTCTAATTTTTAACTCAAAATCGTATTTTCATATTATAATCGAGATTTGTATACTTTTTTAATAAATTAATTTTCGTTTAATAAATAAATGAGAAAATAGTCGATTTAGTTTTAAACACATTTTAGTCGAGTCTATTTTCACTAATAATTTCCTATTTGTTTCCGATTGACTATTTTTATTAAAATTTGTATTATTTATAAATCAAAACTATTTCTTAAAAATAATTTGAAACCTTTGTAAAATTCATTTCATTTATAAAACTCGTTGATTCAATTAATTTTGATATCGCTTTTCTTAAAACATCTCTTTTCTAAAATCTATAGTTTTAACTCGATTTCCGAATTATTTATATAATACTATATATTGACTTATTATATTTTCTTTATGTTTTGAGTAACGAATTTAGAAATATATTAAAGTTACGATAACGACGATAATAATAAAATGTTAATTTTGTTAGAAATGCTATTTTTATATATTTCACTAATTTTAATGATTTACGCATTTTCTATAAGAATTTCTATTTTAAGTAAGTTTCTAAAATTAGTAAGTTTCTATTTATGGAAAGTTTTTCTTTTTATATAAAATGTTTATTCCTTTTACTTTCATATTATTTATAATGATTATATCTTTTGAATATCGATAATGGCTGTTTTGGAGTTATGGAATAAAGAAAAGTGTGGGCTTAGAGTAATATAGTCTGGGATGTACGTTTTTGCCATCAGCTATAAAGCCGGTGTGTCTATTTGGGGCACATTTGGTCGTTGAACTGGGCGTAGTTTCGCCCAGGAGAGTGTATGTTTTGACCTTAAGCTAGATATCGCATCGTGTTAGTCGCCGTCAGCTGAACTAGACATATTTGTTGTCTAGGAGGGGTGTGCACTACTTAAACCAGGACCTCGCTGCACGCAGTCCTGTTATAGTTGAGTTGCCTAGTTAGAGACTGGATTCTGTTATGAGTTAAGTCTACAGTTCTCGAAGCTAGTTTCTAGTATTATCCTAGTGAAAGTCTAGCCTTGTGCACACCGATCGAATTTCCATAACGCCATGTTTGAATATTTATATTATCGATTGATTTTGACTTGCAGGTTGGCAAGTGCTTTAAGTTTCGTTGAAAATTTATTTTTATTATATCATTTTTTAATGTTTTCTCTTTTTAAATATTTTGATATAATAATACTATTATTTTTCCATATGATATAATTTGGCTAGGAGAACGTCCGAGTTACTCCCCAATGACGTGGCTGTTATGTTTATAACATGACAGGTATTTGCTTCCGGGTTTTGGGTGTGAGCTAGCGAGTAGCGTGGATCCTGCTCTTTCTTCATTCGATTTATGGATTTGTATAAACCTGTTTGGAGAATTTCTTCTTTTTAGCCCTTTTGTAAAAAGAGGCCTTTGTATTGACTTACCATTTCTTTTAATAAGATATAGTTTGTCAGTGTGTTTTAATCCCACTCTACTGTGTTTCCGCCACTGTATTGCGTTAGAATTTCTAGGGGATTACAATGATTCTCGGAGTGACCGTGATTAATCGCTCCGTCGGAGAATAGCCCCCAAGTGAGACTAAGGACTCAGATGGTGTGACATCTAAGTGACTCTAAAGTGAGGTACGTGAGACAACACGTGTAAGACATGACCTTTAGAGCAACCGTGATTGATCGCCCTGCTGAAGGGTAGCCCCCAAGCGGGATCGAAAATTTGGTTAAGACTCAAGTGTTCGACGAGTGACCCTTAGACGTAAGGACCACGAACCTTTTGTTATAGGGCTTTGCCTTGTAAAAGGTTGACTCGGAAAAGACTCCTAGACGGGTGACTTGTGAAAGGTGGACCTCTTTTAGGATCCGGTTATGTGGGCCAGGTCCTGTTTGAAAGAAGGTTCACGTGAGACATTCCCCAGACTTTGGACTCAATTGTGTAAACGGGCCATCCTTCGTAGGAGTATGTCCTACGCAGGTGAGCCTTCCCTTAGTCAAATGAGGTGGACTGGGATAGGGAGGAAACCCGCGATATAAGATCGACGAAGTTTCGACGCTAAGGACCTCGACGACTTACGACACGACCCGACATTGCTAAATACGGGAAGTCCTAAGAAGAGGAAGGTTTTGAAAAAGTTTTTTTTGAAGGCCCGAAAAATTCGGGGGAGGACCCGACTTTTCGAAAAAAAAGGAAAAGCGTATCGGGCCATGGTTTTGAAAGTTCGAAAATATTTTCGAGTTTTGAAATGGCCAGAATACCGGCTAGAAATAGGTTATTTTGAGTAAAATCATAAGTCCTAAATTCGGTATACGTCCCGGGTTTTTAAATTGGATATTTTGAAAAGGATGTAATTTTTGAAAATGACGGTTTTTGAAAAAAGACCTTAGAAATCAAGTAGCATATAGTCACGCAAGCATTATTACGACACCATGTATGCTCTATACTAAGTCTCGGTCGGTCTATAAGGGGTCTATACCGGTGTACATAGCCTATCCGAGAATCGAGGCGGACATCCTAAGTCGAGTTGAGCTTAGAACATGCCGTAAAACCCATACGAATCGACTATGGACACCTTTGACATATCCAATTTGGACTACATCAATAGTATACTGGGACGTCGGTTACCAAGACCGGCCCGGGAAAATATGGGGTTATGCATGAACCGTAAAACTAAAACGCGTATTGTACTAGTCAAACGATTTCTATCCGAGTCTCACACTGAGGATGCCGATGGTAAGTCACACATCAGTTAATCCCGAGCGGAGTCGCCAAATTGTGGACATAACATAGGTCCACCCCGACACGGCCACACGCGGGTTTGGGGAGGCAAATGGATCTCCATATGAGATGGATCGAATTGAAATTTAAATCGAAGTGGAGTCGCCACCGAACTTTGTGGGAGTTCGGGCCCGTTCGAACCCACTCTATATCTTAGTGGGCCATGCACAAAGTATGGCCCATTCGGATGTCAGAGTTTATTGGGTTTGTCCCTTTGCATTTGATACCGATACCGACATTATCGGATACCGTGTATTGAATGACTCTCGTGCGCCAACGGTTTCGGACATCCGGAAACCGAGGTTCTGAGTAAGGGGTGAGGGTACGTTTGGGAAGTTCACAAAGAACACCCAACCCCGCCCGCACTTAGCGGCCTCTACTAAGATATCGTTTGATTTTGAAATACGCGCGTTAGTAATTCGGTGAATGATATGCAAACAGTATTTTCGACTAAACATGTGAATTATGTTTGATCTACGTCGTTTAATGCATCTAAAATTAACGTCAAAGTTGTATTTAGCATGCGAGATTCATTTTAGTATAATAAAACAAACAACGAAAATAAAATACAAAGACAAAGAATAACCGTGTTAGTAACAGTTTGCAAATCGAATAAACGATATAAATATGATGCGATGCATGATTTTAAAAAGATGAATCACGTGATGGACTTGACACGTGTTGACCGAAGCCGTAAAAAAAGTATTTATCGAGACTTGAAACATGTTGGAAACTCGCTGTTTTGCTAAACTAGGAGCCACTCGATCGAGTCATTGCGGGACTCGACCGAGTGGTCTCGAAAAAGGGCTCCTGTCTCGGTTTTAAGGTGCCACTCGATCGAGTGGGCTAGGTACTCGATTATGGAATCAATATCGAATATTCGGAGCGACTTTTTAGAAAAGATGTTTTGCAAATCGTTTGAAAATCGAACTAAAAACAATGTAGATTCTCTCCGCGTTGAAATCGTCATATTTCGTTTTTAGGACTATGTGGCGATTATCTTAGCATCAATGAGATTACTTTAATTCTTGTAAATACGATATTCGACTATAGAGTCGGTATCATATTTTAAGAATGACCGTTTTTGTATAAAATTAGATAGTTGCAATAATATTGATATTAGAAACGAGAAAAAACGAAAAAGGAGTGAAAAAACATGACGACGACTCGAGGACGACGGACCTAAGACGCAAAAAACGAGAGAGAGAAAGAGAGAAAGGAGAAGACGGGATTTGAATTTACACCCTCAACCTATATGCTTTGTACTCTCGGAACGGGGCTCGTCGGGATGTGGCTTAGGCACGGGAGCGTCGAGATGATATAGGAAGAGTTATGGTGGTTTATGATTGGGAAGGGATTTGACGAGTTTTGCTCTCGGGTCTTTGACGAGTTTTGATCTCGGTTTTGTATATGGTTTGCCTAAAATTGCCTAGAATTTCGGGTTGTGAATTGTCGGGAATTGTGTATGTGTAACTGTTGATCTGTATGAATGAATATTGTGTTGTGCAAGGGGGTCTATTTATAGGAGAGCTTCCCGACCTTGGCTAGGAGAGGTAGCTTTACTAGGGTGAGAAGAAACACCGCTTTGGATAGGAAAGCAACAATCTGAGAGGAAACAGGATTCCGTTGTTGGGTGAAAAAAGGAATCCTTTTCCGGCTGAAAAAGGAATCACTCGACCGAGTGCACCTAGTACTCGATCGAGTGCTCGGTTTAATCCCAGTTTTGTGCGGATTTACAAGCCTACTCGATCGAGTGGGATAGTCCACTCGATCGAGTGGGTCTAGCTCGGGTAGAAGTTCCTTAGAGATCGAATTCTATCTCCAACGGAATTGTTTAATCTTTTTGTAGCTGATTTCCGTAGTTTTTGACTCCGAATCTGATTCGTGAAAGCTGCGTGACAGATTTTTCCGCCTCGGAAATGTCTTTGACCGGGGTTTGACCCGGTTGCTTAAAAGACGGTTTTGCCCCTGGTGTCAGTTTTGACCCAAATTAGTCCTATTTGACTGGAAACGACCCGCTTGGCCTGGATTTGAGGTCATCTGTGAGATTTGTACTCCGTAAAAAGCCCAAGCCAAATGCTAATGATTTCGAGCCCATATTCGAGTACGTTAAAGCATGTTTGCGTCCGATCATCATCGGGTGTTTGTTGGAAACTGCTATAGACACCTGACGGTCAAAATGTGGGTGTCTACACTGTTCAACTTCGGATGAACATTAAATTAATTCAGAGAATTTCTCATTACCTCTCTTCACGATATCTTGTCTTCAGGACAATAGTAAGTGGTATTAAATACAGTACAATTTCATGTACTTTTTCTCCCACATAATTTTTATTTCAATTTGAAATTGATATGAAAATGGCACGATTTCATGTACTTTACTCACACGGAGTATAAATTTTATCTTGGTACAATTTCATGTACGTACTCACACAGAGTATATTTTTCACGATACAATGCCTTTGAGGCTACTTTATTTCCGTGATATCGTGTTTTCTGGGACAGCTGTATTAGCATATTTATCACCCAAAATAATCGTGTATATTTCAGGTATACAATTTCTTTTATGGAACTTCTGTCCAAAAATATTTCTCACCACCCCGGCTACCATTATTTTCACTGCTCATAATTAAAAATTAAATAGTTTTGGAACTTTAGGTCCAAAATTATATGAGCATTCGTCATATGGTTATTAACATTGAAATTGATCCATAGATATATATAGTCTACGAGACTGAATTAAATAATTAAACACCTTTTTATAAAAGGTCGAATGATAGAAAACATGGTATCCTCATATGAACTTTTCGTATATTGGATTATGACCTCCAAAACAGATACATTCGTATACACGGTCTATAAGACCGATTTATCATTATCTTCTATTAAAAGAAGAAAAATTACAACTTTGACCTCCTGCTATATTTTCTCTTGATAATCTATCAAGATTATTATTATTATTATCAATAATTCTGGTCGAAAGTGAACTTGACATAATTAGCAATAAAAGAAACATACGTAGTAATTATGACCATAAAATAGTTCTAATACGAAATTAAATATAACTAAAACAAACCAAAAAAATCCTTAACTTACAATTTGGATTGCATTCCGTATAAAATTAAAAGTTTGGTAGAAATAAACCAATTAAAATCAAAACTAAATTAATCTTGCCGGCTTGCATAAATGGCAAATAAAAAAAATTATGACAACTTGGTGATCAAATTGACTCAAATAAAAAAAATAAACTTGATGCAAGCTTTCAAAATAATCATGAAAGATGACCCAAGTTGTTCAACTTGTTGCGTAAGAAAGATGCAAAATTGCAAACTATAAAAAATTAACCGATGCAAATTTAATGAAAATAATAAACTGATGTAATGCATATACCCATCTACACATATATGGTATATGCAATTTCGCAACCATGTATGGGGTATTAATTATATGATTAGGGTTAGAGATTAAAATAAAATAAAATTATAATCAGAGACTCGTGCTGATAACGTGTTGTGAAAGAAAAAATAAGAGAAACTAGAGAGATAAGAGAATGAGAGAAATCAGAAAGGTGTTTATTCATCCCATCAAGGGGCATATATATAGTACATGGTACATCTAGGGTTACATCATAATGGGCTTATAAGGTCCGATAGACATCCACATATTATGTTTCATAACAAAAATAAACTTTTAGCAAATAATAAATAGCTAAGATTAGAAAACTGAAGTTAAAATATTTACTACATACTACTACTCAAACATACGATATAAAATCGAGTAACGTCCTAAAGTTACCTTGAGTCGATAATCAAAACGAGCAGTAATGACGAGCACGGAACAACACAACCACATCAGCAGCAACGCACAACCATGACGATAGCAACACTCACGAACGCCCGCAAGAAGACCATACAGCAGTCACGAACAACATCAACAACATCGTACAACAGCAGCAACGTTTTATGTGACACGACATCAGAGACGCTGATTAGAATAGGGCAAAGATAAATAGAGTAATTAAGAGAATGAATAATGACGATAAGGGATGATAGGCATGACGGAGGATTACAGTAGCAACGACAAAACGTAAACAACGGCAAGGACAGCAGCAGTTACAAAACGGACAACAACAGTAACAAAACGGACATCTACAAGAAAATCGACAAAAGAGAACGAAAACAAGGAAGACGAAGGAAGAGAAGAAGGGCTGCAGATTAACAACAACAGTACGACGACCGAGTAGCAACAACCACGACACTATGACAAAAGCAAGCATTACGACATCAACCATGAACTAAACCGACAAGGCAGCGACAACACAGAACCGGACAGAAACGAAGGAACAAAAGCAGTAGCATCCATCCAAAATGGCAGGAAGGAAAGAAGAACAGAAGAAAAGGAAGAAGAAGAAGAAACGGCGCACAACAGGACAGACACGGACAACACATCACAAAGAACGAGAAGGAGACAGAAAGACGATAAATCGACAGCAACCAAAAACAGAGGAAAACGCACCGAGGGGGACGAACACACACCACGATAAACAATGATGAAATAGGGAGAGAAGAAGTAACAACCCGTTAACAGCACAACGAAACTCAGTAGTGACACGTACCATAAGAAATAATCGACAAGAGCAGATTAAGAAAGAAAGAATTACCTTTCGTCACTTCCGAGCAAGCACGACGACGAGACAACAGCAACACGCGTGAGCTGAGGCGATCAGGATGAAAAAGAAATATAGGGATGATGAAGGTGGTGGACGGTGATGGAAGGACGAAGAAATGTGGAGGATGGCTGAGGGAGAAGAAGCGAGTATGAAGCAAAAGAGGGAAGAAAAGGGAGTCGGGTAGTGAAGCGGTGGATCAAGTGGCGGGGGAAGTGAATGTGCAAGGTGGATCAAGTGGCGGGGGAAGTGAATGTGCAAGGGGGATGAATCAGCACAAGTGGGAAGGGGAGAAGAATCACCTCAAACATAAAGTGGATAAAAGAAAAAAAAATACGGATTAATTAAATGAATCGGGTAGAAAATACGAATTTAACGAATCTCGTAAGGATAAGTTGACTGACCCACAAAACGAATTAAAACGAGTTAATAAAATTAATAAATAATTTGGTCCGTCAAATAAAATGAGTAAATGAAGTATTCGAGACGAAAAAGAAGCTTAAAGATATAAATAATTAGACGATTGAAATAGTATTTCCCGATAAATAATAAATCTTCGATAAAATGAATTAAATCCATTTCTCGAGGAAAGGTAATAAATATTTTGACGAAATTTAAAATAAATGGGCTTCGAGCCAAAAATAGAAATTCGAGCTTTAAAAATAAATAATTAAAAAGAATTTAGAATTTAAATCGTCGAAATAGATTTTGATAAGAATTAAATTAAATGTATAAAATAAATCGAAACGGAAATAAAAATATGTTTTAAATATAAGAAGTGTTTCCAAGACAAATAGAATTTTAGGAGTTTGAAACGATTAAGCGATAAATTTGTTTTGTAATGATTTTAAAAATTACGAGTTAAATCGTAAACAAAATAAAAATACGAACATAACTTTAAATTAATTTAATTTATAAAATCAGCGGTGTTACACTCATCGTCCGAAGTTTCCACCGATTGCGATCTTTCTGTCACAGCAATCTCCTTGTAGAATTTCCTGGACCTGCGGAAAGTTTTCTCTGGTTCAGGATCGTATGGTGGTATGTAGCATGAACTTCGAGAGGACCTGAGCATACGAGGAAACTGCACGAAAAAGGTGAGAAATGGTCTCAAGGAACGGAAGTTCCTCGAGACAAGAGTAATCAAAAGACTAAAACACAAAACAAGCAAGTAAATAACACCGTCTCCACGGCAACGTCGTCAAAATTTGGCAGGGATTAGTGTTATCCCTAATTAAAGATACCCTAAGTTCCATTAACTACGCAGATAGTGAAGTAGGGGTCGAACCACAAGGAGAGATGACTCAATTACTTGTTCTAAGGTCTAGAATTAAGACTATGAGTCACTAATTTTCTGTTTGTTTTAGTACGCTAAGAACTAATTACTGATAGGTAAATCAATAAGAGAAAAGTTTAGGGTCTCAGGTTCACTATGAATATTACTCGAGGTCAGGGAGTCAACTAACAGGTCAATAATCGAACTATCTAAGATGTAGGTCCTTAATCGAACTAACAGGTCAATATAACAAACTTTAGAACTGAACTTAACCTGCGGTCGCTAGAATTAAGCTAGTCTACCCAAACTATCTTGACCAAATTAGTCCTTAATCCGGTCGGCGAAAAGTCCTAATTGTGATACTAATCAATCAATCCTGGCTAGTAATCAATCAATCAGAATTAAAACGATATTCAGGCGATAGTTCATACGATTAGAAACAGGTCAACTGACTATAACCCTAATAATACGCATCGATCCCCTTAAACACTAGGTGGAATTTAGCTACTCATATTAAGAACAATCAAACTAACAAAATACGAATTGTAATTAAGCGTAACGGAAACGATACAGATTAATCTACGAAAAGCAGTAATAATTCTACGCTAGAAAACAATAAAGCTATATGAAAAGTGAATTAAGACGGAAATTAAAGTAGAAAACTGAAATTGGAATTGAAATTAAGAATAATGATACCGAAGAATTCAAGATCTGAGACGAAGAACTACGGTTCAATGTATCTCGCAAATGTAATGTAAAACTATGAATGTGTGAATGTTGTAAAAGCCAAAGCAAAAGTGAAAAGAAAAGTGTCTAACATATGAGTCGGGAAAATTGATTTAAAGAGAATCAGTTGGACTCAAAACAGGCCCAAATTCTAAGACGGCATAAGAAATGACGTGCGGCCCGGGTTGAGTGCATTCGATCGAGTGCACCTGATGGTACTCGATCGAGGGGCCCAGTAGAATGCTCAAACTTCGATTGTTTTGGGTCTAAAGGAGGAATTTGCCCAATTCTTCAATGTAGTCCAGTTGGGTGTATATGAGGCACTCGATCGAGTGTCACAGCATCACTCGATCGAGTGAGCACGCTGAAACTCGTCAGTGAGTTCTTCTTTGTATCTCGGCTTTTCATTTTCTTCCTCGACTTCCGTTCTCGTCTCGGCTATCCGGGTTATAACTCCTAAACGTGCTCGAAAATGTACCTAACCTACAAAATTTTTAAGCACGAGAATCGGCAGTATCGACTTTCTAATAAAAATCGACACTAAATATATAAATTAGGAGGAAGAAAAGCTCAAAAATAGGTCTCAGGGGACGATAAAATAATATATAAAATATGTTGATCAGATCTCAATTGATCCATACGGTTGTACCTTGGTCACTTTGAATGGACCCGACCATTTTGACTTTAACTTACCGGGGAAAAGCTTGAAACGATAGTTATAGAGGAGTACCTTGCCGCCAACGTAGAAGTCTTTACAAACGATTCTAGCATCATGCCATTTGCATGTTCACTCCTTGTATATTTTTTAATTTTTGTAAGCTTTTCCCCAAAAAAAACAACTATAACACTTTTCGTTGGGGCACTCGATCGAGTCCAGCAAGGGCACTCGATCGAGTGTCCCCAAAAATCTATAAATACCCGCCCTTGCATGACATTTTGAAGGTTCACTTCTACACACATTCAATGTAATAACCCGGATTTTTAAAAACTTAATAATATAAATAGTATAAATAATAAAGTCAAAGGTGGCAATACCCGACCGAATCCGAATCATCACTATCTCGACATTCAACTAATACATTATTCAAAAGTGTTTAAACTGAAAATTAAAGACTTAAATAAAGGGTCTCTCTCCACAAGTCTTCCCCAACAACGAAGCATTCAACAACATCCTGAGAGACCCGAAAGGGGGGTCCACAGTCAGTGGGGAGTAACTAGATGCTCTCCCAGTCGTCTTTACAATAGGATGGAAGCAACTAATAATCAGCAATCAATGAATAATACGGATAGGGAATACATGAAAGCATTATCATACTCGACCAATTAGGATCATACAATTACGAAGAAATTCCAACATCCAAACCGGACTGATTACTCATAATTAACCTTCTTACACTACGTCTAGGGTATAGAGCGAACACCGGCTCGAGTTTATAACTGACACTCTCACCTGCCAGAGCATATAACTGATACCCTGAACGGACGGGTCGTATAACAGACTTCCTATCGGTGTGGAGTATATAACTGATACTCCACGGTACTATGTATAGCCGTATAACTGACGACTATATGTCTAAACATAGCTAGGGATCTCGATGCAATAACTGTACACCGAACGACACACGGGACCCAGAGCGTATAAATGACGTCTCAAGGCACGCCCGAACATAGACTAACGACATTTGGCGCTTTTTCATTCCGATTGGTATATAACTGATACCGCACGTCATCTATACTACTAGTTTTCGTGTAACTATACAGTATAACTGACTGCACATGGCTCTTGTGAATAACGTCACAATTCCAATCCTAGTATAGTATAACTGACTTTACTAAATGGCAACCCACCCTAGTATAGGTTACCTGACTATACGAGGTACTCCCTCCACTTCTCTATAATCTTCCACATTTCCTATTTGGGTAACTTCTCTATTTTCTTCCACTTTCCTTTTAAGTACATTTTTTGTGGTTCTTATTCTTTGTGACCCACCTTCTTTTTTCCCTTTCATTTTCATCCACATATTTCACCTTTCTTAAATATCTCCCCAAATCCAATGTGGAAGATATAAAAGAAGTGGAGGGAGTAGTAATTAGACTTAGCATAGTGTCACTAGCTATACCAGGGATAATCAAACCCTAGATAGTGTAACTGACTATACCAAGTATTAATTAAATCCAATATAGTATAACCGACTATACTAGATACAAACCATGTCTCAAACATAGGACAATATAACTGACTAAACTATGAAGAACATACCTAGAAGTAACCTTTCAACAATACGTGAATAATAGATAGTACAACTAACTATAACCATAAAGTTAACCTCGCATATCTAATGTCTAATAGTATCCAAGGTTAAGGTGCGTTAACTATAACCTTGTCTACCAAGTTGAGGTTGACCTAACCTCAACCATAACCTCGTGGAGTTACAATAACTGCAACAAGATTATGATGTTACGACGATGTTACATTAACCTCAAGTGAAGTGGTGTAGTAACTTCTCAATGAAGGTACATTAACTTCAATCAAGGTCACATTAACCTCTGCTATAACATTAGCTTCTTGCTAAGGTTACATTAGCATCGGCTATAACCTTAACTCTTGTTAAGGTTACGTTAATCTTAGTTATAACGACGCTAAAGTTACCTTAACCTTTGCCCTAACCTTAACTCCAAGTTAAGGTTACATTAACCTTGACTATAACCTTGCAAAGTTCGGGAACCTCGACAAGATTATAACCCCGTGTTGAAGTTATCTTAACCTTAAGTGAAGTTACATAGTACTTCTCAACGAAGTTACATTAACTTCAAATAAGATTATATTAACCTCAACCCTAACCTCAACCACCGGGTGATGGTAGGTTGAGTCATCATTGAATCTAGGGTTTGAAACCCTAAAAGCATCGATGAAACACCCTAGCATCACCACCAAGGGAGGCCACGGTCGGTTCATGCCCGTCCTAGAATTCTCTTATGAAACGACTCACAACGCTCTAATTCACACAAAACGGTAATTAACGATATAATTAAATCGTGCGAGTATCAACGAAATAACAAACGTGCATAATAATAACACACAACATCCATATCATATCATACATTCATTCATCATATTAATGGCATTCACATATTATAAACGCGATTAAAAGACACAACTAGTTACCAATTTGCGATTTAATCAACGATCTTTTCTTCAACAATATAAATGTCTTCCCCCGGTCACATCTCCTTGTCTATACCATCATCAATTACGTGCCAACACCAAACAAAACCCTAATTAAACACTACTAAAAACAATTACGAAAAACTAGCGTGAAAGGAAGCGAAACTTACGAAACGATGAGAACAATTGCGCTAGGATCGAAGAGACTTGAAGAGGATGATGAATAATACATAATAGAGATGATGGAGGCACGAAAATATAGGTTTGGAGGGAGTATAGTCGTGGCTAAGAAGAGAGGAAGACAAGAGAAGATGAAAACCTAGTTTTAGGGTTTGCAAATGAGAAGGAAGAGTGAAATTCTCACCTAATCACATGTATATATAGGCAGGGATCATGGGTAAACCCTACTTGGGCCCAAATCTCAATGCTCCCTTGATAAGTGTAGTTTGTAGTGTCTATTTTACTGTATTTTGGTCCCATTTTCCTTGTGGAATCGCTCCTTGGGAGCGATTTATGGGTTTCTTATGCTTCCTTTAGTTCGTTTCAGGTTCCCGAGACCGATTTGAAAGAGTTGGAGCGATTCCGACTCGATACATACACATTTTGGAGCCAACGAGATAAAGGAACGATAACTCGAGGCCTTGGAATCGACCCCGAGACCTTGGGACCCAATCCCGAGCCTCCGAGACCCGATCCCGAGTCCCGAGAATCGACGAGGAACCCATGAGAGGCAAGGAGGGACCAAAGAGCTCTTAAGGGAGGCCTACAAGACCCACCCCGTTCGGGATGGGGTGCACGTTAAAGGGTGCCACTGTGAGCCCATCCCGGTCGGGACCAACCCGTCCCGATCGGGAAGACAGGGCCATCCCGGTCGGGATGATCCGTCTCGGTCGGGACGAAGAGCTGGCAGCACGACTCCTTTTCTTTTCTTCTCCTTCATTCTTGTACCCATATATATACTCCCTTCTTGTAATGTTAAGACATCTTATCATAGTTTAGCATTCCTTAAGCCTCCCATAAACCCTAAAACCCTAGATTTACTTTCACTCATTAGTTTTAATCTTCCTTTAATCTTAGTTAATCTTTAGTTAATCCATTGTAATTAGTTCTTATATAAAGAGGATACTTGAAGAATTCTCCAAGCTTGACAACTTTGGGTTTTAGTTGGGTTCTTATTTATACAAGATTGCATCTTTTCTTCATCTAGTGTTGGTATAATCTTTCTTACTCTTGTTCTTAGTTATTTAATCTAGTTTCATCTTTTCATATTGTTATTGTTATTGTTGTTCATGATGGATGTTTGTTTAGTGATGATATTTTCTCTTGTTATGGTTGTTTTATTCTTTATCATGAGTGAGTAGTCTCCTTGTGGGGTTAGTAGGGGGATTAAGAGTGGATTATGGATGATTAGGGTTGATTAAGGGGAAAAGGTTACATCTTTGTTGTTAGTCACATTGTGGGCACTCTATGTGTTTGTTGATATGCTTGTGTGAGTTGTAGTGGCCATGCTTCCCATACTTGTGTTCATCTTCTCATTGATTGCTTATTTTGTGGAAATGTTGAGAATAGTTTAGTCGCGAGAGCGCGGACTAGGGTCTAAGTTGCGAGAGCCCGGACCCACCTTGGCATCGGTCTAAGTTGCGAGATCCCGGACCGACCCTAGCGACTAGGAGACACCTATACCCTTGATCACCCCAATTACCCTTCTACTCTTATGAACCCGACCTACACCACTTCCTTCCATATTTGAGTTCACCTCCTTAGTTAGTCATAATTTACTCTAGTTTATTTGATAATTCATCATTAGCTTAGTCATACTTCTTCTCCACCATAGTTTTCCATTTATCGCTTCTTTGTGTTTGTTTGGTAATTTAGTCTCGTTTTAGGCCGACCTAGTCTAACCCTTGCAATACCGTCTCCGTGGATACGATCCCGACTTGCCCTAGCTACCCACTAGGCTAGTTGGTTGTTTTATTGATCGGTTAGGGACGTGACAAATCCCTACCATCAATTTCCACATGTGGAAAACAAGGATGGGTTAGCCTTGGCCCAAATTCCAAGCTAAACCGACAAAAGATTACAAGGATGCGATTTCCGGACAATTAAATTGGAAAAGGGAATATCCGAATAGAAAAATTATAGGAATTGAATTAAAATAATTATTTCGGATATTAAAATACATGAAACGAATATAATAATTATGTCCGAAAAGTCGGGGTGTTACATTCAAAGGGACCAATTCTCACATTCAAGGAGAGAAATTCACTCTTCCATAACCCTACTTCAAAACCGAGTCAAACCTCGTCAATCTCGAAAACTACTCCCTTCATTTGACAAGGGTTCGGTAGTCCCAAACACAAAAACACACCCTAACTCATTCGACATACTAGAACCGCTCCCCGTGTCTACGACGATACTCCACGAGCCCGTTTTCCGAGACAATTGACATGTAGGTTGACGGTGTACAAATCTCATTTCTAATTTCTAACTCTTTTTTATATATATTTGTATATTAACTATACTAACTACGCTAACATTTATTTCTCGTATACTAACTTTTATTTCACGCTCCTAACATCTAACTACTAACATCTAACTACTAACATCTAACATTTAATTAACGCTTTTACATTTTGTCATACTAATACCGTGTATAATACATAAAAAACTATTTTCAAAAACATGACTCAAGCAAACGTCCGATGATGCTAAATTGAGCACCGTAAATGGCCAAACAACGGTGTCGAAACGCGGAGGACCTAACGTTTGCAATGATGAGTCGTTGTCGGTTTCGTGCAAATATCCGATGACGCCGTTTGATCATCATAGGCCTCATAGCCCGAATGACGATATCAATAGTGCAAAGGATGGAACATTCGCCGCGACAAACCGACCTTTTCAATACGGGTGATTTCTACTTCATCCGTAAATATTGCCTCAAAATGTTTGATATTGATTCCATAATCGAGTGTTGGGCATGAAGAGCCATCGAGGATCGAATTAGCATGAAACCCGATGACGTCGAACCGATCGTCGTATGGTCCATAAGACCCAACAACGACGTCGTGACAAGGAGGGATCTGATATTTACCATTCTCGATTTTATAAACATCGCTCTAAAACGCTTGATATCGGTTCCATAATCGAGTGTCTTGCGCAAAGAGCTATCGAGAATCGAACTATTACAAAACCTAATGACGCCCAAGTAAACACACCATACGCATCTTCTCCGTTTTGGAAAGTTTCGAAATCGGATCTAAAAAATCCAGGCGCCTCACACCAGGCGCCCTAATCTTCGTGTGCATGACCCCAAGCGTCTGAGTTCTGGTGCGCCGGGACTCAGGCGTCCTAGAGGGCGATTTGAACTGCGCGAGCAACTATAAATACCCCCCTCATTTCGTTCATTCGACATATCCCAACGATTTCGTGACTACTTCTCCACAACTCGCTCTTTCCCTCTTCTTCTCTAATTTAGATCGCACTCCGACCCTAAGTACGATCCACTAGATCGTTGTCTCGATAAGCGAATCAACGTTACTCCTCACCTTTGAGCACTCTACTCGGAATCGAGGAGCACCTATGCTCGCCTAGATAACCCCGAGTATAGAAGCGAAGCTCTGCCGGAATTACCGCAGGACGAGCTAGAAGGATCCGCCTCGAAGTCGAACTGTCAGTAGGTTATCATCTAAACAAAACTTTACATTCCTGTACTTTTATTATGCACTTCGATAATGTCAAACATGGACACTAGATCCATGGCACGTTATAAACATACGTAACGTCCCCAACTTCAACCATAAGCACTAAAACACCCTAACTAAACCCGAGTAGTTCCGAGATCCTTTCTGAACTTTCTACGCATCGTGTCTTGTTTAGCGTATACTCCGAGGGTGCAACTCCTTACTATGTGATTTACTTACGTTTCGCATTTACCGCTTTCGTATGATTTACTGCTTTTATGACCCTATAACCGCATGCTAAATCACCTAACACGGAATTCAAAACATAAACGAACTAAAACTGAAAAAAAATGGTGGTCGGGTCCGTATTAGTCCCGGTGCTCACCGTATGAGGTTCGATGCATCCTTACTAATACCGAGCCGACACATCTTAAGCTGAATACCGGGTAAGGTATACCACGAGAACGACTAATATCTGTATTATCACGTTAAATCTAATTTGCTAATATGTATAATATTTAATACCCTCTACTCTCCTAGGTGCATCTTTTCATGGCCTTGTTGTCACGTGAAATCGCATGCAAAGAATGTAAACGCAACTACTTCGACTACAAAGCTTACTTGTCCTTAAATAACCTACATAACAAAGACATAGGGTTAAAACAATGGATGTTACTGTACTTCCGCCACAATAAAGGAACAAAGTCATCAGCCCACCGATTGATAAGTAGAGGCCGCTATGTGCGGGCGGGATTGGGTGTCGATGTCTAGCGGACGTTGGCTTCCCAATACGTACCCTCACCACATACTCAGAATCGACGGTTTCCGGATGTCCGAAACCATTGGCAATGAGAATCATTCCAGGCATAGAGTGCTTAAGGGTACAAGTCTTTATCTTTAGGTCCCGTGCCACTCAACTTTGAGCCGGCTAAGGATCAAAGTTGAATTGAACGGTTTCCGAGTCCCCATAATTGAGTCGGTGGCGACTCCACAAATAGGCAACGAATTCGGTTCACTAAAATGATCGCCTTACCAAAAATATCGGCCTTTTAAAATTTACAACCACGACTTGATCGATTCCAATGGAAACACGGGTGCCCGCACCCGTCTAGTACTATTCCGAATCGTCATCCAAATCGAGGTCTGACACATCGCCCCGTACGCGAGATCGGACCGGCCCTCGACCGGGAGGGGGCCGCGTGGGTGGCCGCCGCGATGAACCGGGCCGGTCCTGCGCGGGCGGGCACGGGGCGCCGGGCGTTGCGGACGGACGTCCACAATAGCAGCAACGGACAACAACAAACAGCCACGAAAGACAAGAACGAAAAAGATGAAGCGAAAGGCTGACATATGACCCACAAAACAGGCAAAGGACGAGGACGGAGAGAAGGAAAACGCAAGTAGCAGCAAATGTTACCAAGAAGCAGTAGAACAACCAACAACGACATGAAATAACGGTCATCGGGACACACACAGAAATAAGAAGAAGAATGAAGGAAACATGGCAACAGACATAGGAAGGAGAACCAGCAAACAACGACAGCAACGTGACAAAACCAACAGTATTAATCACAACATAAAACATCAACAAACACCAACAGAAAGCATGACAAAAAAAGGCGGAAGTAGCAACAGCATAGGGTAACAGCAGCAGTAAAATGAACGGAACGTCAGAAACAGCGGCAACGATCCCGAACAATAGCGGGATGAAGGACGAGATTAAAAGATAAGAAGAGTTTGTAGGAACGGAAAGGGACAAGACAATAATGCACAAAAAAAAAAATAACGAATAGTACGACAATAGTAGTAGGCGAATCATATTAGACAATAGAGAAGAATGAAAGAAAAATGGAAGAGCAGATCAGAGGACGAATTTCGAAGGTTTATTGACAACAAACCAACGACTAGCTTCAAAAACAACACGAAAACATCAAACAAAGAGGGAAAAAGTTGAGACAAGGAAGGAGGAACAACCTTACTCGAGTTTTTTTTTTTTTTTTTTTTTACATTACTCGAGTTATGGTGACAATGACTGCAGTAGAATAGAGGGGACGTACCAACAGCAATTGGAGACACCTCGAGGACGAAACAGAGGGAGGCGAAGGAGTAGTGCGATGATGGTGATGCGATGGTGGAGGAGAGATCAACGAAGGCGTGATAATGAAGATGGATGTCGATGAAACCAAAATCAGGAGAAGAGGGGAAGAGGGTAGCAGAAGGGGGAGCGACTGGCAGTAAAAAATGAAGAAAAAGAAAATCTAGGGTTTAACAGAAGGGATTGATAAATGGGAAGGAATAAGGTGTTTAGTGATAAATGGGTCAAGTCTTAAGTAGGCCCACGAAATAAATAAGTTTAGGATCGAGTTAGAAAAATGAATATATAATGTTTCTCGGGGTCAAAATAGGTATTTGAGACTAATAAAGAGTTCGTAAAAATAAATAATCACCTCAAGACAATATATAAAATGTATCTCGAGAATAAAATAAGTGTTCGCAAAGAAATAATTTTCGATTAAATTAAATTAAATGGATTTCTCAAGGAGGCATAATAATTATTTTGACGAAACTTAAAATTAATATGAACTTTCGAGGTGAAAATAGAAATTTGAGCTTAAATAGAAAGAATTTAGAATTCAAATCATTGAAACAGAAAGTCAATAAAAATTATACGAATAAATAGCTCGAAACAAAAATAAATATTAATTTTAAATAAAAAATGACTTTCGAGACAAATAGAATTTTAGGAGTTCAAAACATTGAAGAATAAATTCTTTTTATAATGATTATAAGATCTACGAGTTAAATCGTAGACAGAATAAAAATATAAATACAAATTAATTGTAAAATCCGGGGTGTTACAATCTTCCTCACTAAAAAAAGTTTCGTCCTCGAAACTTACAGGAACTCAAAATATAATAGAAAATGAAGTTAGTTTTCGTTGAACAAAATGAAAGAGTTTAACTCGCATCAAAATATCGGTTTAAAAGGACATATAGAACTCCAAACGTGATATAAAATCGAACCATTTGTCAAACGTTTTCAATAACAAATTCAAAAGTCCACCGACAATGAACCAAAAACTTGAACATACGAAATTATTTCGAAAATGTTAAACCATTTTACATAATAATCTCATAGAAATCAAAATATTTGCAATTATGAAAGTTTTCATAAAATCTCGATCGCTTGAAAATCAAAATCAAAATTTTATACAATTTTGAAATACTTTAAAATAAATTATTAAGGCGTTTTGAAACAGAACTAAATGTAGGTATCAACCAAGAATAAAACAAAATGAAGTTTTAAACTTGAAATAATTAATCAAAATAAAAACTCCAAAGTTTAAATCAATCAAAATTTTTACAAATCGGGTAGTTTGGTGAAATGAATTGATACAAAAGGATCAACGGTAAATTGAAACAAAAGTTTTCAAACTCGACACAGTACAGAGGGTCGAAGGGATTGGCCGCCGTTGGAGTAGAAGATTTTGAGAGGAGAAGGGAGGACGAGATCGAGAGTCAAACAAAGCTCTCCATGATTACAGAAGAAATTAACCATCTCGAGTTTCCTAGTACGACTCACAAAACTCAAGTTCCTACTGATGCGAATGCGGAAGCGGTTTAGATTAGGATATGAAAGTTGGGTCGAAGGTTAATGTAACCTTGGGTAATGACGTGGATTTTGGAGTGAAATTGAACTAAGGTTAATGTAACCCTGGCTCGTGGTTAAGGTCGTTTGCGACACGCCTATTTTAGGAAAGAAAATACTTTGAATTACGTAAGGATTTTTGTGAAGAAATAAAGGACAAACGTAACCAAAGATATTTAGCCCGAATTCGACCTTGAATCCGAAACTAATAACGTAGAGATTGGCGCACCAATTCCTCAACGCGATTTCGAAGTACTTTCTCGAAATATAAAACACAAGAGTTGATTTAAAATCAAAACGTGGCTGAAATTTTATTGCTTAATCGTTGAATTATGAAAAATGCTATGGAACGTGGATTTTATAGCCTTACACGAATAATATCTCGAATATACTACGAGATACTTAGCCTATTTTACAAGATACCTAATCAAGGAAAAATAGTAACTGCCCCCTCTGTTTCATTGATATCTTCCACATTTTCCTTTTCACCCATTTCTTTGATTTCTTCCACTTTCCTTTTTTCTATCACACTTATCTCTTATCTAGGTGGCCCACTTACTTTACTTCATATCTATTTTTACTTATTTTATTGTTTTTCTTAAGAAATGTGCCACTTTTAAGGTGGAAGAAATCATTGAACGGAGGGAGTAATCTAGAGGATATAGTATTTTAATCCTAAGAATATCTCGAAATGATCTTAAAGAGATCATTGTTATTTGTGTTGCTTAAATAAACTAAAATTGTATCACTTTATTTGGAGCATGGGATACACGCAATCTTCTTCTACTCTTCAAAATATTATTGCAGCCAAATCTCGTTTGCTTCTTGCTTGATCTTCCTGCCTAGAATATCCATATCTTGATATAATATTGTTATTTGGATTGCCAAGTTGGAGGAGATTGTATCTATCTATTTGAGGGAGGAGATACATGCATATCTTCATGTGAATCACCATCAAATATGAGTGAGAATTATCTCCTCTTGTTGCCAAAATAAGAAGATTGCTCTAACTTATTTGAAGTAAGGATATCACGCATATCTCTAGCAAGGGAGGCGTGATCTTTGGCTGCATTTCCCACGTGAATCTTGGCTATTTCGGGACGTGTGTGATCATACACACACCAAGTTTGATTGGGCTTGGGTCGAATAACCCAAGCGAGTGCATGGTCTCGTTGTGGGCTTTATTCGGTCCTAGCACAATTGGGCCGGGTTCGAGCTTACCCATATCACCTACATCCATCAAAACATTACCACGTCTGTTAATATCATGCACTCAAGTTGTGCTATTCCAATTACAACTTCCAAGATTATCGGTAACACCCGCTATTTTCCTAGCGCTTTTATCTTTTCCGTTATGACTTCGTCATAACTCTATCACGTTTCGGCCTTCTGTTTCATTATTTTTCCAAGCTTTATTTTTATTTTCAAGTCAAATAATATTTATTTTTATTTTAAAAGATTTTAATTCTTTTAAATCTATTTATTAAGCTTTCATCGAAAACTATTCATTTATTTAAGGAAGAATTCCATTTTTCTACAAACTATTGTTTTAAGCTTGATACTGAGTTATTTATTTTTCTAAAAATTTCCACACGTTTATATAATATTTCTAACTAAGAAAGTATTTTTTATTTATGAAAATTTATCATTTAATGATTTTATTACGAAGTCTCGTAAATAATTATTTTCCAACGCGAGGATTACTCGAATTGCTTTGAAATGTCTTTAATTATTTTACGATCCTTATTTTTATTAACCTAAAATTATTTTGGGACTCATGTTTACTCATTTGGACATGACCATGTCACACACATAAACACACATCATCTTACATTTTTATAACATTTGATTTTATAAACTTATAATTTAAGGTTTTAGATATTTTCTTCCTCCCATTAATCTTATGACTCATACAAACTTATCATTCCCATTATTCATCCACTTTGGCCAAGATTTTCATGTGCATTTGGCCTTGTTTTTATCATTTTTAAAAGGCTACATTCATGTTTAAACTATTCACTTTTTTTTTATTAAATTCATTCGCCTTATTAATCAAGCAAACCTCTGTTCTTCTTCCTCCATTTTTCATGTGTGAAACCAAGCCATCAACTGCCATTTCACTCTTAAAAATCATGCCCAAGCATCCTCTTTCCGTCTCTAATTTTCATCCTTGTTCGATCCTTATTGCTTCTCCTTCATTAAGGTAATAATCGATTTCTTTTTCAATCGTTATACACCTTATTTTTCAAAATTCTTATGGTATTTTTATACCATGAAAATTTGGTTTGTGTAGAATTTTTGGAAGACCCGGAAGTGGACGAATATATTATCGACTCGGACTTAGATTAAAGGTAACGTTGACGTTACTCGGTATTACTTGATTCTATTTGTGTTATTGCATGTATATAATTATAATGTTATTTTTGGAAATATATGTATGTCATATAATTTGGAGAATTTTTCAGAGTCGTAAATTTGCATGTTTCGGTATTTTTATCGCTTTTACGAGATTAATGATTAAATTGTTGTATTGCTTTGTAAAATCGTAATATTTGGCCTAAACATGTAAAATATGAATATATTCTGTAAAAATGAATTTTTTGATGATTTTTGATAATTTTTTATTTTTCTGATATTTTAAATATCGATTATTGAATTATTACCATCTTCGGACAAAAACGATTAAAAGCCGATTTTTTGTTCTTATATTTAAACATTTTATTTTAATCTGAAATTTGGCGTGGTTAACCTTTATGATGAAAAAGAATTTTATGATTGTTTTCATAGTTTTTCGGAATTGTTAAGTGGGTGAATTAATTAGTCACTTTAAATCGTCGTTTATCGTTAAGACCGTGGTTGTCATTTTAATTCTCGATTCTTGAATTTTGTTTTGAATCTGGAATTTTTTTGTTCCTGATAGTTCTTGATAAAGTTTTTTTTTTTTTATTTTAGTGCTTTAATAAATTATTAAGAACGACAAGTTTTATTAAGAAAATCGTTAATTGTGGAAACTGGTTTTAAAAGACGAATTTATTGGCATTTGTGAAATCTGAAAAAAATGATAGTTTCTGGAAAATTATAATTTTTAGGTTTAAAAATAATTTTTGGATATTAATACTTAAATCGTTTTGTAATTACTATTTTTATTACTCGTTATTGTCGAGATTAGACGATTAACGACAAAGCCCTTTAAAACTGAGTTTACAGATTCTGGAAAATTTATTTTTCTGAACAGAATGTCCAAAAATGTATTTTAGCTATTTTACATAATTTTTGTACTATTTATAGAAGCCAATAAGTGATAGTATTGATTTTTGGACGAAATACAATTTATCGTTAAAATGCTTCGTTTCAGTTAAATGAATTATGTTTCCAGCAACTTTGAAAATTTTGAAATATGAAACTTTAAGAGTTAAATCACCCCTTATCATATTCTAAATTTGTTTATTGGTTTAATGAAATAAAAGGCATTAAATGATTTGTTTTGACATTTGCCGTAAAATCCTATTTATGTTTGTTTTGTCGAAATTATTAATAATTAGTGAATTTTAGTTTTATAAATTTTGGAAACACCCTAATTAGTAGTAATAAGATGTTTAAGATATTTTAATAATTTAACAAACACTTTTGTGATATTTAATAATGTCATAAACCAATTTATCCTTATTTTAGAAACTAGTATCCTTAAGACCGAAAGTATTAGTTTTATAAATCTATATTATTCATTAACTTTCTTGCTTTCCCACATCACCAAGCAGCTGTGCCCTATCAATTAACATTGTTCGATAGAAGCAGACGCAACCTTGATGACGGTACAAGTCGTTTTTATTACTCACTCTTGCTTATAATGCATTATCTCTGATCTGGCAAACATTTTATATCTGAGATGTTACGATTTTAATGAATCTAAGCGTATATGTGTTTGTTAGCTTACCGGATGGAGAAATATCTTACGAAGTTCCTCATTGCTCAACAAGCTCGAAGGGATCGTAAAATTATTCTGTCCAATGAGAGAGCTGGCAATACTGACCATGTTGATAATATGTGGACCCAAAACGATCCATATAGCGATTGGCGGTCCAAGCTCAGCAGACGTAAAAATATGATCAAGATCCGTCAACGTAGAACCCGTTATTTAGTGGAAGGTTCTACATCATCTTCCGCTGAAAGTCAAATCACGGAACTCACAAATGGTACACGAACTTTACCCCTACTTAGTCAGCCTGTTCAATTACGTTTCGCATTTTATATTCTATGCAGTGTTAATTTCACGTGTTCTATGTCAGAAACTCTAAGCCGTGTTCTCGATGTTATCCGAGAGGCGACCTTGATCAACCCGTCAACCCCAATTAAGCTCAGCAGCACCAAAAGGCTCAATGAATCCTCTCACAGTCCTACAATCATTGAGAGTCTTTCAAGTGATTTATTTGGAGCGGAATCTGCCGATATCATTGAAAGCTGTACAGGTTCGTTCATCACAAATTTTCTAGACAGCTTTTCTCTTATTTAGATGACCATTGGTATATGTTTTCGTGATCATCCAGACTGGCAAGGGTACGATGACATTGGCGACCCTGAGTACCAGTGCCAGAGATGTGCTTCTCAAATGTGGTATGGTGAGAGAGACAGGAAAAATCGTAGGCTGCTTGTGCCAACTTTTTCATTGTGTTGCAAAGACGGCGTTGTCAAATTGCCGTACCTTACGCAGCCTCCTTAGCTCTTGAAGGAATTGCTTGATGGTTCGCACCTAAAAGCAAGCATTTCAGCGATAACATAAGGTCGTATAATTCGATGCATGCCTTCACATCCAGTGGCGGTATTGTTGACCACACAGTTAATCAGGGTCGTGGTCCGTACACATATAAGATCGGTGGACAGAACTCGCACAGAATAGACAGCTTAATGCCCGTTGGCAACCAACCTCCAAAATTCTGTCAGTTGTATATATATGATACCGAGGATGAGATTAACAACCGGAAGAGAGCTATGAGGTATAAACTGTTATGGTTGTATTAGTTACTTTCAAACCTTTATTGAGAGTCATTCAGTATCTTTATATGTTTGCTTCTGTTGCTGTGTTCGACACAGCACTTTGATATATTTAAACTAACCAACTTCTCATACGCAGGGGCAAGTCTAAGACAGCTGACAGGTTCGATGACAATGTTTTGATTGATCTCAAACATATGATAGATGAGTTCAACCCGTTGGCCAAATCTTTCCGTATGGCGAGGGATAGTATTCTCAATTCAGTAGACAGGTGTGAGGTCCGCCTGAAGTTAGTAAGCAGACGGAACACCGATGGTAGGACATACAATCTCCCTAACGTCTCTGAAGTTGCAGCTATTATTGTGGGTGACATCGAGGATACTGTCGAGAGTAGGGACATTGTGATCGAGCAGAGTAACGGTCGACTGCAAAGGATTTCTGAGTTGCATCCATCGTACTTGGCGTTGCAGTACCCACTGTTTTTTCCACGCGATGAAGGACAGTTTACGTTTAGGAATATCGCACTGTCAAGATGTTGTCACCTCCAGCGACAACCCAGAAACAACACACAACAAACTCACATTGAGAGAGTGGTTTGCTTTCCGTTTACATGACCGACCAAATGATGTAGAGGCCGACACATTGCTACGAGGTCGTAGGTTACTACAGCAGTTAATTGTCGATGGGTACACAATGATAGAAGCGCAGCGTCTGAAATTCCTACGTTTCAATCAACCTAAGCTGAGGTCTGAGAACTTTAAGCGTTTAGCTACCGCTGCTGCAGATGGGCACTCTGATTCTTTGTCTGTTGGTGTCAAGTACTTTATCCCCTCTAGCTTCGTTGGGGGGAAGAGTTATGTTAGGGAAAACTATCAAGACACCATGACTATATGCAGGTGGTGCGGATATCCTGATCTATTTATAACATTCACATGTAACCCTAAGTGGCCCGAGATAGATAGATTTGTAAAGTCTAGGCGTTTAAATGCTGAGGACAGACCGGACATCGTTGCCCGTGTGTTCAAACAGAAGCTCGAGGCATTAATGAAAGATTTTAAGGAGAACCATATTTTTGGGAGAACTCGAGCAGGTTATTTATCTCTACCTTTTAGAATACCATATATTATTAGCATTTGTTTTCGTAATTTGCGTCCGATTTTGTTACCTTCGTACTGATTATTAATTTTATTTTGTAGTTGTATACACTATTGAGTTCCGGAAACGCGGTCTCCCCCACGCTCATATTCTTCTCTTCCTCGAAAGGGATGAGAAGTTCCCCGAGGCCTGCGATGTTGACGGTATTATTTCTGCTGAAATTCCAGACCCTATAGATGAACCTAACCTGTATAAAGCTGTAAAGGATCTAATGATTCATGGCCCATGTGGACACGCAAATCCAAAGTCGCCTTGCATGGTTGACGGTGTATGCACAAAGCGATTCCGAAAGGCCTTTTCTGATCGTACAACCGTTGACGGTGATGGGTACCCAATGTATCGAAGACGAAACAACGGTATCATTGTTGATAAGGGCGGTGTTAGTGTTCACAATGGATACGTTGTTCCGTATAACACTGAACTTTCGGAAAGGTATCGTGCCCACATAAATGTTGAATGGTGTAACCAGGCACGTTCTATCAAGTACCTGTTCAAGTATATAAACAAGGGATACGACCGTGTTACAGTGGGTGCTGCCACGAGGAAGAACCCCGAAGAGATAGACCTCATACAGGAGTATTTGGATTGCCGGTATATTTCACCACCCAAAGCCGCGTGGCGTATATTTGCCTTTGATATTCACTGCAGGACTCCACCGGTGTTACGTCTTGAGTACCATCTTCCTAATGAGCAGAATGTTGTGTACAACGACGACGACCCAATTGAAGATATTGTAGCGCGTTCCAGTGGTGCTCGTGTAAAGTTTACTGCTTGGCTTGATTACAACGCCAACAACGAAGAATCTATAGGATTAACTTACGCGGAGTTCCCAACGAAGTATGTTTGGCACGCGAAAGATAAATCATGGGCACCGAGGAAGCAGGGGTTTAGTTTGGGCAGAATGTATCACATGTCCCCTAATGGCGGTGAGCGATATTACATGAGGACTGTCAAGCCTACTATGTAGAATGTATCAATTGAACTTTGTGAAGGGCCCTACCTGCTATGCAGATATTCGCACTGTCAATGGGGTTGTTTACGATACTTACAAAGCCGCTTGCTACGCATTGGGATTACTAGGTGACGACAAGGAATACATCGATGCTATAGAAGAAGCGAGTTATTGGGGTACCGGTTCACTCCTCAGGAAACTTTTTGCAACATTACTCTACTCGGGTAGTCTCATGAAGCCTGCTTATGTTTGGGATAAGACTTGGCACCATCTGTGCGATGACATCCTAGCCCGTCATAGGAGACAACTACTTAATTTTGGTCATCATACTTCATTTGTGGTCCTAATCCCCGCTTAATTTCCTTTTTCTTTTACTGTTTCGCATTCTATAGCTTGCACTTAGATAATCTGTTTTCTAATAAATTACTGAATTGTTATTCATTTCGTAGATTTGCAGATGACGGACGCTGAACTCTAAAGTTATGCTTTGTCGGAGATTGAGCTTTTGTTGCAGGGCAATGGCAGCTCCCTATCTAAATTCCCTGATATTCCAATTCCCGACGACAACCTTAACTCGATGCACCTCAACAGACTTATTGCAGATGAACTTACCTAAAACCGCGAACAACTTCGTGTTGACCATGAGCGATATATGTCAACAATAACCGCTGAGCAAAGAGCCGTGTACGACGAGATCATTAATGCTGTGATCGGTGCGAGTGGAGGTTTTTTCTTCGTTTACGGCTACGGTGGAACTGGCAAGACATTTATTTGGAATGCTCTATGTGCCGCTTTGAGGAGTAAAGGTGATATAGCTCTGCCAGTTACGTCAAGTGGAATCGCTGCCATCTTACTCCCCAGGGGACGGACAGCTCATTCCATATTCAGTATTCCTATCAACGTCGATGAGAACTCTGTCTGTCCAGGCATCAGGCCAGGTTCCGACTTAGCTGAGTTACTCATTAAAGCGAAGCTCATAATCTGGGACGAAGCTCCAATACTAAGTCGATACTGTTTTGAGGCTCTCGATAAAAGTTTGAGAGATATAATGCGGTATGTGAACCCACTTAATTCCGAGAAGCCTTTTGGCGGAAAGGTTGTCGTATTGGGTGGTGCTTTTAGGCAAATACTACCCGTTGTTCCAAAAGGGAGTCGCGAGGACATAGTTCATTCCGCGGTTTGTTCTTCAAAAATTTGGAGAGATATAAAGGTGAACTCAAAACCTTTAATAACCTTTGTCACAGCTGAAAACTTAGTGTTACACCTAACTTCTACCCATTTGGAACTGATCCAGTTTAATTATTATGTAGGTTCTACGTTTAACAACCAACATGAGGTTGCAGGTCGGAGCTGCTGGGTCCGATGTTGAGGAAATTAAGTTGTTCTCAGAGTGGTTGTTAAGTGTTGGTGATGGATTAACAGGTGGTCCAAACGATGGTGTAGCCAACATCGAGCTCCCACCCGATATCATCGTGCAACCAGGGGACGACCCAATTGCAGCCATTGTAGAGAGCACTTACCCCAATTTGTTAGATCACTTCAAGGACCCAGATTGGCTGCAGAACCGCGCAGTCCTCGCACCGACAAACGATGTTGTCGAAAAGGTAAATGAGTACGTACTATCTCTCATCCCCGAGAAGGAAGTTGTCTACCTGTCCTCGAACGAAATAAGTAACGACGAGAAAACCCATCACGTCCTCGAAATTTATTCTACCGAATTCCTTAATTCAATTAGGAGTTCTGGCCTTCCTTCTCATGAACTGGTACTAAAAGTTGGTGCCATTGTCATGATATTGAGAAATCTTGACCAGGCTAATGGACTGTGCAATGGTACTCGATTGTTGATCTTCAAATTGGGACATCGGGTACTGGAGGCGACGATAATAACTGGTAGCAGGAGAGGTCAGCAGGTCTATATTCCAAGAATCAAAATGTCACCTTCCGATGAGACCAAATTCCCAATTCGATTTGATAGAAGGCAATTCCCTATTGCGGTATGTTTTGCAATGACAATAAAAAAGAGCCAGGGTCAATCGCTCTCCAGTGTCGGTCTGTTTTTGCCCAAGCCAGTGTTCACTCATGGACAGTTATATGTCGATTTTTCTAGGGTCACGCGTAAGAAGGGTCTTAAGGTTCTTATTGTCGATGAAGATCAGTATATTTCATATACAACAACTAACGTTGTATACAAAGAAATCTTCTCCAATGTCAGATGACGACTTCGATGTATTTTATTGCAATGTATGTCCTTACACGAGTATTGTATTTCCTCACACAATATCGTTGAACTATTCTTAAACTCTGCAGCAGGCTAAATTATTTCCAATTATCTTAAGTATTTCCAATTAACACAGTCGTTTCGAATTTTTCTCCAATTATTATTAACTACTTGCTGTTCGTCTCTATAGTATAGTGTATATACATCCTTACTTACTGCTAAATGCAGTTTTTCCTTAACTTATTACTCATGTCTTCTTAGTTCATCTACAGATTTCCACGATGATGGCATGTTAGATTTCAATGCTTTTTTCAACCACATACGTCTCACAGCCGTGAAATCATCTCTCACAGACATGTTGTCAATTACGCAAGTCACTGTAAGTTTAGGGAATGCTAGTACTACGATTCATTCACAGTGAAAACACGCCCATGAAATTGAAATTATGCATATCATAACATGATAATGCGAAGTTCAAGGTGTTAACTGTACAGATAAAATATTCATCGACAGTAAACCAAACTAACCAAAATAGCAATAATCCGTACATAGATCAAATAATCCATTACAAACACCAGATTCCGACAGTTCAAAATAACGATTGTTAGATATTTCAAAAACTAATTTAGACGTACTGATCAAGAGGTTATGTCAAAGCATCAATTGGACTGAAGCAGCAAGAGGTACCTTTCAGACGTAGAATCCGGGACAATGTTGCTTCAACAGATTAAACACGCACACGTATGTTGATAGGTTGTTCCCGTATGCGTCCCCGTATCCCATAATTTTCCAGTCAGCCCCAAAAGATATGTAGTTCCTCCCCTCCTGGAACAGACCTTTGTCTGCAGATGTCGCGACCCACAGATGCGGACCGGACATTCCGTCGATGCTTTTCTCGAAATCAGATCGTCCCCTACCCACTCTCTCAAAGCATTTCTGCAACTTAAAAGTTTGCCTGTACTTTTCCTCGCCACTAAAAAACTCGATTGCTATAGCCCTCTTGAAAATTCCAGGCTTCCCTTTCCAACATGATGTATTTTCCGAACAGGATATCCCAGTCGAACAATTTCATCTCTCACGCAAATGAAACTTTTACCAATTACTTGATCGTCGCCCACTATTTCAAATGGTAGGTTGTGCATTATGCATGTTGCCGGGTACACAAGTTTCTCACCCATTGATTTCAGATTGGTTTCTTCTTTTCTTTTACTGGATGAATTAGTTGGAGAATCCTTCTGATTTTTTGCTTTGTATGCTTCAATTTTGCATCCTAGACATAATTAGGGAAGGCGGTTGAGTGTGTAGATGAATTTACTGCAAGTTGTAAATGCAGTTGCAGTAACTCTTTCAATTACTGCGTTTTACGTGTCCAAAAGTAACCATTTAGTTTCCACCCTAGGTAAGTTATCATCATTGCCCTTTTTACTTTTTTCGTATTTTTTTTGTTCCAGTTGCAATATCGTTGATGCGTAGAAGTTGTTCCTACGAACTTGATCAGTGCAGACGTTGTCCGTAACTCCTTTTCATTGCAGTGTCCCGGTGTAAGTCTAATATGGTACGACAGTCCGGTATTACAAATACGTACCATACATCGCCATGATGTTTCCAAAAATAGTACGCGTATTGTTGAACAAAATGATAGTCTGACACGGTATATTTTATTCTGATTTCTACACTTCTTATACTACATCCATTCTTCGTTTACCATTTAATATATATCAATGGTTTTTATTACTTAACCGACCTATGGTAAACCTTCACAATGTGTTATTATTACCGATTATGTTCAAATGTGAACCAGTTATTACCCACTCCAACTCACAATTACTTACCAACGTACTGATTTTCTATTTAACGTTTGCTTACATTCTAATTGGTCTATCAACACCGTAACAGACGTTCAACTATAAATGGACGTGTAGAATCGTATGAACCTGAAACACGAACGAATAGAACCAATCCCCACGCCAAAATTCACAAGCGAAATTTTTACTACAATCGTTAATTACATTTAAATTAAACCTAATTCTGAAACTATCACCATTGCAATTTATACATTATGAAATACTTTGCATGCAAGGTGATTCTTACACAGTAATTAACAACCACCTATGTACAGCACAACTAAATCAAAATACTTACTTCCGTTCCTATGCATTTAGTCGTCGTAGAAATCCCGGTAGATTTCGTTCAAAGCGTCCATAACATGTCCATAGGTCCCAAATTCTTCAGCCTCGCCCAAGTAAGTTCCGACATAACGACACTAGATTGGCACCATACAGTAGTCCGTGTCCGTCGAGAGATAGTTTTCATCCTCCCAAGAAGCAACCCAGCAGTGTGGCGCGGCTTGGTGATCCCACTGATCTACCATTGCTTCTTTTGTCTTGCCTTCATTTTCGAACTCCCTTTAAAGTTTGTAGGCATAGAAATAGCTCGGTAGCCTCGCTCCGAACTGAACTACGACCGCCCTCTCAAAATCAAGCGACGGCGATATACACGGGTCTAACCTAACCACATCTCACCCAAGGTAGATTAGTCTCATTTTCAGGATGTGCAAATTCTGGCAGATATACCACCCGTCTTGCACGTCGTACGACATGTTGTCGAGGATGCACTTAGGCGGCCACATCAATTGTCTATACATTTCGACTGCTTAGCAAGAAAAGGTCGTGGGGATGCTGTTTAATTATATAAGAGGATATAGATGTGCATGCAAGGAGGAGGAAGAACCTTTGGTTAAGTGAAGTTGTAAAATTTGTGTTTGATTATATATTGGGATGGTAATAACTCTTCGACTTCCGTATTGTGTATTTGTTTATACTTTTGCGTTTGTCGACCATACTACTAACACAGACGTTTCGTTTTAATTACGACACTTTTATACCGTCACAAAATGTACTAATAAGTTACAGTACCGTTAATTTCACGTCACTCACCTCATACTCGATGATGATTATTACACTTGCTGGGTTGATGTTGCAAATTGCTGACATAGGGTTAGAATTTGGCCCAGCTTTGGTTTGGGTTAGTCATATCTATGATAAGTGTGGTTAAGCCCACTGGACCACTCTATTTGGCCCATTTGTATTATGCATCTCTCATAATTTTGTTCAGCCCAAATATGTGTATCCGGTATCCAGCTTTATCGGATATGTATCTTGAAGACGCACCGCCAATTATGTAATCGGGTTAATAGTCCGAGAAGGAGTAATAAATACACCATAAAATAAACCAAGTACAAGGTGCGACTTCGTACTACTATATAGTACATTTAATACTCACCGATGAAATGTAATCGTGTATTACAGTGTCAATGTAGTTGCTAATCACTATGGAAACTTCAGTAAGCACTATCGTACACACTATCAATGTACCCATACACTTTGGTGTTAACTGTCAATCCCTGCGAATTAGTTGTGATTTTGTTGTAGCACTTAACCCTGAGTAGAAGTACGATTCATTCAAAATTCGTTACTGCATTGCTAATCATTTTGACTCATATACGTAAACAATAATAGATCAACTACCCGTGAATTTTATTCACGGGTATCACACTAGTAGAGTACTAAAAGACGAATAACCCAAAAGTACTAAGTTAAACAATGCTTAAATGTGGAAAACAACACTTAAACTTTATAATAAGTACTTAAGGACTAATTAGTGACTAAGTCAAAACTAAGGGTTGACTAGTCTATCTTGGTCAAGCTTTGGCTTTTTAAGTCAACATAGACCAAGTCAAGATAAAGGAACCCATCTTAAATAATTTACTTAGAAATAATTGAATCTTTAATCAAATCTCAACTAATGAACGCTTTAAATAATATATCTCAAATAAAATATTTCAAATCTCTTACATCAGTATACTAAAACTACCAGTTAAGATAAATTTTAAGACGATTGATATTGTTTGTTAATCTTAAAATCGACACACTCAAATTCCATAGGAACAACCGTACTTCTAGTCGGTGTGTTACCTAAGCCGGTAATCAGACACGTTTTCACGAACGATGTTATCGATACCAATCATGGTGAAAATGAACATGTGCCCTGGCAGTACCCTCAGAGTCATCTTCCCCATTCCATGTTGTAATGACTTGTTCCGAGTCAATACACAGCCCACAGACCGGTCATCCTTATGGAACCCGGTATTGTTTCATCCCTCTGGACATCAGACATGTGCCCCACGATGACCGCTGAGCTCGATATTCCAGAGACTCTGTCTTTATAAGACACCCAAATTCAGCCTACGTTTCGTGTTGGGCGCTATCTTGGTAAAGTTTAGAAGACGATGCGATAGAAGACAGCTTCGAAAGTAGACTACGACACTCAGAGTCACTGCTCATGGGAGGCCATGATCATCCTGCCGGTGCGAGAAAATGCTAAGAAGTAAATGGGCAGCCAGCACTTTATGAGTTTGTCGGTAGAGTAGTAGTCGTCCAGTGGCCATTGAGGTGCTCGGTTGTGTAAAAGTTCTCTTTCCCGAGACCAAGAGTATGGATTGGGTGTGTGCGCATACATAGACAAGGGCACTGATCAGCTCTCACTCTCTACATCGGATATCTTTGGGAGCGGAATACCTTCCGACCTTTGCCTTAGCAGTGTATGGGACATGTTCGGTTTAGCGGGGCCTCTGAGTCCATGCACTTGCAGTCCTTCTTCTCTGTATGTCAGTCGACTAAACCGAGTCAATTAGGTGTTCGATCCTATTGAGCACTAGGGGTGAGATGTAAACCGCCTAGTATCGATATGATTGGCGGGATTGATGTTCCCATCCGCACTTATGGTGAGATGCAAGCCTTAAGTGTGCATGAGACATTAGTAGTCACGTCCCGTGCATTATGTGAACGGAAACCATTGTTTTTTTTAAAGTAAATGACTACAGTTTTATAAATCACATGTGCTAGTATGATTTGTTACTGTTCTATACTCTTCTGACTAATGAATGATGTGATTGAAATGCTTGATAATGGGAAGTGATGTTTTGTTATATGTCTTGCTTGAATATTGATTATGATTGATATTATGTTACGATTTGTATTAGGTATGTCTTACTCTATTTTCACATGACACTTCTATGGATCCATGATCTATGCTTTACTGTATTATTCACATGATACTCATATGATGTATGTATTACTTTATTCTATATAAACTACATGTCTTATATATTTAAATTGATTCGCATGTTAACTAAAATCACTTCATGTGTATCTCACATTGTATACATGTCGATTTGTAATGTGACATGTCTGCTTATCTGTTAATTAGATAACCTAAACGTTGTACTACATTGATTATTCGGGGCCGTGTTAGAAGGACGGTTAGGTTACTCCCACTAAGTGGGATAGTTTTGTATTTTTGTAAATTTTGCAGGATGTCAAATTACTGGGCTTACAGGGGAAACGTGTGCAAGTGAGGAGTAGTCTTGCTTAATTTTGAGTTTTCTGTTAACCTGTCCACATGTAACCCTAAACATTATCAAGCGCGTACTTTAGTTTAGTTCGTTTTATGATATTGTAAGTGATGATCGGTTCTTGTATTAATGAAAGGCTCACTCGGAGTTAACGGTTTTAATTTTTACCATTTTTTACGACTTAATTATTTTCCGCCTTGTTAATTAATGTCATTAGAAGAACCGGGTTGTTACAGTTGGTATCAGAGCGACCTTGAGACCGTGTGTAACTATGTGCGATGCATTTTTATATCACCTATCAAGGGAACGCACCTGGAGCTCATGACAAGTGTCTAAAACATATTGAACTTTAAGATCACTAAATGAGAGATTCACTAGTATGACCCTAGGACCAAATAAAACATTGGGGTAGAACATCTAGTGTGGGTAGAGGTGTCAAAGTCTCTTACTCCGTCCGATTTAGGTTTTTGGCCCTTGTTTTGTATGCTATCTGACTAGTTATGTGTAGAGTGTATGCTAACAATTACTTAGAATAGTAACTAACCTAGGAAAAAAACGATTTTTGCTAGTTAGAATGGAGCTTTCATCACTCGAGAAGCAACCCAATATCGTTTAAGCCGCAACGCAAGTTAGCCAGAGGCGCCTTAAGAACATTGAAGCTTTTATCAGAAACCACAAGAAGGAGAAGGCCAGAAGAGCTATATACATGGAGGAACGCTATACTGATAGGAATGAAGTTGCTCTGTGCTTTAACTTTGAACCTATAGCCTTGAACCGTAACTTCTGTAAAGATCCTATAAGGAAGAGTGAAATCCTAGCGTTATTTCAAAACCCGAAGATAGAGGACTTCAATGGAGATCCAAAAGGCTACATGGATTTAATCCTTGGATGTGAAGAGAAGTACCACACGTACAAAATTCCTGAAGACTGGAAGGTTGAGTTCGCTGCATCATACCTATCTGGCCTAGCATCTTTATGGTGGAAGAACATCAGTGTAGGACCAGCACCAGATGGCCATTTCTATGCCTGGAAGGAATTCAAGAAAGCACTCCGCTACTGCACCAAGGACTTTCGAAAGAAGAAGCATTTGTTCCCTTCCAACCTTAGCATTTGAACCACCCTTGTAACCCAGTCCAGCTATGAACCTTGCTATTTTATCCTTAACGTTGTAATTTTAAGTTAAATTCTAGTAAGAATGTAACTTAATGATGAACCGTTCAAACCTATTTCTTTTGTGACGGACAATGAGAATAACATTGCCCACGTAAGAGTAATGAGATCCATGAATCATATTTTCATGTGAAACCATGTTCATACAAACTCCTTGTCCTTACCTATAACCTCTATTTTCAGATGACGAAGTCGAGCAACCAAGAAAAGGAGGAAGCAGGCAACAAAGCCGCTTTCCTTTAGAGGTTTAACGCTTGGAAAACAAAAAGAGCGGAACAAGAGAGAAAGAGAGCCTGGGAGGAACGAGACCGTAAGAGAAACTGGGAAGGAAAAGCAAGAAATTTTCAGTTTTTACCTTGTCCTAACAATAAGGGATGGAAAGAGGACGCTGAGAAGAAAAAAAACATTTATATGACTGCTTCACTGAAATGGGACCTCTACTATGTTCTGACCGTAATTACTATGCCATTTTCCTTCGAGCCTGTACGTTTCTATTTGAACTCTATACAAAATACCAGAGGAATGGAAAGTGGAATTCGCAGCAGCTCAACTCCGTAATCGAGCTAAGGCATGGTGGAGACATGTAACCAAATCAGGAATCCCCAAAGACCACCATTACTCCTGGAATGAGTTTAGATTGGCACTGTTTGCATTTTACATAGCCTTGGAACTCAACCCTCACATGTTCTTAGTGGAGACCATCGATGGTGTCACGACATGCTATTAAGAAAATTCTACCCTTCGTCTTCAAAACTGTAATCAACTTGTAACCAACTATGGAAGTCTGCGCACCTCCCTATTTTGTAGAGTTAGACTCTTTCTCTAATTGTAACCTAATGATATACCTGGGCTACTATGTATTAGCCGTACTTTATGGTTATCTATGAAACTTTATTTTTGTCGATCTATCCATGTGCATTTTAACCTTCATACCCTGTTTTATGTATTTACACATTTTCTTTTCCTCCTGTTGACGTTGATTCGGACTACAGATGGTGAGAACTAACGGTCAAGTGAACAATGCCGAAGAAACTAGGAGATTGGCATTCGAGGAAAGGATGACTCAGATTGTTGCACAACTCGCGGGGTCGCAAGCCGCCATGGCACAGCTAATGGCTAATCATAACAATATCAACCAGAACAACCAGAACCGAGTCTCTGCATTCGAAAATTTTTCTAAACATCAACCATCAACTTATCATGGTTCTGACAATCCTAATGACTTGGCCAATTGGTTGGCCGAGATGGAGAAGCTTATGAAACTGAGCCACGCTCTAGATGCAGAAAAGGTAGACATAGCTGCATACTACCTCAAAGACTGGTGAACAGTTGCTCAAGATTCTTTCCGTGCAACTCCTGGTCATGGTTGGGCAGAATTTCGTACAAGCATCGAGAAGAAGTATTACCCTCCTGCACTAAAGCATCAGAAAGAACAGGAATTCAACAATCTGGAGATGGGGAACCTATCCTTGTCTGAGTACACCCGCAAGTTTGACGAACTGTCAAAATTTGCCAAGAGGCTAGTACCGGAGGAAGAAATGCGCATCAGCCAGTATGTCAGACAAATGGAGCCGAGCTTGAGCCAACTCATGGTGGGACATACCTTTCCTACTTTCCAGGATGCCTATGAGAAGGCAATGACGATCAATGCTGCCATTCAGAATGGGGAGAAAAAGAAGAAGAAAGCCTTCGTCCCTACTGTCAGCCCATCCAGCTTGATCTAGAAACCGTTCTTTCAGAAGAACAACTCCCCCAAGAGTAACTTCCAGAAAAACAACTTCAACAATAAGAACAACCGTTCCAACTTTCAGAACAAGAATTTTGGGAGAAACAACAACAGTAACACCAGGAGCAACTACCCTCAGTCGGCACAAAACTGCTATTTGTGCAAGCAACCTGCACACCCTGGGAAGCAGTACAATGGTCAACCAATCACGTGTTTTATCTGCAAAGAAGTAGGCCACAAAGAAAACATGTGCCCTAGGAAGACCACCACTATTGCAACTCAGCCTCCGCCTGTCAGAGGAAAAGTGTTTGATATGCAAGAAGATTCTGAGGAACCCATTGAGGAACCTTCTGATGTTATCTCTGGTAAATTCTTGGTTAACTCTGTTACCGCCTATGTTTTATTTGATACGAGAGCGTCTTTATCCCATGTATCCTCAATATTCGTGTCTAGAGCAAACCTGTCTAACCGTGAGAAGATACACGCATCTATATCAATACTAAATGGTCAAACCTTAGCTTGTAAAGCGTTGTTTAGGGACGTACCTATAACCATCCTTCGAGCCTCATTTCTAGCCAACCTTATCAGCTTAGACTTACCCGGTTTCGATGTCATATTGGGAATGGATTGGTTGGCGAAACATCATGCACAGTTCGAGTGCCGAGATCAAAAGATCACCTTGAATGGATCCACTTGGAGCGAGAGTTACATATCGTGGATGTTTGCCAAATACAAAAGTAAAAATCGTGTCAACAATGAAATTGGAGAACCTGATTCGAAAAGGGAATGAGGTCTTCTTATGTAACATCAACCTAGTGGAGAAGGAACTTCTGACCATAGAAGATATACCGATTGTGCGAGAGTATCCTGATGTGTTTCCAGAAGAGTTACCTGGAGTACCGCCAGAACGGGAAGTGGAGTTTTCCATTGACTTAATCCCTGGAACAGCACCAATTTTGAAGGCACTATATCGTATGGCACCGATCGAGCTACAGGAGCTGAAGATGCAATTAGAGGATCTAATTGAAAAGGGATTCATCCGCCCAAGTGTATCACCATGGGGAGCACCAGTACTTTTCGTCAAGAAGAAAGACGGAAGTATGAGAATGTGTATCGACTACCGAGACTTGAATAAAGTGACAATCAAGAAAAGATACCCACTACCTCGTATTGATGACCTCTTCGATCAGCTAAAAGGAGTTAGAGTATTCTCAAAGATTGATCTAAGATCAGGTTATCATCAAATTCCGGTTAGGGAAGAAGACATTCGAAAGACCGCCTTTAGAACGAGATATGGACATTACGAATTCAAGGTAATGCCTTTCGGTCTGACTAACGCACCAGAAGTGTTCATGGACCAAATGAACAGGACATTCAGAGAGTATTTGGATAAATGCGTTGTAGTCTTCATAGACGATATTCTTATTTATTCTAAGACAATGTCGGAACATGAAAAACATCTTCGCGTAATTTTAAATAAGTTACAGCAGCATAAATGGTATGCCAAGCTATCAAAGTGTAAGTTTTGGTTGAACGAAGTCGCTTTCTTGGGTCATGTTATCTCACATCTTGGAGTAAAAGTAGACCCATCTAAGATCAAAGCCGTCGAAGAATGGCAGGCACCGAAGAACGTGTCAGAGATCGAAGTTTCTTAGGACTTGCCGGATACTATAAAAGATTCGTCCAGGAATTCTCAAAGATCGCAAAACCAATGAGTAAGCCACTTCAGAAAGAATCCAAGTTCGTTTGGACAAAGGAATGCGAGAGAGCCTTTCAAGAACTCAAGATTCGTCTCACAACAGCACCAATTCTAACCTTACCAGAAGATGGAGAAGAGTACGATATATATAGCGATGCATCCCTTAATGGTCTGGGATGTGTGCTAATGCAAAAAGGAAAGGTGATTGCCTACACATCACGACAATTGAAGGTGCACGAGAAGAACTATCCCACCCATGACCTAGAGCTTGCAGCCGTGGTCTTTGCATTGAAGATCTGGAGACATTACCTGTAAGGAGTTAGATGTAAGTTCTACACGAATCATAAGAGCCTTAAGTACATATTCACTCAAAAGGAATTGAATATGAGACAGAGAAGATGGTTGGAGTTGATCAAGGATTATGATATCGAACTACAGTACCACGAAGGGAAAGCCAACGTAGTAGCCGACGCCCTAAGCCGAAAGACTTCTCACGAGCTAGTACGAGATCTGGATAAGATGGAGGTGAACTTGGTGAAGAAGGGAGGAGCTACAGTAAACGCGATGTCAGTTGAACTAGAGTTGTATCATGAGTTAAGAACGCTACAATTGGAAGACCCTGATTTGATAAAAATACGGGAGGACATTGCACTTGGGAAAAATGATGGTTTTGAAATTCATCCAGATGGAAGCCTACGATTCAAAGGGAGATGGTGTGTACCACAGAGAGAGGATATTCGCAAAAAGATATTAAATGAAGCTCACAACTCAAGATACTCAATACACCCAGGATCCGACAAGATGTACAAGGACTTGAAACTTCAATATTTGTGGCGAGGATTAAAAAGAGATGTGGCCGAGTTTGTGGCTAGATGTTTGATTTGCCAAAAGGTAAAGTTCGAACATCAAAGACCAGGAGGTATGCTACAACCTTTAGATATTCCAATGGGTAAATGGGATTCTATATCTATGGACTTCATTATTGGATTGCCGAGAACACAAGGCAATAAAGATGCAATTTGGGTAATCGTGGACCAACTCACGAAGGTTGCTCATTTTATTCCGATGAAGGAGACATGGAGTTTGGAAGAGCTAGCTAAAGCTTATCAGAAGGATATAATCCGACTTCATGGAGTGCCAAAGGACATCATATCTGACCGAGATCCGAGATTTGTATCTCACTTTTGGGGAAAGCTACAAGAATGTATGGGAAGCAAGTTGAACCTTAGTACCGCCTTCCATCCACAATCAGATGGACAAACCGAGAGGACCATCCAAACCCTTGAAGATATGCTGAGAGCTTGTGTGCTTGAGTTTAGCGATAGCTGGGAGAAGCAATTACCATTGGTCGAGTTTTCCTACAATAACAGTTATCACGCCAGTCTTGGTTGTGCGCCATTCGAAGCGCTGTATGGAAAGAAGTGTGGAAGCCCGGTATGTTGGGATGACGCCAGCGATAATTTGGTGTTGGGATCTCAAATAATCCAAGACCAGATTGAGCATATCAAGATCATCCGAGAAAGACTACAAGCAGCACAGGACCATCAGAAATCTTATGCCAATGAACATCGTCGACCGATCGAGTTTGCTGTTGGACACCATGTATTCTTAAAGGTGTCACCAATGAAAGGAGTGAGACGTTTTGGTCTCAAAGGGAAATTGAGCCCAAAGTACATTGGACCTTATGAGATTCTAGAGAGGATTGGGGAGGTAGCGTAACGCCTAGCTCTACCTCCTAACCTATCGAAAGTACACAACGTTTATCATGTATCCCAGCTGAGGAGATATAGAAGCGACCCAACACACGTGATTGAACCCGATGTGGTAGTCATCGAGCCAAATTTGAATTACTCAGAGAGACCATCGGAAATCCTAGCCCGAGAAACTAAGACCCTTCGAAGGAAAATAGTACCGCTGGTAAAGGTTAGATGGTTAAGTAGCAAGTTAGACCATGCTACGTGGGAGACTGAAGAATCAATGAGGGAGAAGTACCCGAAACTGTTTGATTAGGTAGTTAAATCCACCCTTACCTTTGCTAAAGTGTGTCAAATTTCGAGGACGAAATTTTCTTAAGGGGGGTAGACTGTAACACCTCGTGTTTTTGACCATTTTAGTTATTTCTAATAACGATTAATATTAATAAATCGAGTCTCGAAAAACTATTTTAAATAGTAATATTCAATTCTTGTGCCTTTGGAACCTTTCTATTTCACTTCATTGTTTGCAAAAATGACATTTCTATCGTTATCGCAATTCTGCGCGATTTCGTAAAACGGTTCCTATTTTCTCATACGGACTCCGATTGAGGCGTTTCAAAAGCCTAACTTTATTCATTTTCCAAGATCTACACAATGGTTAAATTAAAAATTACAATTTCTAATTGAAAAATAAGAATATTGTACTGGACAACTCCTTTGCATCGAAAATCGTCACCCGACAAATCGTTTCTCGACTTTCGATTTCCGTACTTCTTTCTTAACCATTGTGTGACCAAATAAACTCATAAATATAATACTAAGGCATGGAAAACCGTGACTTTGAATCCCTAGCCTCAAAATATGCCTAACTAATCGAAAGCACCATTTCTAGTAATGTACTTCTTAAAGTATGATTAGCTACTTTGGGTAATTGTCAAGTTCTTGTCCACCCTTTGCTTCCCCATCTAATGCACGACTTGTGTGTTTATAACCAGCCATTTTCTCTTCATTTACTCGTCCATTCACTCACTTAAACACTCCTTCAAAGATCCATCTAAAAACAAAAGAAAATCATACAAGTTTGTCTAAGTTCTAAGGTGTTTACACCACCATATGTCAAGAGCACATACTCTTTCTTTTCCTTACCTTATACTCTTTATTTTTAAGTCTTATTCCTATTATATTTACAAAATTACTTTGTTTGTGTGTCCTTCTAACTTATTCATGAAGAGGAGCAAGAAGAAGGGGGCTTCGATCTTAGTATATTTGATTTCATAGTTGATCCGGAGAATTGCTAATAGGTAACCTAACTTTTCTTCGCCCACAAATCTCGTAGTATAGTGTTTAGACTCTAACTAACATATAACATCATGTTTAGGACTAAATCATTAGATCACCAAGTTTAAGTTAACTATTTGTTGATTTATCACTTAACAATACATGCTGTAAAATGGATTCTGTGATGTATGATGTATGATGTATGTTCATGATTTTTCTGTGTAAAATATGTTTCGAATTAGCCTTATATTCCTTCATGAAAGTTGTAGATCTGAATGTCTATAATATGATAAAAATATGAAAAGCAAGTTTTTATGAAAATATATATTTAGTAATGATTTATTTCGTAATCTGGTACTGTATGCTTTTATGTACTGTCTGAGAAAATTATATGTTTCGTAATGTTAAACGTTTCTTTTGGACTTGGAAAATTTATGTTATGTTCCTGATGATGCCTACGATATGTATGTCAAATTTCATATAAATCCATCATATATATCTTCATTTATAAAATTTGTACTAAAATGGGTCAGATTTGGAAAGAGTATTTTATTTAAGAACATTTATAAAGTATTTTAATCTAAATATCTGGGTATAAGTTATGTACAAGTATAGATATCCAAAATAATTTTTTTTTCACTTTAATGACGTTTAAGTATTTTAAACGATTTAAAAGAAAGTATTGAAAACCGTACTGTTTTCGTTTTTAATTTGTTACAAATAATAAACCTTAGTATTTTTGAAAAATGACTTTATTTCTGGAAACCTAACTCATAAAAGTATTTTGAGTATGAAAATCGAAACTTAAAAATAACATTTGAAAAATGACTCATTTAGTATCCTTAATAATATTATCGATTTCGTTATTACTTAAAGTTACGTTTGTAAAACTCTATGTTTTGAGAAATATGATACCTAATAAGTTTAAAAATGATTTTTATAATTATTATTGATTTATTTGGTGTTTGAAATATTTTACTAAGTATAAATAGGCTTTAAGAGATAAGTATACTTGTACAAATACGAAACCGTATAAAAATACTAAATACGTACACTTGAACAATAAATGTACTAAATATTTGTGCCCAAAAAGTATAGAGTACTAAAAGACGAATAACCCAAAAGTACTAAGTTAAACAATGCTTAAATGTGCAAAATAACACTTAAACTTTATAATAAGCACTTAAGGACTAATTAGTGACTAAGTCAAAAGTAAGGGTTACTAGTCTATCTTGGTCAAACTTTGGCTTTTTAAGTCAACATAGACCAAGTCAAGATAAAGGAACCCATCTTAAATAATTTACTTTGAAATAATTGAATCTTTAATCAAATCTCAACTAATGAATGCTTCAAATAATATATCTCAAATAAAATGTTCCAAATCTCTTACATCAGTATACTAAAACTATCAGTTAAGATAAATTTTACGACGATTGATACTGTTTGTTAATTTTAAAATCAACACACTCAAATTCCATAGGAACAACCGTACTTCTAGTCGGTGTGTTACCTAAGCCGGTGATCAGACACGTTTTCACGAACGATGTTATCGATACCAATCATGGTGAAAATGAACATGTGCCATGGCAGTACCCTCTGAGTCGTCTTCACCATTCCATGTTGTAATGACTTGTTCCGAGTAAATACACAGCCCACAGACCGGTCATACTTATGGAACCCGGTATTGTTTCATCCCTCTGGACATCAGACATATGCCCCACGATGACTGCTAAGCTCGATATTCCAGAGACTCTGTCTTTATAAGACACCCAAATTCAGCCTACGTTTCGTGTTGGGTGCTATCTTGGTAAAGCTTAGAAGACGATGCGATAGAAGACAGCTTCGAAAGTAGACTACGACACTCGGAGTCACTGCTCATGGGAGGCCATGATGCATCCTGCCGGTGCGAGAAAATGCTAAGAAGTAAATGGGCAGCCAGATCTTTATGAGTTTTTCGGTAGAGTAGTAGTCGTCCAGTTGCCATTGGGTGCTCGGTTGTGTAAAAGTTCTCTTTCCCGAGACCAAGAGTATGGATTGGGTGTGTGCGCATACATAGACAAGGGCACTGATCAGCTCTCACTCTCTATATCGGATATCTTTGGGGGCGGAATACCTTCCGACCTTTGCCTTAGCAGTGTATGGGACATGTTCGGTTTAGCGGGGCCTCTGAGTCCATGCACTTGCAGTCCTTCTTCTCTGTATGTCAGTCGACTAAACCGAGTCAATTTAGGTGTTCGATCCTATTGAGCACTAGGGGTGCGATGTAAACCTCCTAGTATCGATATGATTGGCGGGATTGATGTTCCCATCCGCACTTATGGTGAGATGCAAGCCTTAAGTGTGAATGAGACATTAGTAGTCACGTCCCGTGCATTATGTGAATGGAAACCATTGTTTTTTTTAAAAGTAAATGAATACATTTTTCTAAATCACATGTGCTAGTATGATTTGTTACTGTTCTATACTCTTCTGACTAATGAATGATGTGATTGAAATGCTTGATAATGGGAAGTGATGTTTTGTTATATGTCTTGCTTGAATATTGATTATGATTGATATTGTGTTTCATACGATTTGTATTAGGTATGTCTTACTCTATTTTCCCATGACACTTCTATGGATCCATGATCTATGCTTTACTGTATTATTCACATGATACTCATATGATGTATGAATTACTTTATTCTATATAACCTACATGTCTTATATATTTAAATTGATTCGCATGTTAACTGAAATCACTTCATGTGTATCTCACATTGTATACATGTCGATTTGTAATGTGACATGTCTGCTTATCTGTTAATTAGATAACCTAAACGTTGTACTACATTGATTATTTGGGGCCGTGTTAGAAGGACGGTTAGGTTACTCCCACTAAGTGGGATAGTTTTTTATTTTTGTAAATTACTGGGCTTACAGGGGAAACGTGTGCAAGTGCGGAGTAGTCTTGCTTAATTTTGAGTTTTCTGTTAACCTGTCCACATGTAACCCTAAACATTATCAAGCTCGTACTTTAGTTTTAATTCGTTTTATGATATTGTAAGTGACGATCGGTTCTTGTATTAATGAAAGACTCGCTCGGAGTTAACGATTTTAATTTTTACCACTTTTTACGACTTAATTATTTTCCGCCTTGTTAATTAATGTCATTAGAAGAACCGGGTTGTTACACGGGACACAGCCCGGCTTGGTTGGTAACCGGAGAGATCATCATGGGCCTCGATGCTAGAAAACTCGATTCGGACCGACAATTAACGGGAAGTACCCGTCTTTTGCAGGTCATCTCGCTTCTTATTTTTTCTCTCTCTTTTTTTTGCAAAATTCTGACGTACAGGGGCCACTCGATCGAGTGGGTTCGTCACTCGATCGAGTGACCTCGATAAAATCATCCTGTTCGTTTCCAGACGAGCCACTCGATCGAGTCGGACATGACACTCGATCGAGTGCCTTCCATCGGACCGGTACTTACTTACGGAAATTCGTTTGTGTTTTTTTTAGATTTGGCTTTCCGAGCGTTTGTCGATCATAGAGCCCCCGGTGAGCATATCCAAATACCGCAGCAGCCAGATTAGCTCAAGGAAACGGCGGATAAGCTCGAGCCATCACATAAACCGTACTTACTGGGACGAGGAACTAAGATTCCATAATGGACCCTTGATTAGGTGGACTGTTACTTGGTGGTTCCTTTCGAAATTGACGGGCCTAGCCAAGAGAGACAAAGCCCGCTATCAGGCGATTTTATCCTTGTATTGGACCGTACATATCTATCCGGACCGCATTTTGAGGCAGTTCGTTTCAACAGATTCCTGAAACTGAAGCAATTATCAGCGTTTCGCTCCAATTGACAGACGCTATGTGTAACACGTGGCTACAACGCTGGTTTACCCGTGCCATGCATATGGACTATACCCCGTTCTTGTCAATCCGTTTGGGTTTCGGAATCATACCGTAAATGGACTTTCGAAGAATCTGAAGAGGCCCGTAAGGCTTTGAAGACTGACGAGGCTTTTGACTTGGTTCGCCGAGAAACGGTAAAAGATAATAGGGGTTTCTTTGACGAAGGAGAGACTCTCGCTACCCTTGTCTGATTGGAGTCGGGTTCTAAATCAAAGACTAAGACTCGAGCTAAAGAGACCGGTGCTAGCGGCTCTCAAGGACCATTAAGCCCCCGGACAGATTTAGAGAGAAGGCTAGGACCGAGATTGGCGGCTCGAGACCGACAGGGCCCACGAGACCGATTGCCAGAAAAGGTAAGGGCCCGACTTGGGCCGACTGAGGTGACTGAGGACCCGTCGTCGAAGAAACGAGTCCGGCTAAGGAATTTGCCGTGGTGATCCGGGAGTGCTCACCTCCGTGTCGTCGCCAGTGGACGGAAAAAGAAGCTAAAGACAAGGGAAAGGGCAAGATGCCCTAAATGTCGAGCCCCTAGTTTTTTATTATTTAAGTATTACTACTATTTATTTTAGTGTCGTGTGCTTTTTTTTGGAATTTTTGTAATTTTCCGAGTTTATCGGAATTTCTTTTTTTTTTGAAATAAATAAAGGAAGTTTTATTATTTAAAGCGTTCCTGTTTTTCCTCGATTGCGGTGGTTGTGCCCTTTTGAGGGGCTGCCTACGTATCCACTATTAGCGGAATTAAACCAAACGTAGTTCAGACTAATTTGCATTCTCGAAATACACCAAGACTATTAGTTCAAGATGTTTGTAACAGTAGAATAAATAATTCTAGCTTTTGACTTGTTTTTAAAAGTTTATGTGAAAATGATTTTTATAAACTTTGTTAATGACATTGAGAAAGGGCTTTAAGGGTAGTAACACTTTAGCTGGTCTAGGTTGGTTGGGTTGACAAACTCGTTCCCGTCCAGGTCCGTCAGCATTACAACTCCGCCTGATAGAATCTTTTTAACCAGATATGGCCCGACCCAATTAGGTTTGAATTTTCCTCTCGGGTCTAATAGTAATAAGGCTCGAACAGACTTGAGAACCAAATCTCCTTCTTTGATGTTTCTGGGCCTCACCTTTTTGTTGAAGGCCCGCTGGATCCTCTTTTGATATATCTGGATGTTATTGAGGGCACGAGATCGTCGTTCGTCCAATGGGACTAGTGAGTCATACCGTGCTCGAACCCAATCAGCTTCGGGTACTTGACTTTCGAGCAGAATCCTAAAGGAAGGCACTTCCAACTCGACATGCTGGACAGCTTCCATCCCATATGTAAGGTAATACGGTGTTGCTCCGGTTGCGGTGCGAATAGACGTCCGACATCCCATAGTGCAAAGAGTATTTATCGGGCCAGTCCCGGTAATTATCAGCCATCTTTTTTAGTATGGTGACAATCGTTTTATTGGCCGCTTCTACTGCTTCATTTGTTTGGGGTCGGTAAGGCGATGATGTATGCCTTTGAATCTTATATTTGGTTAGCAATGCTGCTGTTTTGGCTTGAAAATGGGTCCCGTGGTCACTGATAAATTCGTGCGGGATTCCATACCGGCATATTATCTTGTTTTGGATAAACTTGGCGACATGCTTGGCGTTGAGAATACGGTAAGATTCAGCTTCGACCCATTTGATGAAATAGTCGATAGCTACCAAAATGAAACAATGTCCACCGGTACCGGAGGGATTTATTTTCCCGATTATGTCGATACCCCATGTCGAGAACGGCCAAGGAGACGTCATGGTGTATAATAGGGATGACAGCATATGTTGAAAATTAGCAAAGATTTGGCAGTTATGGCAATGGTTGACGTATAACTGGCAGTCGGTTTCCATATTATTCCAGTAGTATCCGAGTCTCATGATTTTCGGACTAACATTTGGGCATTCATGTGTGGACCGCATTCACCATCATGTACCTCAGCCATGACCTTCTCGGCTTGAGTTTTATCAACACATAAGAGAAGAACCCCCTGCGCCATCTTTTTGTATAGTTGTCCATCGTCGGTGCGGACGAACTGGGTTGCTAGCCTCCGTAAGGCTTTCTTGGCTCGACTATCTGCCCCGGGAGGGTATTCTCCATTTGTCAGGAAGGTTAGCACAGCTTGATACCATGGCTCGGGATCAGGTATCTCGATATCTTCAATGTCATGGATGTACGCCGGCTCGGACCGTCTTTCGACACAAATTGGCATACTGGTCATGTGATCGGGAATATTTAGTAAAGATGCCAATTTTGACGGTGCATCTGCAAACTGATTTTCTTCCCAAGGCAGGTATATATACTCTACCTTTTGGAACTGCTTCTCGAGATCCCTTACTCGTGCCTGGTAGGCCACGAGATTGGCGTTCCGAGTCTTCCATTTTTGAAGTGCTTGATTGATGACCAGAGATGAGTCACCGTGTACTCGGAGGCTAGTGACCCCCAAATCGGCGGCGGCCTGTAGCCCGTGGATGCATGCTTCATATTCAGCAGCGTTATTAGTAATGTCAAAGTCCAGTTTGATAGATACGGGAGTGTGTTCTCCTCTCGGCGAAATTAAGAGGATTCCGACTCCGAATCCTCGGAAATTGGATGCCCCGTCGAAGTATAAGTCCCATGTTTCGGTATCAGTATGGAAAATGTCTCCATCTGGAAAGGACCAAGTGTCGATGTGTCCTTCTTAAGTCACGGGATTGTCGGCGAGAAACTCGGCTACTACCCGGCCTTTCATGGCTTTCAACGACACGATTTTAGGTTGAACTCTGCCAACATTAGAGTCCATCTAGATATCCTGCCATTGAGAATGGGCTTTTCGAAGAGGTACTTGATCGGATTTATTTTGGATAATACCTGTACTTCGTAGCTGTGCATGTAATGTCGGAGCTTCTTAGTGGCCCAGACCAAAGCTAAACACGTCTTTTCGAGCATGGTGTATTTACACCCATACTCTGAAAACTTTTTGCTGATGTAGTAGATAGCCCGTTCTTCGGAATTGACCGTCTGAGCTAGCATAGCCCCCATGGCTGTCTCGGTCGTTGTTAGGTATAACGACAAAGGCAAACCGGGTTGAGGTGGCATCAAAACTGGCGGTGCTGACAAGATTTCTTTGATTCTATCAAAGGCCGCCTGACACTTATCGTCCCACAATATTCGCTCTCCTATCTTCAGTTTCTTGAAAATCGGTTCACACACCATGGTTAGTTTTGAAATGAACCTGCTGATGTACTGGACTTTCCCGAGAAACCCTCTTATCTCTTTCTCGGTTTTAGGAGGTTGCATCTCGGTGATGGCCTTGATTTTAGCTGGGTCGACTTCGATGTCGCGTTGGCTAACGATATGGCCCAGTAATTTGCCAGATGTTACCCCGAAACTACACTTTTGAGGGTTTAATCTCATGTTGTTTTTGAGCAGTCGGGTAAAGAATTTTCTTAGAGCGGTGATGTGACCGTCCCTGTCTTTAGATTTGACGATCATGTCGTCCACGTTGATGGGAGGGATTTGTCGTGGGTCCCAACCGTCAAATAAAACCAACTATACCTAGTGGGTAGCTAGGGCAAGTCGAGTCGAATCCACAGGGACGGGAGGTCGGATTAAGGTGTGCTACGGTTTAGGACTAGGTTCGAGACGAGCTATTCTAAAAGGGGGTTGGCTAAGGACTAGACTAAGGTCTAAAGCAAGAAAAGGAAGACAAAACCAAAGACTAGCGACTAAGGGAAGCTAGGATAACACTAAGAAGGAAGACTAGGGTTAGGTCAGGTTCATGGGGTGATAGAGTGGTCAAGGAAGAGCTAAGGTGAAGGGGTAGTCGGGTAATCTAGGTGTGGTCCGGGCTCTCGCTACGTAGACCGACCTAGAGGTTCTTGATAGAACCCATCCTAGCGACACATACAACAAACGGGGTTACTAGCATACTATCGTAGCCTAGGTCGCATCCGGGCTCTCGTTACATAGACCGACCTATGGGTCGTCCTCACCGGGCTCTCGCTACGTAGTGAGGGAACCAAACCCACAAGCAAACTACTACCCACAAGAGAAAAGGCAAGAAAAACAAGCATATGAACATACATGTCATTCAAGCATTTCATCAAACATGTTCCATGCATCTAACCAAGAGGAAACCCAAAACTTCCACATACATCTCCAATAAACCCTTAATCACCCATTAAACACCCAAATCACCCTACTAACCCTAGCAAGAGTACTACTCTAACATTATCAAACTAATACTAACATAAACAAGATAAACCAACTCAAACAACAAAACATACATAAACAAACTAGTGAAAACAATGAACAATAAACATAACAATGAACAAAGATTGAAACTTGGATGATTAAACAAAATAAAGAGAAGGGAAAAGAAGATTATACCTACTAACAAGATGAAAGAAAGATTGAAACTTGCATTAATGAGAAAAACCCAAAACAAACCACCAAGGTTGTCAATCTTGGATGGATCTTGAAGAATTCCCTTAATACAAGTACTAAACTAAGATTAATAACTAATTACCGACTAATCTACTCTAATCTAAGCTAATATAACCTAAAATAGTCTAGGGTTTAAGGGGAAGTGTCTAACATATCATAAACAAAACAAGGGAATAGTATATATAGGGTTCCAAGTGGAAAGGAGATGAAAGGAAGTAGGCGCGGGTAGCAGCAGGCCCGTCCCGGCCGAGACGAGGTGGTCCCGGTCGGGATGGTGTTGGTCCCGGCCGGGAAGAGCTGCTCCCGGTCGGGAAGGGCTGCAGACAGTAGCTCCTCTTTCGTGCACTTCATCCCGGACGGGATGAGGCCATACCCGTCGGGGATGAGTCTTGTAGGCCTCCAATATGAACTTTTTGGTCCCTCCTTGGTTCTCATGGACTTCCCATCGATTCTCGGGACTCGGGATCGGGTCTCGGAGGCTCGGGATTGGGTCCCAAGGTCTCGGGGTCGACTCCAAGGCATCGAGTGATCGTTCCTTAGCTTCGTTGGCTCCAAAAAGTGTATGTATTGAGTCGGAATCGCTCCAACTCTTCATGAATGGTCTCGGGAACCTGAAACGAGCTAGAGGAAGCATAAGTAGCCCATAAACCGCTCCCAAGGAGCGATTCCACAAGGAAAATGTGGCCAAAACACTACAAAATAGGCACTACAAACTACACTTATCACACGTAAACTTCCACTTCTTTATGCATCATGTCGTGTAACAAAGTTGTGGCAGTTTGTTGATAAGTGGCCCCGACATTAATGAGACCAAACGGCATAACCGTATAGCAATAAGTACCCTAAGGTGTAATGAAGGTGGTCTTATCCATATCTTCTTCTGCAATTTTTATCTGGTTATACCCGCCGTACCCGTCCATAAATGATAGAAGGGCATGATCAGCTGTGTTATCCACCAGTATGTCTTTTGGGCTCGCCTTGTTAAGATCCCGAAAATCTACGCAGACACGTACCTTGCCGTCCTTTTTAGGAACCGACACGATGTTGGCAACCCAGTCCGGATATTCGGACACTTGTATGAAGTCGGCCTTGAATTGTTAATCGAATTCTTCCTTGACTTTTAAGGACCATTCGGGCCTCATTCGGCAGAGCTTCTGTTTAAACGGCTTGAATCCATCCTTAATCGGTATATGATGCTCGGCTATTTCCCGGTCTATCCCCAGCATGTCCTTGTAGGACCATGCGAAGACGTCTTTGAATTCTTGGAGGAGGTTCATGAACTGTTGTCTCTCCTTGGAATCTAAGGATAACCTTATTTTAAGTATCTGAGGCTCTAAGGTTGTTCCCACGTTTGTGGACTCGGTTTCTTCGATTACCGGGTTGCGGGATTCCCTTTGTTCTAGTTGCTCGATGATAAGTGTGTTTTGTAGTGCTTATTTGCTGTGTTTGGTCCCGGTTTCTCTTGTGAAATCGCTCTTTGGAGCGGTTTTCGAGGCTACTTACGCTTCTTCTAGCTTGTTTTAGGTTCCAACGGCCTATCATAGAGAAAGGGAATGATTAAGACTCGTTTCCGACGCATTTGGAGCCAACGAAGAGAAGCGACGATCACTCGGTGGCCTAGACTCGATCCCGAGCCCTTGGGACCCATTCCCGAGCCCTCAAGACCCATTCCCGAGCACCGAGAATCGATGAGAAGCCTAACAAGAGCAAGGAGGGACCTATGGGATCATATTTGAAGCCTACAAGACCCATCCCGGTCGGGAAGGACCCCATCTCGATCGGGATGAAGAAGCAAAGGAAGATGAGCTACTGGAGCTCCATCCCGGCCGGGACCAGGTCCATCCCGACCGGGATCACCTACTTCCCGGCCGGGATGGGCCCAGCGAAGAGCCGTTTCGCTTTTCCTTCTTCCCTATTCATTGTAACCCTATAAATACCCCCCCCCTCTCTTGTATTGTTACACTATCTTATGTTATGTTAGACATTACCCACTAAACCCTAGACTACTTTAGGTTAGATTAGCTTAGATAGTGTATATTAGTCCTTAATTAGTCCTTAATCTAGTTAGTTAATCTTGTGTTAAGGGATCTCTTGAAGAATCCATTCAATCTTGACAACATTGGTGGATGTTTTGGGTGTTCTTTATATACAAGTTCTCATCTTTTCATCCTTTGTAGTTTGGTATAATCCATCTCTAATCTTTACTCTTAATCTTTATTGTTATTCAAGTTTTCATCTTTGTTTATGTTTGTTGTTCATCCTTGTTCTTCATTATGAATGTTTTTATTCTTGTGATTGTTTCTCTTGTTTGTGTTTGTTTTAGTTTAGATATGTGTGAGTAGTTGTCCCCTAGGGTTAGAAGGGGGATCGGGTGTGATTAGGGATGATTAGGGTGAGATGGGTGGTACTAGATGTTGTTTTTATTTTTTCACATTTACCTTGCATTCCACATGTTTGATGAAATGCTTGTGAGACTGAAGATGATCAATCCTTGTTTTTCTTGCCTCTTCTCTTGTATGTGTTTGTTTGGTTGGTTGGTTTGATTCCCTCACTAGTAACGAGAGTGTTGTGAGGATGACCCCTAGGCCATTTAAGTAGCGAGAGCCCGATCGGAACCTAGGTACGAGAGCATGCTAGTAACCCTGTTTCCTTCTTTTTATCTCCTTGACATCCATGAACCCGACCTAGCCCTAGTTTCTTCTTATTGATTTATTTGTTTTATTTTGTCATTAGTTACTTTTCTAGCTTAGTCCTTAGTCGATCTTAGCCATCACCCTAATGTAGTTAATCTTGAACCTAGTCTTAGAACGTAGCACACCTTAGTTCAACACCCCGTCCCTGTGGATTCGACCCGACTTGCCCTATCTACCCAGTTAGGAATAGTTGGTTTTACTTGTTTGGTAGGATTGACGGCAAAATCCTCCCATCAAATTGGCGCCGTTGCCGGTTGAGTTGCTAACCGTTTGGTAAGGCGACTATCCTTTCTTTTCCGTCTTTTATTGCTAGTCTTTCATTGTATGCCCCCCTTCCCTTCTATGTATTTGGTGTCATGGTGGCCCTCGGGGCCTTTGTGGTTATTGCTCCCGATTCTCGATGATGTGATTACATCGAGAGTCATTTGAAAAATCCAAATTAACAAGTTCTTTCACTTTTTCCTTGTTTTTATTTTCTTTTGGTTGAATTTAATCGGATTTAGGCGGAATCTGGGCTAGGTGACTTGATTACACCTAGCCCTCCCCTCTCATTTCCTTTTATTTTCTTCTTTTTATTTCTTCCCCCATCCATATCTTTTCTCATCTCGGCCCTTGGTGACTTGATTACACCCCGACCGGACAGATTCTACCATTTCCTCACTTTTATTTTTGATTTTTAGCTTTATTTTCGTAGTTTCTCTTCTTTTTAGTGTCTCCACACACTACCGATCGAGCATGAGGACATTGCTTGGTTTAAGTATGGGGGAGCGACATCTTAGTCTAGTTTAGATTTATTTTTGTAGTTTTTTCGAAAAATCTTAAAAATCTCTAAAAATTTGAAAAATTTCATAAAAATCAAAAAAAGATTTTTCTTTGTATTTTTTTTTCCCTTTTGGGTCGTTGTGTCGTATTTTTGTTGTATTGTGTGTGTTTTGCCGCCCCATTTCCGTGTAGGTCCCTTGATCGCCGTGAGTTTCGGAAAGCTATTGACATCCGGTAATGTCCTTGTATCTCTTTCTCCTTTTTCCCTTTGTGGAGGTTGGAGGATGTGGTGAGATGGTGTATACTCGGGTGGAGCTTTTTGGAGTTTGTGGTTGATGTGGTGGCTTGCTTGGAAGTTTCGGGGTGGTGTTTGTTTATTTTGTGTATTTGCTTGTTTGTTTGTCTTGTTTTGTTTTGTTTTGTTGTGTTTGTCTCTTTTCCTTTCGTTCTTGTTGTGTCTTTGTTTTGTCTTGTTTAGTTGTGTCTAGTGTGTAATAAAAGGTTTTCGAAAACCCGGTTTTGAGGCTAGTGTGCAAGTGTTTACTTTCCCTTCCTAGTGATATGAATCGAGTCTTGGACTTTAGTCTAGTAGAATGACTTTGAATCAATGATTGCGTTGGTTTCTTACCTTGAGTCCACCTAGTCTACTAGGGATTTACTACGGGATTTGCATTTTGACCACTATGACCACCCACGGTGTGAAAAGGCCTTGGTTGCCAAATCCCGTCCCTTAGGTGACCGTGTTCGAAGTCGCTTTGATTAGTCCAAGATTCCCCCTTTTTGTGGGTTTGAAGGGAAAGCACGCTCCCGACAATCCCATTCCCCCTACCTCCTACACATTTCCACAAATAAGTTGCAACTTGTTGGAATTTCTTACTTGGTTGCAAGAAATGTCTACAATACAAGAATTATCCAAAAAGGCAAACCAAGTCGAAAAGAAAAAGAAAGAAAGAAAAGAAAGAAAAAGAAAGAAGAAAAAGGCACAACAATTGAAAAACAAAATACAAAAGAAGAAAAAGAAATGGCATAGAAACTCAAAAGCCAAATGCAAAAGAAAAATGCCAAAGAAAATCATCTCACAAAAAAAAAAAATTCTCACCCCTCAAATAAGCATTTTGCCGACTATTACCGTGAAGAGCCTACCAAAGGACCGAGTCCCTAGGAAGGATGATAGCGGTAAATAGTCGGTCTTCCCTCACTTTGCAACCTTATCCACCTTTCTACTTGGACTAGTTGGGCAATTTTGGACATGGGACGACCCTCTTGGCTTATCGCTAAAGGGGGCGGGGTCTCACTTACCTACAGTGTCGACTAACTCCGTGGTTCATCCTTTTTCCATCCCGCCGATCGTCCCGTAGTACGTTCTTAGAAGGTTAGGAGGACCTAGGTAAGTTATCAACGTTTTTCTTTGTCGTCATACTATTAGGGTTTTGTCCATTTCGGTTTGTATTACTAGTTTGGGAACGTTGTCACTTGCCTTCAGTCCTTAACCGGTGCTTCTTTCACCGCTTTGTAGAGGGAAGCGGTACTTGTTTCTTCTTGGATGCAACCGTTTGGCGTTTGTTTGTTTGTTTGTTTGTTTGTTTGTTTATTTGTTTGTTTGTTTGTGTGTGTGTTTTAGTGTACGGTTGTATCCACAGTTTTGTCGCAAGACCTCACTTGCCTTGCGGAGAGCATTTTTCCTCCAAGTGTTCTCGCGTGAGTTGAAAGGGCGTAGGGTGCGCTAATACCCGCTCGGTTAGTAGTCTAGTTTCTTTTAGTTTTTAGTTAGTTTGTGCTTACTTGAGGGCGAGTGAGGGTTAAGTGTGGGGGAGTTGATAAGTGTGTTTTGTAGTACTTATTTGTTGTGTTTGGTCCCGCTTTCTCTTGTGAAATCGCTCTTTGGAGCGGTTTTCGAGGTTACTTACGCTTCTTCTAGTTTGTTTAGGTTCCAACGGCCTATAATAGAGAACGGGAACGATTAAGACTCGTTTCTGACGCATTTGGAGCCAACGAAGAGAAGCGACGATCACTCGGTGGCCTAGACTCAATCCCGAGCCCTTGGGACCCATTCCCGAGCACCGAGAATCGATGAGAAGCCGAACAAGAGCAAGGAGGGACCTATGGGATCATATTTGAAGCCTACAAGACCCATCCCGGTCGAGAAGGACCCCATCTCGACCGGGATGAAGAAGCAAAGGAAGACGAGCTACTGGAGCTCCTTCCCGGTCGGGACCAGATTCATCCCGACCGGGACCACCTCATCTCGACCGGGATCACCTCCTTCCCGGCCGGGATAGGCCCAGCGAAGAGCTGTTTCGCTTTTCCTTCTTCCCTATTCATTGTAACCCTATAAATACCCCCCATCTTGTATTGTTACACTATCTTATGTTATGTTAGACATTACCCACTAAACCCTAGACTACTTTAGGTTATATTAGCTTAGATTAGTCCTTAATTAGTCCTTAATCTAGTTAGTTAATTTTGTATTAAGGGATCTCTTGAAGAATCCATTCAATCTTGACAACATTGGTGGATGTTTTGGGTGTTCTTTATATACAAGTTCTCATCTTTTCATCCTTTGTAGTTTGGTATAATCCTTCTCTACTCTTTACTCTTATTCTTTATTGTTATTCAAGTTTTCATCTTTGTTTATGTTTGTTGTTCATCCTTGTTCTTCATTATGAATGTTTTTGTTCCTGTGATTGTTTCTCTTGTTTGTGTTTGTTTTAGTTTAGATATGTGTGAGTAGTTATCCCCTAGGGTTAGTAGGGGGATTGGGTGTGATTAGGATGATTAGGGTGAGATGGGTGGTACTAGATTTTGTTTTAGTTGTTTCCCATTTACCTTACACTCCACATGTTTGATGAAATGCTTGTGACACTAGAGATGATCAATCCTTGTTTTTCTTGCCTCTTCTCTTGTATGTGTTTGTTTGTTTGGTTGGTTTGGTTCCCTCACTTGTAACGAGAGCGTTGTAAGGATGACCCCTAGGCCGTTTAAGTAGCGAGAGCCCGATCGGAACCTAGGCTACGAGAGCATGCTAGTAACCCCGTTTCCTTCTTTTTATCTCCTTGACATCCATGAACCCGACCTAGCCCTAGTTTCTTCTTATTGATTTATTTGTTTCCTTTTGTCATTAGTTACTTGTCTAGCTTAGTCCTTAGTCGATCTTAGCCATCACCCTAGTGTAGTTAATCTTGAACCTAGTCTTAGAACGTAGCACACCTTAGTTCGACACCCCGTCCCTGTGGATTCGACCCGACTTGCCCTATCTACCTAGTTAGGAATAGTTGGTTTTACTTGTTTGGTAAGATTGACGGCAAAATCCTCCCATCACTCGATCAGATGTGGAGGTAGGGGTACCTGTTTATCGGGTTTCTCAATGTCATTGCACAAAACATTTTTGCAATTGAAAGCATTTTGAAAACGAGACAAGTCGTAAGCAGAACGGTTGTTATTATTGATTGTAAACTTAGAAAATAGCTCGAAAAGAGCTGCCATCTGATCGTTAGTCAATGGCGGGATAGGTAAGGTGCTCGGGACAGAACCCGAGACACAAGGAATAACTAAAGGGAGAGGGGGAGTTACAGAAGTGACTCTAGCACCGGACTCACTAGACTCGATATCAGACTCTGACTCGGACTCAGACTCGGACTCGGGCATTTCTCCTTCTCCGATGATCAGCTTGTAAGTCCTCCCTTGACTATCAATCCACTTGACAGTCTTGGATCCTACATCCGAGATTAGCTTAGTTGGATAAAACTTATGGCTGCGAAGAATAAGATTGACCAGATCGTCCTTTGGAGTCGGGGCCGCGATCTCCTCCCCGAAAAGTAGCACTAGGACGGGCTCGGCGTTGATAGGATCTTCTGACTGGCCAAGCGCGAAGACATCATCTGGTATGTAGTTACAATCCTGGGCCAAGTGGGTCCCATAGTGCGTGGCATTGGGCCGGTATAGGCCCATTTGGATAGGCCCAAATACTGGAGTAACAAAGGTAACAATGTTAGTTCCTGCTTGGCCCACATTTTCTGGGGTCATGGCGTACCCTAGACCGAATCGAGACCTCCCATCATTTAGGACTTCGATAATTTTCCCGGCGGGAAGATTTGGCCTTGAAGTAGCCCCCGGTAGATACCCTAGATTTTGTAGCATCCTATCGATGCTAGCTGTGAAGTAGGGTCGGAAGAGATACTCATCTTCGTTCGCCCCTATAAAATCGAACCCCTAGAGATCCGTGCGGCCCGAGATGTTACAGTTAGCCATAGTCATAGGTGTGGCCTCCAAGGTGATGTGTAAAGGCAGCTTGATTTTCCGGTGTAGAGTGGAGAATACCGCCTTGACTGCGTGGATCCAGGGCCTCCCTAGGAGTAGGTTAAAGGAAGAAGTAACATCGATCACTTGAAACTCCAGTTCCTTTTCTATTGGGCCTGTTATGATAGTTAGCTTTACGGCCCCAGCTACCGATATTGGGCTTCCGTCGAAAGCCTGGATGGTTTGAGCTGTTGGAATGTAGTCTGCCTCGGTAATGCCGAGGGCTTTGGCGGTCCTCAAGGGGAGGACGTTGACTGCGGACCGATCGTCGATCAGGGTCATCGGAAGGTACTTTCCGCGACAGATTACCGTGATATAGAGGGCCATGTTGTGGGCAGCCCCAAATGATGGTAGATCAGCCTCGGAAAAAGTGATTAGTGGGCCCTCCTCCTTAGCTTTCCCCTTTAGGTGGGGCAGGATCGTGGCTACCATTTCAGCAGAAGTAGCCGTAGAGTCGATCTTGACTTGATCGAGGGCCTTAGTGAGTGCCTCTCGATGTTCCTGTGAGCTAACTAAAACTCGCCATATAGAGAGGTCAACTCGAGTCTTCTTTAGCTGCTTCACGAGAGCCTTTTCGGTGGTTGGCTCTTCAGGGACGGCTTCCACCCTAACCGGTTCAGTGACGGTTGTCGAAGTAGGAGTATCCTTAAGGTGGTTGCTGGCTAAGGCCTTGGACTTAGCCTTTTGGATCTCCTCAAGGGTGATGGGGACAACTTCCCCTTTAGTGAGGTAGACATCATCTTTTTCGCCGCACCAGATCCCGTTTATTTGCGGGATAAAGGGAGAAATGAGGTGCGAACAATCAATTACCTCTCTGGAGAAAATGGCGTGGGTAGCTAAGGGATTATCCTTGTTGCTGGGCTTGCCCCCGGGTAAAGGGATCTTACCACTTTCGATGAGATCCTGAATAAGATGCTTCAGCTTCCAACATTTCTCGGTGTCGTGCCCATTGCCTCGATGATACTGGCAATAGGCCTGGATGTTGTAGGCCTTAGAACGACGCTCAACCGGGACTTCAGGTGTTGGGCCTATCGGTTGGATAAGGCCCTTCGATGATAGCCTTTGTAAGGCATGTGTATAGGTGTCGGTGAATACCCGAGGTGTGGAATTCCTCTTGGACGGGGTATCAAGTAGATTAACCTCGTCAAAAATGCTGCGAGTAGCAGCTGCAGATGTGGGCTTGCTTGTGGATGAGCTGGCCCCTTGATAACCTTTGGTAGAGGCCTTAGTAACGCTCTCTAGTCTCAAATCATCCTTAATCCTCGTCCCCATTTCAGTTAAGGTGGCTAAGTTGGGTATGACAGCGTACCAGAGATGGACCCGGTAAGATGGGAGGAGCTTCTTTTCACGAAGGCCTCCATTAGCACTTTCTCGCTGGGCTTGTCGACCAGCTTGATGCTCTCGGTCCTCCAGCGTTGAAGCTATTTCGTAAATCCTTCCTTGGGTTCCATCAATTCCAGGTGCGCATCGTGTTCTGGATTTCAGTGTTGTCGGCATAGTTCCGAGCAAACTCCGTTGCCACGTTATCCTAAGTTTTGTATTTCTTGGAATCAAGCCTGTAGTACTAGGCTTTCGGATGCTTCTCGAGGAAAGAAGCAAACAGATGCTTGAAAATGGTTGACTTAACCCCCTTAACAGCCATGAATTCCTTGAAGGCCCGGATATGTAATACCGGGTCTTCAGTCCCGTTGAACATTGGTAGGCCCGTCAGGTTGAGATTAGCGGGCAGCTCGTCGGTCAGGGGTGAATAGGAACGAGCATTTTCCGTATGGATCGAGTTATTGGTCGACAAATGGACTTGTACCTCCAGTTTTCTGACTGCACTGACCAATTCAGCTAAAGGCCCGGTAGTCTTGACCCCACCACTGGGAGATCCTTGTTCCACGGTGCTCACACGAGTAACGATGGCTATTTGGTCTTCCCTCATTTTCGTGACCATAGTTTCCAGCTTGGCCAATGAGGCCGTCAGTTCGTCCAATGTTGCTTGCATTTTCTGTTGTCTGGTTTCGGGGGGCCTGTCTGTAAGAATACCGCGTAATCAGAAACTGATCCAGATCTTGGAATCCAAAAGAGCATATCCCGTGCAAGAAAAAGGCTTGACAGAAAAAAGAAAGACTTGGAAAACGACGCCTAAACGGGTGACTCGTGGATGATGGGTCTTCCTTAGGAATCAGTTATGTGGGTCGAGTCCTGTTCGAAGGAAGGTCCATGTAAGATATTCCCCAGACTTTAGACTCTAATGTGTAAACGGGCTTTCCTTAGTAGGGGTATGTCTTACATGGGTTCGCCTTACCTTAGATAAATAAAGCGGACTGGGATAGGGAGGAAACCCGTGATGTAAGATCGCCGGAGTTTCGACGCTAGAGATTTTGATAGCTTATGACAAGACCCAATACTACTAAATACGGGAACTCCTAAAAGGAGGAAAGTTTTGAAAAGGAAAACTTGGATACCGAGAAAATCGATGGATGGCGCGACATTTTTAAAATCGACAAAAGCGTCTTTGAGCCGACTTTTTCGGAAATTTTGAAAAGGTTTGGGTAGCATACCGGCTAGAAATAGGCTATTTTGAGTCAAATCGTAAATCCTAATTTCGGTAGTGTCGCGGGTTTTGAAAATTGGATGATTTTGAAAAGATGCAAGTTTTAAAATAATGGTTTTTGAGAAAGGTGACACGTAAATCAAGTAGCATGTAGTAACGGAAGCAGTGTAACGACACCATGTATGATCCGAATGAGGATACAACTAAAGAATTCAATGAAGTCACACTAGCTCCTAATGGTCCTAGTCCAGCCACATTAGCACCTCCTACTAGCCTAGTAGTGTGCCTCCTTCAATCAGTAAGCTAGCTCGTGTGTGGGTTGAATAAAGGAGCAAATAGTCAAGGTCATATGAAGGCATTAACTTGGGTTCACACTTATTCAAGCATGGGGAGTGCACCGGAGTTAAGAGGATGATTGTGGGCTGATTGTGTTCACATGGGTGCCGCGTCTAAATGCTTCTTGTTAGCTTTGTTTTTAGCTCCTAAGCTTTGTTATCATCACCATTAGAACTTTGTTTGTATCACCCTTGACCAGCCTGGTTAAGGGACGTTTTGTAGGCTATAAATAGCCATCAACTTGAATGAATAAAACACACAACATTCATAACACAAAACTGAGTAAAGCATTGCTTTTCTTTTACGTCCTTGTTGCTTACAAGACAAAGTGTAGAGTTAGTCGCGTTACAAGCTCTAAACTCGCTACTTCAATCGAGTGTTTGATTTAGCACCCGCTTTGTTGAAGTATAGGTCTACTTCACTAAGCATACTATCCCTTGGTTACGGTTCTATCATCCTCACAAACTATCCTTACAAGCTGTTTTGTTGCTTTTGTTTACGTTCATTTCAGAATACTATCAACCTTCACGTTTTTGTTTCAAAGTTCATATTAACTCACATCATTAGTGGTATCAGAGCTTTGGTCTTCCTTTAGACGTAAAGCATGGGAGGAGTAGTGAACTTTGAAGACCCTAACTTCTTGGAACACCTAAAGAAGGCGTTGGAGAACTACCAGCCCAGGAATTCTCGTTTCCAAGCAAGGAGGGAACCGGTGGACAAGATCAAAGTAAACGAACTTCCTGAGTTCAATGGGGGTACTGATCCTGAAGTCTACTTGGAATGGGAGAGAAACATGGAGAAGCTCTTTGACTTCAAGGACTTAGATGACGAGGAGAGGTGCAAATATGCAATCCTAAAGCTAAGCAAAGGGGCTTCCCTTTGGTATGAAGGGCTTAAGGTACAACGCACCAGGGATGGAAAGGGTAAGATTTCTTCTTGGGAGACCTTAAAACGTAAGCTACGTAAGAGGTATGTTCCAACTACACATAAGTTATCCTTATACAAAAAGATTGCTGATCTCGTACAAGGAAAAATGAGTGTTAGTGAATACATTGAAGAGTTTGAGAACTTGGTACTAATGGGGGAAGTAGAAGAAAATGAAGAGATAAAAATGGCTAGGTTCTTACGTGGGTTAAATCGTAGTATTGCTAATACGGTTGATTTATGTCGTTATTCTGATTTTGATCATCCATTTTGTAAATCATACAAAATGGATGATCAAGTCAATCAATGTATGCTCTTAACCTAAGTTTTGGTCGTTCAAAATAGGGTCTATACCAACAACGACGACTTTCTCGTAAATCAGGACAGACTTCCTAAGCTGAATTGGACTTAGAACATGCCGTGAAACCCATACGAGTTCCGCCATCGGAGTCTTTAGCGCACCCATTTAGGAATGCACCGTGGTATAGTGGGACGTCGGTCACAAGTAACCGGCCCGGGAAAGAATTGGGTTATGCATGAACCATCGAACTAAAACGCGTACATTACTAATCGAACGATTTCTTTTCGAGTCTCACCCTAAGAACCCCGATGACAAGTGGTACATCAGGTATCCCCAGCGTAGTCGCCAAATTGTGGACATGACATAGGTCCACCCCGACGCAGCCACGCGCGGGTTTGGGGTGGCGAATGAATCTCGTGTGAGATGGATCTCGAATTGAAATTTAAATCGAAGTTGGAGTCGCCACCGAACTTTGTGGGAATTCGGGCCCGTTCGAACCCACTATATGTCGTAGTGGGCCGTGCACAAAGTACGGCCCATTCCGATTTTAGAGTTCGTGGGGTTCGTCCCTTTGCATTGCGATACCGATACCGACGTTATCGGCAACCGTGTATTGAATGACTCTTGTATGCCAATGGTTTCGGACATCCGGAAACCACGGTTCTAAGTAAGGGGTGAGGGTAGGTGTTGGGAAGTTCACAAAGAACACCCAACCCCGCCCGAACTTAGCGGCCTTTACTAAGATATCGTTCGTTGTTCGTGTACGCGTGTTAGTTTGACGGTTGAATGATATGCAAACAAAGCGTTTTGACACTAAGCATGTGAATTATGGTTCAACTACGTCGTTTAAATGCATCTAAACTAACGTCAAAGTTGTTTTAGCATGTGATGTTCATTTTAGTACGGTAAAATAAACAACGAAAAAAGAAACGACAACAGATTACAATATACGAGCGGCATACCACCCGGAAATACAATGCAACCAATAATACAATACAACAATCGCGATAATAATGGAGCAAACGAGTTAGAAAGTGCGAATATGGAATAATGCATGGTTTTGAAAAGACAAATCACGTGATAGAATTGGCACGCATCAACCGAAGTTGTTAAAATAATTTTATCGGGACTCGAGACATGCTAAAAACTCGCTGTTTTGCTATATTCGGGGCCACTCGATCGAGTCATTGATGGACTCAATCGAGTGGTCTCGAAAAAAAGCTCCGGGTTCGTTCTTTGGGGTGCCACTCGATCGAGTGGGCTAGGCACTCGATCGAGTGCCTCCTGTACGGACCGCTGTCCGGTTTAATTTTGACTCTAAAATTGTTTTTGGTTTTGAAAATCGATAATCTGATTAAGTCGCGTAAAAATACGATGCAATTTATACTCGACTTAAATATTGATACTCGTAATATCCGATGCTTGATTATAGAATCAATACCGGATATTTAGAGTGGATTTCGAAAAAAAGTAAAAAAGTCGTTTAGAAAATCGTTTTGAATGTTGTTAAGACGAGATAATCCCTCCACGTTGTAATATAGTAATTACTCAGTTTCAACGGCATTATGCTTAACATGAGTTGATGATATATTCCCTTTAGATCCGATATTCGACTATAGAGTCGGTATCGAATCCTTAGGGACGACTCGCTATTGCTAACTACGATAATAGTAATAATATATTAGAAACGATAAAAAAGGGATAAAAAAAGATGTTGACGACACTTGACGACGGACGACGACGGACGAAGAAAAACGAGAAGAAAAAAAAAAGAGAAGAAAGAGAGAGATCGGGATTTGGAACACCCTCAACCTACATGCTAATTTCGGTCTCGATTAGGAACTCGTAGTAACGGCGCTTGCGTAGGAGTAACGAGAATATGGAGGAGTTAGGGTGTTTTATTTTGGATGGTTTTTGCCTAAGATTTCTAGGGAAAATCGGGACGGTATTTCGGTATGATTTTCCTAAGGTTTGCTAGAGATTCGGGTTGATGTCGGGATGTTTATGAATGTATGTGTATGCTATGTATGGGTTGAATGTTGTAGATTGTCCTTGATGTATGTGCGAGGGTGGGGTATTTATAGGATGAAATACCGACTTGGGATAGGAAATAGGTGACTTTCAAAGGAAGAAACAACCGGTTGCGGAGAGGTGGGATTCCGTTTGTGGGTAGGAAAGGAATCGGATCTCGGCTGCAAAAGAGGGTCACTCGATCGAGTGGTGCATGGCACTTGATCGATTACCCGGTCTAACCCCGGTTTTTGGTGCGTTTTTGGGGACACTCGACCGAGTGAGCCGGTCCACTCGATCGAGTGGACCTAAGCCGGGTAGGAGTCTCATTTTGGAGATCGATTTTCATCTTTATGAATAGTTTCGGTTGCTTAAATCCTCTACATGGCTGATTTTTGTGAGGAATCTGACTTCAAGTTGGATTTTCGAGTTTTGTGCCAGATATTTATGGCTCGGAAATGTCTTTGACCGGAGTTTGACCCGGTCGCTAAAAGACGGTTTTGCCCTTGGTCTCGGTTTTGACCCAAATTAGTCTTATTTGACTAGAAAGGACCCACTGGGCCTGATTTTGAGGTCGGTTTGGTGATATTTTTACTCCGCTTAAAGCTCATGCCAACTACTATTGATTCCGAGTCCGAAAATCGAGTGTATTAAGTCATGTTTGCGTCCGATCATCATCGGGTATTTTTCGAAAACTGTTAGAGACACCTGGCAGTCAAAATGTGGGTGTTTACAATACCAAATTCCATCTTCCCCTAACCCCCTAACAAAAGTCTACTCACTAATCATGATTTGGCTAACATAAATAGATAGCAAGAGAGCTAAGGGAAAACAATTCATGCTAATCAAGAGGAAGAAAATTGATCTAATCACAAATGAAAGGAAAACACAACCAAGAACAACAGCTAAAGAAGAAATAAATGACAAAACAAGACAATCTAAATAAATAAATCAAAACAATAGAGTAGAGAAAACTAAAGAAGAAGAAACTAAATAGGAGAGAGAGAAAACAAGATGATACCAACAATGGAGGAATGCATAAAGGAAGAAGATGAAGATGATAATGATAAATAATGAAGCTTCAAGGCACCAAACAAGAGTCTTGTCACTTAAACCCTTGTAAAATCTCTTTGTACTTCAAAAAAAAAAATCAAATCTTCAATAAAGGAATTAACTTGATTACCAAAATGTAAGATTAACATAAATCAAAAGAGTAATCTTGATCTAATTCTAGAGTTTTTCTATGGAAACAACAAAAGATGAAGATCTAACTAATTTAGCTTCCTAAAACTATGAAGATGAAAGATGAACATTTGCCTAAAGATAGATTTCTAGATGATAATGGTGATAAGAAATGGAAACCTAGGGTTAACTATATATACATAGTCCTTAATGGATCACTTAAACTAAAGCCCAAATCCAATTTTGCTCCATTAGTGAGACTTTTACCCTATGAGTCTTCATATGCTAAAACTTCACCCTGCGATCAACTGCCATTCACGAGCTAATACCGCCGGTTGAAACTTCACCCGGTGGTTTCACCCGATGACGTTCTTCTTCAGATTATGCATTTTGGCGCTCCTTAACCGTCGGGCGAAACTTCACCCGATGGCTGAAAGTTTCGCTCGGTCATCCTAGGGGAGGTAGAAATGTCGTCGGGCGAAACTTCGCCCGGTGGTATCTCATCGGGTGAAACTTCACCCGATGGCTTTCTGACCTCGTTTCTAGTCTCTATCTTTGTCGATTGATTGAATTGCTCGAACTTTTAGTTTTGTGCGTTGCTTTTTGGACGGTATTCCCCTATCTCGTGTTCGTAGAAGCTTGGACACACCTTTGGTTACGAATCCTATCAAAATGGATAGAAAAACTACCAAAACCCCGTGAAATGCAAAAGAGAGACGCTAATGCGAGAAAGACTGAGAATAAGGCGATAATCGCACTCTAAACTCGCAAAACGGAGGAAAACAGGTCTAAATGGGAGGAAAAATGGTCCAAATTTGACACACATCAATTCCCCCACACTAAACCATTGCTCGTCCTTGAGCAAAGACCCAAAAAGAAACTAACTACTACTACTAAGCTAGACTATGCTAAGCCGATACGGGGCAATTAATGGGCCCACTCCGTCCCTTCAACTCACATCGAGATACTCATGAGGTAGAGTACCTCCGTGCAAGCCAAGTCGGGTCTTGCTCAAAATTGGGGATGCAACTAACACACACGCACATAAAATAAAGAAGACACACAAAAACATAGTGGCATCCAAAGAGGAAAATAAATCGCCGAATCTCTCATCAAAACGGCGGGGAAAGCACCGATTCCAAGCTCGAGACAAGTGAGAACACTACCAAGTTAGTTACTCAAGTTGACATGGACAAAATTCTAATGGGATGACAATTCAAACAATAAAATCATTGAAAATTTACGAAGGTTCTTATAATCCACTAGAATGTCTACAACGGGACGATAATGGAGTGGAATGGAGTGAACCATGGAGTTAGTAAGCACTGGAGGTAAGTGTTATCCCGTCTCCTAAGCCAAGCCTAGAGGGTCGTCCCAAACTCGAGAAAGGCAATTAGCCCAAAAAAAATGAACAATTCAAACAATAAAATCATTGAAAATTTACCAAGGTTCTTATAATCCACTAGAATGTCTACAACGGGACGATAATGGAGTGGAATGGAGTGAACCATGGAGTTAGTAAGCACTGGAGGTAAGTGTTATCCTGTCTCCTAAGCCAACCCTAGAGGGTTGTCCCAAACTCGAGAAAGCCAATTAGCCCAAAAAAATGAACAAGTGTTTGCAAAATGGTAGGGATTGACTAATCACCGCTTTTTTCCTTCCTCGGGACTCGGTCCTCTAGTAGGCATTTCATGGTAATAAGTCAATCAAGGGTTTATTTGGGTTGGGAATGTTTTTCGAGGTTTGATTTTCTTTTCGGTTTTTCTTTCCTTTCCCCATTGATTTCGGTTGAGGGCTTTTTCTTTTCTTTTTTTTTTCAATAATGGAATTATGCCCTTCTTCTTCATTTTTCCCCCTTTGCTTTGAGTAGCCCATAATTGGCTAGGTGATGCATTTGAGATTCAAGGTAAAACATTACTTTTGGAAACTTATTTGTGGAAGTGTATGAATGGTCGGTAAATAGGCAAGTCGGGTGTGCACCCCCTCCGAACCCACAAAAAGATAGAAATTTGGACTAAAATATGGCTTCTCAAGTAAGGTCACCTAAGAGAACGGGAAACGGTAACCAAGGCCTTATCACTCCATGAGTGGTCAAGGTGGTCAAATTCAAATCCCGATACAGACTCCTAGTAGAAAAGATGGACTCATGGTAAAAACTCAATGCAATCATTGGTTCAAAGTCATTCTACTAGATCAATGTCCAAAAATCAAAATGGGTTCCTAACAAGGAAGTAGTAAACACTCGACACTAACTCAAAATCGGGTTTCGAAATCTTTTACCTAGACATAGTATACAAAATTGAAAAAGAACACAAAAAGAGCAAAACAACAAGATAACAAGTAAAGCTAAACACTCCGATCTCCATCAAGTCAACACAACCACAACCACCAATTCCAAAACGTTCACCACGTGAACCTCAAAATAGCATACATGCCCATACTCCCGTGTGAATAAGAGAAGGGGGAAAACGAAGGTAGAAGACATTATCGAGTTGTCTTCAATTTCGCTACCTCATGTCCATGTGCTAAATGGTTGGCGGCGTACCTATGAGAAGGAGAAAGCAAAGCAATACAAGTGACACTAAAAATTAAAAATAAAAGGGGAACTAAAATGAAAGGAAAAATAAAATCTTTTCGATTTTATTTGGTTTTTTTTTGAATGGAAATTGAAAAAGAAAAAGAAGAAAAGGGTAGCGGATCTCTCCCCTACACTAAAAATTTGCATTGTCCTCAATGCACAAGTAGGGGAAAAGATCAAAAAAGAAGAAAAAGAGAAAAGAACGGAAAATCTTTTTGAATTTTTATACTTTTTCGAATGTTTTTGTATTTTTCAAAATGAAGTGAACTAAAAGAAAAAGGAACGATAATGAAGAAAAAGAGAGGAAAATGAAAAATTGGTGGCGGGTCTAGGTGTAATCACGTCACCTAGACCCTAGCCAAAGAGGAAAATGAAAAATAAGGATAAAATAAAATAAAAATGAAATAATAAAATGAAATAAAATGAAGTAAGAAAAGAAAATAAAATAAGAAAATGAAAACGAAAAGAAAAAAAGGAGAAAAACCGAGAGGGGAAAGGGGCGTAGGTGTAATCACGTAACCACGCCCCGATTCCGCACGAATCGGGAGAAAGAAAAGAGAATAGAAATTTGGATTTTCCAGATGGTCTTGGTGCAATCACTTCACCTAAGACCGGGAGCTTAAAATCATGCCCTTCTTCTTTAAGGTACCTACTGTGGACGTCCGTCCACACCACCCGGCGCCCCGAGCGGGACCGACCCGGTTTCATCACGGCGACCCTCCCACGCTGTAACAACCCGGATTTTCGATGACTTAAATTAATAGATAATGCGAAAAATTATCTAAGTCATTTAATTAAAATTATATCAGAGTGTAGATAAATCCGGATCGCTACAGATCCTTACAACAAACGACTATTAATTACATAGTCTTGATTCACTTAGTACAGGATATAGATTGTATTTTATACAAACATATTATTAAATCTCTCTCGCTCGATTCCCCAACATCATAGACCTGGAAAAAAAAAATACAGTGGACGTTGAGCGGGACAGCAACCAAGTCGTTCATCTAACATCACCTCGAACACATAAGACAATCATGTGAATAATAAATAATATGCTTACAAAAATATTAAAGGATATCATGTAACAGATAGTTTCCTTTAATTCAATTAACCAATATGTGAGGTGATGAAAACGATAAAGTTTAAAAGATGGGACATTGGCAGCCATTTGATTTTAAAATCATTTTTCACGTAAACAGAGATTAAACAGACAAGTCGTGGCTCCTAGTATCACCGCTACATCCTATTGGCTTGCATCTCACCAATAGAAGTAACCGTGTTACCAATTCGTAGACGAACCGATCTTATGAGGTTTACATCTCACCCATAAGGCTCAATTGGGCCCGAACTTCTATTATATTATACGTTTATTCAGACAGGGCTCTGGGCTGAAATGAAAGCTGATAATTACATTCTCTGCATCACCGAGAGGGAACCCGCAGTTTTCAGAATCCTGTTCTTCCCCCGCTACCTAGGTGGTAATACTGATCAAGTACTTGTCTATATGTGTGCCACATACCCTACGCAGACTCTTGAACCGCAGCTCTCACTGCCGTAGGACGACTACCTTAAACACTAGGTCGAGTCTCGGACCGCAGCCTCCGAGTCTGCTTTTCATTACAAGTGCAGTCGAAACACCACGCATGGTAGGATCCAACACAAGCTATTCGTCTCAGATTCGCATCGTAAACTTTATATAAAAGTCGCCCGTGAACAAGTAGTACTTTATTTGGTGACCTTTAATAATTGGTCGGACTCATTTGAAACATTTAAGTCCTTAAATACTTACTTTCAGTGTGACAACGTTACACTTTAATCCTCAAGTGTCACCCGAAACATTATATCCCAAATATCGTATAACTCCTTTTAAAATAGTAAATCTTTTTAAATGAAGTTTTATATAAAAATAAAATTTATATAAAAGTGCAGTCGAAACACCACCCATGGTAGGATTCAACACAAGCTATTCCTCCCAGACTCGCATCGTAAACTTTATATAAAAGTCGCTCGTGAACAAGTAGTACTTTATTTGGTGACCTTTAATAATTGGTCGGACTTATTTGAAACAGTCAAGTCCTCAAATACTTACTTTCAGTGTGACAACGTTACACTTTAATCCTCAAGTGTCACCCGAAACATTATATCCCAAGGGATAGTCAGAAACTATCCCAAATAAAGCAAAAGTCCAGGGATACTCGGCAACTATCCCAAAGAACGCAAAAGTCCAGGGATGGTTGGAAACTTTCCCAAACAAAGAAAAAGACAAGAGATGGTCAGAAACTATCCAGAAGATAGGAAAAGTCGAGGGACGGAGATCCGTTCCAAAGAATAGTCCGGAGATAGTCGAAAACTATCCCAAAGAAAGCAGAAAACAAGAGATAGTCGAAAACTATCTCGAAGAAAGCAATAGTCCAAGGATAGTCGGAAAATATCCCAAAGAAAGCAAAAGTCCAAGGATAGTCATAAACTATCCCAAAGAAAGCAAAAGACCGGGGATAGTCGGAAACTATATTCTAAAGAAAGCAATAGACCAGGAATAGTCGGAAACTATCCCAAAGAAAAAAATATCCACGGATACTCGGAAACTATCCCAAAGAAAGCAGTAGTCCAGGGGTAATCAGAAACTATTGCAAAAAAAGGCAAAAGTCCAGGGAAAGTCGGAAACTGTCCCAAAAAAATCAATAGTCCAGGGATAGTCGGAAACTATTCCAAAGAAAGCAATAGTCTTGGAATAGTCAGATACTATCCCAAATAAAGTAAAGTTCCAGGGATACTCAGAAACTATCCCAAAGAAAGCAAAAGACCAGAAATAGTCGGAAACTATCTCAAAGAATGCAATAGTCCAGGGATAGCCGGAAACTATTCCAAAGAAAGCAAAAGTCCGGGGATAGTCAGAAACTATCCCAAAGAAAGCAAAAGACTGGGGATAGTCGGAAACTATATCCTAAAGAAAGCAATAGACCAGGAATAGTCGGAAAATATCCCAAAGAAAAAAATATCCAGGGATACACGGAAACTATCCAAAAGAAAGCAAAAGTCCAGGGTTAGTCGGAAACTATCGTAAAAAAGGCAAAAGTCCAGGGAAAGTCGGAAACTGTCCCAAAGAAATCAATAATCCAGGGATAGTGGGAAACTATTCCAAAGAAAGCAATAGTCTAGGAATAGTCAGAAACTATCCCAAAGAAAGCAAAAGTCCAGGGATAGTCGGAAACTATCCCAAAGAAAGAATTATTCCAGGGATAGTAAGAAACTATCTCATATAAAGTAAAAGTCCAGGGATACTCGGAAACTATCCCAAAGAAAGCGAAAGTACATGGATGGTCGGAAACTGTCCCAAAGAAATCAATAGTCCAGGGATAGTCGGACACTATTCCAAAGAAAGCAATAGTCTAGGAATAGTCAGAAACTATCCCAAAGAAAGCAAAAGACTGGGGATAGTCGAAAACTATATCCTAAAGAAAGCAATAGACCAGGAATAGTCGGAAAATATCCTAAAGAAAAAAATATCCAGGGATACTCGGAAACTATCCCAAAGAAAGCCATAGTCCAGGTGATGGCAGGGATTTTTCGTGGATCCCCACCGATCAATAATATAACCGGCTATTCCTACGGTAGATAGGGTAAGTCGGGTCGAATCCACGGGGACGGTAAGAGGCGTCTAGACTAAGGTCGCCTCAAAACGAGACTAAGTCAATGAGCTAAACTAAACTAGAAATGATAAGGAAGGAAGAAGGCTAAGACTATGACTAAGGAGAACAAATAAGGAAAACGGGCTAGGATTAGGTCGGGGTCAAAGGGGTAACGGAATGGTCAAGGGATAACTAGAGCGAAGGAGGTAGTAGGGTAATCTAGGTTGGTCCGGGCTCTCGCAACTTAGGCCTACCTAGAGGTTCATCCTATAACCCATCTTGGCGACACACATGACAAACGGGGTTCTAACGTGCTATAGTGGCCTAGGTCGCATTCTGGCTCTCGCTACTTAGACCGACCTAGGGGTCGTCCTCACCGGGCTCTCGCAACTTAGTGAGGGAACCGAACCCACAAACAAACTATCACCCACAAGAGAAAGGCAAGAAAAAAAAGCATTCGCAACTACTTAGTCATTCAAGCATTTCAACAAACATGTGATGCACATCAAACCAAGAGGAAACCCAAATCTTCCACCAACATCTCCAACAATCCCTTAATCATCCAATTAACACCCTAATCACCCTACTAACCCTAGCAAGAACACTACTCTAACATAATCAAACTATAACTAAGAAGAACAAGATGGATCAACATAAGAAAACAAAACAAACATAAACAAACTAACAAGTATGAAGAATAAAACAATAATCTAGAACTAAAGATTGAAACTTGAATATCATAAATAAAGATTAAGAGGAAAAGGAAGAGGAGATTACCATACTAGTGAAGAAGAAAGAACAAAACTTGCATTAATGAAGAAATACCTAAAACAAACACCCAAGGTTGTCAATCTTGAATGGGTCTTGAAGAATTCCCTTAATACAAGACTAAACTAAGATTAACAACTAATTACCGACTAATCTACACTAATCTAATCTAATCTAACCTAAAGTAGTCTAGGGTTTAAGGAGAGGTGAAGAATATCACATAAGATTACAAGAGGATGAGTATTTATAGGGTTACAATAACAAGGAAGAAGAAAACAAGAGGACACGGGCTGCAGCACCCCCGTCCCGACCGAGACGGCCCCATCTCGGCCGGGAATGGCTGGTCCCGACCGAGACAAGGTTGGTCTCGGCCGAGACGGCTCTTCACAGCAGCCTCCTTAAACGTGCACCTCTTCCCGACTGAGATGGCACTTGGTCTCGGTCGGGAAGGCTCTGTAGGCCTCCAATATGCTCTCTATGGTCCCTCCTTGCTTCTCATGGGCTTCTCACCGAATCTCGGGTCTCGGGATCGAGTCTAAGAGGCTCAGAATTGGGTCCCAAGGTCTCGGGGTCTATTCCAAGGCATCGAGTGATCGTTCCTTCACTTCGTTGGCTCCAAAAAGTGTATGTATCGAGTCGGATTCGCTCCAACTCTTCATGAGCGGTCTCGGGAACCTGAAATGAACTACAGGAAGGATAAGTAGCCTATAAACCGCTCCTAAGGAGCGATTCCACAAGGAAAATGGGACCAAAACACTACAAAATAGGCACTACAAACTACACTTATCAACTCCCCCACACTTAACCCTTACTCGCCCTCGAGTAAGCACATGCTATCTACTAAACTAGCCGAGTGGGTATTAGCGCACCCTACGCCCTTTCAACTCACGTGAATGCACTTTGAGGGAAAAGTGGACCCCGCAAGGCAAGTGGGGTCTTGCGACAAAACTGTGGATGCAACCGGACACAAGACACAAAAACAAACAAGCACATAAACAAACAAACAAGCAAACAAACACAAGGTTGCACCCAAAGAAAAACAAATACCGCTTCCCTCAAACAAGCGGTGAAAGAAGCACCGGTCTAGGACTCGAGGCAAGTGACAACGTTCCCAAGCTAGACATACAAACCAAGGTGAACTAAACCCTAATAGTATGACGATAAAGCAACAAAAACGTTGGTAACTTACCTAGGTCCTTCTAACTTTCTAAAAACGTACTACGGGACGATCGGCGGAGTGGAAAAGTGAAGAACCACGGTGTTAGTCGACACTGTAGGTAAGTGAGACCCCGCCCCCTTTAGCGTGAGCCAAGTGGGTCGTCCCGTGTCCAAAACCGCCTAACTAGTCCAAGTAAAAAGGTGGAAATAGTGCAAAATGAGGGAAGACCGAGTAATGCCGCTATCATCCTTCCTCGGGACTCGGTCCTTTGGTAGGCTCTTCACGGCAAAAGTCGGAAAAAGGCTTATTTTTGTGGGGATTTCTTTTTTTGTGAGACGGGTTTTCTTTTGGCATTTTCTTTCTTTTTGGCTTTTGTGCCTATTATTTTTCTTCATTCTTTTCTTTCTTTCATTTTTCTTTCTTTTCTTTTCTTTGCCCTATTTTTTTGGCAAGATTTGGCTTTTTGGCATTTCTTGACAATTAAGAAAGAAAGAATTCAACAAATTGCATTTTATTGTGTGGATATGTGTAGGAGGTAGGGTAATGGGTATGTCGGGACGGCGTCTTCCCTTCATACTCACAAAAAGGGGAGAACTTGGACTAATCAAACGATCCTAAACACGGTCACCTAAGGGACGAGACTCGGTAACCAAGGCCTTTTCACACCGTGGGTGGTCATAATGGTCAAAGGTGCAAATCCCGCAGTAAATTCCTAGTAAGCTAGGTGGACTCAAGGTAAAGGACCAACGAACTCATTGATTTAGGGTCATTCTACTAGATTAAAGTTCAAAAATTGATTTATACAACTAGGAAGGGAAAATAGACACTCACACACTAGCCTCTAAACCGGGTTTTCGAAAACCATTTACACACACGACACACTTACACACATAAAACAAAGACACGACGAAAATGAAAGAAAAAGAAACAAAAGGTAACAAAATAAAACAAACAAGACAAAAACATAAACAAACAAACACCACCCCAAACTTCCAAACATATCACCAAATCAACCACAAGTAAGTACAAGCTCCACCCGAGCACACCTCAACACAACCTCCTCCAAACATCACAAGAAATAAGAGGGTTAGAAGATGTTACCGGGTGTCTTCAAAGCTTTCCAAAGTTATCGGTGATTGAAGCAACCTATAAGGAAAAGGGGAGGCAAAAACACACACAATACAACAAATACACGACACAAAGACATGAAAGGAAAACACACAAAAGGAAAATCTTTTTGATTTTTGTGAAAATTTTTCAAATTTTTAGGTTTATTAAAGGTTTTTTCGAAAAAGGGAAAAATAAAACTAACTACGATAGAATATCGCTCCCCCACACTTAAACCGAGCAATGTCCTCATATGCTCAATCGTAGTGTGCGGAGAGACAAAAGAAAAGGAAAAGAAACTACGAAAATAAGGCTAAAAATCAAAGAATAAGGTGAAGAAAACGGTAGAAGGTGTCCGGCCGGGGTGTAATTAAGTCACCATGGGCCGAGACAAGAAAAGATATGGAAGGGGGAAGAAAATAAAAAGAAATAAATAAAAGGAAATGGGAGGGGAGGGGGCTAGGTGTAATCAAGTCACCTAGCCCGGATTCCGTCCAAATCCGCCTAACTCCTAAAAAGGGGTGAAAATCTTGTAAATTGGACTTTTCGACGCAATCACGTCGTCGAGAGTCGGGAGCAATCATACTATGGCCTCGAAGGCCACTAAGATTCCATGACTCAAGGTGAAGGGGGCAAATAAGAGAATACAAGCGATAAAAAGACGGAAAAGTAAGGATAGTTACCCAAACCGAGCGGTTAGTAACTCACTTGCTCCATCGTCTCGATGATCATTAGAGGCTCGTCGCTTGTCTTCTCGGTTGCCATCTCGCTTCACACTCAATAAGAACTCACGGTAATGGTAAGGGGTGGGATTTGATGCGATAGTCGGTGTAAAGTGGATAGGAAATGGAGTGAGGTTATGACGATGAAGTATATGGGGCATATGATAAGGCTAGGATAGCTAGGGAGGTTGGGAGGGGGTATAAAATGGTTGGGTGGACTCGATTTGCGAAGAAGAAACACAAAGGGGGAGCAGGTGCCCGTCCCGGTCGGGATGATCGGTCCCGGTCGGGATGTCTCACCCATCCCGGTCGGGACGCTTCCTTCTCGGTCGGGACGGACCTCCAGTGAGCTCGAATTTGCGCACCCCCATCCCGATCGGGATGACTCCCTCCCGGTCGGGATGCCACGCCCGTCCCGGTCGGGACGCCTCTTCCCGGCCGGGATGGATCTTCGTCACCTTCCACAATCCCAAAAGCTTGCTTCAAACTTCAAAAACCCGATCCTCGTGCTTACAAGCCAAGGTATATCATAGCCATTCTTCTCTAGGAAGCATTCTCACTTCACCTATCAAACAATACTCAAACACACATCAAACTCTCACCCTCACAACGTTATTCAATCAATCCAAATAACAAGAATTCACAAAGATCCAACTAACTACAAGAAAGAGATATATACAATGGGACGGTTCTTGTGGAACTCCGTCAAACAAAGATGGTGCACTCTTCATTCTTTTTCAACAACCTTGAAACCGATTCCATCTCCATCAAGGGCACGTAGGAACAAGTCGAAGGCCCTAGAGAAGTCTTCAATCAAGCATGTTATATAACCAACCACATCCCAAGGCTCTTCATGGCCTTGCCTTGACGTTCCCGGGGCATCCTGATCTTCCAAGTTCAATGGCTTGAACTTGTACTTTTGGTCTTTCGGGATATACCCGAACGTCCACCGGTCCTCATGTGGCTCCAAGGGAGGCTCATCCTTCTCCTTGCTTTTCAACTTGCCATCAAGCCCATGATTTGGGCACTCATCTTCCTCCAAATCGGATTCATCATCCTCAAGTACATAAGAGTACTTCTTCAAGCTTTGTCCCGTTTCACCCCCTAGATCGACGTCTTTCTTGGCTTGGATCATATTGCATGATTCATCCTTAGTAGGCGAAGTGTTGCCTTGGAGGTCGAACACTATCTTTTCCTCGCCTAACTCAAATGTGATCCTACCTTTCTTCACATCGATCATGGCACCCGCGGTGTGTAGAAATGGGCGCCCAAGGATAATGGGAGTGTTGGCATCCTCCGGCATGTCAATCACAATGAAGTCGACCAGAATGAAGAATTTCCCTATTCGTACCGGCACGTCCTCTAGCATTCCCAATGGTCGGTTAAGAGATTTATCGGCCATTTGGAGTGTAATAGACGTACATTTCAACTCCTTCATCCCGAGTCGGCAACAAATAGAGTAGGGAATGATGCTCACACTCGCGCCTAAGTCACATAATGAATTCTTGATCATGAAATTGCCTATGGTGCAAGGGATCGAGAAACTACCCGGATCCTTCAACTTCGGAAGCGTGGAACCTTGACTAAGGTCGCTCACCACCCTCGTGAACGCTACCGTCTCTTCCTTGTCGATGGATCTCTTCCTAGCTAGGATTTCCCGCATGAATTTTCCATATGCCGGGATTTGGGTAAGTAACTCGGTGAACGGGACGCTAACATCCAATTTCTTCACGATGTTAAGGAACTTGTAATAGTGAGTGTCCACCTTAGTCTTCATTTGCCTTGATGGGAAAGGCAACTTGATTTGGTACTTGTTTTGCTCAATAGGGGTGGATTCCTCAAATGACACCTTCCTTTTACCCTTGTCTTTCTCTTGAAGTGGGGGAGGGTTGTCTTCTTGGGGTTTTTCAATTTCCCAAAGAACTTGCTCCTCCATTGGATTATCCAAGCTTGATTCTTCTTGATTTGGAGACACAACTTCCTTCATTGCTTCTTGCTCACTAGGAAACACGGGAGGATTATAGGTGGCACCGCCCCTTAAGGTGATGGCATTGACATGCTCAAAATTTGGAGTTTCACCTTGAGGAGATAATTGCCCTCTTTGCCTTGAAGAACTTCCCGATGCAAGTTGTGATACTTGATTCTCAATCATCCTCATGTGAGTTTTCATTTCCTTGTTATCCATTAGAATTTGAGCAATGATTCCTTGTTGTGACATTTGTGTCTCCAATTGGCTCCTTTGCATTTCTTGAGTATTCCTTTGCATATCCATCATTTGCTTTTGTATGTCGAAATCCCGTGGTGGGGATGATGGATTATGTGGAGTATCTGTGAGGGCTAATGGAGTACCATAGTCTCGAATAGGAGACCGGCTCCTAGGCTTGCTTTGTTGATTGCCTTGTGTTGCTTGTTGTTGTTGATGGTTCCCTTGGAACCCATTAGAATTTCCTTGATTAAGGCCTTGGTTGTGGTTTTGTTGTCCTTGAAAGTTTCGGTTTCCTTGGAAATTTTGGTTTCCTTGGAAACCACCATGATTGAAGTTCCCTTGTTGGAACCCTTGCTTGTTGTTGAAGTTACCTTGGTTATTTTGCTTGAAATTGTTGAAGGGTCTTTGGTTACCCACATAACCTTGGTAACATTCATTGTTGTCCCGTAAGGGAGGTGGAACATAGGGACGATGTTGTTGTTGATGTTGAAGTGCTTGTTGTTGAGGGACTTGATTGGAAGCTTGGCATTGATTAGAGTAGGAGGCACCTCGCTTGAACGCTTGAAAGGCGTTCACTTGCTCAATACTTCCTCTACAATTCATAGGATCATGACCAACTATCCCACAAGTATCGCACATCCCAAAGTAAGGAATAGGGGGTACAACTCCCAAAGCATTAACATCATGAATCGAGTGTTGGTTGGAGGAACTAGAGCTTTGAACTTGGTTGAGGTGGCTTTGGAGCTTTTTGTCAATGATCTCCATGTGAGTTCTTAGTTGAGCCCCAAGATCAATGCTCAATTGTGTAATGGCATCTACCTCGTGCCTACCTCCTCGATTCGCCTTCCTAGGCCTAGAGTATTGGGAATTGTGAACCGCCATCTCTTCAATCCTTGACCAAGTTTGGTCATCCTCCACTTCGGTAAACCTACCGTTAGATCCCATGTTGAGTATGGCCCTTGAGTCTTCATATAACCCGTTCCAAAATTGTTGTACGAGGAACCATTGTGATAAACCATGGTGTGGACAAGAAAGGATCAAGGCTTTGAATCTTTCCCACGATTCATAGAGGGTTTCATCATCACGTTGTTGGAAACCCGTGATAGAAGCTCTCAATAGATTTGTCTTCTCCGGGGGATAGAATTGTTGGTAGAAGGCTAACGCTAGCTTCTTCCAAGTGTCAATGCCAAGTCTTGCTTTGTCCAACCCCTTGAACCATTGCTTCGCTTTACCAATAAGAGAGAAGGGAAATAATACCCACCGTATTTGATCTTGAGTTATTCCCGTTTGCGAAATAGCGTCACAATAATCCGAAAAGGTTTCCATGTGTTGATGAGGATCTTCGGTTGGTAACCCACTAAATTGACTTCTCTCGACCAATTGGATAAATTGTGTTTTCGCCACAAAATTCCCGGTATATGCCTCCGGTAAAGTGGATGGACCCGGCAAAACGTCTTCCGTGAAGGTTGAGTGAGAAGAAAACTTAGGCATGATTGGATATAAGGGAGAAGATGGTGGTGTAGACGGTGTTGATGTAGATGAAGAGGGGGAACTAGGAGAAAAATTACCGAAGGGATTGATGAAGGTCCCCCCGGCCGTCTCTCGAGGTGACTCGCTAAAGTCGGCTCCTTGAGCTTGCCCTTGATGAGTATTGCTTGCACTTGGTTGAGAGATCCTAACCCGATTAATCATCCGTTGGCGAAAGGCTCGAAAGAGTCTCTCCGGCTCTGGATTAAAGAGATAGAAGTCGCCTCCCCTCCTAGGCATACACTACACACTAGAACAAACGTGAGAACACCTAGTGCTTTATGGGCACTAGGCAACGACAATAAACAAGCACAACTAGAGACAAAGAGAAAAGAAAGCTAAGAAAACAAGAAAAACTAGAAAATATGCACAAGAGATGATGGGAGAACACAAAGAAGGGTAACTAAGTCTAGAAATAAGCAAACTAAGTCTAAACAATGCACCGTCCCCGGCAACGGCGCCAAATTGATGGCAGGGATTTGTCGTGGATCCGCACCGATCAATAATATAACCGGCTATTCCTACGGTAGATAGGGTAAGTCGGGTCGAATCCACGGGGACGGTAAGAGGCGTCTAGACTAAGGTTGCCTAAAAACGAGACTAAGTCAACGAGCTAAACTAAACTAGAAATGATAAGGAAGGAAGAAGGCTAAGACTATGACTAAGGAGAACAAAAAAGAAAACGGGCTAGGATTAGGTCGGGGTCAAAGGGGTAACGGAATGGTCAAGGGATAACTAGAGCGAAGGAGGCAGTAGGGTAATCTAGGTTGGTCCGGGCTCTCGCAACTTAGGCCTACCTAGAGGTTCATCCTATAACCCATCTTGGCGACACACATGACAAACGGGGTTCTAACGTGCTATAGTGGCCTAGGTCGCATCCGGGCTCTCGCTACTTAGACCGACCTAGGGGTCGTCCTCACCGGGCTCTCGCAACTTAGTGAGGGAACCGAACCCACAAACAAACTATCACCCACAAGAGAAAGGGAAGAAAAACAAGCATTCGCAACTACTTAGTCATTCAAGCATTTCAACAAACATGTGATGCACATCAAACCAAGAGGAAACCCAAATCTTCCACCAACATCTCCAACAATCCCTTAATCATCCAATTAACACCCTAATCACCCTACTAACCCTAGCAAGAACACTACTCTAACATAATCAAACTATAACTAACAAGAACAAGATGGATCAACATAAGAAAACAAAACAAACATAAACAAACTAACAAGTATGAAGAATAAAACAATAATCTAGAACTAAAGATTGAAACTTGAATATCATAAATAAAGATTAAGAGGAAAAGGAAGAGGAGATTACCATACTAGTGAAGAAGAAAGAACAAAACTTGCATTAATGAAGAAAAACCCAAAACAAATTGATGGTAGGGATTTGTCACGTCCCTAACCTTCAATAAACTACCGATTACACCTAGTGGGTAGCTAGGGTAAGTCGGGATCGTATCCACGAGGACGGTATTGCAAGGGTTAGACTAGGTTGGCCTAACACGAGACTAAATCACCAAACAAACACAAAGAAACGATAAATGGAAAACTATGGTGGAGGAGAAGTATGACTAAGCTAATGATCGAACTAATAAATAAACTAGAGGAACGATGGCTAACTAGAAAGATGAACTCAAATATGGAAGGAAGTGGGGTAGGTCGGGTTCATAGGAGTAGAAGGGTAATTGGGGTGATCAAGGGTATAGGTGTCTTCTAGTTACTAGAGTCGGTCCGGGCTCTCGCAACTTAGACCGATGTCAAGGTGGGTCCGGGCTCTCGCAACTTAGACCCTAGTCCGCGCTCTCGCGACTAAATTATTCTCAACATTTCTGCATCATAGACAAACAATGAGAAGATGAGCACAAGTATGGGAAGCATGGCCACTACAACTCATACAAGTATATCAACAAACACATAGAGTGCCCACAATGTGACTAACAACAAAGATTCACCCTTTTCCCTTAATCAACCCTAATCATCCATAATCTACCCCTAATCCCCCTACTAACCCCACAAGATTACTACTCACTCATTATCAAACTACACATAACAATAATAAAAGAAATCAACTCAAACATCCAAACATCCATAGTAACAAATAAGAACAAGAACAATAACAATAACACTAAGTAAAGATTGAAACTTGATTAAATAACAATAAACAAGAGAAAGGAAGATTATACCAACACTATGGAGATGAAAAGATGCAATCTTGTATAAATAAGAACCCAAATAGAATCCCAAGGTTGTCAATCTTGGAACAATCATCAAGAACTTCTTAATACAAGAACTAATTACAAAGATTAACTAATAATTAAAGGAAGATTAAAGCTAATATGAGAACACTAATCTAGGGTTTTGAATGTCTAATGGAGACTTAAACTAGTCTAGGGTATGATAAGATGTGTTAACCATACAAGAGGGAAGTATATATATGGGTACAAGAATGAAGGAGAAGAAAAGAAAAGAAGTCGTGCTGCCAGCTCTTCGTCCCGACCGGGACGGGATCATCCCGACCGGGACGGCCCTGTCACCCCGACCGGGACGGGTTGGTCCCGACCGGGATGGGCTCACAGTGGCCTTCTTCAAAGCGCACCTCATCCCGAACGGGATGAGGCCATCCCGAACGGGATGGGTCTTGTAGGCCTCCCTTAAGAGCTCTTTGGTCCCTCCTTGCCTCTCATGAGTTTCTCGCCGATTCTCGGCACTCGGGATCGGGTCTCGGAGGCTCGGGATTGGGTCCCAAGGTCTCGGGGTCGATTCCAAGGCATCGAGTCATCGTTCCTTTACTCCGTTGGCTCCAAACTGTGTATGTAGAGAGTCGGAATCGCTCCAACTCTTCCAAATCGGTCTCGGGAACAAGAAACGAACTAAAGGAAGCATAAGAAACCCATAAATCGCTCCCCAAGGAGCGATTCCTCAAGGAAATGGGACCAAAACATAGTGAAAAAGGCACTACAAACTACACTTATCAACTCCCCCACACTTAACCCTTACTTGTACTCGAGTAAGCACAAACTAAGTACTAAACTATCCGAGTGGGTATTACCGCACCCTACGCCCTTTCAACTCACGCGAATGCACTTTGAGGAAAAGTGCACTCCGCAAGGCAAGTCGGGTCTTGCGACAAAACTGTGGATGCAACCGGACACAAAACACACAAACAAACACATAATCGGTTGCACCCAAAAGAAAACAAATACCGCTTCCCTCAAACAAGCGGTGAAAGAAGCACAAAAACGTTGGTAACTTACCTAGGTCTTTCTAACTTTCTAAAAACGTACTACGGGACGATCGACGGAGTGGAAAAGTGAAGAACCACGGTGTTAGTCGACACTGTAGGTAAGTGAGACCCCGCCCCCTTTAGCGTGAGCCAAGAGGGTCGTCCCGTGTCCAAAACCGCCTAACTAGTCCAAGTAAAAAGGTGGAAATAGTGCAAAATGAGGGAAGACCGACTAATGCCGCTATCATCCTTCCTAGGGACTCAGTCCTTTGGTAGGCTTTTCACGGCAAAAGTCAGAAAAAGGCTTATTTTGAGAGGTAGGGGTTATTTTTGTGAGTCGGGTTTTCTTTTGGCATTTTCTCTTTTCTTTGCATTTTTGCTTTGTTTTGCTATGCCATTCTTTTTCTTCTTTTCTATTTTCTTTTTGGCTTTTTGTGCCTTTTCTTTTTCTTCATTCTTTTCTTTCTTTCATTTTCTTTCTTTTTCTTTTCTTTGCCCTTTTTTTGGCATGATTTGGCTTTTTGGCATTTCTTTGTGTAACAAGAAAGGGAGAATTCAACACATTGCATTTTATTGTGTGGATATGTGTAGGAGGTGGGGGAATGGGAGAGTCGGGGGTCGCGATTTCCTTACAAACCCACAAAAAGGTGGAGAACTTGGACTAATCAAACGATCCTAAACACGGTCACCTAAGGGACGAGACTCGGTAACCAAGGCCTTTTCACACCGTGGGTGGTCATAATGGTCAAATTTGCAAATCCCGTAGTAAATCCCTAGTAAGCAAGGTGGACTCAAGGTAAAGGACCAACGAAATCATTGATTTAGGGTCATTCTACTAGATTAAAGTCCAAGAATCGATTTACACTACTAGGAAGGGAAAGTAAACGCTTGCACACTAGCCTCTAAACCGGGTTTTCGAAAACCTTTTACGCACAAGACACAACTACACACACAAAACAAAGACTCAACGAAAACGAAAGAAAAAGAAGCAAAAGCAACAAAACAAAAACAACACAAAACGAACACATACACAACACAAACACCACCCCGATCTTCCAAACAAGCCACCAAATCAACCACAACTTTACAAAGCTCCACCCGAGCACACAACATCACAATCTCCTCCAAACTCCACAAGAGATAAAGAAGAAAAAGGGATAAGATGTTACCGGAAGTCTTTAGAGCTTTCCAAAGTCATCGGCGATTAAAGCAACCTATAAGGACAAAGGGAGGCAAGCACACACAATACGACAAATACACGACACAAAGACACAAAATGAAAACACACAAAAGAAAATCTTTTTTATTTTTGTGAAATTTTTTCAAATTTTTAGGGTTTTTTAAAGATTTTTCGAAAAACTAAGAAAATAAACTAAGCTATACTAGAATATCGCTCCCCCACACTTAAACCGAGCAATGTCCTCATGCTCGATCGTAGTGTGCGGAGAGACAAAGGAAAAGAAAAGAAACTACGAAAATAAAGCTAAAAATCAAAAAGAAAAGTGAAGAAAGAGTAGAAAGTGTCCGGCCGGGGTGTAGTCAAGTCACCATGGGCCGAGACGAGAAAAGATATGGATGGGGAAAGAAAGAAAAAGAAGGAAATAAAAGGAAATGGAAGGGGAGGGCTAGGTGTAATCAAGTCACCTAGCCCGGATTCCGTCCAAATCCGACTAACTCCTAAAAAGGGGTGAAAAACTTGTAAATTGGAGTTTTCGATTGACTCTCGACGCAATCACGTCGTCGAGAGTCGGGAGCAATCATACTATGGCCTCGAAGGCCACTAAGATTCCATGACTTAAGGTGAAGGGGGCAAATAAGAGAATACAAGCGATAAAAAGACGGAAAAGTAAGGGTAGTTACCCAAACCGAGCGGTTAGTAACTCACTTGCCCCATCGTCTCGATGATCATTAGAGGCTCGTCGCTTGTCTTCTCGGTTGCCATCTCACTTCACACTCAAGAAGAACTCACGGTAATGGTAAGGGGTGGGATTTGATGCGATAGTCGGTGTAAAGTGGATAGGAAATGGAGTGAGGTTATGACGATGAAGTATATGGGGCATATGATAAGGCTAGGATAGCTAGGGAGGTTGGGAGGGGGTATAAAATTGTTGGGTGGACTCGATTTGCGAAGAAGAAACACAAAGGAGGAGCAGGTGCCCGTCCCGGTCGGGATGTCTCACCCATCCCGGTCGGGACGCTTCCTTCCCGGTCGGGACAGACCTCCAGTGAGCTCGAATTTGCGCACCCCCATCCCGACCGGGATGACTCCCTCCCGGTCGGGATGCCACGCCCGTCCCGGTCAGGACGCCTCTTCCCAGCCGGGATGGGTCTTCGTCACCTTCCACAATCCCAAAAGCTTGCTTCAAGCTTCAAAAACCCGATCCTCGTGCTTACAAGCCAAGGTATATCATAGCCATTCTTCTCTAGGAAGCATTCTCACTTCACCTATCAAACAATACTCAAACACACATCAAACTCTCTCCCTTACAACGCTCATCAATCAATCCAAATAACAAGAATTCACAAAGATCCAACTAACTACAAGAAAGAGATATATACAATGGGACGGTTCTTGTGGAACTCCGTCAAACCAAGATTGTGCACTCTTCATTCTTTTTCAAAAACCTTGAAACCGATTCCATCCCCATCAAGGGCACGTAGGAACAAGTCGAAGGCCCTAGAGAAGTCTTCAATCAAGCATGTTATATAACCAACCACATCCCAAGGCGCTTCATGGCCTTGCCTTGACGTTCCCGGGGCATCCCGATCTTCCAAGTTCAATGGCTTGAAGTTGTACTTTTGGTCTTTCGGATATACCCGAACGTCCACCGGTCCTCATGTGGCTCCAACGGAGGCTCATCCTTCTCCTTGCTTTTCAACTTGTCATCAAGCCCATGATTTGGGCACTCATCTTCCTCCAAATCGGAGTCATCATCCTCAAGTACATAAGAGTACTTCTTCAAGCTGTGTCCCGGTTCACCCCCTTGATCGACGTCTTTCTTGGCTTGGATCATATTGCATGATTCATCCTTAGTAGGCGAAGTGTTGCCTTGGAGGTCGAACACTATCTTTTCCTCGCCTAACTCAAATGTGATCCTACCTTTCTTCATATCGATCATGGCACCCGCGGTGTGTAGAAATGGGCGCCCAAGGATAATGGGAGTGTTTGCATCCTCCGGCATGTCAAGAACAATGAAGCCGACCGGAATGAAGAATTTCCCTATTCGTACCGGCACGTCCTCTAGCATTCCCAATGGTCGGTTAAGAGATTTATCGGCCATTTGGAGTGTAATAGACGTACATTTCAACTTCTTCATCCCGAGTCGGCAACAAATAGAGTAGGGAATGATGCTCACACTCGCGCCCAAGTCACATAATGCATTCTTGATCATGAAATTGCCTATGGTGCAAGGAATCGAGAAACTACCCGGATCCTTCAACTTCGGAAGCGTGGAACCTTGAATAAGCTCGCTCACCACCCTCGTGAACGCTACCGTCTCTTCCTTGTCGATGGATCTCTTCCTAGCTAGGATTTCCCGCATGAATTTTCCATATGCCGGGATTTGGGTAAGTAACTCGGTGAACGGGACGCTAACATCCAATTTCTTCACGATGTTAAGGAACTTGTCATAGTGAGTGTCCACCTTAGTCTTCATTTGCCTTGATGGGAAAGGCAACTTGATTTGGTACTTGTTTTGAACAATAGGGGTGGATTCCTCAAATGACACTTTCCTTTTACCCTTTTCTTTCTCTTGAAGTGGGGGAGGGTTGTCTTCTTGGGGTTTTTCAATTTCCCAAAGAACTTGCTCCTCCATTGGATTATCCAAGCTTGATTCTTCTTGATTTGGAGACACAACTTCCTTCATTGCTTCTTGCTCACTAGGAAACACGGAAGGATTATAGGTGGCACCGCTCCTTCAGGTGATGGCATTGACATGCTCAAAATTTGGAGTTTCACCTTGAGGAGGTAATTGCCCTCTTTGCCTTGAAGAACTTCCCGATGCAAGTTGTGATATTTGATTCTCAATCATCGTCATGTGAGTTTTCATTTCCTTGTTATCCATTAGAATTTGAGCAATGATTCCTTGTTGTGACATTTGTGTCTCCAATTGGCTCCTTTGCATTTCTTGAGTATTCCTTTGCATATCCATCATTTGCTTTTGTATGTCGAAATCCCGTGGTGGGGATGATGGATTATGTGGAGTATCGGTGAGGGCTAATGGAGTACCATAGTCTCGAATAGGAGACCGGCTCCTAGGCTTGCTTTGTTGATTGCCTTGTGTTGCTTGTTGTTGTTGATGGTTCCCTTGGAACCCATGAGAATTTCCTTGATTAAGGCCTTGGTTGTGGTTTTGTTGTCCTTGAAAGTTTCGGTTTCCTTGGAAATTTTGGTTTCCTTGGAAACCACCATGATTGAAGTTCCCTTGTTGGAACACTTGCTTGTTGTTGAAGTTACCTTGGTTATTTTGCTTGAAATTGTTGAAGGGTCTTTGGTTACCCACATAACCTTGGTAACTTTCATTGTTGTCCCGTAAGGGAGGTGGAACATAGGGACGATGTTGTTGTTGATGTTGAAGTGCTTGTTGTTGAGGGACTTGATTGGAAGCTTGGTATTGATTAGAGTAGGAGGCACCTTGCTTGAACGCTTGAAAGGCGTTCACTTGCTCAATACTTCCTCTACAATTCATAGGATCATGACCAACTATCCCACAAGTATCGCACATCCCAAAGTAAGGAATAGGGGGTACAACTCCCAAAGCATTAACATCATGAATCGAGTGTTGGTTGGAGGAACTAGAGCTTTGAACTTGGTTGAGGTGGCTTTGGAGCTTTTTGTCAATGGTCTCCATGTGAGTTCTTAGTTGAGCCCCAAGATCAATGCTCAATTGTGTAATGGCATCTACCTCGTGCCTACCTCCTCGATTCGCCTTCCTAGGCCTAGAGTATTGGGAATTGTGAACCGCCATCTCTTCAATCCTTGACCAAGTTTGGTCATCCTCCACTTCGGTAAACCTACCGTTAGATCCCATGTTGAGTATGGCCCTTGAGTCTTCATATAACCCGTTCCAAAATTGTTGTACGAGGAACCATTGTGATAAACCATGGTGTGGACAAGAAAGGATCAAGGCTTTGAATCTTTCCCACGATTCATAGAGGGTTTCATCATCACGTTGTTGGAAACCCGTGATAGAAGCTCTCAATAGATTTGTCTTCTCCGGGGGATAGAATTGTTGGTAGAAGGCTAACGCTAGCTTCTTCCAAGTGTCAATGCCAAGTCTTGCTTTGTCCAACCCCTTGAACCATTGCTTCGCTTTACCAATAAGAGAGAAGGGAAATAATACCCACCGTATTTGATCTTGAGTTATTCCCGTTTGCGAAATAGCGTCACAATAATCCGAAAAGGTTTCCATGTGTTGATGAGGATCTTCGGTTGGTAACCCACTAAATTGACTTCTCTCGACCAATTGGATAAATTATGTTTTCGCCACAAAATTCCCGGTATATGCCTCCGGTAAAGTGGATGGACCCGGCAAAACGTCTTCCGTGAAGGTTGAGTGAGAAGAAAACTTAGGCATGATTGGATATAAGGGAGAAGATGGTGGTGTAGACGGTGTTGATGTAGATGAAGAGGGGGAACTAGGAGAAAAATTACCGAAGGGATTGATGAAGGTCCCCCCGGCCGTCTCTCGAGGTGACTCGCTAAAGTCGGCTCCTTGAGCTTGCCCTTGATGAGTATTGCTTGCACTTGGTTGAGAGATCCTAACCCGATTAATCATCCGTTGGCGAAAGGCTCGAAAGAGTCTCTCCGGCTCTGGATTAAAGAGATAGAAGTCGCCTCCCCTCCTAGGCATACACTACACACTAGAACAAACGTGAGAACACCTAGTGGTTTATGGGCACTAGGCAACGACAATAAACAAGCACAACTAGAGACAAAGAGAAAAGAAAGCTAAGAAAACAAGAAAAACTAGAAAATATGCACAAGAGATGATGGGAGAACACAAAGAAGGGTAACTAAGTCTAGAAATAAGCAAACTAAGTCTAAACAATGCACCGTCCCCGGCAACGGCGCCAAATTGATGGCAGGGATTTGTCGTGGATCCGCACCGATCAATAATATAACCGGCTATTCCTACGGTAGATAGGGTAAGTCGGGTCGAATCCACGGGGACGGTAAGAGGCGTCTAGACTAAGGTTGCCTAAAAACGAGACTAAGTCAACGAGCTAAACTAAACTAGAAATGATAAGGAAGGAAGAAGGCTAAGACTATGACTAAGGAGAACAAAAAAGAAAACGGGCTAGGATTAGGTCGGGGTCAAAGGGGTAACGGAATGGTCAAGGGATAACTAGAGCGAAGGAGGTAGTAGGGTAATCTAGGTTGGTCCGGGCTCTCGCAACTTAGGCCTACCTAGAGGTTCATCCTATAACCCATCTTGGCGACACACATGACAAACGGGGTTCTAACGTGCTATAGTGGCCTAGGTCGCATCCGGGCTCTCGCTACTTAGACCGACCTAGGGGTCGTCCTCACCGGGCTCTCGCAACTTAGTGAGGGAACCGAACCCACAAACAAACTATCACCCACAAGAGAAAGGCAAGAAAAACAAGCATTCGCAACTACTTAGTCATTCAAGCATTTCAACAAACATGTGATGCACATCAAACCAAGAGGAAACCCAAATCTTCCACCAACATCTCCAACAATCCCTTAATCATCCAATTAACACCCTAATCACCCTACTAACCCTAGCAAGAACACTACTCTAACATAATCAAACTATAACTAACAAGAACAAGATGGATCAACATAAGAAAACAAAACAAACATAAACAAACTAACAAGTATGAAGAATAAAACAATAATCTAGAACTAAAGATTGAAACTTGAATATCATAAATAAAGATTAAGAGGAAAAGGAAGAGGAGATTACCATACTAGTGAAGAAGAAAGAACAAAACTTGCATTAATGAAGAAAAACCCAAAACAAATTGATGGTAGGGATTTGTCACGTCCCTAACCTTCAATAAACTACCGATTACACCTAGTGGGTAGCTAGGGTAAGTCGGGATCGTATCCACGAGGACGGTATTGCAAGGGTTAGACTAGGTTGGCCTAACACGAGACTAAATCACCAAACAAACACAAAGAAACGATAAATGGAAAACTATGGTGGAGGAGAAGTATGACTAAGCTAATGATCGAACTAATAAATAAACTAGAGGAACGATGGCTAACTAGAAAGATGAACTCAAATATGGAAGGAAGTGGGGTAGGTCGGGTTCATAGGAGTAGAAGGGTAATTGGGGTGATCAAGGGTATAGGTGTCTTCTAGTTACTAGAGTCGGCCCGGGCTCTCGCAACTTAGACCGATGTCAAGGTGGGTCCGGGCTCTCGCAACTTAGACCCTAGTCCGCGCTCTCGCGACTAAATTATTCTCAACATTTCTGCATCATAGACAAACAATGAGAAGATGAGCACAAGTATGGGAAGCATGGCCACTACAACTCATACAAGTATATCAACAAACACATAGAGTGCCCACAATGTGACTAACAACAAAGATTCACCCTTTACCCTTAATCAACCCTAATCATCCATAATCTACCCCTAATCCCCCTACTAACCCCACAAGATTACTACTCACTCATTATCAAACTACACATAACAATAATAAAAGAAATCAACTCAAACATCCAAACATCCATAGTAACAAATAAGAACAAGAACAATAACAATAACACTAAGTAAAGATTGAAACTTGATTAAATAACAATAAACAAGAGAAAGGAAGATTATACCAACACTATGGAGATGAAAAGATGCAATCTTGTATAAATAAGAACCCAAATAGAATCCCAAGGTTGTCAATCTTGGAACAATCTTCAAGAACTTCTTAATACAAGAACTAATTACAAAGATTAACTAATAATTAAAGGAAGATTAAAGCTAATATGAGAACACTAATCTAGGGTTTTGAATGTCTAATGGAGGCTTAAACTAGTCTAGGGTATGATAAGATGTGTTAACCATACAAGAGGGAAGTATATATATGGGTACAAGAATGAAGGAGAAGAAAAGAAAAGAAGTCGTGCTGCCAGCTCTTCGTCCCGACCGGGACGGGATCATCCCGACCGGGACGGCCCTGTCACCCCGACCGGGACGGGTTGGTCCCGACCGGGATGGGCTCACAGTGGCCTTCTTCAAAGCGCACCTCATCCCGAACGGGATGAGGCCATCCCGAACGGGATGGGTCTTGTAGGCCTCCCTTAAGAGCTCTTTGGTCCCTCCTTGCCTCTCATGGGTTTCTCGCCGATTCTCGGCACTCGGGATCGGGTCTCGGAGGCTCGGGATTGGGTCCCAAGGTCTCGGGGTCGATTCCAAGGCATCGAGTCATCGTTCCTTTACTCCGTTGGCTCCAAAATGTGTATGTAGAGAGTCGGAATCGCTCCAACTCTTCCAAATCGGTCTCGGGAACAAGAAACGAACTAAAGGAAGCATAAGAAACCTATAAATCGCTCCCCAAGGAGCGATTCCTCAAGGAAATGAGACCAAAACATAGTGAAAAAGGCACTACAAACTACACTTATCAACTCCCCCACACTTAACCCTTACTTGTCCTCGAGTAAGCACAAACTAAGTACTAAACTATCCGAGTGGGTATTAGCGCACCCTACGCCCTTTCAACTCACGCGAATGCACTTTGAGGAAAAGTGCACTCCGCAAGGCAAGTCGGGTCTTGCGACAAAACTGTGGATGCAACCGGACACAAAACACACAAACAAACAAACACACAAACAAACACATAATCGGTTGCACCCAAAAGAAAACAAATACCGCTTCCCTCAAACAAGCGGTGAAAGAAGCACAAAAACGTTGGTAACTTACCTAGGTCTTTCTAACTTTCTAAAAACGTACTACGGGACGATCGACGGAGTGGAAAAGTGAAGAACCACGGTGTTAGTCGACACTGTAGGTAAGTGAGACCCCGCCCCCTTTAGCGTGAGCCAAGAGGGTCGTCCCGTGTCCAAAACCGCCTAACTAGTCCAAGTAAAAAGGTGGAAATAGTGCAAAATGAGGGAAGACCGACTAATGCCGCTATCATCCTTCCTAGGGACTCAGTTATTTGGTAGGCTTTTCATGGCAAAAGTCAGAAAAAGGCTTATTTTGAGAGGTAGGGGTTATTTTTGTGAGTCGGGTTTTCTTTTGGCATTTTCTCTTTTCTTTGCATTTTTGCTTTGTTTTGCTATACCATTCTTTTTCTTCTTTTCTATTTTCTTTTTGGCTTTTTGTGCCTTTTCTTTTTCTTCATTCTTTTCTTTCTTTCATTTTCTTTCTTTTTCTTTTCTTTGCCCTTTTTTTGGCATGATTTGGCTTTTTGGCATTTCTTTGTGTAACAAGAAAGGGAGAATTCAACACATTGCATTTTATTGTGTGGATATGTGTAGGAGGTGGGGGAATGGGAGAGCCGGGGGTCGCGATTTCCCTACAAACCCACAAAAAGGTGGAGAACTTGGACTAATCAAACGATCCTAAACACGGTCACCTAAGGGACGAGACTCGGTAACCAAGGCCTTTTCACACCGTGGGTGGTCATAATGGTCAAATTTGCAAATCCCGTAGTAAATCCCTAGTAAGCAAGGTGGACTCAAGGTAAAGGACCAACGAAATCATTGATTTAGGGTCATTCTACTAGATTAAAGTCCAAGAATCGATTTACACTACTAGGAAGGGAAAGTAAATGCTTGCACACTAGCCTCTAAACCGGGTTTTCGAAAACCTTTTACGCACAAGACACAACTACACACACAAAACAAAGACTCAACGAAAACGAAAGAAAAAGAAGCAAAAGCAACAAAACAAAAACAACACAAAACGAACACATACACAACACAAACACCACCCCGATCTTCCAAACAAGCCACCAAATAAACCACAACTTTACAAAGCTCCACCCGAGCACACAACATCACAATCTCCTCCAAACTCCACAAGAGATAAAGAAGAAAAAGGGATAAGATGTTACCGGAAGTCTTTAGAGCTTTCCAAAGTCATCGGCGATTAAAGCAACCTATAAGGACAAAGGGAGGCAAGCACACACAATACGACAAATACACGACACAAAGACACAAAATGAAAACACACAAAAGAAAATCTTTTTTATTTTTGTGAAATTTTTTCAAATTTTTAGGGTTTTTTAAAGATTTTTCGAAAAACTAAGAAAATAAACTAAGCTATACTAGAATATCGCTCCCCCACACTTAAACCGAGCAATGTCCTCATGCTCGATCGTAGTGTGCGGAGAGACAAAGGAAAAGAAAAGAAACTACGAAAATAAAGCTAAAAATCAAAAAGAAAAGTGAAGAAAGAGTAGAAAGTGTCCGGCCGGGGTGTAGTCAAGTCACCATGGGCCGAGACGAGAAAAGATATGGATGGGGAAAGAAAGAAAAAGAAGGAAATAAAAGGAAATGGAAGGGGAGGGCTAGGTGTAATCAAGTCACCTAGCCCGGATTCCGTCCAAATCCGACTAACTCCTAAAAAGGGGTGAAAAACTTGTAAATTGGAGTTTTCGATTGACTCTCGACGCAATCACGTCGTCGAGAGTCGGGAGCAATCATACTATGGCCTCGAAGGCCACTAAGATTCCATGACTTAAGGTGAAGGGGGCAAATAAGAGAATACAAGCGATAAAAAGACGGAAAAGTAAGGGTAGTTACCCAAACCGAGCGGTTAGTAACTCACTTGCCCCATCGTCTCGATGATCATTAGAGGCTCGTCGCTTGTCTTCTCGGTTGCCATCTCACTTCACACTCAAGAAGAACTCACGGTAATGGTAAGGGGTGGGATTTGATGCGATAGTCGGTGTAAAGTGGATAGGAAATGGAGTGAGGTTATGACGATGAAGTATATGGGGCATATGATAAGGCTAGGATAGCTAGGGAGGTTGGGAGGGGGTATAAAATGGTTGGGTGGACTCGATTTGCGAAGAAGAAACACAAAGGAGGAGCAGGTGCCCGTCCCGGTCGGGATGATCGGTCCCGGTCGGGATGTCTCACCCATCCCGGTCGGGACGCTTCCTTCCCGGTCGGGACAGACCTCCAGTGAGCTCGAATTTGCGCACCCCCATCCCGACCGGGATGACTCCCTCCCGGTCGGGATGCCACGCCTGTCCCGGTCAGGACGCCTCTTCCCAGCCGGGATGGGTCTTCGTCACCTTCCACAATCCCAAAAGCTTGCTTCAAGCTTCAAAAACCCGATCCTCGTGCTTACAAGCCAAGGTATATCATAGCCATTCTTCTCTAGGAAGCATTCTCACTTCACCTATCAAACAATACTCAAACACACATCAAACTCTCTCCCTTACAACGCTCATCAATCAATCCAAATAACAAGAATTCACAAAGATCCAACTAACTACAAGAAAGAGATATATACAATGGGACGGTTCTTGTGGAACTCCGTCAAACCAAGATGGTGCACTCTTCATTCTTTTTCAAAAACCTTGAAACCGATTCCATCCCCATCAAGGGCACGTAGGAACAAGTCGAAGGCCCTAGAGAAGTCTTCAATCAAGCATGTTATATAACCAACCACATCCCAAGGCTCTTCATGGCCTTGCCTTGACGTTCCCGGGGCATCCCGATCTTCCAAGTTCAATGGCTTGAAGTTGTACTTTTGGTCTTTCGGATATACCCGAACGTCCACCGGTCCTCATGTGGCTCCAACAGAGGCTCATCCTTCTCCTTGCTTTTCAACTTGTCATCAAGCCCATGATTTGGGCACTCATCTTCCTCCAAATCGGAGTCATCATCCTCAAGTACATAAGAGTACTTCTTCAAGCTGTGTCCCGGTTCACCCCCTTGATCGACGTCTTTCTTGGCTTGGATCATATTGCATGATTCATCCTTAGTAGGCGAAGTGTTGCCTTGGAGGTCGAACACTATCTTTTCCTCGCCTAACTCAAATGTGATCCTACCTTTCTTCACATCGATCATGGCACCCGCGGTGTGTAGAAATGGGCGCCCAAGGATAATGGGAGTGTTTGCATCCTCCGGCATGTCAAGAACAATGAAGCCGACCGGAATGAAGAATTTCCCTATTCGTACCGGCACGTCCTCTAGCATTCCCAATGGTCGGTTAAGAGATTTATCGGCCATTTGGAGTGTAATAGACGTACATTTCAACTCCTTCATCCCGAGTCGGCAACAAATAGAGTAGGGAATGATGCTCACACTCGCGCCCAAGTCACATAATGCATTCTTGATCATGAAATTGCCTATGGTGCAAGGAATCGAGAAACTACCCGGATCCTTCAACTTCGGAAGCGTGGAACCTTGAATAAGCTCGCTCACCACCCTCGTGAACGCTACCGTCTCTTCCTTGTCGATGGATCTCTTCCTAGCTAGGATTTCCCGCATGAATTTTCCATATGCCGGGATTTGGGTAAGTAACTCGGTGAACGGGACGCTAACATCCAATTTCTTCACGATGTTAAGGAACTTGTCATAGTGAGTGTCCACCTTAGTCTTCATTTGCCTTGATGGGAAAGGCAACTTGATTTGGTACTTGTTTTGAACAATAGGGGTGGATTCCTCAAATGACACTTTCCTTTTACCCTTTTCTTTCTCTTGAAGTGGGGGAGGGTTGTCTTCTTGGGGTTTTTCAATTTCCCAAAGAACTTGCTCCTCCATTGGATTATCCAAGCTTGATTCTTCTTGATTTGGAGACACAACTTCCTTCATTGCTTCTTGCTCACTAGGAAACACGGAAGGATTATAGGTGGCACCGCTCCTTCAGGTGATGGCATTGACATGCTCAAAATTTGGAGTTTCACCTTGAGGAGGTAATTGCCCTCTTTGCCTTGAAGAACTTCCCGATGCAAGTTGTGATATTTGATTCTCAATCATCGTCATGTGAGTTTTCATTTCCTTGTTATCCATTAGAATTTGAGCAATGATTCCTTGTTGTGACATTTGTGTCTCCAATTGGCTCCTTTGCATTTCTTGAGTATTCCTTTGCATATCCATCATTTGCTTTTGTATGTCGAAATCCCGTGGTGGGGATGATGGATTATGTGGAGTATCGGTGAGGGCTAATGGAGTACCATAGTCTCGAATAGGAGACCGGCTCCTAGGCTTGCTTTGTTGATTGCCTTGTGTTGCTTGTTGTTGTTGATGGTTCCCTTGGAACCCATGAGAATTTCCTTGATTAAGGCCTTGGTTGTGGTTTTGTTGTCCTTGAAAGTTTCGGTTTCCTTGGAAATTTTGGTTTCCTTGGAAACCACCATGATTGAAGTTCCCTTGTTGGAACACTTGCTTGTTGTTGAAGTTACCTTGGTTATTTTGCTTGAAATTGTTGAAGGGTCTTTGGTTACCCACATAACCTTGGTAACTTTCATTGTTGTCCCGTAAGGGAGGTGGAACATAGGGACGATGTTGTTGTTGATGTTGAAGTGCTTGTTGTTGAGGGACTTGATTGGAAGCTTGGTATTGATTAGAGTAGGAGGCACCTTGCTTGAACGCTTGAAAGGCGTTCACTTGCTCAATACTTCCTCTACAATTCATAGGATCATGACCAACTATCCCACAAGTATCGCACATCCCAAAGTAAGGAATAGGGGGTACAACTCCCAAAGCATTAACATCATGAATCGAGTGTTGGTTGGAGGAACTAGAGCTTTGAACTTGGTTGAGGTGGCTTTGGAGCTTTTTGTCAATGGTCTCCATGTGAGTTCTTAGTTGAGCCCCAAGATCAATGCTCAATTGTGTAATGGCATCTACCTCGTGCCTACCTCCTCGATTCGCCTTCCTAGGCCTAGAGTATTGGGAATTGTGAACCGCCATCTCTTCAATCCTTGACCAAGTTTGGTCATCCTCCACTTCGGTAAACCTACCGTTAGGTCCCATGTTGAGTATGGCCCTTGAGTCTTCATATAACCCGTTCCAAAATTGTTGTACGAGGAACCATTGTGATAAACCATGGTGTGGACAAGAACGGATCAAGGCTTTGAATCTTTCCCACGATTCATAGAGGGTTTCATCATCACGTTGTTGGAAACCCGTGATAGAAGCTCTCAATATATTTGTCTTCTCCGGGGGATAGAATTGTTGGTAGAAGGCTAAGGCTAGCTTCTTCCAAGTGTCAATGCCAAGTCTTGCTTTGTCCAACCCCTTGAACCATTGCTTCGCTTTACCAATAAGAGAGAAGGAAAATAATACCCACCGTATTTGATCTTGAGTTATTCCCGTTTGCGAAATAGCGTCACAATAATCCGAAAAGGTTTCCATGTGTTGATGAGGATCTTCGGTTGGTAACCCACTAAATTGAATTCTCTCGACCAATTGGATAAATTGCGTTTTCGCCACAAAATTCCCGGTATATGCCTCCGGTAAAGTGGATGGACCCGGCAAAACGTCTTCCGTGAAGGTTGAGTGAGAAGAAAACTTAGGCATGATTGGATATAAGGGAGAAGATGGTGGTGTAGACGGTGTTGATGTAGATGAAGAGGGGGAACTAGGAGAAGAATTACCGAAGGGATTGATGAAGGTCCCCCCGGCCGTCTCTCGAGGTGACTCGCTAAAGTCGGCTCCTTGAGCTTGCCCTTGATGAGTATTGCTTGCACTTGGTTGAGAGATCCTATCCCGATTAATCGTCCGTTGGCGAAAGGCTCGAAAGAGTCTCTCCGGCTCTGGATTACAGAGATAGAAGTCGCCTCCCCTCCTAGGCATACACTACACACTACAACAAACGTGAGAACACCTAGTGCTTTATGGGGCACTAGGCAACGACAATAAACAAGCACAACTAGAGACAAAGAGAAAAGAAAGCTAAGAAAACAAGAAAAACTAGAAAATATGCACAAGAGATGATGGGAGAACACAAAGAAGGGTAACTAAGTCTAGAAATAAGCAAACTAAGTCTAAACAATGCACCGTCCCCGGCAACGGCGCCAAATTGATGGCAGGGATTTGTCGTGGATCCGCACCGATCAATAATATAACCGGCTATTCCTACGGTAGATAGGGTAAGTCGGGTCGAATCCACGGGGACGGTAAGAGGCGTCTAGACTAAGGTTGCCTAAAAACGAGACTAAGTCAACGAGCTAAACTAAACTAGAAATGATAAGGAAGGAAGCATCCGGGCTCTCGCTACTTAGACCGACCTAGGGGTCGTCCTCACCGGGCTCTCGCAACTTAGTGAGGGAACCGAACCCACAAACAAACTATCACCCACAAGAGAAAGGCAAGAAAAACAAGCATTCGCAACTACTTAGTCACTCAAGCATTTCAACAAACATGTGATGCACATCAAACCAAGAGGAAACCCAAATCTTCCACCAACATCTCCAACAATCCCTTAATCATCCAATTAACACCCTAATCACCCTACTAACCCTAGCAAGAACACTACTCTAACATAATCAAACTATAACTAACAAGAACAAGATGGATCAACATAAGAAAACAAAACAAACATAAACAAACTAACAAGTATGAAGAATAAAACAATAATCTAGAACTAAAGATTGAAACTTGAATATCATAAATAAAGATTAAGAGGAAAAGGAAGAGGAGATTACCATACTAGTGAAGAAGAAAGAACAAAACTTGCATTAATGAAGAAAAACCCAAAACAAATTGATGGTAGGGATTTGTCACGTCCCTAACCTTCAATAAACTACCGATTACACCTAGTGGGTAGCTAGGGTAAGTCGGGATCGTATCCACGAGGACGGTATTGCAAGGGTTAGACTAGGTTGGCCTAACACGAGACTAAATCACCAAACAAACACAAAGAAACGATAAATGGAAAACTATGGTGGAGGAGAAGTATGACTAAGCTAATGATCGAACTAATAAATAAACTAGAGGAACGATGGCTAACTAGAAAGATGAACTCAAATATGGAAGGAAGTGGGGTAGGTCGGGTTCATAGGAGTAGAAGGGTAATTGGGGTGATCAAGGGTATAGGTGTCTTCTAGTTACTAGAGTCGGTCCGGGCTCTCGCAACTTAGACCGATGTCAAGGTGGGTCCGGGCTCTCGCAACTTAGACCCTAGTCCGCGCTCTCGCGACTAAATTATTCTCAACATTTCTGCATCATAGACAAACAATGAGAAGATGAGCACAAGTATGGGAAGCACGGCCACTACAACTCATACAAGCATATCAACAAACACATAGAGTGCCCACAATGTGACTAACAACAAAGATTCACCCTTTTCCCTTAATCAACCCTAATCATCCATAATCTACCCCTAATCCCCCTACTAACCCCACAAGATTAATACTCACTCATTATCAAACTACACATAACAATAATAAAAGAAATCAACTAAAATATCCAAACATCCATAGTAACAAATAAGAACAAGAACAATAACAATAACACTAAGTAAAGATTGAAACTTGATTAAATAACAATAAACAAGAGAAAGGAAGATTATACCAACACTATGGAGATGAAAAGATGCAATCTTGTATAAATAAGAACCCAAATAGAATCCCAAGGTTGTCAATCTTGGAACAATCTTCAAGAACTTCTTAATACAAGAACTAATTACAAAGATTAACTAATAATTAAAGGAAGATTAAAGCTAATATGTGAACATTAATCTAGGGTTTTGAATGTCTAATGGAGGCTTAAACTAGTCTAGGGTATGATAAGATGTGTTAACCATACAAGACGGAAGTATATATATGGGTACAAGAATGAAGGAGAAGAAAAGAAAAGAAGTCGTGCTGCCAGCTCTTCGTCCCGACCGGGACGGGATCATCCCGACCGGGACGGCCCTGTCACCCCGACCGGGACGGGTTGGTCCCGACCAGGATGGGCTCACAGTGGCCTTCTTCAAAGCGCACCTCATCCCGAACGGGATGAGGCCATCCCGAACGGGATGGGTCTTGTAGGCCTCCCTTAAGAGTTCTTTGGTCCCTCCTTGCCTCTCATGGGTTTCTCGCCGATTCTCGGGACTCGGGATCGGGTCTCGGAGGCTCGGCATTGGGTCCCAAGGTCTCGGGGTCGATTCCAAGGCATCGAGTCATCGTTCCTTTACTCCGTTGGCTCCAAAATGTGTATGTATAGAGTCGGAATCGCTCCAACTCTTCCAAATCGGTCTCGGGAACCTGAAACGAACTAAAGGAAGCATAAGAAACCCATAAATCGCTCCCCAAGGAGCGATTCCTCAAGGAAATGGGACCAAAACATAGTGAAAAAGGCACTACAAACTACACTTATCACCAGGGGTAGTCGGAAACTATCGCAAAAGGCAAAAGTCCAGGGAAAGTCGGAAACTGTCCCAAATAAATCAATGGTCCAAGGATAGTCGGACACTATTCCAAAGAAATCAATAGTCCTAGAATATTCGGAAACTATCCCAAATAAAGCAAAGTTCCAGGGATACTCGGAAACTATCCCAAAGAAAGCAAAAGTCCAGGGATAGTCGGAAACTATTCTAAAGAAAGAATTAGTCCAGGGATAGTAAGAAACTATCTCAAATAAAGTAAAAGTCCAGGGATACTCGGAAACTATCTCAAAGAAAACGAAAGTACATGGATGGTCGGAAACTGTCCCACAGAAATCAATAGTCCAGGGATAGTCGGACACTATTCCAAAGAAAGCAATAGTCTAGAATAGTCAGATACTATCCCAAATAAAGCAAAGTTCCAGGGATAGTGAGAAACTATCCCAAATAAAGCAAAAGTACTGGGATACTCAGAGACTATCAACCGCAAAAGTTCAGGGTAGTCGGAAACTTTCCCAAACAAAGCAAAAGACAAGAGATGGTGATGGGAGGGATTTGCCGTGGATCCCTACCAAAAAATAATATCCAACTACACCTAACACGTAGATAGGGTAGGTCGGGTCGAGTCCACGGGGACGGTTATGAGGTGTCTAGACTAAGGTCGCCCAAAAAACAAGACTAGGTCAACAAGGCTAAACTAACTAAAACAATTAAAAGGGGAGAAGACTATGACTAGAACTAGGCTAAATGTAATAACTAGAACTAAGGAATCAACTATCTAAAGGAATAATAGCTAAGACGAAGAAGAAAAAAACTAAGAAAGGGCTAGGATTAGGTCGGGTTCAAGGGTGATGGAATGATTATAGAGGAGCAAAGGTGAAGGGGTAGTCGGGTTATCTAGGTATAGTCCGGGCTCTCGCTACTTAAACCAACCTAGAGGTTCCTCGCTCTCGCGCAAGAACCCATCTTAGCGACACACATGACCGCAAGAAGAAGGCAAGAAAAAACAAGCATTTGCAACTACAAGTCATTCAAGCAATTCATCAAACATGTTCTATGCATATAACCAAGAAGCAACCGAAACTTCCACCAACATCTTAAACAAACCCTTAATCACCCACTAAGACACCAAATTCCCCTACTAATCCTAGCAAGAGACTACTCACTCATGTTCAAGATAGTAAACCCAACACCCATAATGAAACAAACATAAACATGAACATTCATAATGGATTATTGACATAAACACAAATGAAAACTAAATAGAAGAGATTAAAGAGAAAAGGAATTATACCAACACTAGAAGAAAGGAAAAAGATTGAATCTTTGCATAAATAAACCCAAAGGAAGATCTCCAATGTTGTCAATAGAGTAGATCAACTCAAAAAGTCTTCAATATTACAAAGATAAAACTAGGATTAAACTAGGATTAAGGAGTAATTAAGACTAATCTATATTAATCTAAGCTAATCTATGCTAAAGTAGTCTAGGGTTTTGTGTCTAATGTCTAACATCACATAAGATTACAAGAGGGGGGTATATATAGGGTTACAATGAATAAGGAGAAGAAAAGAAATGAGGCAGAGCTGTAACTGGCTCATCACGGGCGAGAAGAAGGGCGTCTCGGCCGAGACAGGATGGTCCCGACCGAGACGAGGTTGGTCTCGGCCGAGATGGCCCAACCAGTAGGCTGTCTTTTCTCGCCCTCCTTCCCGACCGAGAAGGCACTTGTTCTTGGCCGGAAAGGCACATGTAGGCCTCCAATATGATCATTAAGGTCCCTCCTTACTTCTCATGGGCTTCTCATCGACTCTCGGGGCTCGGGATCGAGTCTAAGGGGATCGGGAATGGGTCCCAAGGTCTCGGGATTGAATCCAAGGCACCGAGTGATCGTTCCTTCTCTTCGTTGGCTCCAAAAGTGTAGGAAACGAGTAGGAATCGTTCTAATTCTCCATGAATGGTCTTGGGAACCTAAAACGAGCAAGAAGAAGTATAAGTAGCCCAGAAATTGCTCTTTAGGGAAAACGGGACCAAACACAACAAATTAGGCACTACAAACTACACTTATCAACTCCCCCACACTTAACCCTTACTCGCCCTCGAGTAAGCACGAACTATGATAAGTGTCGTTTGTAGTGCCTATTTTGTAGTGTTTTGGTCCCATTTTCCTTGTGGAATCGCTCCTTGGGAGCGATTTATGGGCTTCTTATGCTTCCTTTAGTTCGTTTCAGGTTCCCGAGACCGATTTGGAAGAGTTGGAGCGATTCCGACTCGATACATACACATTTTGGAGCCAACGGAGTAAAGGGACGATGCCTCGATGCCTTGGAATCGACCCCGAGACCTTGGGACCCAATCCCGAACCTCCGAGACCCGATCCCGAGTCCCGAGAATCGATGGGAAGCCCATGAGAAGCAAGGAGGGACCAAAAATTTCGTATTGGAGGCCTACAAGGCTCATCCCGGACGGGTATGGCCTCATCCCGTCCGGGATGAAGGAGCAATTGAAGGAGCTGCTGTCTGTGGCTCGTCCCGACCGGGAGCATCTCGTCTCGGCCAGGACCGAACCCATCCCGACAGGGACCACCTCGTCTCGGCCGGGACGGGGGTGCTGCAGCCCGCCTTCTATTCTTTTCTTCTCCCTTCCATTTGTAACCCTATATATACTCTTCCCTTGTTATGTTAAGCTTATGCCTTGGATTAGAGACAGAACCCTAGATAGATTAGCATAGATTAGCATAGATTAGTGTAGATTAGTCTTTAGATTATCGTTAATCTTAGATTAGTACTTGTAATTTGGGAATTCTTCAAGATCTCCACCAAGCTTGACAAACTTGGATGTATGTTTTGGGTTTTTCTCATTTATGCAAGTTTCCTTCTTTCTTTCATCTTGTTAGTAGGTATAATCTTCTTTTCCTTTTTCTTAATCTTGTTCTTTCATTAAAGTTTGAATCTTTTTTGTTTGGATTGCTCATAGTTCATAGTACTTGTTAGTTTCTTCTTGTTTGTTTTGATTGTTATGTTGATCCACCTTATTAGTGTTAGTTTTCCTTTAGTCATGTTAGAGTAGTACTTTGCTAGGGTTAGTAAGGTGATTAGAGTGTTAATTGGGTGATTAAGGGATTGTTGGAGATGTTGGTGGAAGATTTGGGTTTCCTCTTGGTTTGGTGCACATCACATGTTTGTTGAAATGCTTGAATGACTAAGTAGTTATGAATGCTTGTTTTTCTTGCCTTTCTGTTGTGTGTGATAGTTTTTTGTGGGTTCGGTCCCCTCATTAAGTTGCGAGAGCCCGGTGAGGACGACACCTAGGTCGGTCTAAGTTGCGAGAGCCCGGATTCGACCTAGGCCTATAGCGTGCTAGTAACCCCGATTGTGTTGTGTATCGCCGAGTTGGGTTTTAGGTGGAACCTCTAGGTGAGTTTAAGTTGCGAGAGCCCGGGCATTACCTAGATTACCCTACTTCCTCCTTCACCTCTAGTTCTTCCTCGACCATTCCGTTACCCCTTTGACCCCGACCTAATCCTAACCCGTTTCCTTTGATAGTTCTCTTGCTTTAGACCTAGATTAGCCTTAGTCTCCCCCTCCTTAGAATAGCTTGTCTCGAACATAGTCCTAGACCCAAGCATACCTTAGTCCGACCTCCCGTCCCTGTGGATTTGACCCGACTTACCCTAGCTACCCACTAGGTTTTGCCGGTTTTGTTTGACGGTTGGGATTCACGACCAATCCCACCCATCAAACTAACTACTAAACTAATAAAAACTAATATACTAGCCGAGCGGGTATTTGCGCACCCTACGCCCTTTCAACTCACGCGAGTACACTTAGAAGAAAAGTGCACTCCACAAGGCAAGTAAGGTCTTGCGACAAAACTGTGGATGCAACCGGACACAAAAACACACGCACAAACAAACATACAAACAAACAAGTAATCGGTTGCACCAAAAAATAAATAAATACCGCTTCCCTCTAAAAAAGCGGTGAAGGAAACACCGGTTTAGGACTCAAGGCAAGTAACAACGTTCCCAAGCTAATCATACAAATCGAAAGGAACAAAACCCTAATAGTATGACAACAAAGCAATAAAAACGTTGGTAACTTACCTAGGTCCTCCTAACCTTCATAGAACGTACTACGGGACGATCGGCGGGATGGAAAAAGGATGAACCACGCTGTTAGTCGACACTGTAGGTAAGTGAGACCCCGCCCCCTTTAGCGATGAGCCAAGAGGGTTGTCCTATGCCCAGAACCGCTCAACTAGTCCAAGTAAAAAGGTGGATATTATTGCAAAATGAGGGAAGACCGACCATTACCGCTATCATCCTTCCTAGGGACTCGGTCCTTTGGTAGGCTCTTCACGATAATAGTCGGTAAAAGGCTTATTTTTGAGAGGTGGAGATTCTTTTTGTGAGATATTTTCTTTGGCCTTGAATGGATAAATAGTAATCCCAAGTACTTCCCTCCCGGGCTCGTAATTGGTATCTTAGGTCCACACTGAAATCCACTCCCGTGGTATCCCGCTAAGAGCCTAAGTCATTAAGTCTACGCTAGATTCCCGTCCATCCCTCTTCCCCTCCCGAGGTAAGAGTTCCGACCGAAAGTCAAGGGCACTAACATTGGGTTCTCACTCCATTGTTCAACCCAAATCGGTGAGGTTAGTCAAATGGGTAATCGGTTCTCCTAAACCTAATCGGCTCCCACCGATGGACAAGGGTCAAGGAACCACAACCAACCCAAAACACTAATTGAATCTTAACCCCTTAACAATCCCCAACTCAACATCCGATAACTCATTAAAATGGCCCAATATCATAATCGAGGCGTGTCGGGGATTAATCGTCCCCTAGTAAAAGATTACTCACTAAGCATAATTATACTAATAAAAATACTAATACTAATTACTCTAAGCCTAATACTAAGCATAAAGAAATAAAAAGGAGGAAACTTTAATTAATCCTAACATTAACTACACATAAACAAACAAGAAGATTACTAAATAACAATCCTAAACACAAATTATTATAAAGACAAGAACTTTGACTAAATAAATAAGCATAAACTTAACATAAATTATAAATAAGAAAAGAGATGAGAATTATACCAAAAAAGATGGAATTAAAGAACTCGGAAATTGAAGAACGAAATGATTAAATTAATTAAAACTAATAAAAAACACAAGGAGATGAAGGTGGCTGCTGCTGCGTTCTCTGCTACTCCCTAAACCCTCCAAAAATTCTACTCTAACTTACAGCGTTCTTCCTCTATCAAAAAATGAGGGTTTTAGGAATATAAATATTCCATAATACAAATGAAAAGACGGAACTGCCCTGACTTAAGTGAAATGAAAAGTGAGTAATAATAAGGGCCAAATCGTCATTTAGCTCACAAAATAAGAACACCACCCAACTAAAATCAATCGAGAGTGACAGCTGGTGAGGCGCCGTCGATACGCCGGAGTAGTTGGTCGGAAATGACGGAGAAAGGGCGGCGGAGCACGGAGGCTGAGGTGTCGGCGTCTGCTGGTGCTGAAACGGAGCAAAGGTGGTGGAGCGAGTCGTGGTGGCTTCTCGGTGGTGGTTGAACGGCGTCGGGATCCGGCCGGAGATGGAGACGCACGGTGGAGCAGTTGGCGGCGATCCGGTGGCTGCCGGTGCTGCGTGACTGAGGTGAAGACGGAGGTTGGAGGAGTATGGTGTTGTGAATTGGTGATTGATTGATTGATTGATAATGGAGGTTGTGGATTGATTGATAAAGAAGATGGAGTTGAAGAGAAAATTGGATTGTGATGGAGCGAAGAACAGTGATGATGGAATTGGATTTCATGGCTAATTTCGAGTTGAATTAGGAATTGAGTTAGGGGAATTGAATTTGGGATGGAGAAGAAGCCTTGAGTTCTTGCATAAGGATTTGGTCAAAGTCGGGTTTGACCCGTCTTTCTCGTCTCGTTTCTTCCCGGGTTGGTACCTACAATATCAAAATAACTCGAGCAGTACCAAAATTCTAAGAAATATGCTAAAACAACACTATTAAGCTAGACTCGACTAATAATCAAAATTAAACGTAAAATTGACTAATTACTAACAAATTGGGTTATAAAATTGATCGAATAAGAGTAGAAATATGGGGCAAAAACCGGTAAAATAGCGCGTTATCAGGCATTTTCTTTCTTTTGCATTTTTGCTTTGTGTGTTGCTATGCCATTTTTTTTTCATCTTTTGTATTTTCTTTTTCTTGGCTTTTTGTGCCTTTTCTTTTTCTTCAATCTTTTCCTTCTTTCATTTTCTTTCATTTTCTTTTCTTTGCCCTTTTGGCTAGATTTGAGTTGTAGACATTTCTTTTTGCACCTAAGAAAGATGATTTGAACAATTTGCAACTTTATTTTGTGGAAATGTGTAGGAGGTAGGGGAATGGGTAAGTTGGGATGGGCCCTTCCCTTCAAACCCACAAAAAGGGGAGAAACTTGGACTAGTCAAAGCAATTCCGAACATGGTCACCTAAGGGACTGGACTCGGCAACCAAGGCCTTTTCACACCGTGGGTGGTCACAATGGTCAAAATGCAAATCCCGTAGTAAATCCCTAGTAGAATAGGTGGACTCAAGGTAAAGGACCAACGAAACTATTGATTTAGGGTCATTCTACTAGACTAAAATCCAAGACTCGATTCATACTACTAGAAAGGGAAAGTAAACACTTGCTCACTAGCCTCAAAACCGGGTTTTCGAAAACCTTTCTACACACTAGACACAACTACACATCACAAAACAAACATGACAAAAACGAGAGAAAATGAGACAAAGACGACAAAACAAAATGAAACAAAACAAACATACAAAGATAACAAACACCACCCCGAATTTCTAAATAAGCAACCAATCAACCACAAATCTTCGCAAGGCTCCACCCGAGCACACATCATCACAAATCTCCTCCAAACTCCACAAGATACAAAGAGGAAAAAGGGATAAAAGATGTTACCGGATGTCTTGAAAGCCCTCCAAAGTTAACGGTGATGAGGCGACCTACAAGGAAAAAGGGAGGCAAAACACGCACAACAAAACAAATATACGATACAACGACTTAAAAAGGAAAACACACAAAAGAAAATCTTTTTGATTTTTGTGAAATTTTTCAAATTTTTATGGTTTTTTAAGATTTTTCGAAAAAAACTATGAAAATAAAACTAAACTATACTAGAATATCGCTCCCCCACACTTAAACCGAGCAATGTCCTCATGCTCGATCGGTAGTGTGTGGAGACACCAAAAAAGAAAAGAAACTACGAAAATAAAGCTAAAAATCAAAAATAAAAGCGAAGAAAGGGTAGAATGTGTTCGGCTGGGGTGTAGTCAAGTCACCATGGGCCGAGACGAGAAAAGATATGGATGGGGGAAGAAATAAAAATAAGAAAATAAAAGGAAATGGGTGGGGAGGACTAAGTGTAATCAAGTCACCTAGCCCGGATTCCGCCTAAATCCGACTAATTCTTACTAAAGGAAAAATAAAATAAAGAAAGAAAAAAAAGACTTGTAAATTTGGATTTTTCAAACGATTCTCGATGTAATCACGTCATCGAGAATCGAGAGCAATCACCACAAAGTAGGGATGTCAATGGATCGGTTTCGGGTCGGGTGAAGCTTCACCCGCATCCATCCATTACATCAAATACATCACCCGTCATCCATCCATCCATCCATCATTCGCGGGTGAAACGGATGGATCGGGTGATAAATGGATTGCGATTAAATTAACTTTAAAGCTCGAAAAAGTATTAAATTTTAATTAATTATCAAACAATTATAAGGTCAACTTGTATTATATTAAGAGTTCTTCATAAATCTTGTAACTTAATCATTATTTTGATATTATAAAAAGAATAACAATTATTACTTCGTTCCTCGTATTAGTTATCCTAGCGTAATGTGTATATTTTTTAGCAAAATACAAATAATATCGGGTGATGGATGGATAACGGGTGGATTTAGCATCATCCGTCATCCATCCATCATCCATTAATTTCGGGTTTTCATCCATCCGTTTAAATCGGGTGGATGGATATAAAGCGGGTTCGGGTGAAATTGACATCCCTACCACAAAGACCCCGAGGGCCAACAAAACACTCATAACAAGAGGGAAAAAAAATAGACGAGCATCAAAAATGGAAAAGAAAAGAAAGTTGCCATACCAAGGGTTAGCAACTAACGCATCTCCATCGTTTCAATAATCAATAGTCATCTTGCTCGTCATCATCCCCCTCCTCACTTTCATTGTTGTCATCATCATCATCATTTTCATCTTCTTCACCGGCTTCCTGATTACCCATCCCCGCATTTATATCGAAGGCATCCTCGGCCTCGTACTCCTCATCATCCATCATAGCACCACTACCACTAGGATTACCGTGGTTAGGGAAATACTCGGGTCTCTACCATGATGGAAGGTTGCCACGCGGATCAATATACCCTAGCTGTGCAAGAAGGTGATAGCCGGGGTACTGAGCATAGTAATCGTCCCTCCTCTGTTCATATTGCCCAATGTGTAGAGCATTAAGCATCGCGGCCATGGATGCATCGGCCGGTGGCTGAGGGTAGGCAAATGGAGTGTAGGGGGTGTACGGAGGAACGTACACATATGCAGGGGGTGTAGGATAAGAGAGGTGTGGTCGGGTAGCTTGTTGTTGTTGTTGTTGTTGGGTTGGTTGCTGTCGAGGCCTCACACTAGCACGTGTATGCGGACTAAGGGAGGAAGAGGCACCGGGGTCACCTCCCGCACCGGGCATTAAAAGGTTAGGCTCTTGGACCGGGACTAGGGATTGTCGCAAAGGCACAAGGGTCGGAAGCGCAGTGCATGGCAAAGTGAAGTGTGGCCGACCCGAGGTAAACCATTGATACCTCTTGTGCTCCCTATCATAGGTAATCCATTTATGGAACCTTGTCAAACGGTCCTCATCTATGGTCGTATCACCCGGTACGGGGATCAAGTCTTCCTCGCTAAAATTCTCATCAACCGCCTTAGCTAAGTGTGGTATGAGCCCCCCCCCCCCCCCCCCCCACCCCGAGAACAATCTCACTCATATTTTTCCCCGCCTTACTTATCTTATGAAAATGCTTAGCCAAAGCAAGGGAAAGGTCGGGGGTGAACCTAGGTTGACTCTTGACATTTAAATACGCCCCAAGTATGGTTAACTCTTGTTGTGTAAAAGTGCTCATTTCGGGTCTCCCAAATATCGCACCCGCAATTAATCGATGCCAAAAACATAAAACCGGGTGGTGGACATCACGGCTAGACAACCGTCGAAAGTCGACAAGGGTGAAACCGGTTATACTTTTCCAAACATCAATCTCACTAAAACCGGCGGGTGCTATACAATTAGAAACGAGGGGAAGACCAAAAATAGCACCAAATTCGGGGATGGTGTATTTGTAGTCACCATTGTTCACTCGAAAAGCAACCCGGGGTGGATCGACTCTAGCATTTGAAGTAAAGCTACTAAAGAACTCAAGGGTGAGTTGCTTGTTGGTAAGCTCATGCATATTAAATAACAATTCCAACCCCATACCCACAAACAATTGTCTACATTGTTCAAGGATGCCAAGATTTCTAAGTATAATTTTGCAAATAAAACGAGTTGGCTCAAGAGGCTTACCAAGGAGCTTGTAGAATTGCTCCTTTTGCCATTCCGAACCAAAGATAAGGGTAGGAAAATCCGGATGACAAGGAATTTCCAGTTCTTCAACCTCCATCTCGGGCTCGACTTCGGCTCTTGAAGTTGAAGCACTCTTCCTTTTCTTGCTTGCTACCACATTCCCTTTCTTCTTTGGAGCCATTTAAGATGAAGAAGCTTCAAAAATGCTAAACACCCAAACTCGAATTTTACCCAAAAAACACTAGCTAGAACCCACAAAAACACCCAATAGAAGCTTAAAATTGGTGTAATAAGCTTCCAAGACCAACTCCAACAAGCTAAATCGAGTTTTGAAACAAAACCCCAAACTCGGATTTTGGAAAAAATGGTGATAAAAACTCAAATTTTTTTCGTTTTTGGTGTTTTAAATGGTAGAAAATGGGTCTAGGATATGTATTAATGTGATAGAAGATGATTTTGGGGTGTTTAGGAAGTGATTTGATGAGATTCGGTGGAGTATTTGAAGATTTATGGTGTTTTGGGGGTTTTGAAATTAGGGTTTATTTGGTGTTATGGATGATGAAGAAGGTTGAAGATGAGTTAGTATGAGATGGGAATGGGTTGCGTTGGGGTTGGGTATTTGTGTGAGAGGGGAGTAGTAGGGGCGGGGCGGGCTTAAATGAAGTGGGTGGGTTCGGGCTGCAAGGAGGAAATCACGAACTGCGTTGTAATCAGATCCGTCTCGCCCGAGACAGGCTCGTCTCGCCCGAGACGGGCTCGTCTCGCCCGAGATGAGCTCTCAGTAGCTGAGAATTTTTGTCATGTCTTCCCGACCGAGACAGTCTCGTCTCGCCCGAGAAGAGCTGTCATCCCACCAGAGATGATACCATGTCTCGCCCGAGAAAAGCTGTCAGTAGCTGGGCTTTTGCACCACTCCGTCCCGACCGAGAAGAAGCCTTCTCGCCCGGGATGCCTTTGAAGCTTCCCCTCAATAAGAACACACCGAACCTTCCTCCCAATCCACAAATACAACTCGGGATCCGAAATCCCGTCCCCAAAAGCTTATTCTAAGCTCAAAAACGAACATCTAGCTCCCGTCTTCCAATAAAATTCCCACCGAGCCGACACTTGTAGGAAAAATAGAAGACCGAGCATGTAATACTTTATGCCAATCATGGGAGATAAAAGTGGAGCTTCTCTTGATTTGCGAATATTCAACTAAGCACATAGCTTCATCAAAGCTCCCAAAAATCCAAAATAGAACCATTCCCAAGATCGCTTCAAGCATTCACCTCCAAAACTCAACATAATCAACCATCAACTTCAATCATCCTATACAACTTCACAATAATCATTAGAAACCCCTCCCTCACATCACTCAACAAAATTCCAAATTACAAGAATTTTACAAAACAAAACAAATCCTAGAACCTAACAATCAAATCACACAAACACAATTACAAAAACTCAAGAGAAGAGAAAAGAGGAATATACAACATGACGGTTCTTTAGGAACTCCGTCAAACCGAGGATTGTGGCCACTCATTCTTCAACCATAGCCATCAAGGGCTCGGAGGAGAAAGTCAAACGCACGAGCCACATCAAAATGAGGGCTCACGCCACCGAGCCAAGCTATCCTCCAAAGCCTCCAAGTCGGAAGCAAGAAGTAGTCACCTAAAGACCCAACGTCATCTTTCATGTTGTCTCCGGGGTCTATCCACCCTACGAGCTTTACCGACCTCTTCCTCCCTAAGCACCGTCTCCAATCATAAGCAAGCTTCAAATCCTTGACACGAGGCACAAAAAGCGATTTTGGCCTCATTTCCTTGTTGCACATCCCCACACCCTTCTTCAAGTTGTGGTTCCCCATCTTCATCACTTGTCCCCACATCATCTTGGAGGAGAGAGTTGAAACTTCTACCGGCTGTTTCAATCTCTTCCAAACCATTGCTTGGTTTACTTAAAAGGGGCTCTTGATGTTTTTCCATATTCTCGGACAAGGGCAAATTGGGCTTGTCATTTTCACCCAACAACTTCACAAATTCCACCAACTCATTCAACTCACTAACCTCCTCCAATTCTTCACCAACATTTCCTTCACCAAGGGTCATATCCTCATTCGTCTCTTCTTGGGTAGACGATTGAGGTTCTTCAAAGCAAGTCTCGCTTCCAAAAGGAACTTCATCGGCGGCTTCGTGATTAGGTTGCTCCCCTTTCTCAAGTGAGCACCCTTCATCTAGTTATGACGTTCGGGATAAAAACATTAAGGTTTTAACGGTTAACGCATTTAATAGAGCATCCATCGCCTCGTTTTCCCTTTGATATTGGGCCATGAATACATCTTGATTCTTTTGCATTTGAATGGCCATTTCTTGGTTGCTCCTTTGCAATTGAAGAATCGTTTGATACAACTCCAAGTTTGGCGATTGGTAGTCATTGGGGTCTTGTAATGCTCCTTGAAAATCTTGACGATATCCAAGGAGTGAGGCATCATATTGTTGGTAGCGAGGTTGAGGTGATTGGTAGTATTGTGGGTTATGGGGTTCATATTGTGGTTGAGGTGAAGGGTAATGTGGTGGGTTTTGGGGAAATTGGCTTCCATTTGGTGAATCGTGATTAAACATGGTGGGTTCACATTGATAGCTTGAGTAATAGCCACCATGATCGTAGGATTGGTAAGCAATCACTTGTTGGTAACCGTTCCCACTTCCTTGAAATTCATACCCACTAGTGTTTTGATTATCCCAAGAATCTTGATAGTAGTAAGGAGATGTCATGTCATAGCTTTGATCCATAGAGAGAGAGGAGTAGCTCATGTTGGCTTCTATGGGTGGGGAGTTTAGATCAAACTTCATGCTAAACTCGAAAATCGCGGCTCGTACCCGGTTGAGGACCTCTCAATCTAGCAACCGTCCGTTAAAGCGGCTCTAAGTTGTAAAGAAGAAGATGGTCACCAGCTCTAGGCACAAACTGTAGACTAAGAGCAAACGTGAGAGGTCTAGTGCTTTTTGGGCACTAGACAAGAGAGAAATAAACTTCACACACAAGAAGCAAAGGAACGAAAAAAAAAAAGAAAAACACAAAAACAAAGACAAAGTCAAGTAAATAGGCAAACAAGGTCTAAACTAGCACCGTCCCCGGCAACGGCGCCAAATTGATGGTAGGGATTTGCCGTGGATCCCCACCGTCAAATAATAACCAACTATTCTTAACACGTAGCTAGGGCAAGTCGGGTCGAATCCACGGGGATGGTTATGAGGTGTCTAGACTAAGGTCGCCCAAAAAAAAAGACTAGGTCAACAAGGCTAAACTAACTAAAACAATTAAAAGGGGAGAAGACTATGACTAGAACTAGGCTAAATGTAATAACTAGAACTAAGGAATCAACTATCTAAAGGAATAATAGCTAAGACGAAGAAGAAAACAACTAAGAAAGGGCTAGGATTAGGTCGGGTTCAAGGGTGAGGGAATGATTATGGAGGAGCAAAGGTGAAGGGGTAGTCGGGTTATCTAGTTATAGTCCGGGCTCTCGCTACTTAAACCAACCTAGAGGTTCCTCGCTCTCGCGCAAGAACCCATCTTAGCGACACATATGACTGCAAGAAGAAGGCAAGAAAAAAAACAAGCATTTGCAACTACAAGTCATTCAAGCAATTCATCAAACATGTTCTATGCATATAACCAAGAAGCAACCCAAACTTCCACCAACATCTTAAACAAACCCTTAATCACCCACAAAGACACCAATCTCCCCTACTAATCCTAGCAAGAGACTACTCACTCATGTTCAAGATAGTAAACCTAACACCCATAATGAAAAGTCCGGGCACAGAGATCCGTTCCAAAGAATAGTCCGGAGATAGTCGGAAACTATCCCAAAGAAGGCAATGACAAGAGATAGTCGGAAACTATATCGAAGAAAGCAATAGTCCTGGGATAGTCGGAAACTATCCCAAAGAAAGCAAAAGTCCAGGGATAGTCAGAAACTATCCCAAAGAAAGCAAAAGACCGAGGATGGTCGGAAACTATATCCTAAAGAAAGCAATAGACCAGGAATAGTCGGAAACTATTCCAAAGAATAAAAATATCCAGGGATACATGGAAACTATCCCAAAGAAAGTAATAGTCCATGGGTAATCGGAAACTATTGCAAAAAAGGCAAAAGTCAAGGGAAAGTCGGAAACTGTCCCAAAGAAATCAATAGTCCAGGGATAGTCGGAAACTATTCCAAAGAAAGCAATAGTCTAGGAATAGTCAGATACTATCCCAAATAAAGTAAAGTTCCAGGGATACTCAGAAACTATCCCAAAGAAAGCAAAAGACCGGGGATAGTCGGAAACTATCCCAAAGAAAGCAATAGTTCAGGGATAGTCGGAAACTATCCCTAAGAAAGCAATAGTCCGGGGATAGCCGCAAACTATGCCAAAGAAAGCAATAGTCCAGGGATAGTGAGAAACTATCCCAATAAATCAAAAGTATAGGGATACTCAGAAACTATCCCAAACGCAAAAGTCTAGGGATGGTCGAAAATTTCCCAAACAAAGCAAAAGACAAGAGATGGTCGAAAACTATCCCGTAGATAGGAAAAGTACAGGGACGGAGATCCATTCCAAAGAATAGTCCGGGGATAATCGGAAACAATCCGGAAGAAAGCAAAAGACAAGAGATAGTCGGAAACTATCTCGAAGAAAGCAATAATCAAGGGATAGTCGGAAACTATCCCAAAGAAAGAAATAGTCCAGGGATAGTCAGAAACTATCCAATAGAAAGCAAAAGACACAGAAACTATATCCTAAAGAAAGCAATAGACCAGGAATAGTCGGAAAATATCCCAAAGTAAAAAAAATCCAGGGATACTCGGAAACTATCCCAAAGAAAGCAATGGTCCAGGGGTAGTCGGAAACTATCGCAAAAAAAACAAAAGTCCTGGGAAAATCGGAAACAGTCCCAAAGAAATAATTGGTCCAAGGATAGTCGGATACTATTCCAAAGAAAACAATAGTCCAAGAATATTCAGAAACCATCCCAAATAAAGCAAAGTTCCAGGGATACTCGGAAACTATCCTAAAGAAAGTAAAAGTCCAGGGATAGTCGGAAATTATCCCAAAGAAAGTTATAGTCCAGGGATAGTAAGAAACTATCTCAAATAAAGTAAAAGTGCAGGGATACTCGGAAACTATCCCAAAGAAAGCGAAAGTCCATGGATGGTCGGAAACTGTCCCAAAGAAATCAATAATCCAGGGATAGCCGGAAACTATCCCAAAGAAAGCAATAGTCCGGGGATGGTCGGAAACTATCCCAAAGAAAGCAATAGTCCAAGGATAGTCAGAAACTATCCCCAAATAAAGCAAAAGTCCAAGGATTCTCGGAAACTATCCCAAAGAACGCAAAAGTCCAGGGATGGTCGGAAACTTTCCCAAACAAAGAAAAAGACAAGAGATAGTCGGAAACTATCCCGAAGATCGGAAAAGTCCGGGCACTGAGATCTGTTCCAAAGAATAGTCCGGAGATAGTCGGAAACTATCCCAAAGAAGGCAAAGACAAGAGATAGTCGGAAACTATCTCGAAGAAAGCAATAGTCCTGGGATAGTTGGAAACTATCCCAAAGAAAGCAAAAGTCCAGGGATAGTCAGAAACTATCCCAAAGAAAGCAAAAGACCAAGGATAGTTAGAAACTATATCCTAAAGAAGCAATAGACCAGGAATAGTCGGAAACTATCCCAAAGAAAGCAATAGTTCAGGGATAGTCGGAAACTATCCCTAAGAAAGCAATAGTCCGGGGATAGTCGAAAACTATGCAAAAGAAAGCAATAGTCAAGGGATAGTGAGAAACTATCCCAAATAAAGCAAAAGTACAGGGATACTCAGAAACTATCCCAAACGCAAAAGTCCAGGGATGGTCCGAAATTTCCCAAACAAAGCAAAAGACAAGAGATGGTCGAAAACTATCCCGTAGACAGTATAAGTACATGGACGGAGATCCGTTCCAAAGAATAGTCCGGAGATAGTCAGAAACTATCCCAAAGAAAGCAGAAGACAAGAGATAGTCGGAAACTATCTCGAAGAAAGCAATAGTACAGGGATAGTCGGAAACTATCCCAAAGAAAGAAAATTCCAGGGATAGTCAGAAACTATTCCAAAGAAAGCAAAAGACCGGGGATAGTCGGAAACTATATCCTAAAGAAAGCAATAGACCAGGAATAGTCGGAAACTATTCCTAAGAATAAAAATATCCAGGGATACACGGAAACTATCCCAAAGAAAGTAATAGTCCATGGGTAATCGGAAACTATTGCAAAAAAGGCAAAAGTCCAGGGAAATTCGGAAACTGTCCCAACGAAATCAATAGTCCAGGGATAGTCGGAAACTATTCCAAAGAAAGCAATAGTCTAGGAATAGTCAGATACTATCCCAAATAAAGCAAAGTTCCAGGGATACTCAGAAATTATCCCAAAGAAACAAAAAGACCAGGGATAGTCGGAAACTATCCCAAATAAAGCAATAGTTCAGGGATAGTTGGAAACTATCCCTAAGAAAGAAATAGTCAAGGGATAGTCGGAAAATATGCCAAAGAAAGCAATAGTCCAGGGATAGTGAGAAACTATCCCAAATAAAGCAAAAGTATAGGGATACTCAGAAACTATCCCAAACGTAAAAGTCCAGGGATGGTCGGAAATTTCCCAAACAAAGCAAAAGACAAAAGATGGTCGAAAACTATCCCGTATATAGGAAAAGTACAGAGACGGAGATCCGTTCCAAAGAATAGTCCGGGGATAATCGGAAACAATCCGGAAGAAAGCAAAAGACAAGAGATAATCGGAAACTATCTCGAAGAAAGCTATAATCAAGGGATAGTCGGAAACTATCCCAAAGAAAGCAATAGTCCAGGGATAGTCAGAAACTATCCAAAAGAAAGCAAAAGACACGGAAACTATATCCTAAGGAAAGCAATAGACCAGGAATAGTCGGAAAATATCCCAAAGAAAAAAATATCCAGGATACTAGGAAACTATCCCAAAGAAAGCAATAGTCAGGGGGTAGTCGGAAACTATCGCAAAAAAGGCAAAAGTCCAGGGAAAATCGGAAACTGTCCCGAAGAAATCAATGGTCCAAGGATAGTCGGATACTATTCCAAAGAAAACAATAGTCCAAGAATATTCAGAAACTATCCCAAATAAAGCAAAGTTCCAGGGATACTCGGAAACTATCCCAAAGAAAGCAAAAGTCCAGGGATAGTCGGAAACTATCCCTAACGCAAAAGTCCAGGGATAGTCGGAAACTTTCCCAAACAAAGCAAAAGACAAGAGATGGTCGAAAACTATCCCGTAGATAGGAAAAGTCCAGGGATGGAGATCCGTAACAAAGAATAGTCCGGGGATAGTCGAAAACTATCCGAAAGAAAGCAAAAGACCAGAGATAATCGGAAACTATCTCGAAGAAAGCAATAGTCCAGGGATAGTCTGAAACTATCCCAAAGAAAGCAAAAGTACAAGGATAGTCACAAACTATCCCAAAGAAAGCAAAAGACCGGGGATAGTCGGAAACTATATTCTAAAGAAAGCAATAGACCAGGAATAGTCGGAAACTATCCCAAAGAAAAAAATATCCAGGGATACTCGGAAACTATCCCAAAGAAAGCAGTAGTCCATGGGTAATCAGAAACTATTGCAAAAAAAGGCAAAAGTCCAGGGAAAGTCGGAAACTGTCCCAAAGAAATCAATAGTCCAGGGATAGTCGGAAACTATTCCAAAGAAAGCAATAGTCTAGGAATAGTCAGATACTATCCCAAATAAAGTAAAGTTCCAGGGATACTCAGAAACTATCCCAAAGAAAGCAAAAGACCGGGGATAGTCGGAAAATATCCCAAAGAAAGCAAAAGACTGAGGATAGTCGGAAACTATATCCTAAAGAAAGCAATAGACCAGGAATAGCCGTAAAATATCCCAAAGAAAAAAATATCCAGGGATACTCGGAAACTATCCCAAAGAAAGCAATAATCCAGGGGTAGTCGGAAACTATCGCAAAAAAGGCAAAAGTCCAGGGAAAGTCGGAAACTGACCCAAATAAATCAATGGTCCAAGGATAGTCGAACACTATTCCAAAGAACGCAATAGTCCTGGGATAGTGAGAAACTATCCCAAATAAAGCAAAAGTACAGGGATACTCAGAAACTATCCCAAACGCAAAAGTCCAGGGATGGTCGGAAATTTCCCAAACAAAGCAAAAGACAAGAGATGGTCGAAAACTATCCCGTAGATAGGATAAGTACAGGGACGGAGATCCGTTCCAAAGAATAGTCCGGGGATAGTCGGAAACTATCCCAAAGAAAGCAGAAGACAAGAGATAGTCGGAAACTATCTCCAAGGAAGCAATAGTCCAGGGATAGTCGGAAACTATCACAAAGAAAGCAAAATTCCAGGGATAGTCAGAAACTATCCCAAAGAAAGCAAAAGACCGGGATAGTCGAAAACTACATCCTAAAGAAAGCAATAGACCAGGAATAGTCGGAAAATATCCCAAAGAAAAAAATATCCAGGGATACTCGGAAACTATCCCAAAGAAAGCAATAATCCAGGGGTAGTCAGAAACTATCGCAAAAAAGGCAAAAGTCCAGGGAAAGTCGGAAACTGTCCCCAAGAAATCAATGGTCCAAGGATAGTCGGATACTATTCCAAAGAAAGCAATAGTCCAGGAATATTCAGAAACTATCCCAAACAAAGCAAAGTTCCAGGGAAACTCGGAAACTATCCCAAAGAAAGCAAAAGTCCAGGGATAGTCGGAAACTATCCCAAAGAAAGCAATAGTCCAGGGATAGTAAGAAACTATCTAAAATAAAGTAAAAGTCCAGGGATACTCGGAAACTATCCCAAAGAAAGCGAAAGTATATGGATGGTCGGAAACTGTCCCAAAGAAATCAGTAGTCCAGGGATAGTCGGAAACTATCCCTAAGAAAGCAATAGTCCAGGGATAGTCGGAAACTATCCCAAAGAAAGGAATAGTCCAGGGATAGTCAGAAACTATCCCAAAATAAAGCAAAAATCCAAGGATACTCGAAAACTATCCCAAAGAACGCAAAAGTCCAGGGATGCTCGAAAACTTTCCCAAACAAAGAAAAAGATAAGAGATGGTCGGAAACTATCCCGAAGATAGGAAAAGTCCAGGGACGGAGATCCGTTCCAAAGAATAGTCCGGAGATAGTCTGAAACTATCCCAAAGAAAGCAGAAGACAAGAGATAGTCGGAAACTCTCTCGAAGAAAGCAATAGTCCAGGGATAGTCGGAAACTATCCCAAAGAAAGCAAAATTCCAGGGATAGTCAGAAACTATTCCAAAGAAAGCAAAAGACCGGGGATAGTCGGAAACTATATCCTAAAGAAAGCAATAGACCAGGAATAGTTGGAAACTATTCCAAAGAATAAAAATATCCAGGGATACACGGAAACTATCCCAAAGAAAGTAATAGTCCAGGGGTAGTCGGAAACTATCGCAAAAAAGGCAAAAGTCCAGGGAAAGTCGGAAACTGTCCCAATGAAATCAATGGTCCAAGGATAGTCGAACACTATTCCAAAGAAAGCAATAGTCTTGGAATATTCAGAAACTATCCCAAACAAAGCAATGTTCCAGGGATACTCGGAAACTATCCCAAAGAAAGCAAAAGTCTAGGGATGGTCGGAAACTATTCCAAAGAAAGCAACAGTCTAGGAATAGAAAGATACTATCTCAAATAAAGCAAAGTTCCAGGGATACTCAGAAACTATCCCAAAGAAAGCGAAAGTACATGGATGGTCGGAAACTGTCCCAAAGAAATCAATAGTCCAGGGATAGTCGGAAACTATTTCTAAGAAAGCAATAGTCCGGGGATAGTCGGAAACTATCCCAAAGAAAGCAATAGTCCAGGGATAGTCAGAAACTATCTCAAAATAAAGCAAAGTCAAGGGATACTCGGAAACTATCCCAAAGAACGCAAAAGTCCAGGGATGGTCGGAAACTTTCCCAAACAAAGAAAAAGACAAGAGATGGGCGGAAACTATCCCGAAGATAGGAAAAGTCCAGGGACGGAGATCCGTTCCAAAGAATAGTCCGGAGATAGTCGGAAACTATCCCAAAGAAAGCGGAAGACAAAAGATAGTCGGAAACTATCTCGAAGAAAGCAATAGTCCAGGGATAGTCGGAAACTATCCCAAAGAAAGAAAATTCCAGGGATAGTCAGAAACTATTCCAAAGAAAGCAAAAGACCGGGGATAGTCGGAAACTATATCCTAAAGAAATCAATAGACCAGGAATAGTCGGAAACTATTCCAAAGAATAAAAATATCCAGGGATACACGGAAACTATCCCAAAGAAAGTAATAGTCCATGGGTAATCGGAAACTATTGCAAAAAAGGCAAAAGTCCAGGGAAAGTCGGAAACTGTCCCAACGAAATCAATAGTCCAGGGATAGTCGGAAACTATTCCAAAGAAAGCAATAGTCTAGGAATAGTCAGATACTATCCCAAATAAAGCAAAGTTCCAGGGATACTCAGAAATTATCCCAAAGAAACCAAAAGACCAGGGATAGTCGGAAACTATCCCAAATAAAGCAATAGTTCAGGGATAGTTGGAAACTATCCCTAAGAAAGAAATAGTCAAGGGATAGTCGGAAAATATGCCAAAGAAAGCAATAGTCCAGGGATAGTGAGAAACTATCCCAAATAAAGCAAAAGTATAGGGATACTCAGAAACTATCCCAAACGTAAAAGTCCAGGGATGGTCAGAAATTTCCTAAACAAAGCAAAAGACAAGAGATGGTCGAAAACTATCCCGTATATAGGAAAAGTACAGAGACAGAGATCCGTTCCAAAGAATAGTCCGGGGATAATCGGAAACAATCCGGAAGAAAGCAAAAGACAAGAGATAGTCGGAAACTATCTCGAAGAAAGCTATAATCAAGGGATAGTCGGAAACTATCCCAAAGAAAGCAATAGTCCAGGGATAGTCAGAAACTATCCAAGAGAAAGCAAAAGACACGGAAACTATATCCTAAAGAAAGCAATAGACCAGGAATAGTCGGAAAATATCCCAAAGAAAAAAATATCCAGGATACTAGGAAACTATCCCAAAGAAAGCAATAGTCAAGGGGTAGTCGGAAACTATCGCAAAAAAGGCAAAAGTCCAGGGAAAATCGGAAACTGTCCCGAAGAAATCAATGGTCCAAGGATAGTCGGATACTATTCCAAAGAAAACAATAGTCCAAGAATATTCAGAAACTATCCCAAATAAAGCAAAGTTCCAGGGATACTCGGAAACTATCCCAAAGAAAGCAAAAGTCCAGGGATAGTCGGAAACTATCCCTAACGCAAAAGTCCAGGGATAGTCGGAAACTTTCCCAAACAAAGCAAAAGACAAGAGATGGTCGAAAACTATCCCGTAGATAGGAAAAGTCCAGGGATGGAGATCCGTTCCAAAGAATAGTCCGGGGATAGTCAAAAACTATCCGAAAGAAAGCAAAAGACCAGAGATAATCGGAAACTATCTCGAAGAAAGCAATAGTCCAGGGATAGTCTGAAACTATCCCAAAGAAAGCAAAAGTACAAGGATAGTCACAAACTATCCCAAAGAAAGCAAAAGACCGGAGATAGTCGGAAACTATATTCTAAAGAAAGCAATAGACCAGGAATAGTCGGAAACTAACCCAAAGAAAAAAATATCCAGGGATACTCGGAAACTATCCCAAAGAAAGCAGTAGTCCATGGGTAATCAGAAACTATTGCAAAAAAAGACAAAAGTCCAGGGAAAGTCGGAAACTGTCCCAAAGAAATCAATAGTCCAGGGATAGTCGGAAACTATTCCAAAGAAAGCAATAGTCTAGGAATAGTCAGATACTATCCCAAATAAAGCAAAGTTCCAGGGATACTCAGAAATTATCCCAAAGAAACCAAAAGACCAGGGATAGTCGGAAACTATCCCAAATAAAGCAATAGTTCAGGGATAGTTGGAAACTATCCCTAAGAAAGAAATAGTCAAGGGATAGTCGGAAAATATGCCAAAGAAAGCAATAGTCCAGGGATAGTGAGAAACTATCCCAAATAAAGCAAAAGTATAGGGATACTCAGAAACTATCCCAAACGTAAAAGTCCAGGGATGGTCAGAAATTTCCTAAACAAAGCAAAAGACAAGAGATGGTCGAAAACTATCCCGTATATAGGAAAAGTACAGAGACAGAGATCCGTTCCAAAGAATAGTCCGGGGATAATCGGAAACAATCCGGAAGAAAGCAAAAGACAAGAGATAGTCGGAAACTATCTCGAAGAAAGCTATAATCAAGGGATAGTCGGAAACTATCCCAAAGAAAGCAATAGTCCAGGGATAGTCAGAAACTATCCAAGAGAAAGCAAAAGACACGGAAACTATATCCTAAAGAAAGCAATAGACCAGGAATAGTCGGAAAATATCCCAAAGAAAAAAATATCCAGGATACTAGGAAACTATCCCAAAGAAAGCAATAGTCAAGGGGTAGTCGGAAACTATCGCAAAAAAGGCAAAAGTCCAGGGAAAATCGGAAACTGTCCCGAAGAAATCAATGGTCCAAGGATAGTCGGATACTATTCCAAAGAAAACAATAGTCCAAGAATATTCAGAAACTATCCCAAATAAAGCAAAGTTCCAGGGATACTCGGAAACTATCCCAAAGAAAGCAAAAGTCCAGGGATAGTCGGAAACTATCCCTAACGCAAAAGTCCAGGGATAGTCGGAAACTTTCCCAAACAAAGCAAAAGAGAAGAGATGGTCGAAAACTATCCCGTAGATAGGAAAAGTCCAGGGATGGAGATCCGTTCCAAAGAATAGTCCGGGGATAGTCAAAAACTATCCGAAAGAAAGCAAAAGACCAGAGATAATCGGAAACTATCTCGAAGAAAGCAATAGTCCAGGGATAGTCTGAAACTATCCCAAAGAAAGCAAAAGTACAAGGATAGTCACAAACTATCCCAAAGAAAGCAAAAGACCGGAGATAGTCGGAAACTATATTCTAAAGAAAGCAATAGACCAGGAATAGTCGGAAACTAACCCAAAGAAAAAAATATCCAGGGATACTCGGAAACTATCCCAAAGAAAGCAGTAGTCCATGGGTAATCAGAAACTATTGCAAAAAAAGACAAAAGTCCAGGGAAAGTCGGAAACTGTCCCAAAGAAATCAATAGTCCAGGGATAGTCGGAAACTATTCCAAAGAAAGCAATAGTCTAGGAATAGTCAGATACTATCCCAAATAAAGCAAAGTTCCAGGGATACTCAGAAATTATCCCAAAGAAACCAAAAGACCAGGGATAGTCGGAAACTATCCCAAATAAAGCAATAGTTCAGGGATAGTTGGAAACTATCCCTAAGAAAGAAATAGTCAAGGGATAGTCGGAAAATATGCCAAAGAAAGCAATAGTCCAGGGATAGTGAGAAACTATCCCAAATAAAGCAAAAGTATAGGGATACTCAGAAACTATCCCAAACGTAAAAGTCCAGGGATGGTCAGAAATTTCCTAAACAAAGCAAAAGACAAGAGATGGTCGAAAACTATCCCGTATATAGGAAAAGTACAGAGACAGAGATCCGTTCCAAAGAATAGTCCGGGGATAATCGGAAACAATCCGGAAGAAAGCAAAAGACAAGAGATAGTCGGAAACTATCTCGAAGAAAGCTATAATCAAGGGATAGTCGGAAACTATCCCAAAGAAAGCAATAGTCCAGGGATAGTCAGAAACTATCCAAGAGAAAGCAAAAGACACGGAAACTATATCCTAAAGAAAGCAATAGACCAGGAATAGTCGGAAAATATCCCTAAGAAAAAAATATCCAGGATACTAGGAAACTATCCCAAAGAAAGCAATAGTCAAGGGGTAGTCGGAAACTATCGCAAAAAAGGCAAAAGTCCAGGGAAAATCGGAAACTGTCCTTAAGAAATCAATGGTCCAAGGATAGTCGGATACTATTCCAAAGAAAACAATAGTCCAAGAATATTCAGAAACTATCCCAAATAAAGCAAAGTTCCAGGGATACTCGGAAACTATCCCAAAGAAAGCAAAAGTCCAGGGATAGTCGGAAACTATCCCTAACGCAAAAGTCCAGGGATAGTCGGAAACTTTCCCAAACAAAGCAAAAGACAAGAGATGGTCGAAAACTATCCCGTAGATAGGAAAAGTCCAGGGATGGAGATCCGTTCCAAAGAATAGTCCGGGGATAGTCGAAAACTATCCGAAAGAAAGCAAAAGACCAGAGATAATCGGAAACTATCTCGAAGAAAGCAATAGTCCAGGGATAGTCTGAAACTATCCCAAAGAAAGCAAAAGTACAAGGATAGTCACAAACTATCCCAAAGAAAGCAAAAGACCGGGGATAGTCGGAAACTATATTCTAAAGAAAGCAATAGACCAGGAATAGTCGGAAACTAACCCAAAGAAAAAAATATCCAGGGATACTCGGAAACTATCCCAAAGAAAGCAGTAGTCCATGGGTAATCAGAAACTATTGCAAAAAAAGGCAAAAGTCCAGGGAAAGTCGGAAACTGTCCCAATGAAATCAATAGTCCAGGGATAGTCGGAAACTATTCCAAAGAAAGCAATAGTCTAGGAATAGTCAGATACTATCCCAAATAAAGTAAAGTTCCAGGGATACTCAGAAACTATCCCAAAGAAAGCAAAAGACCGGGGATAGTCGGAAACTATCCCAAAGAAAGCAAAAGACTGAGGATAGTCGGAAACTATATCCTAAAGAAAGCAATAGACCAGGAATAGCCGTAAAATATCCCAAAGAAAAAAATATCCAGGGATACTCGGAAACTATCCCAAAGAAAGCAATAATCCAGGGGTAGTCGGAAACTATCGCAAAAAAGGCAAAAGTCCAGGGAAAGTCGGAAACTGACCCAAAGAAATCAATGGTCCAAGGATAGTCGAACACTATTCCAAAGAAAGCAATAGTCCTGGGATAGTGTGAAACTATCCCAAATAAAGCAAAAGTACAGGGATACTCAGAAACTATCCCAAACGCAAAAGTCCAGGGATGGTCGGAAATTTCCCAAACAAAGCAAAAGACAAGAGATGGTCGAAAACTATCCCGTAGATAGGATAAGTACAGGGACGGAGATCCGTTCCAAAGAATAGTCCGGGGATAGTCGGAAACTATCCCAAAGAAAGCGGAAGACAAGAGATAGTCGGAAACTATCTCCAAGGAAGCAATAGTCCAGGGATAGTCGGAAACTATCACAAAGAAAGCAAAATTCCAGGGATAGTCAGAAACTATCCCAAAGAAAGCAAAAGACCGGGATAGTCGAAAACTACATCCTAAAGAAAGCAATAGACCAGGAATAGTCGGAAAATATCCCAAAGAAAAAAATATCCAGGGATACTCGGAAACTATCACAAAGAAAGCAATAATCCAGGGGTAGTCAGAAACTATCGCAAAAAAGGCAAAAGTCCAGGGAATGTCGGAAACTGTCCCCAAGAAATCAATGGTCCAGGGATAGTCGGATACTATTCCAAAGAAAGCAATAGTCCAGGAATATTCAGAAACTATCCCAAACAAAGAAAAGTTCCAGGGAAAGTCGGAAACTATCCCAAAGAAAGCAAAAGTCCAGGGATAGTCGGAAACTATCCCAAAGAAAGCAATAGTCCAGGGATAGTAAGAAACTATCTAAAATAAAGTAAAAGTCCAGGGATACTCGGAAACTATCCCAAAGAAAGCGAAAGTACATGGATGGTCGGAAACTGTCCCAAAGAAATCAGTAGTCCAGGGATAGTCGGAAACTATCCCTAAGAAAGCAATAGTCCAGGGATAGTCGGAAACTATCCCAAAGAAAGGAATAGTCCAGGGATAGTCAGAAACTATCCCAAAATAAAGCAAAAATCAAAGGATACTCGAAAACTATCCCAAAGAACGCAAAAGTCCAGGGATGCTCGAAAACTTTCCCAAACAAAGAAAAAGATAAGAGATGGTCGGAAACTATCCCGAAGATAGGAAAAGTCCAGGGACGGAGATTCGTTCCAAAGAATAGTCCGGAGATAGTCGGAAACTATCCCAAAGAAAGCAGAAGACAAGAGATAGTCGGAAACTATCTCGAAGAAAGCAATAGTCCAGGGATAGTCGGAAACTATCCCAAAGAAAGCAAAAGTCCAGGGATAGTCAGAAACTATCCCAAAGAAAGCAAAAGACTGGGGATAGTCGGAAACTATATCCTAAAGAAAGCAATAGACCAGGAATAGCCGGAATATATCCCAAAGAAAAAAATATCCAGGGATACTCGGAAACTATCCCAAAGAAATCAATAATCCAGGGGTAGTCGGAAACTATCGCAAAAAAGGCAAAAGTCCAGGGAAAGTCGGAAACTGTCCCAAAGAAATCAATGGTCCAAGGATAGTCGAACACTATTCCAAAGAAAGCAATAGTCCAGGAATATTCAGAAACTATCCCAAACAAAGCAAAGTTCCAGGGATACTCGGAAACTATCCCAAAGAAAGCAAAAGTCTAGGGATAGTCGGAAACTATTCCAAAGAAAGCAACAGTCTAGGAATAGTCAGATACTATCTCAAATAAAGCAAAGTTCCAGGGATACTCAGAAACTATCCCAAAGAAAGCGAAAGTACATGGATGGTCGGAAACTGTCCCAAAGAAATCAATAGTCCAGGGATAGTCGGAAACTATTTCTAAGAAAGCAATAGTCCAGGGATAGTCAGAAACTATCTCAAAATAAAGCAAAGTCCAGGGATACTCGGAAACTATCCCAAAGAACGCAAAAGTCCAGGGATGGTCGGAAACTTTCCCAAACAAAGAAAAAGACAAGAGATGGGCGGAAACTATCGCGAAGATAGGAAAAGTCCAGGGACGGAGATCCGTTCCAAAGAATAGTCCGGAGATAGTCGGAAACTATCCCAAAGAAAGCAGAAGACAAGAGATAGTCGGAAACTCTCTCGAAGAAAGCAATAGTCCAGGGATAGTCGGAAACTATCCCAAAGAAAGCAAAAGTCCAGGGATAGTCAGAAACTATCTCAAAGAAAGCAAAAGACCGGGGATAGTTGGAAACTATATCCTAAAGAAAGCAATAGACCATGAATAGTCGGAAACTATTTCAAAGAAAAAAATATCCAGGTGTAACACCCGCTATTTTTCCTTGCGTTTTTATCCTTACCGTTATGACTCTGTCACATTTCGGCCTTACATTTCATCTTTTTCCAGGCTTTATTTTCAATTTTTGAGTTTAATGATATTTATTTATATTTTAAATGATTTTAATTCTTTTAAAACTATTTATTTTATTTTCTTCCTAAACTAATTAATTTTCCGCGAGGAATTCTATTTTTCTTTGAATTGACGTTTTTAAGCTCGGATTTAAGTTATTCTTTTTCCTAAAATTTTTTAAATACATTTATATAATATTTTCAACAAAAAAAATATTTTTTTTACTAAAAAATAAGCCATTTATGATTTTAATACGAAGTTTCGTAAATTATTATTTTCCAACGTGAGGTTTACTCGAATTGCTTTGAAATACCTTTAACAATTTTACGATTTTCTTTTTATCAACTTACAAATTATTTTGGGACCTTTTCTCACATTTTGGACCGTGACTCCCCTTGGCTCACCCCTACAACATTTTTTTATACACTTCATTTTATTATGTTAAACATTAGATATTTGTTTCTTTCTTCATTCATTTTGGTGGATTAATACAAACTCTTCACACTCCTCTCACATTCATTCTTGGCTGAAATTTTTGAGGTTAATGTACTTAGTTTTCATCAACTTTTAAGTCACCATTCATTCCATATCTCTTCACATTTTCCTCTTTATTCATTCATCCATTTCATTTTAGCAAAAACCTCTTCTTTCTCCCTCTTTTTGGCTGGTGTTCCTGCCCATTTTCACCAGCCATTTTCGTCCATAATCAAGCTTTGGTCGTCCTATTTTTGCCTTCTAAATTATCGTCTTTCTTTTCCCTTCGTTAAGGTAATAATCGATGTTATTTCCGATCGTTATTTTTACCTTGATTCTTTTAGTTTTCTCATGACATTTTTATACCATGTACGTCATGTGATGTAGGATTCTTGGTCGACCCCGAAGCCGGCAAATTTATCGTAACTCGGATTTATTGGATTGAAGGTAACGTCGTTGTTACTCGGTATTGCTTGATTTTATTTGTGTAATTGCATGTATATAATTATAATTTTATTTTGACAATATATGTATTTCATATAATCTGGAAAAATTTTAAAAGTTGAAAATTTGCATGTTTCGGTATTTTTATCGCTTTTATGAGATTAACGATTTAATTGTTATATTAATTTGTAAAATCGTAATATTCGGCGTAAACTTGTAATATATGATTATATTATGTAAAAATGGGGTTTTCGATGATTTTTAATAATTTTTTATTTTTCTGATATTTTAGTTATCGATTATTGAATTAACCGTTTACGGACAAAAACGATTAAAAGCCGATTTTTATTTCTAGTACTTAAAAATTCATTTTAATCTGAAATTTGGCGTGGATGATGTTTCTGGTGAAAAGGAGTTTTCTGAATTTTTTCATAATTTTTAGAAATTTTTAAGTGGGTGAATTTATTAATCACTTTAAATCATGGTTTAACGTTAAAACCGTGTTTGTCGTTTAAATTCTCGAATTCTGGTCTTTTGATTAAATCTGGAAAAAAAACTATGATTCTGATCATTCATGATAATACGTAATTTTATGATTTTTAGTGCTTTAATAAAATGTTAGGAACGATAAGTTTTGTTAATGAAATCGTTAATTGTGAAAACGGGTTTAAATGACGGTTTTGTTGGAATTTGTTAAATCTGGAATTTTGGAAAATCTGAAAAAATGGTATATTCTGGAAAATCATGATTTTTAAGCTTAATAATAATTTTTGGATATTAATACGTAAATCGTTTTGTAATTACTATTTTTATTAATCGTTATTGTCGAGATTAGACGATTAAAGAGAAAACCCTTTAAAAACGAGTTTAAGGATTCTGGAAAAATTTATTTTCTGGACAGAATATCCATAAATATATTTTAGCTATTTTACGTAAATTTTTTACTATTTATTAATGTTTTAATTAATAAGTATTGATTTTTGGACAATTTACGGTTTATCTTTAAAATGATCCGTTGCACCTAAAAGAATTATTTTTCCAGCCATTTCGAAAATATTTAAATCCAAAACTTTAAGAGTTAAATTACCACTTAACATACTCTAAATATGTTCATTGGTTTAATTAAATAAAAGACGTTAAATGATTTATTTTGACATTTGCCATAAAATCCTATTTATGTTCGTATTGTCGAAACTATTAATAATTAGGGAATTTTAATTTTATAAACTTTGAAAACACCCTGATTAGTAGTATTAAAGTGTTTAACACATTTTTAATCATTTTATAAACACTTGTAAGATATTTTAATAATTTCATAAACCTAAATGCTCTCACTTTGATAATTAATATCGTTAAGGACGAAAGTATTAGTTTTATAAATCTATATCGTTTACTAAAAATGTTGTATTAGTATAAACTAATATTTTTGCTATTTTGATATGATGCTATTTTTGTAAACTTTCTAAAAATAGAATTTTCCTAAAATAGAAAGTTTTCTCTTTTTGAAGGCGATCCTCTTTCCCTTTTGTTCTCTTATTATTATAATGATTATATCTTTTGAATATCGATAATGACTTTGTTTTGGAGTTATGGAATAAGGATAAGTGTGGGGTTAGAGTAATACAGTCTAGGATGTACTGTTTTGCCATCAACTATAAGGCTAGTGTATCCATTTGGGATGCTATGTCCATTGTGCCCTTAAGCTAGATATCGCATCGTGTTAGTCGCCCTCAGTTGAACTGGATACATTTGATATCCAGGAGGGGTGTATATTACTTAAGCTAGGACCTCGCATGATAAGTCGACGTCCTATTATGGTTGAGTTGCCTAGTTAGAGACCTTGGATCTTCGCTGCATGTGAAGTTGGTGTCTGAGTTCTCGAAGCTAGTTTTTAGTATATCCCTAGTGAGAGTCTAGCCTTGTGCACACTAATCGAATATCCATAACGCCATTTTGAATATTTTCATTACTATCGATATAATTTGGTTGCAGGTTGGCAAATGTTTTATGTTTTCTTCGGAAAACTCGTTTTTATTATATTGTTTTGATACGTGAAGTTTTTCACTGAAAACTTATTTTCATTATAATGTTTTACTGTTTATCATTTTTACAATTTTTCTATAGTAGTAATTACGGTTTTAAAATCATGTTATACGGCTGGGAGAACGTTGGCGTTGCTCCCCACTGATTGTGGCTGTTATGTTTTAACATGACGGGTGTACTTGTTTTTCCGGTGGGTGTGGGGTAACGAGAAATCTTGGATCCTGCTTGATCATTTTTTAATACTTATGTCTTAAGGATTGTTTATCCCCTTTTGTGGTCGAAAACTATCCCGTAGATAGGAAAAGTCAAGGGACGGAGATCCATTCCAAAGAATAGTCCGGGGATAGTCGGAAACTATCTGAGAGAAAGCAAAAGACCAGAGATAGTCGGAAACTATCTCGAAGAAAGCAATAGTCCAGGGATAGTCGGAAACTATCCCAAAGAAAGCAAAAGTCCAGGGATAGTCAGAAACTATCCCAAAGAAAGCAAAAGACTGGGGATAGTCGGAATCTATATCCTAAAGAAAGCAATAGACCGGGAATAGTCGAAAAATATCCAAAGAAAAAAATATCCAGGGATACTCGGAAACTATATCAAAGAAAGCAATAGTCCAGGGGTAGCCGGAAACTCTCGCAAAAAAGGCAAAAGTCCAGGGAAAGTCGGAAACTATCCCAAAGAAATCAATGGTCAAAGGATAGTCGGAAACTATTCCAAAGAAAGCAATAGTCCAGGAATATTCAGAAACTATCCAAAATAGAGAAAAGTTCCAAGGATACTCGGAAACTATCCCAAAGAAAGCAAAAGTCCAAGGATTGTCGGAAACTATCCCAAAGAAAGCAATAGTCCAGGGATAGTAAGAAACTATCTCATATAAAGTAAAAGTCTAAGGATACTCGAAAACTATCCCAAAGAAAGCGAAAGTACATGGACGGTCGGAAACTGTCCCAATGAAATCAATAGTCCAGTGATAGTCGGAAACTATCCCTAAGAAAGCAATAGTCCGGGGATAGTCGGAAACTATCCCAAAGAAAGCAATAGTCCAGGGATAGTAAAAAATATCCCAAAATAAAGCAAAAGTCCAGGGATACTCGGAAACTATCCCAAATAACGCAAAAATGCAGGGATGGTCGGAAACTTTCCCAAGCAAAGAAAAAGACAAGAGATGGTTGAAAACTATCCCGTAGATAGGAAAAGCCAAGGGACGGAGATCCGTTCCAAAGAATAGTCCCGGGATAGGCGGAAACTATCTGAAAGAAAGCAAAAGACCAGAGATAGTCAAAAACTATCCCAAAATAAAGCAAAAGTCCAGGGATACTGGGAAACTATCCCAAAGATAGGAAAAGTACAGGGATGGAGATTTGTTCCAAAGAATAGTCCGGAGATAGTAGGAAACTATCACAAAGAAAGCAGAAGACAAGAGATAGTCGGAAACTATCTCGAAGAAAGTAGTAGTCCAGGGATAGTCGGAAACTATCCCAAAGAAAGCAAAAGTCCATGGATAGTCAGAAACTATCCCAAAGAAAGCAAAATACCGAGGATAGTTGGAAACTATATCTTAAAGAAAGCAATAGACCAGGAATAGTCGGAAACTACTTCAAAGAAAAAAATATCCAGGGATACTCGGAAACTATCCCAAAGAAAGCAATAGTCCAGGGATAGTCGGAAACTATCGCAAAAAAGGCAAAAGTCCAGGGAAAGTCGGAAACTGTCCCAAAGAAATCAATGGTCAAAGGATAGTCGGAAACTATTCCAAAGAAAGCAATAGTCCAGGAATATTCAGAAACTATCCCAAATAAAGCAAAGTTCCAAGGATACTCGGAAACTATCCCAAAGAAAGCAAAAGTCCAAGGATAGTCGGAAACTATCCCAAGGAAAGCAATAGTCCAGGGATAGTAAGAAACTATCTCATATAAAGTAAAAGTCTAGGGATACTCGGAAACTATCCCAAAGTACATGGACGGTCGGAAACTGTCCCAATGAAATCAATAGTCCAGGGATAGTCGGAAACTATCCCTAAGAAAGCTATAGTCCGGGGATAGTCGGAAACTATCCCAAAGAAAGCAATAGTCCAGGGATAGTCAAAAACTATCCCATAATAAAGCAAAAGTTCAGGGATACTCGGACACTATCCCAAAGAACGCAAAAATGCAGGGATGGTCGGATACTTTCCCAAACAAAGAAAAAGACAAGATGTAATCCCCTAAAAATTCTAGCGCGATACAGTGGCGGAAACACTGTAGAGTCGGGATTAAAACACACAGAACTATGTCTTAGTAAATTAAATTGGTAAAGTCAAACATGCGCCATACATAAAAATGGCTAAAATTTAAAACAATCCATAAAGAGGTTAAACAATCCTTAAAACTTGATTATAAAAAAAATCAGCAGGATCCAAGACTGCTCGCTAGCCCACACCCACCGGAAAAATAAACACGTATACCTGCCATGTTAAAACATAACAGCCACAATCAGTGGGGAGCAACGCCAACGTTCTCCCAGCCGTATAACAGGATTTTAAAACAGTAATTACTAATATAGGAAAAATAGTAAAAATGGAAAACATTAAAACATCATATTAAAATAAGGTTTAGCGTCGAACAAATTATTCAAAAGGGTTGCCGAAGAAACATAAAAATATTTGCCAACCTGCAAACCAATTTGTATCGATAATAAATAAAATAATCAAAATGGTGTTATGGATAGGATTAATGTAGAATCTAGACTTTCACTAGGATAATACTAAAAACTAGTTTCGAGAACTTAGTCAAAACAAATTAGACTTTGGTCTCTAACTAGGCAACTCAACCATAACAGGACTGCGTGAAGCGAGGTCCTGGCTTAAGTAATGCACACCCCTCCTGGATACAAACCATACCCAGTTCAACCCGACGCGACTTATACGATGTGATATCTAAGTTTAAGGTAAATATACACTCTCCTGAACACAAACCATGCTCAGTTCAACAACCAATGCGCCCCATAAAGACACACCAGCCTTACAGTTGATGGCAAAACGTACATCCCAGACTATATTACTCTAAACCCACACTTGTCCTTATTCCATAACTCCAAAACAAACCATTATCGATATTTAAAAGATGTATTCATCATAAACAATATGAGGATAAAAGAAGTAAACATTTATATTCTAAAAGAGGAAACTTTCTATTTTAGGAAACTTCTATTTTTAGAAACTTTACTAAAAATAGCATCATATCAAAGTAGTGAAATTATTAGTTCATACTAGTACCACATTTTAGTAAACGATATAGATTTATAAAACTAATACTTTCGGCCTTAACAATATTAATTATTAAAGTAAGAACATTTGATTTTATGAAATTATTAAAATATCGTACAAGTGTTATAAAATGATTAAAATCATCTTAAATATTTTAATATTACTAATTAGGGTGTTTTCAAAAGTTATAAAACTAAAATTCCCTAATTATTATTAGTTTCGACGATAAAATTATAAATAGGATTTTACGGCAAACATCAAATTAAATATTTGAACGTCTTTTATTTAATCAAACCAACAAATACATTTAGAGTATGTTAAGGGATGATTTAACTCCTAAAGTTTCAGATTTAAATACTTTCAAAATTGCTGGAAAAATAATTCTTTTAGTTAATACGAAGCATTTAACGATAAATCACAATTTGTCCGAAAATCAATATTTATTAATTAAAGACTATAATAAATAGTACAAAAATTACGTAAAATAGTTAAATTATATTTATGGACATTCTGTCCAGAAAAGAAAATTTCCAGAATTCTAAAAACTCAGTTTTTAAAGCGTTTTCTTGTTAATCGTCCAATCTCGACAATAACGATTAATAAAAATAGTAATTACAAAACGATTTAAGTATTAATATCCAAAAATTATTGTTACACTTTAAAATCCTGATTTTACAGAGTATAAATTTTTTTCCAGATTTTTCCCAAAACTCAGATTCAACAAATTTCAACAAAACCGTCATTTAAACCCGTTTTTGCAATTAACGATTTTATTAATAAACCTATCGTTCCTAACATTTTATTAAGGCACTAAAAATCATAATAATACATTTTAATATGAAATCATCAGAATCATAATTTTTTCCAGATTTAAACCAAGACCAGAAATCGAGAATTTAAACAACAAACACGGTTTTAACGATAAACGATGATTTAAGTGATTAATTAATTCATCCACTTAACAATTCCGAAAAATTATGAAAAAATTCAGAAAATTTTATTTCACCATAAAGTTTCACCACGTCAAAAATCAGATTAAAATAAAATGTTTAAGTACTAGAACTAAAAATCGGTTTTCAATCGTTTTTGTCCGAAAACGATAATAATTCAATAATCGATATCAAAAATATCCGAAAAATACTAAATTACTAAAAATCATCAAAAACAACATTTTTCCAGAATATAAACATATATTACATGTTTAGGCCGATTATTACGATTTTACAAATTAATATAACAATTTAATCGTTAATCTCGTAAAAGCGATAAAAATATCGAAACATGCAAAATTTCAACTTTAAAAATTTTTCCAGAATCCGTGACATACATATATTGCCAAAATAAAATATAAATATATATACATGCAAATACTCAATTAAAATCTTGAAATACCGAGTAACATCGACGTTACCTCTACTCCAAGTCTGAATCAACGATGTATTCGTCGGCTTCAGGATCGTCCAAAAATCCTACCAAACACGTAAATCATGGCAGAAAAATACCATGAGAAAACTAAAAAAAACAAGGTAAAAATTGATCGGAAATGATGTCGATTAATACCTTAACGAAGGAATCGGAAAGAGGATTATTATGACGATAAGAATGATGCGATTGGGACTTGAAATGGAGCAAAATTTTGCCTAGAATGGCTGAGGGACACACGGCCAAAAGAGAGGAGAAGGGAGTGATGAATATTTTTGGTGAATGCAAAAATGAATGTAGAGAGTAAAGGAGGAGATGGGTGATACAACACTTAAAGGAGTAAGCATGAATTAAGGATTCAAAATGAGGAATACAAAAATGTACCTAGACCATAAGTTGGCCGGCCAAATGGGATAAGAGAGGGAGTAAGAAAAGCTTTGACATAAATGCTACAATGAATGAAAATGATTTATCTTATGATTACGTTTTAATGTGATAAAATGAATCGTTTAAAAAAAATCTAATAAAACTTGTGACCAAGAGCTTAGTCGGTCCAAAATGTGAGAAAACAGTCTCAAATAATTTATAAGTTGATAAAAAGTATAATCGTAAAATAGTTAAAGGCATTTCAAAGTAATTCGAGTAAACCTCGCGTAAGAAAATAATTATTCGCGAAGCTTCGTAATAAAACCATAAATGGCTTGTTTTTAGTAACTAAAATATATCTTAGTAGAAAATATTCCATAAACGTATTCAAACATTTTTAGGAAAAAGGAATCACTTAAATCCAAGCTTAAAAATGTCAATTCGGAGAGAAATAGAATTCCTCGCGGAAAAATTACTTAGTTTACGAAGAGACCAAATAAATGGATTTAAAAGAATTTTAAATCTTTAAAATAAAAAATAGAAATTATTAAACTCGAAAATTAAAATAAAGCTTAGTAAAATGATCAAATATGAGGCCAAAAGTGACAGAGTTAAGACGAAGTCCTAACAGAAAGAATAAAATGCTTAGGAAAAATAGCGGGTGTTACAATCCTCCCCACTAAAAGAAAGTTCCGTCCTCGAAACTAAGAATAAGCGGATAGGAAATCGAGGTTTACCTTACTCGAAGAGTTGAGGATGCTTAGCTCGCATCGAAGACTCGGTTTCCCATGTTTCTTCCTCAAACCGATTACAGCGCCACAAAACCTTCACCAGAGGTACAACTTTGTTCCTTAAACGCTTCTCGCGGCGATCAGTAATCTTCACCGGCCTTTCTTCATAAGTCAAATCCGGCTCGAGATCTACAATCTCGGGCTCCAACACGTGCTCGGGATCACTAACATATTTCCTTAACTGAGAAACATGAAATACATCGTGAACCTTACCCATGGATGCAGGCAATTCCAGTTTGTAAGCAACTTCGCCCACTCTCTCGATCACAGGGTATGGGCCAACGAACTTAGGGCTGAGCTTGCCTTTAATCCCAAACCGTTTCACCCCTTTCATAGGTGATACCTTCAGGAACACAAGATCACCAACCGAAAACTCCAAAGGTCGGCGACGAACATCAGCATACGACTTCTGTCGATCCTGGGCAGACTTCATCCTAGATCGAACCACATTCACAACGTCAATAGTCTGAGCCAACAAATCCGGGCCCAAAATCTTTACTTCACCGGGAACATCCCAACAGACGGGACTACGGCACTTTCGACCATAAAGTGCTTCAAACGGGGACATCTTAATAGAAGCATGGTAGCTGTTGTTATAGGAAAACTCTACCAATGGAAGATGTCGGATCCAACTCTCTTGGAAATCCAAGGCACAAGCCCGCAACATTTCCTCCAAAGTTTGGATCGTTCTCTCGGACTGTCCATCTGTAGCAGCATGGAAAGCAGTACTCATCAATAACTTGCTCCCCAAAGCATCTTGCAAAGCCTTCCAAAATTTAGAGCAGAACCTCGGGTCTCGATCTGAAACAATCTCGAGCGGTACACCGTGATGACGGACGATCTCTGCAATATACACTTCTGCGAGCTTCTCCAAACTCCAAGTGTCGCGAATTGGAACGAATCGTGCACATTTGGTCAAGCGGTCCACAATAACCCAAATACCGTTTCTACCATTCACGGTTCTAGGTAAAGCCATCACAAAATCCATCGATATGCACTGCCATTTCCACTCTGGAACAGGGAGTGGTTGTAGCAAACCTCCAGGCTTCTTGTGCTCGAACTTCACCTGCTGACAAGTCAAGCACTTACTTACAAACTCTGCAATGTCCTCTCTCATATGAGACCACCAGAAATGGAGCTTCAAATCCCGATACATCTTTTCACCACCAGGATGAATAGAGTACCTCGTCTTATGTGCTTCGGTTAGCACTTGCTTTCTCACCTCAGCATCACCAGGGACAACCTAGCGGTTCTTAAATTTCAGTGCTCCACTGGAATCCACAGAAAAATCTAGAGCCTTACCAAGATTCATCTTTTCTCGGATGCCAGCCACAAAAGGGTCATCCAACTGCTTCTCACGAATCTCACGGAAAAGAGTTGGTTCAGCAACAAGGGCATACAGGCGACCATCATAATCTTCATCCACAACATCAATAGACATCTTGGCAAAATCTCGGGACAACTTCTCCGGCAAGCTAGAACACGGAGACAAGGAATGAAGGATCTTTCTGCTAAGGGCATCAGCAACCACGTTAGCCTTTCCCTCACAATACACCAATTCAAGGTCATAGTCATTCACTAACTCGATCCAGCGTCTCTGTCTCGCATTCAGATCTTTCTGCGTGAAGAGATATCGCAGACTTTTATGGTCAGTGTGAACCTTGCATCTTACTCCGTACAAATAATGCCTCCAAACCTTCAAGGCATGCACCACAGCTGCTAACTCCAAGTCGTGGGTAGGGTAATTCACCTCATGAACTTTCAACTGTCTAGAGGCATAAGCGATCACCTTACCGTTCTGCATAAGGACACAACCCAAACCATTCTTAGAAGCGTCACAGTACACATCAAAACCAACACCTTCTTCAGGTAGGGTCAGGATAGGAGCAGAGGTGAGCTTTCTCTTGAGCTCAGAAAAAGCATCTTCACAAGCTTGACTCCACAGAAACTTATTCTCTTTCTTGAGTAATTGAGTCATAGGTCGTGCTAACTTAGAAAAGTCCTGCACAAATCTTCGATAATAGCCGGCAAGACCTAGGAAACTTCGGATCTCGCCAACATCTTTGGGACTTGCCCAGCTCTCGATAGCTGAAATCTTAGCAGGGTCAACCTTAATACCTTCCTTGGTGATAACATGACCCAGAAAAGCTACCTCGGAAAGCCAGAACTCACACTTGGAAAACTTAGCATACCACTTCTGATCTCGTAGGATGCCAAGAATAACCTTGAGATGTTCTGCATGTTCAACTTCTGACTTGGAATAAATCAGGATGTCATCAATAGAGACAACAACACACTGATCCAAATACTCCCTGAAAGTTCTGTTCATCTGATCCATAAAAACAGCAGGAGCATTGGTTAGTCCAAAAGGCATGACTTTGAATTCATAATGTCCATACCTCGAACGGAAAGCCGTCTTAGGAATGTCTGATTCACGGACGGGAATTTGGTGATATCCAGACCTTAGATCGATCTTGGAAAATACGGAAGCACCCTTAAGTTGATCAAAGAGATGATCAATTCTAGGCAGGGGATATTTGTTCTTGATCGTAACCTTGTTGAGATCACGATAATCAATACACAGGCGCATTGAACCATCTTTCTTCTTGACAAAAAGTACAGGAGCGCCCCAAGGGGAAGAACTTGGACGAATGAAATCTTTCTCAATCATTTCATCCAATTGCTTGCGTAGCTCTTGCAACTCAGCAGGTGCCATTCTATAAGGTGCTTTGGCGATTGGGCCTGTACCAGGCACGAGTTCAATAGTGAATTCCACATCTCGTTCGGGTGGAATACCTGGTAACTCCTCAGGAAATACATCTGCATAATCACACACTATGCGCACCTCTTCGAGCTTGGGGAGTTCAACAGTTACAGTCACCGTACATAGAAATGCTTGGCAACCTTTTCTCTGCATTCTGATAGCCTTCATGGCAGAAATAATCTTGATACCCTTCTGTCTTCGACCACCACGATAAGTCACTCGAACACCTTCGGGGGTCTTCAGAGAAATCTTCTGATCTCGACACTGAAATCTTGCATCATACTGAGCTAACCAGTCCATTCCCAAAATAACGTCGAACTCAGCGAGAGGGAACTCAAGGAGAGTAGAAGGAAGAATAGTACCAGCAAAGAGAATAGGTACATTCTGATAAGCTTTAGAACAGTCAACGACTTCACTAGAAGGGAGGGAAATAGCTATAGGCTCAGCTAGACAGGGGGTTAAGGATAGTTTTGGAGCCAGAGTAGAAGATATTACAGACGTGGAAGCGCCGGTATCAAATAATATATAAGCACTAACACCAGAAATCAGAAACATACCCGTAACCACATCAAGATTAGCCTCAGCGTCGGCATGGCTCATCACAAAGATGCGTCCCTTACGAGGAGCAGAAGTAGAGACAGCGCCAGCTGCAGTAGCGGTATTGGTTGTTGTTTTCTTTGGGCAGTAGGTAGAACGATGTCCCACTTCCCCACAGTGGAAACAGGTAATAGGGTTACCCTCACAAGTCAAACCCGGATGATAGGCCTTCTTGCATTTGAAACAGTTAGAATCCTTCTTGTTGTTGGGCTTCGAGTTGAAATTGTTTTTCTTGAAACCACTACCTGTAATAGCATACAGTAGAGTCAGAAATTTAGGGGAAAGAAAGTAGAAGAAAAAGAGAAAGGAAAAATAATCCAGACCTCCAGAGTTGAACTTCTTAGAAGAAGATGAAGAGTTATTCCCTGTATGGGTGAAAGGTCTTTTATAACCAGATGGTGGGTTCATAGATTTCACCCGCTCAATCGAAGATTCCGCGTATAGCGCGGCATTATAAAGCTCATTAACAGTTGAGAGACTCCGGGGCATGTTGAGAGTGATATCGGCTCGAAGTCCTCCTCGATAAAAGAAAGCTCGGGAATTCTCATTGGGTAACAGATCTCCAGCATAATTCGCCAGAAAGTGAAACCGAGTGGTGTAAGCTTCAACCGACATGTTATTCTGGCTTAGAGTGTTGAATTCAGTCATCCTCTGACGCCTCAGCTCCTCGGGATAAAATCTCTGCTCTAAGAGAGCCTTGAACTGAGTCCAGTTGAATCCTGGAGTCTGAAGAGCAGTCGGGCCAACTTGGCTCCACCATCTGTCTGCATCGTCTGACAAGTACAACACAGCTAGGCCCACCTTCTGATCCTCGGGGGCGGAGTAAATTCCAAACTGTCTTTCCATCACTCGAAACCAACGGTTCATGACTTCAGGGTCCACGGAACCGTCATAATAGTCCAATCTGCTTTTAGCCATTCCTTCAGCAGCGTGAGAGAAGTTGAAGGGCCTCTGCTGGTTCCGGTTGTTCATCTCGTTCATAGCCTGCGCTATATTGCGTAGCGTGTCAGCCAGAGCTTCGATACCTCCTTGATCATTGCTGTTGTTGTTGTTGCGGTTGCCTCTTCCGGCCATCTTGAAGTTCACAAATAACAACATAAAATCAATGCTAATCATCGAGTCCAGGAACAGACAATCTTAACAGTTAAGTCCTTATCTGTTTCTACCCATTTCTAATAATATCTTTATTTACTGTTTAAATAATTTACTGGTATTTTTCCCTAATTACAGGTGTGTAAGCGTCGGGAGCAGTGATGCTCTGATACCAACTGTAATCCCCTAAAAATTCTAGCGCGATACAGTGGCGGAAACACTGTAGAGTCGGGATTAAAACACACAGAACTATGTCTTAGTAAATTAAATTGGTAAAGTCAAACATGCGCCATACATAAAAATGGCTAAAATTTAAAACAATCCATAAAGAGGTTAAACAATCCTTAAAACTTGATTATAAAAAAAATCAGCAGGATCCAAGACTGCTCGCTAGCCCACACCCACCGGAAAAATAAACACGTATACCTGCCATGTTAAAACATAACAGCCACAATCAGTGGGGAGCAACGCCAACGTTCTCCCAGCCGTATAACAGGATTTTAAAACAGTAATTACTAATATAGGAAAAATAGTAAAAATGGAAAACATTAAAACATCATATTAAAATAAGGTTTAGCGTCGAACAAATTATTCAAAAGGGTTGCCGAAGAAACATAAAAATATTTGCCAACCTGCAAACCAATTTGTATCGATAATAAATAAAATAATCAAAATGGTGTTATGGATAGGATTAATGTAGAATCTAGACTTTCACTAGGATAATACTAAAAACTAGTTTCGAGAACTTAGTCAAAACAAATTAGACTTTGGTCTCTAACTAGGCAACTCAACCATAACAGGACTGCGTGCAGCGAGGTCCTGGCTTAAGTAATGCACACCCCTCCTGGATACAAACCATACCCAGTTCAACCCGACGCGACTTATACGATGCGATATCTAAGTTTAAGGTAAATATACACTCTCCTGAACACAAACCATGCTCAGTTCAACAACCAATGCGCCCCATAAAGACACACCAGCCTTACAGTTGATGGCAAAACGTACATCCCAGACTATATTACTCTAAACCCACACTTGTCCTTATTCCATAACTCCAAAACAAACCATTATCGATATTTAAAAGATGTATTCATCATAAACAATATGAGGATAAAAGAAGTAAACATTTATATTCTAAAAGAGGAAACTTTCTATTTTAGGAAACTTCTATTTTTAGAAACTTTACTAAAAATAGCATCATATCAAAGTAGTGAAAATATTAGTTCATACTAGTACCACATTTTAGTAAACGATATAGATTTATAAAACTAATACTTTCGGCCTTAACAATATTAATTATTAAAGTAAGAACATTTGATTTTATGAAATTATTAAAATATCGTACAAGTGTTATAAAATGATTAAAATCATCTTAAGTATTTTAATATTACTAATTAGGGTGTTTTCAAAAGTTATAAAACTAAAATTCCCTAATTATTATTAGTTTCGACGATAAAATTATAAATAGGATTTTACGGCAAACATCAAATTAAATATTTGAACGTCTTTTATTTAATCAAACCAACAAATACATTTAGAGTATGTTAAGGGATGATTTAACTCCTAAAGTTTCAGATTTAAATACTTTCAAAATTGCTGGAAAAATAATTCTTTTAGTTAATACGAAGCATTTAACGATAAATCACAATTTGTCCGAAAATCAATATTTATTAATTAAAGACTATAATAAATAGTACAAAAATTACGTAAAATAGTTAAATTATATTTATGGACATTCTGTCCAGAAAAGAAAATTTCCATAATTCTAAAAACTCGGTTTTTAAAGCGTTTTCTTGTTAATCGTCCAATCTCGACAATAACGATTAATAAAAATAGTAATTACAAAACGATTTAAGTATTAATATCCAAAAATTATTGTTACACTTTAAAATCCTGATTTTACAGAGTATAAATTTTTTTCCAGATTTTTCCCAAAACTCAGATTCAACAAATTTCAACAAAACCGTCATTTAAACCCGTTTTTGCAATTAACGATTTTATTAATAAACCTATCGTTCCTAACATTTTATTAAGGCACTAAAAATCATAATAATACATTTTAATATGAAATCATCAGAATCATAATTTTTTCCAGATATAAACCAAGACCAGAAATCGAGAATTTAAACAACAAACACGGTTTTAACGATAAACGATGATTTAAGTGATTAATTAATTCATCCATTTAACAATTCCGAAAAATTATGAAAACATTCAGAAAATTTTATTTCACCAGAAAGTTTCACCACGTCAAAAATCAGATTAAAATAAAATGTTTAAGTACTAGAACTAAAAATCGGTTTTCAATCGTTTTTGTCCGAAAACGATAATAATTCAATAATCGATATCAAAAATATCCGAAAAATACTAAATTACTAAAAATCATCAAAAACAACATTTTTCCAGAATATAAACATATATTACATGTTTAGGCCGATTATTACGATTTTACAAATTAATATAACAATTTAATCGTTAATCTCGTAAAAGCGATAAAAATATCGAAACATGCAAAATTTCAACTTTAAAAATTTTTCCAGAATCCGTGACATACATATATTGCCAAAATAAAATATAAATATATATACATGCAAATACTCAATTAAAATCTTGAAATACCGAGTAACATCGACGTTACCTCTACTCCAAGTCTGAATCAACGATGTATTCGTCGGCTTCGGGATCGTCCAAAAATCCTACCAAACACGTAAATCATGGCAGAAAAATACCATGAGAAAACTAAAAAAAACAAGGTAAAAATTGATCGGAAATGATGTCGATTAATACCTTAACGAAGGAATCGGAAAGAGGATTATTATGACGATAAGAATGATGCGATTGGGACTTGAAATGGAGCAAAATTTTGCCTAGAATGGCTGAGGGACACACGGCCAAAAGAGAGGAGAAGGGAGTGATGAATATTTTTGGTGAATGCAAAAATGAATGTAGAGAGTAAAGGAGGAGATGGGTGATACAACACTTAAAGGAGTAAGCATGAATTAAGGCTTCAAAATGAGGAATACAAAAATGTACCTAGACCATAAGTTGGCCGGCCAAATGGGATAAGAGAGGGAGTAAGAAAAGCTTTGACATAAATGCTACAATGAATGAAAATGATTTATCTTATGATTACGTTTTAATGTGATAAAATGAATCGTTTAAAAAAAATCTAATAAAACTTGTGACCAAGAGCTTAGTCGGTCCAAAATGTGAGAAAACAGTCTCAAATAATTTATAAGTTGATAAAAAGTATAATCGTAAAATAGTTAAAGGCATTTCAAAGTAATTCGAGTAAACCTCGCGTAAGAAAATAATTATTCGCGAAGCTTCGTAATAAAACCATAAATGGCTTGTTTTTAGTAACTAAAATATATCTTAGTAGAAAATATTCCATAAACGTATTCAAACATTTTTAGGAAAAAGGAATCACTTAAATCCAAGCTTAAAAATGTCAATTCGGAGAGAAATAGAATTCCTCGCGGAAAAATTACTTAGTTTACGAAGAGACCAAATAAATGGATTTAAAAGAATTTTAAATCTTTAAAATAAAAAATAGAAATTATTAAACTCGAAAATTAAAATAAAGCTTAGTAAAATGATCAAATATGAGGCCAAAAGTGACAGAGTTAAGACGAAGTCCTAACAGAAAGAATAAAATGCTTAGGAAAAATAGCGGGTGTTACACAAGAGATGCTCGGAAACTATCCTGAAGATAGGAAAAGTACAGGGACGGAGATTCGTTCCAAAGAATAGTCCGAAGATAGTAGGAAACTATCACAAAGAAAGCAGAAGACAAGAGATTGTCGGATACTATCTCGAAGAATACAATAGTCCAGGGATAGTCGGAAACTATCTCAAAGAAAGCAATAGTCCAGGGATAGTCGGAAACTATCCCAAAGAAAGCAAAAGTCCAGGGATAGTCAGAAACTATCCCAAAGAAAGCAAAACACCGGGGATAGTCGGAATCTATATCCTAAAGAAAGCAATAGACCGGGAATAGTCGGAAAATATTCAAAGAAAAAAATATCCAGGGATAATCGGACACTATATCAAAGAAAGCAATAGTCCAGGGGTAGCCGGAGACTATCGCAAAAAAGGCAGAAGTCCAGGGAAAGTCGGAAACTGTCCCAAAGAAATCAATGGTCAAAGGATAGTCGGAAACTATTCCAAAGAAAGCAATAGTCCAGGAATAGTCAGATACTATCCCAAATAAAGCAAAGTTCCAGGGATACTCGGAAACTATACCAAAGAAAGCAAAAGACCGGGGATAGTCAGAAACTGTCCCAAAGAAAGCAATAGTTCAGGGATAGTCGGAAACTATCCCTAAGAAAGCAATAGTCCGGGGATAGTCGGAAACTATGCCAAAGAAAGCAATAGTCCAGGGATAGTGAGAAACTATCCCAAATAAAGCAAAGTACAGAGATACTCAGAAACTATCCCAAACGCAAAAGTCCAGGGATGGTCGGAAGTTTCCCAAACAAAGCAAAAGACAAGAGATGGTTGAAAACTATCCCGTAGATAGGAAAAGTACAGGGACAGAGATCCGTTCAAAAGAATAGTCCGGGGATAGTCGGAAACAATCCGGAAGAAAGCAAAACACCAAAGATAGTCAGAAACTATCTCGAAGAAAGCAATAGTCAAGGGATAGTCGGAAACTATCTCAAATAAAGCAAAATTCCAGGGATAGTCACAAACTATCCCAAAGAAAGCAAAAGACCGGGGATAGTCGGAAACTATCCCAAAGAAAGTAATAGTCCAGGGATTGTCAGAAACTATCCCAAAATAAAGAAAAAGTCCAACGATACTCGAAAACTATCCCAAAGAACGCAAAAGTCCAGGGATGGTCGGAAACTTTCCCAAACAAAGAAAAAGACAAGAGATGGTCGGAAACTATCCCGAAGATAGGAAAAGTCCAGGGACGGAGATCCGTTCCAAAGAATAGTCCGGAGATAGTCGTAAACTATCCCAAAGAAAGCAGAAGACAAGAGATAGTCGGAAACTATCCCAAAGAAAGCAATAGTCCAGGGATAGTCGGAAACTATCCCAAAGAAAGCAAAAGACCCGGGATAGTTGGAAACTATATCCTAAAGAAAGCAATAGACCAGGAATAGTCGGAAACTATTTCAAAGAAAAAAATATCCATGGATACTCGGAAACTATCCCAAAGAAAGCAATAATCCAGGGGTAGTCGGAAACTATCGCGAAAAAGGCAAAAGTCCGTGGAAAGTCGGAAACTATCCCAAAAAAATAAATGGTCCAAGGATAGTCGGATACTGTTCCAAAGAAAGCAATAGTCTAGGAAAAGTCAGATACTATCCCAAATAAAGCAAAGTTCCAGGGATACTCAGAAACTATCCCAAAGAAAGCAAAAGACCAGGGATAGTCGGAAACTATCTCAAAGAAAGCAATAGTTCAGGGATAGTCGGAAACTATACTTAGAAAGCAATAGTCCGGGGATAGTCGGAAACTATTCCAAAGAAAGCAATAGTCCAGGAATAGTGACAAACTATCCCAAATAAAGAAAAAGTCCTGAGATACTCGGAAACTATCCCAAACGCAAAAGTCCAGGGATGGTCGGAAACTTTCTTAAACAAAGCAACAGACAAGAGATGGTCGAAAACTATCCCGTAGATAGGAAAAGTCAAGGGACGGAGATCCGTTCCAAAGAATAGTCCGGGGATAGTCGGAAACTATCTGAGAGAAAGCAAAAGACCAGAGATAGTCGGAAACTATCTCGAAGAAAGCAATAGTCCAGGGATAGTCGGAAACTATCCCAAAGAAAGCAAAAGTCCAGGGATACTCGGAAACTATACCAAAGAAAGCAAAAGACCGGGGATAGTCAGAAACTGTCCCAAAGAAAGCAATAGTTCAGGGATAGTCGGAAACTATCCCTAAGAAAGCAATAGTCCGGGGATAGTCGGAAACTATGCCAAAGAAAGCAATAGTCCAGGGATAGCCGGAAACTCTCGCAAAAAAGGCAAAAGTCCAGGGAAAGTCGGAAACTATCCCAAAGAAATCAATGGTCAAAGGATAGTCGGAAACTATTCCAAAGAAAGCAATAGTCCAGGAATATTTAGAAACTATCCAAAATAGAGCAAAGTTCCAAGGATACTCGGAAACTATCCTAAAGAAAGCAAAAGTCCAAGGATTGTCGGAAACTATCCCAAAGAAAGCAATAGTCCAGGGATAGTAAGAAACTATCTCATATAAAGTAAAAGTCTAAGGATACTCGAAAACTATCCCAAAGAAAGCGAAAATACATGGACGGTCGGAAACTGTCCCAATGAAATCAATAGTCCAGTGATAGTCGGAAACTATCCCTAAGAAAGCAATAGTCCGGAGATAGTCGGAAACTATCCCAAAGAAATCAATTGTCCAGGGATAGTAAAAAATATCCCAAAATAAAGCAAAAGTCCAGGGATACTCGGAAACTATCCCAAATAACGCAAAAATGCAGGGATGGTCGGAAACTTTCCCAAGCAAAGAAAAAGACAAGAGATGGTCGAAAACTATCCCGTAGATAGGAAAAGCCAAGGGACGGAGATCCGTTCCAAAGAATTGTCCCGGGATAGGCGGAAACTATCTGAAAGAAAGCAAAAGACCAGAGATAGTCAAAAACTATCCCAAAATAAAGCAAAAGTCCAGGGATACTGGGAAACTATCCCAAAGATAGGAAAAGTACAGGGATGGAGATTTGTTCCAAAGAATAGTCCGGAGATAGTAGGAAACTATCACAAAGAAAGCAGAAGACAAGAGATAGTCGGAAACTATCTCGAAGAAAGTAGTAGTCCAGGGATAGTCGGAAACTATCCCAAAGAAAGCAAAAGTCCATGGATAGTCAGAAACTATCCCAAAGAAAGCAAAATACCGAGGATAGTTGGAAACTATATCTTAAAGAAAGCAATAGACCAGGAATAGTCGGAAACTATTTCAAAGAAAAAAAATATCCATGGATACTCGGAAACTATCCCAAAGAAAGCAATAATCCAGGGGTAGTCGGAAACTATCGCGAAAAAGGCAAAAGTCCGTGGAAAGTCGGAAACTGTCCCAAAGAAATAAATGGTCCAAGGATAGTCGGATACTGATCCAAAGAAAGCAATAGTCTAGGAATAGTCAGATACTATCCCAAATAAAGCAAAGTTCCAGGGATACTCAGAAACTATCCCAAAGAAAGCAAAAGACCAGGGATAGTCGGAAACTATCCCAAAGAAAGCAATAGTTCAGGGATAGTCGGAAACTATACTAAGAATGCAATAGTCCGGGGATAGTCGGAAACTATTCCAAAGAAAGCAACAGTCCAGGAATAGTGACAAACTATCCCAAATAAAGCAAAAGTCCTGAGATACTCGGAAACTATCCCAAACGCAAAAGTCCAGGGATGGTCGTAAACTTTCTTAAACAAAGCAACAGACAAGAGATGGTCGAAAACTATCCCGTAGATTGGAAAAGTCAAGGGACGGAGATCCATTCCAAAGAATAGTCCCGGGATAGTCGGAAACTATCTGAAAGAAAGCAAAAGACCAGAGATAGTCGGAAACTATCTCGAAGAAAGCAATAGTCCAGGGATAGTCGGAAACTATCCCAAAGAAAGCAAAAGTCCAGGGATAGTCAGAAACTATCCCAAAGAAAGCAAAAGACTGAGGATAGTCGGAATCTGTATCCTAAAGAAAGCAATAGACCGGGAATAGTCGAAAAATATCCAAAGAAAAAAATATCCAGGGATACTCGGAAACTATATCAAAGAAAGCAATAGTCCAGGGGTAGCCGAAAACTCTCGCAAAAAAGGCAAAAGTCCAGGGAAAGTCGGAAACTATCCCAAAGAAATCAATGGTCAAAAGATAGTCAGAAACTATTCCAAAGAAAGCAATAGTCCAGGAATATTCAGAAACTATCCAAAATAGAGCAAAGTTCCAAGGATACTCGGAAACTATCCCAAAGAAAGCAAAAGTCCAAGGATTGTCGGAAACTATCCCAAAGAAAGCAATAGTCCAGGGATAGGAAGAAACTATCTCATATAAAGTAAAAGTCTAAGGATACTCGAAAACTATCCCAAAGAAAGCGAAAGTACATGGACGGTCGAAAACTATCCCAATGAAATCAATAGTCCAGTGATAGTCGGAAACTATCCCTAAGAAAGCAATAGTCTGGGGATAGTCGGAAACTATCCCAAAGAAAGCAATAGTCCAGGGATAGTAAAAAATATCCCAAAATAAAGCAAAAGTCCAGGGATACTCGGAAACTATCCCAAATAACGCAAAAATGCAGGGATGGTCGGAAACTTTCCGAAGCAAAGAAAAAGACAAGAGATGGTAGAAAACTATCCCGTAGATAGGAAAAGCCAAGGGACGGAGATCCGTTCCAAAGAATAGTCCCGGGATAGGCGGAAACTATCTGAAAGAAAGCAAAAGACCAGATATAGTCAAAAACTATCCCAAAATAAAGCAAAAGTCCAGGGATACTCGGAAACTATCCCAAAGAACGCAAAAATGCAGGGATGGTCGGAAACTTTCCCAAAAAAAGAAAAAGACAAGAGATGCTCGGAAACTATCCCGAAGATAGGAAAAGTACAGGGATGTAGATTTGTTCCAAAGAATAGTCCGGAGATAGTAGGAAACTATCACAAAGAAAGCAGAAGACAAGAGATAGTCGGAAACTATCTCGAAGAAAGCAGTAGTCCAGGGATAGTCGGAAACTATCCCAAAGAAAGCAAAAGTCCATGGATAGTCAGAAACTATCCCAAAGAAAGCAAAATACCGAGGATAGTTGGAAACTATATCTTAAAGAAAGCAATAGACCAGGAATAGTCGGAAACTACTTCAAAGAAAAAAATATCCAGGGATAGTCGGAAACTATCCCTAAGAAACCTATAGTCCGGGGATAGTCGGAAACTATCCCAAAGGAAGCAATAGTCCAGGGATAGTCGAAAACTATCCCATGATAAAGCAAAAGTCCGGGGATACTCGGACACTATCCCAAAGAACGCAAAAATGCAGGGATGGTCGGATACTTTCCCAAACAAAGAAAAAGACAAGAGATGCTCGGAAACTATCCTGAAGATAGGAAAAGTACAGGGACGGAGATTCGTTCCAAAGAATAGTCCGAAGATAGTAGGAAACTATCACAAAGAAAGCAGAAGACAAGAGATATTCGGAAACTATCTCGAAGAAAGCAATAGTCCAGGGATAGTCGGAAACTATCCCAAAGAAAGCAATAGTCCAAGGATAGTCGGAAACTATCCCAAAGAAAGCAAAAGTCCAGGGATAGTCAGAAACTATCCCAAAGAAAGCAAAAGACTGGGGATAGTCGGAATCTATATCCTAAAGAAAGCAATAGACCGGGAATAGTCGGAAAATATTCAAAGAAAAAAATATCCAGGGATACTCGGACACTATATCAAAGAAAGCAATAGTCCATGGGTAGCCGGAGACTATTGCAAAAAAGGCAAAAGTCCAGGGAAAGTCGGAAACTGTCCCAAAGAAATCAATGGTCAAAGGATAGTCGGAAACTATTCCAAAGAAAGCAATAGTCCAGGAATATTCAGAAACTATCCCAAATAAAGCAAAGTTCCTAGGATACTCAGAAACTATCCCAAAGAAAGCAAAAGTCCAAGGATTGTCGGAAACTATCCCAAAGAAAGCAATAGTCCAGGGATAGTAAGAAACTATCTCATATAAAGTAAAAGTCTAAGGATACTCGGAAACTATCCCAATGAAAGCGAAAGTACATGGACGGTAGGAAACTGTCCCAATGAAATCAATAGTCCAGGGATGGTCGGAAACTATCCCTAAGAAAGCAATAGTCCGGGGATAGTCGGAAACTATCCCAAAGAAAGCAATAGTCCAGGGATAGTCAAAAACTATCCCAAAATAAAGCAAAAGTCCAGGGATACTCGGAGACTATCCCAAAGAACGAAAAAATTCAGGGATGGTCGGAAACTTTCCCAAACAAAGAAAAATACAAGAGATGGTCGAAAACTATCCCGTAGATAAGAAAAGTCAAGGGACGGAGATCCGTTCCAAAGAATAGTCCGGGGATAGTCGGAAACTATCTGAAAGAAAGCAAAAGACCAGAGATAGTCGAAAACTATCACAAAATAAAGCAAAAGTCCAGGGATACTCGGAAACAATCCCAAAGAACGCAAAAATGCAGGGATGGTCGGAAACTTTCCCAAACAAAGAAAAAGGCAAGAGATGCTCGGAAACTATCCCGAAGATTGGAAAAGTACAGGGATGGAGATTCGTTCCAAAGAATAGTCCGGAGATAGTAGGAAACTATCACAAAGAAAGTAGAAGACAAGAGATAGTCGGAAACTATCTCGAAGAAAGCAATAGTCCAGGGATAGTCGGAAACTATCCCAAAGAAAGCAAAAGTCCAGGGATAGTCAGAAACTATCCCAAAGAAAGCAAAATACCGGGGATAGTTGGAAACTATATCTTAAAGAAAGCAATAGACCAGGAATAGTCGGAAACTACTTCAAAGAAAAAAATATCCAGGGATACTTGGAAACTATCCCAAAGAAAGCAATAGTCCAGGGGTAGTCGGAAACTATCGCAAAAAAGGCAAAAGTACAGGGAAAGTCGGAAACTGTCCCAAAGAAATCAATGGTCAAAGGATAGTCGGAAACTATTCCAAAGAAAGCAATAGTCCAGGAATATTCAGAAACTATCCCAAATAAAGCAAAGTTCCAAAGATACTCGGAAACTATCCCAAAGAAAGCAAAAGTCCAAGGATAGTCGGAAACTATCCCAAAGAAAGCAATAGTCTAGGGATAGTAAGAAACTATCTCATATAAAGTAAAAGTCTAGGGATACTCGGAAACTATCCCAAAGAAAGCGAAAGTACATGGACGGTCGGAAACTGTCCCAATGAAATCAATAGTCCAGGGATGGTCGGAAACTATCCCTAAGAAAGCAATAGTCCGGGGATAGTCGGAAACTATCCCAAAGAAAGCAATAGTCCAGGGATAGTAAAAAACTATCCCAAAATAAAGCAAAAGTCCAGGGATACTCGGAGACTATCCCAAAGAACGAAAAAATTCAAGGATGGTCGGAAACTTTCCCAAACAAAGAAAAAGACAAGAGATGGTCGAAAACTATCCCGTAGATAAGAAAAGTCAAGGGACGGAGATCCGTTCCAAAGAATAGTCCGGGGATAGTCGGAAACTATCTGAAAGAAAGCAAAAGACCAGAGATAGTCGAAAACTATCACAAAATAAAGCAAAAGTCCAGGGATACTCGGAAACTATCCCAAAGAACGCAAAAATGCAAGGATGGTCGGAAACTTTCCCAAACAAAGAAAAAGGCAAGAGATGCTCGGAAACTATCCCGAAGATAGGAAAAGTACAGGGATGGAGATTCGTTCCAAAGAATAGTCCGGAGATAGTAGGAAACTATCACAAAGAAAGCAGAAGACAAGAGATAGTTGGAAACTATCTCGAAGAAAGCAATAGTCCAGGGATAGTCGGAAACTATCCCAAAGAAAGCAAAAGTCCAGGGATAGTCAGAAACTATCCCAAAGAAAGCAAAATACCGGGGATAGTTGGAAACTATATCTTAAAGAAAGCAATAGACCAGGAATAGTCGGAAACTACTTCAAAGAAAAAAATATCCAGGGATACTTGGAAACTATCCCAAAGAAAGCAATAGTCCAGGGGTAGTCGGAAACTATCGCAAAAAAGGCAAAAGTACAGGGAAAGTCGGAAACTGTCCCAAAGAAATCAATGGTCAAAGGATAGTCGGAAACTATTCCAAAGAAAGCAATAGTCCAGGAATATTCAGAAACTATCCCAAATAAAGCAAAGTTCCAAGGATACTCGGAAACTATCCCAAAGAAAGCAAAAGTCCAAGGATAGTCGGAAACTATCCCAAAGAAAGCAATAGTCTAGGGATAGTAAGAAACTATCTCATATAAAGTAAAAGTCTAGGGATACTCGGAAACTATCCCAAAGAAAGCGAAAGTACATGGACGGTCGGAAACTGTCCCAATGAAATCAATAGTCCAGGGATGGTCGGAAACTATCCCTAAGAAAGCAATAGTCCGGGGATAGTCGGAAACTATCCCAAAGAAAGCAATAGTCCAGGGATAGTAAAAAACTATCCCAAAATAAAGCAAAAGTCCAGGGATACTCGGAGACTATCCCAAAGAACGAAAAAATTCAGGGATGGTCGGAAACTTTCCCAAACAAAGAAAAAGACAAGAGATGGTCGAAAACTATCCCGTAGATAAGAAAAGTCAAGGGACGGAGATCCGTTCCAAAGAATAGTCCGGGGATAGTCGGAAACTATCTGAAAGAAAGCAAAAGACCAGAGATAGTCGAAAACTATCACAAAATAAAGCAAAAGTCCAGGGATACTCGGAAACTATCCCAAAGAACGCAAAAATGCAGGGATGGTCGGAAACTTTCCCAAACAAAGAAAAAGGCAAGAGATGCTCGGAAACTATCCCGAAGATAGGAAAAGTACAGGGATGGAGATTCGTTCCAAAGAATAGTCCGGAGATAGTAGGAAACTATCACAAACAAAGCAGAAGACAAGAGATAGTTGGAAACTATCTCGAAGAAAGCAATAGTCCAGGGATAGTCGGAAACTATCCCAAAGAAAGCAAAAGTCCAGGGATAGTCAGAAACTATCCCAAAGAAAGCAAAATACCGGGGATAGTTGGAAACTATATCTTAAAGAAAGCAATAGACCAGGAATAGTCGAAAACTACTTCAAAGAAAAAAATATCGAGGGATACTTGGAAACTATCCCAAAGAAAGCAATAGTCCAGGGGTAGTCGGAAACTATCGCAAAAAAGGCAAAAGTCCAGGGAAAGTCGGAAACTGTCCCAAAGAAATCAATGGTCAAAGGATAGTCGGAAACTATTCCAAAGAAAGCAATAGTCCAGGAATATTCAGAAACTATCCCAAATAAAGCAAAGTTCCAAGGATACTCGAAAACTATCCCAAAGAAAGCAAAAGTCCAAGGATAGTCGGAAACTATCCCAAAGAAAGCAATAGTCTAGGGATAGTAAGAAACTATCTCATATAAAGTAAAAGTCTAGGGATACTCGGAAACTATCCCAAAGAAAGCGAAAGTACATGGAAGGTCGGAAACTGTCCCAATGAAATCAATAGTCCAGGGATAGTCGGAAATTATCCCTAAGAAAGCAATAGTCCGGGGATAGTCGGAAACTATCCCAAAGAAAGCAATAGCCCAGGGATAGTAAAAAACTATCCCAAAATAAATCAAAAGTCCAGGGATACTCGGACACTATCCAAAAGAACGCAAAAATGCAGGGATGGTTGGAAACTTTCCCAAACAAAGAAAAAGACAAGAGATGCTCGGAAACTATCCCGAAGATAGGAAAAGTACAGGGATAGAGATTCGTTCCAAAGAATAGTCCGGAGATAGTAGGAAACTATCACAAAGAAAGCAGAAGACAAGAGATAGTCGGAAACTATCTCGAAGAAAGCAATAGTCCAGGGATAGTCGGAAACTATCTCAAAGAAAGCAAAAGTCCAGGGATAGTCAGAAACTATCCCAAAGAAAGCAAAATACCGGGGATAGTTGGAGACTATATCTTAAAGAAAGCAATAGACCAGGAATAGTCGGAAACTACTTCAAAGAAAAAAATATCCAAGGATACTCGGAAACTATCTCAAAGAAAGCAATAGTCCAGGGGTAGTCGGAAACTATCGCAAAAAAGGCAAAAGTCCAGGGAAAGTCGGAAACTGTCCCAAAGAAATCAATGGTCAAAGGATAGTCGGAAACTATTCCAAAGAAGACAATAGTCCAGGAATATTCAGAAACTATCCCAAATAAAGAAAAGTTCCTAGGATACTCAGAAACTATCCCAAAGAAAGCAAAAGTCCAAGGATTGTCGGAAACTATCCCAAAGAAAGCAATAGTCCAGGGATAGTAAGAAACTATCTCATATAAAGTAAAAGTCTAAGGATACTCGGAAACTATCCCAATGAAAGCGAAAGTACATGGACGGTAGGAAACTGTCCCAATGAAATCAATAGTCCAGGGATGGTCGGAAACTATCCCTAAGAAAGCAATAGTCCGGGGATAGTCGGAAACTATCCCAAAGAAAGCAATAGTCCAGGGATAGTCAAAAACTATCCCAAAATAAAGCAAAAGTCCAGGGATACTCGGAGACTATCCCAAAGAACGAAAAAATGCAAGGATGGTCGGAAACTTTCCCAAACAAAGAAAAAGACAAGAGATGGTCGAAAACTATCCCGTAGATTGGAAAAGTCAAGGGACAGAGATCCGTTCCAAAGAATAGTCCGGGGATAGTCGGAAACTATTTGAAAGAAAGCAAAAGACCAGATATAGTCGAAAACTATCCCAAAATAAAGCAAAAGTCCAGGGATACTCGGAAACTATCCCAAAGAACGCAAAAATGCAGGGATGGTCGGAAACTTTCCCAAAAAAAGAAAAAGGCAAGAGATGCTCGGAAACTATCCCGAAGATAGGAAAAGTATAGGGATGGAGATTCGTTCCAAAGAATAGTCCGGAGATAGTAGGAAACTATCACAAAGAAAGCAGAAGACAAGAGATAGTCGGAAACTATCTCGAAGAAAGCAATAGTCCAGGGATAGTCGGAAACTATCCCAAAGAAAGCAAAAGTCCAGGGATAGTCAGAAACTATCCCAAAGAAAGCAAAATACCGGGGATAGTTGGAAACTATATCTTAAAGAAAGCAATAGACCAGGAATAGTCGGAAACTACTTCAAAGAAAAAAATATCCAGGGATACTTGGAAACTATCCCAAAGAAAGCAATAGTCCAGGGGTAGTCGGAAACTATCGCAAAAAAGGCAAAAGTACAGGGAAAGTCGGAAACTGTCCCAAAGAAATCAATGGTCAAAGGATAGTCGGAAACTATTCCAAAGAAAGCAATAGTCCAGGAATATTCAGAAACTATCCCAAATAAAGCAAAGTTCCAAGGATACTCGGAAACTATCCCAAAGAAAGCAAAAGTCCAAGGATAGTCGGAAACTATCCCAAAGAAAGCAATAGTCTAGGGATAGTAAGAAACTATCTCATATAAAGTAAAAGTCTAAGGATACTCGGAAACTATCCCAATGAAAGCGAAAGTACATGGACGGTAGGAAACTGTCCCAATGAAATCAATAGTCCAGGGATGGTCGGAAACTATCCCTAAGAAAGCAATAGTCCGGGGATAGTCGGAAACTATCCCAAAGAAAGCAATAGTCCAGGATAGTCAAAAACTATCCCAAAATAAAGCAAAAGTCCAGGGATACTCGGAGACTATCCCAAAGAACGAAAAAATTCAAGGATGGTCGGAAACTTTCCCAAACAAAGAAAAAGACAAGAGATGGTCGAAAACTATCCCGTAGATAAGAAAAGTCAAGGGACGAAGATCCGTTCCAAAGAATAGTCCGGGGATAGTCGGAAACTATCTGAAAGAAAGCAAAAGACCAGAGATAGTCGAAAACTATCACAAAATAAAGCAAAAGTCCAGGGATACTCGGAAACTATCCCAAAGAACGCAAAAAATGCAAGGATGGTCGGAAACTTTCCCAAACAAAGAAAAAGGCAAGAGATGCTCGGAAACTATCCCGAAGATAGGAAAAGTACAGGGATGGAGATTCGTTCCAAAGAATAGTCCGGAGATAGTAGGAAACTATCACAAAGAAAGCAGAAGACAAGAGATAGTTGGAAACTATCTCGAAGAAAGCAATAGTCCAGGGATAGTCGGAAACTATCCCAAAGAAAGCAAAAGTCCAGGGATAGTCAGAAACTATCCCAAAGAAAGCAAAATACCGGGGATAGTTGGAAACTATATCTTAAAGAAAGCAATAGACCAGGAATAGTCGGAAACTACTTCAAAGAAAAAAATATCCAGGGATACTTGGAAACTATCCCAAAGAAAGCAATAGTCCAGGGGTAGTCGGAAACTATCGCAAAAAAGGCAAAAGTACAGGGAAAGTCGGAAACTGTCCTAAAGAAATCAATGGTCAAAGGATAGTCGGAAACTATTCCAAAGAAAGCAATAGTCCAGGAATATTCAGAAACTATCCCAAATAAAGCAAAGTTCCAAGGATACTCGGAAACTATCCCAAAGAAAGCAAAAGTCCAAGGATAGTCGGAAACTATCCCAAAGAAAGCAATAGTCTAGGGATAGTAAGAAACTATCTCATATAAAGTAAAAGTCTAGGGATACTCGGAAACTATCCCAAAGAAAGCGAAAGTACATGGACGGTCGGAAACTGTCCCAATGAAATCAATAGTCCAGGGATGGTCGGAAACTATCCCTAAGAAAGCAATAGTCCGGGGATAGTCGGAAACTATCCCAAAGAAAGCAATAGTCCAGGGATAGTAAAAAACTATCCCAAAATAAAGCAAAAGTCCAGGGATACTCGGAGACTATCCCAAAGAACGAAAAAATTCAGGGATGGTCGGAAACTTTCCCAAACAAAGAAAAAGACAAGAGATGGTCGAAAACTATCCCGTAGATAAGAAAAGTCAAGGGACGGAGATCCGTTCCAAAGAATAGTCCGGGGATAGTCGGAAACTATCTGAAAGAAAGCAAAAGACCAGAGATAGTCGAAAACTATCACAAAATAAAGCAAAAGTCCAGGGATACTCGGAAACTATCCCAAAGAACGCAAAAATGCAGGGATGGTCGGAAACTTTCCCAAACAAAGAAAAAGGCAAGAGATGCTCGGAAACTATCCCGAAGATAGGAAAAGTACAGGGATGGAGATTCGTTCCAAAGAATAGTCCGGAGATAGTAGGAAACTATCACAAAGAAAGCAGAAGACAAGAGATAGTTGGAAACTATCTCGAAGAAAGCAATAGTCCAGGGATAGTCGGAAACTATCCCAAAGAAAGCAAAAGTCCAGGGATAGTCAGAAACTATCCCAAAGAAAGTAAAATACCGGGGATAGTTGGAAACTATATCTTAAAGAAAGCAATAGACCAGGAATAGTCGGAAACTACTTCAAAGAAAAAAATATCGAGGGATACTTGGAAACTATCCCAAAGAAAGCAATAGTCCAGGGGTAGTCGGAAACTATCGCAAAAAAGGCAAAAGTCCAGGGAAAGTCGGAAACTGTCCCAAAGAAATCAATGGTCAAAGGATAGTCGGAAACTATTCCAAAGAAAGCAATAGTCCAGGAATATTCAGAAACTATCCCAAATAAAGCAAAGTTCCAAGGATACTCGAAAACTATCCCAAAGAAAGCAAAAGTCCAATGATAGTCAGAAACTATCCCAAAGAAAGCAATAGTCTAGGGATAGTAAGAAACTATCTCATATAAAGTAAAAGTCTAGGGATACTCGGAAACTATCCCAAAGAAAGCGAAAGTACATGGAAGGTCGGAAACTGTCCCAATGAAATCAATAGTCCAGGGATAGTCGGAAATTATCCCTAAGAAAGCAATAGTCCGGGGATAGTCGGAAACTATCCCAAAGAAAGCAATAGCCCAGGGATAGTAAAAAACTATCCCAAAATAAATCAAAAGTCCAGGGATACTCGGACACTATCCAAAAGAACGCAAAAATGCAGGGATGGTCGGAAACTTTCCCAAACAAAGAAAAAGACAAGAGATGCTCGGAAACTATCCCGAAGATAGGAAAAGTACAGGGATAGAGATTCGTTCCAAAGAATAGTCCGGAGATAGTAGGAAACTATCACAAAGAAAGCAGAAGACAAGAGATAGTCGGAAACTATCTCGAAGAAAGCAATAGTCCAGGGATAGTCGGAAACTATCTCAAAGAAAGCAAAAGTCCAGGGATAGTCAGAAACTATCCCAAAGAAAGCAAAATACTGGGGATAGTTGGAGACTATATCTTAAAGAAAGCAATAGACCAGGAATAGTCGGAAACTACTTCAAAGAAAAAAATATCCAAGGATACTCGGAAACTATCTCAAAGAAAGCAATAGTCCAGGGGTAGTCGGAAACTATCGCAAAAAAGGCAAAAGTCCAGGGAAAGTCGGAAACTGTCCCAAAGAAATCAATGGTCAAAGGATAGTCGGAAACTATTCCAAAGAAGGCAATAGTCCAGGAATATTCAGAAACTATCCCAAATAAAGAAAAGTTCCTAGGATACTCAGAAACTATCCCAAAGAAAGCAAAAGTCCAAGGATTGTCGGAAACTATCCCAAAGAAAGCAATAGTCCAGGGATAGTAAGAAACTATCTCATATAAAGTAAAAGTCTAAGGATACTCGGAAACTATCCCAATGAAAGCGAAAGTACATGGACGGTAGGAAACTGTCCCAATGAAATCAATAGTCCAGGGATGGTCGGAAACTATCCCTAAGAAAGCAATAGTCCGGGGATAGTCGGAAACTATCCCAAAGAAAGCAATAGTCCAGGGATAGTCAAAAACTATCCCAAAATAAAGCAAAAGTCCAGGGATACTCGGAGACTATCCCAAAGAACGAAAAAATGCAAGGATGGTCGGAAACTTTCCCAAACAAAGAAAAAGACAAGAGATGGTCGAAAACTATCCCGTAGATTGGAAAAGTCAAGGGACAGAGATCCGTTCCAAAGAATAGTCCGGGGATAGTCGGAAACTATTTGAAAGAAAGCAAAAGACCAGATATAGTCGAAAACTATCCCAAAATAAAGCAAAAGTCCAGGGATACTCGGAAACTATCCCAAAGAACGCAAAAATGCAGGGATGGTCGGAAACTTTCCCAAAAAAAGAAAAAGGCAAGAGATGCTCGGAAACTATCCCGAAGATAGGAAAAGTATAGGGATGGAGATTCGTTCCAAAGAATAGTCCGGAGATAGTAGGAAACTATCACAAAGAAAGCAGAAGACAAGAGATAGTCGGAAACTATCTCGAAGAAAGCAATAGTCCAGGGATAGTCGGAAACTATCCCAAAGAAAGCAAAAGTCCAGGGATAGTCAGAAACTATCCCAAAGAAAGCAAAATACCGGGGATAGTTGGAAACTATATCTTAAAGAAAGCAATAGACCAGGAATAGTCGGAAACTACTTCAAAGAAAAAAATATCCAGGGATACTTGGAAACTATCCCAAAGAAAGCAATAGTCCAGGGGTAGTCGGAAACTATCGCAAAAAAGGCAAAAGTACAGGGAAAGTCGGAAACTGTCCCAAAGAAATCAATGGTCAAAGGATAGTCGGAAACTATTCCAAAGAAAGCAATAGTCCAGGAATATTCAGAAACTATCCCAAATAAAGCAAAGTTCCAAGGATACTCGGAAACTATCCCAAAGAAAGCAAAAGTCCAAGGATAGTCGGAAACTATCCCAAAGAAAGCAATAGTCTAGGGATAGTAAGAAACTATCTCATATAAAGTAAAAGTCTAGGGATACTCGGAAACTATCCCAAAGAAAGCGAAAGTACATGGACGGTCGGAAACTATCCCAATGAAATCAATAGTCCAGGGATGGTCGGAAACTATCCCTAAGAAAGCAATAGTCCGGGGATACTCGGAAACTATCCCAAAGAAAGCAATAGTCCAGGGATAGTAAAAAACTATCCCAAAATAAAGCAAAAGTCCAGGGATACTCGGAGACTATCCCAAAGAACGAAAAAATTCAGGGATGGTCGGAAACTTTCCCAAACAAAGAAAAAGACAAGAGATGGTCGAAAACTATCCCGTAGATGAGAAAAGTCAAGGGACGGAGATCCGTTCCAAAGAATAGTCCGGGGATAGTCGGAAACTATCTGAAAGAAAGCAAAAGACCAGAGATAGTCGAAAACTATCACAAAATAAAGCAAAAGTCCAGGGATACTCGGAAACTATCCCAAAGAACGCAAAAATGCAGGGATGGTCGGAAACTTTCCCAAACAAAGAAAAAGGCAAGAGATGCTCGGAAACTATCCCGAAGATAGGAAAAGTACAGGGATGGAGATTCGTTCCAAAGAATAGTCCGGAGATAGTAGGAAACTATCACAAAGAAAGCAGAAGACAAGAGATAGTTGGAAACTATCTCGAAGAAAGCAATAGTCCAGGGATAGTCGGAAACTATCCCAAAGAAAGCAAAAGTCCAGGGATAGTCAGAAACTATCCCAAAGAAAGCAAAATACCGGGGATAGTTGGAAACTATATCTTAAAGAAAGCAATAGACCAGGAATAGTCGGAAACTACTTCAAAGAAAAAAATATCGAGGGATACTTGGAAACTATCCCAAAGAAAGCAATAGTCCAGGGGTAGTCGGAAACTATCGCAAAAAAGGCAAAAGTCCAGGGAAAGTCGGAAACTGTCCCAAAGAAATCAATGGTCAAAGGATAGTCGGAAACTATTCCAAAGAAAGCAATAGTCCAGGAATATTCAGAAACTATCCCAAATAAAGCAAAGTTCCAAGGATACTCGAAAACTATCCCAAAGAAAGCAAAAGTCCAAGGATAGTCGGAAACTATCCCAAAGAAAGCAATAGTCTAGGGATAGTAGGAAACTATTTCATATAAAGTAAAAGTCTAGGGATACTCGGAAACTATCCCAAAGAAAGCGAAAGTACATGGAAGGTCGGAAACTGTCCCAATGAAATCAATAGTCCAGGGATAGTCGGAAATTATCCCTAAGAAAGCAATAGTCCGGGGATAGTCGGAAACTATCCCAAAGAAAGCAATAGCCCAGGGATAGTAAAAAACTATCCCAAAATAAATCAAAAGTCCAGGGATACTCGGACACTATCCAAAAGAACGCAAAAATGCAGGGATGGTCGGAAACTTTCCCAAACAAAGAAAAAGACAAGAGATGCTCGGAAACTATCCCGAAGATAGGAAAAGTACAGGGATAGAGATTCGTTCCAAAGAATAGTCCGGAGATAGTAGGAAACTATCACAAAGAAAGCAGAAGACAAGAGATAGTCGGAAACTATCTCGAAGAAAGCAATAGTCCAGGGATAGTCGGAAACTATCTCAAAGAAAGCAAAAGTCCAGGGATAGTCAGAAACTATCCCAAAGAAAGCAAAATACCGGGGATAGTTGGAGACTATATCTTAAAGAAAGCAATAGACCAGGAATAGTCGGAAACTACTTCAAAGAAAAAAATATCCAAGGATACTCGGAAACTATCTCAAAGAAAGCAATAGTCCAGGGGTAGTCGGAAACTATCGCAAAAAAGGCAAAAGTCCAGGGAAAGTCGGAAACTGTCCCAAAGAAATCAATGGTCAAAGGATAGTCGGAAACTATTCCAAAGAAGGCAATAGTCCAGGAATATTCAGAAACTATCCCAAATAAAGAAAAGTTCCTAGGATACTCAGAAACTATCCTAAAGAAAGCAAAAGTCCAAGGATTGTCGGAAACTATCCCAAAGAAAGCAATAGTCCAGGGATAGTAAGAAACTATCTCATATAAAGTAAAAGTCTAAGGATACTCGGAAACTATCCCAATGAAAGCGAAAGTACATGGACGGTAGGAAACTGTCCCAATGAAATCAATAGTCCAGGGATGGTCGGAAACTATCCCTAAGAAAGCAATAGTCCGGGGATAGTCGGAAACTATCCCAAAGAAAGCAATAGTCCAGGGATAGTCAAAAACTATCCCAAAATAAAGCAAAAGTCCAGGGATACTCGGAGACTATCCCAAAGAACGAAAAAATGCAAGGATGGTCGGAAACTTTCCCAAACAAAGAAAAAGACAAGAGATGGTCGAAAACTATCCCGTAGATTGGAAAAGTCAAGGGACAGAGATCCGTTCCAAAGAATAGTCCGGGGATAGTCGGAAACTATTTGAAAGAATGCAAAAGACCAGATATAGTCGAAAACTATCCCAAAATAAAGCAAAAGTCCAGGGATACTCGGAAACTATCCCAAAGAACGCAAAAATGCAGGGATGGTCGGAAACTTTCCCAAAAAAAGAAAAAGGCAAGAGATGCTCGGAAACTATCCCGAAGATAGGAAAAGTATAGGGATGGAGATTCGTTCCAAAGAATAGTCCGGAGATAGTAGGAAACTATCACAAAGAAAGCAGAAGACAAGAGATAGTCGGAAACTATCTCGAAGAAAGCAATAGTCCAGGGATAGTCGGAAACTATCCCAAAGAAAGCAAAAGTCCAGGGATAGTCAGAAACTATCCCAAAGAAAGCAAAATACCGGGGATAGTTGGAAACTATATCTTAAAGAAAGCAATAGACCAGGAATAGTCGGAAACTACTTCAAAGAAAAAAATATCCAGGGATACTTGGAAACTATCCCAAAGAAAGCAATAGTCCAGGGGTAGTCGGAAACTATCGCAAAAAAGGCAAAAGTACAGGGAAAGTCGGAAACTGTCCCAAAGAAATCAATGGTCAAAGGATAGTCGGAAACTATTCCAAAGAAAGCAATAGTCCAGGAATATTCAGAAACTATCCCAAATAAAGCAAAGTTCCAAGGATACTCGGAAACTATCCCAAAGAAAGCAAAAGTCCAAGGATAGTCGGAAACTATCCCAAAGAAAGCAATAGTCTAGGGATAGTAAGAAACTATCTCATATAATGTAAAAGTCTAGGGATACTCGGAAACTATCCCAAAGAAAGCGAAAGTACATGGACGGTCGGAAACTATCCCAATGAAATCAATAGTCCAGGGATGGTCGGAAACTATCCCTAAGAAAGCAATAGTCCGGGGATACTCGGAAACTATCCCAAAGAAAGCAATAGTCCAGGGATAGTAAAAAACTATCCCAAAATAAAGCAAAAGTCCAGGGATACTCGGAGACTATCCCAAAGAACGAAAAAATTCAGGGATGGTCGGAAACTTTCCCAAACAAAGAAAAAGACAAGAGATGGTCGAAAACTATCCGTAGATGAGAAAAGTCAAGGGACGGAGATCCGTTCCAAAGAATAGTCCGGGGATAGTCGGAAACTATCTGAAAGAAAGCAAAAGACCAGAGATAGTCGAAAACTATCACAAAATAAAGCAAAAGTCCAGGGATACTCGGAAACTATCCCAAAGAACGCAAAAATGCAGGGATGGTCGGAAACTTTCCCAAACAAAGAAAAAGGCAAGAGATGCTCGGAAACTATCCCGAAGATAGGAAAAGTACAGGGATGGAGATTCGTTCCAAAGAATAGTCCGGAGATAGTAGGAAACTATCACAAAGAAAGCAGAAGACAAGAGATAGTTGGAAACTATCTCGAAGAAAGCAATAGTCCAGGGATAGTCGGAAACTATCCCAAAGAAAGCAAAAGTCCAGGGATAGTCAGAAACTATCCCAAAGAAAGCAAAATACCGGGGATAGTTGGAAACTATATCTTAAAGAAAGCAATAGACCAGGAATAGTCGGAAACTACTTCAAAGAAAAAAATATCGAGGGATACTTGGAAACTATCCCAAAGAAAGCAATAGTCCAGGGGTAGTCGGAAACTATCGCAAAAAAGGCAAAAGTCCAGGGAAAGTCGGAAACTGTCCCAAAGAAATCAATGGTCAAAGGATAGTCGGAAACTATTCCAAAGAAAGCAATAGTCCAGGAATATTCAGAAACTATCCCAAATAAAGCAAAGTTCCAAGGATACTCGAAAACTATCCCAAAGAAAGCAAAAGTCCAAGGATAGTCGGAAACTATCCCAAAGAAAGCAATAGTCTAGGGATAGTAAGAAACTATCTCATATAAAGTAAAAGTCTAGGGATACTCGGAAACTATCCCAAAGAAAGCGAAAGTACATGGAAGGTCGGAAACTGTCCCAATGAAATCAATAGTCCAGGGATAGTCGGAAATTATCCGTAAGAAAGCAATAGTCCGGGGATAGTCGGAAACTATCCCAAAGAAAGCAATAGCCCAGGGATAGTAAAAAACTATCCCAAAATAAATCAAAAGTCCAGGGATACTCGGACACTATCCAAAAGAACGCAAAAATGCAGGGATGGTCGGAAACTTTCCCAAACAAAGAAAAAGACAAGAGATGCTCGGAAACTATCCCGAAGATAGGAAAAGTACAGGGATAGAGATTCGTTCCAAAGAATAGTCCGGAGATAGTAGGAAACTATCACAAAGAAAGCAGAAGACAAGAGATAGTCGGAAACTATCTCGAAGAAAGCAATAGTCCAGGGATAGTCGGAAACTATCTCAAAGAAAGCAAAAGTCCAGGGATAGTCAGAAACTATCCCGAAGAAAGCAAAATACCGGGGATAGTTGGAGACTATATCTTAAAGAAAGCAATAGACCAGGAATAGTCGGAAACTACTTCAAAGAAAAAAATATCCAAGGATACTCGGAAACTATCTCAAAGAAAGCAATAGTCCAGGGGTAGTCGGAAACTATCGCAAAAAAGGCAAAAGTCCAGGGAAAGTCGGAAACTGTCCCAAAGAAATCAATGGTCAAAGGATAGTCGGAAACTATTCCAAAGAAGGCAATAGTCCAGGAATATTCAGAAACTATCCCAAATAAAGAAAAGTTCCTAGGATACTCAGAAACTATCCCAAAGAAAGCAAAAGTCCAAGGATTGTCGGAAACTATCCCAAAGAAAGCAATAGTCCAGGGATAGTAAGAAACTATCTCATATAAAGTAAAAGTCTAAGGATACTCGGAAACTATCCCAATGAAAGCGAAAGTACATGGACGGTAGGAAACTGTCCCAATGAAATCAATAGTCCAGGGATGGTCGGAAACTATCCCTAAGAAAGCAATAGTCCGGGGATAGTCGGAAACTATCCCAAAGAAAGCAATAGTCCAGGGATAGTCAAAAACTATCCCAAAATAAAGCAAAAGTCCAGGGATACTCGGAGACTATCCCAAAGAACGAAAAAATGCAAGGATGGTCGGAAACTTTCCCAAACAAAGAAAAAGACAAGAGATGGTCGAAAACTATCCCGTAGATTGGAAAAGTCAAGGGACAGAGATCCGTTCCAAAGAATAGTCCGGGGATAGTCGGAAACTATTTGAAAGAAAGCAAAAGACCAGATATAGTCGAAAACTATCCCAAAATAAAGCAAAAGTCCAGGGATACTCGGAAACTATCCCAAAGAACGCAAAAATGCAGGGATGGTCGGAAACTTTCCCAAAAAAAGAAAAAGGCAAGAGATGCTCGGAAACTATCCCGAAGATAGGAAAAGTATAGGGATGGAGATTCGTTCCAAAGAATAGTCCGGAGATAGTAGGAAACTATCACAAAGAAAGCAGAAGACAAGAGATAGTCGGAAACTATCTCGAAGAAAGCAATAGTCCAGGGATAGTCGGAAACTATCCCAAAGAAAGCAAAAGTCCAGGGATAGTCAGAAACTATCCCAAAGAAAGCAAAATACCGGGGATAGTTGGAAACTATATCTTAAAGAAAGCAATAGACCAGGAATAGTCGGAAACTACTTCAAAGAAAAAAATATCCAGGGATACTTGGAAACTATCCCAAAGAAAGCAATAGTCCAGGGGTAGTCGGAAACTATCGCAAAAAAGGCAAAAGTACAGGGAAAGTCGGAAACTGTCCCAAAGAAATCAATGGTCAAAGGATAGTCGGAAACTATTCCAAAGAAAGCAATAGTCCAGGAATATTCAGAAACTATCCCAAATAAAGCAAAGTTCCAAGGATAGTCGGAAACTATCCCAAAGAAAGCAATAGTCTAGGGATAGTAAGAAACTATCTCATATAAAGTAAAAGTCTAGGGATACTCGGAAACTATCCCAAAGAAAGCGAAAGTACATGGACGGTCGGAAACTGTCCCAATGAAATCAATAGTCCAGGGATAGTCGGAAATTATCCCTAAGAAAGCAATAGTCCGAGGATAGTCGGAAACTATCCCAAAGAAAGCAATAGCCCAGGGATAGTCAAAAACTATCCCAAAATAAAGCAAAAGTCCAGGGATACTCGGACACTATCCAAAAGAACGCAAAAATGCAGGGATGGTCAGAAACTTTCCCAAACAAAGAAAAAGACAAGAGATGCTCGGAAACTATCCCGAAGATAGGAAAAGTACAGGGATAGAGATTCGTTCCAAAGAATAGTCCGGAGATAGTAGGAAACTATCACAAAGAAAGCAGAAGACAAGAGATAGTCGGAAACTATCTCGAAGAAAGCAATAGTCCAGGGATAGTCGGAAACTATCTCAAAGAAAGCAAAAGTCTAGGGATAGTCAGAAACTATCCCAAAGAAAGCAAAATACCGGGGATAGTTGGAGACTATATCTTAAAGAAAGCAATAGACCAGGAATAGTCGGAAACTACTTCAAAGAAAAAAATATCCAGGGATACTCGGAAACTATCCCAAAGAAAGCAATAGTCCAGGGGTAGTCGGAAACTATCGCAAAAAAGGCAAAAGTCCAGGGAAAGTCGGAAACTGTCCCAAAGAAATCAATGGTCAAAGGATAGTCGGAAACTATTCCAAAGAAGGCAATAGTCCAGGAATATTCAGAAACTATCCCAAATAAAGAAAAGTTCCTAGGATACTCAGAAACTATCCCAAAGAAAGCAAAAGTCCAAGGATTGTCGGAAACTATCCCAAAGAAAGCAATAGTCCAGGGATAGTAAGAAACTATCTCATATAAAGTAAAAGTCTAAGGATACTCGGAAACTATCCCAATGAAAGCGAAAGTACATGGACGGTAGGAAACTGTCCCAATGAAATCAATAGTCCAGGGATGGTCGGAAACTATCCCTAAGAAAGCAATAGTCCGGGGATAGTCGGAAACTATCCCAAAGAAAGCAATAGTCCAGGGATAGTCAAAAACTATCCCAAAATAAAGCAAAAGTCCAGGGATACTCGGACACTATCCAAAAGAACGCAAAAATGCAGGGATGGTCGGAAACTTTCCCAAACAAAGAAAAAGACAAGAGATGCTCGGAAACTATCCCGAAGATAGGAAAAGTACAGGGATAGAGATTCGTTCCAAAGAATAGTCCGGAGATAGTAGGAAACTATCACAAAGAAAGCAGAAGACAAGAGATAGTCGGAAACTATCTCGAAGAAAGCAATAGTCCAGGGATAGTCGGAAACTATCTCAAAGAAAGCAAAAGACCAGATATAGTCGAAAACTATCCCAAAATAAAGCAAAAGTCCAGGGATACTCGGAAACTATCCCAAAGAACGCAAAAATGCAGGGATGGTCGGAAACTTTCCCAAAAAAAGAAAAAGGCAAGAGATGCTCGGAAACTATCCCGAAGATAGGAAAAGTATAGGGATGGAGATTCGTTCCAAAGAATAGTCCGGAGATAGTAGGAAACTATCACAAAGAAAGCAGAAGACAAGAGATAGTCGGAAACTATCTCGAAGAAAGCAATAGTCCAGGGATAGTCGGAAACTATCCCAAAGAAAGCAAAAGTCCAGGGATAGTCAGAAACTATCCCAAAGAAAGCAAAATACCGGGGATAGTTGGAGACTATATCTTAAAGAAAGCAATAGACCAGGAATAGTCGGAAACTACTTCAAAGAAAAAAATATCCAGGGATACTCGGAAACTATCCCAAAGAAAGCAATAGTCCAGGGGTAGTCGGAAACTATCGCAAAAAAGGCAAAAGTCCAGGGAAAGTCGGAAACTGTCCCAAAGAAATCAATGGTCAAAGGATAGTCGGAAACTATTCCAAAGAAAGCAATAGTCCAGGAATATTCAGAAACTATCCCAAATAAAGCAAAGTTCCAAGGATACTCGAAAACTATCCCAAAGAAAGCAAAAGTCCAAGGATAGTCGGAAACTATCCCAAAGAAAGCAATAGTCTAGGGATAGTAAGAAACTATCTCATATAAAGTAAAAGTCTAGGGATACTCGGAAACTATCCCAAAGAAAGCGAAAGTACATGGAAGGTCGGAAACTGTCCCAATGAAATCAATAGTCCAGGGATAGTCGGAAATTATCCCTAAGAAAGCAATAGTCCGGGGATAGTCGGAAACTATCCCAAAGAAAGCAATAGCCCAGGGATAGTAAAAAACTATCCCAAAATAAATCAAAAGTCCAGGGATACTCGGACACTATCCAAAAGAACGCAAAAATGCAGGGATGGTCGGAAACTTTCCCAAACAAAGAAAAAGACAAGAGATGCTTGGAAACTATCCCGAAGATAGGAAAAGTACAGGGATAGAGATTCGTTCCAAATAATAGTCCGGAGATAGTAGGAAACTATCACAAAGAAAGCAGAAGACAAGAGATAGTCGGAAACTATCTCGAAGAAAGCAATAGTCCAGGGATAGTCGGAAACTATCTCAAAGAAAGCAAAAGTCCAGGGATAGTCAGAAACTATCCCGAAGAAAGCAAAATACCGGGGATAGTTGGAGACTATATCTTAAAGAAAGCAATAGACCAGGAATAGTCGGAAACTACTTCAAAGAAAAAAATATCCAAGGATACTCGGAAACTATCTCAAAGAAAGCAATAGTCCAGGGGTAGTCGGAAACTATCGCAAAAAAGGCAAAAGTCCAGGGAAAGTCGGAAACTGTCCCAAAGAAATCAATGGTCAAAGGATAGTCGGAAACTATTCCAAAGAAGGCAATAGTCCAGGAATATTCAGAAACTATCCCAAATAAAGAAAAGTTCCTAGGATACTCAGAAACTATCCCAAAGAAAGCAAAAGTCCAAGGATTGTCGGAAACTATCCCAAAGAAAGCAATATTCCAGGGATAGTAAGAAACTATCTCATATAAAGTAAAAGTCTAAGGATACTCGGAAACTATCCCAATGAAAGCGAAAGTACATGGACGGTAGGAAACTGTCCCAATGAAATCAATAGTCCAGGGATGGTCGGAAACTATCCCTAAGAAAGCAATAGTCCGGGGATAGTCGGAAACTATCCCAAAGAAAGCAATAGTCCAGGGATAGTCAAAAACTATCCCAAAATAAAGCAAAAGTCCAGGGATACTCGGAGACTATCCCAAAGAACGAAAAAATGCAAGGATGGTCGGAAACTTTCCCAAACAAAGAAAAAGACAAGAGATGGTCGAAAACTATCCCGTAGATTGGAAAAGTCAAGGGACAGAGATCCGTTCCAAAGAATAGTCCGGGGATAGTCGGAAACTATCCCAAAGAAAGCAAAAGACCAGATATAGTCGAAAACTATCCCAAAATAAAGCAAAAGTCCAAGGATACTCAGAAACTATCCCAAAGAACGCAAAAATGCAGGGATGGTCGGAAACTTTCCCAAAAAAAGAAAAAGGCAAGAGATGCTCGGAAACTATCCCGAAGATAGGAAAAGTATAGGGATGGAGATTCGTTCCAAAGAATAGTCTGGAGATAGTAGGAAACTATCACAAAGAAAGCAGAAGACAAGAGATAGTCGGAAACTATCTCGAAGAAAGCAATAGTCCAGGGATAGTCGGAAACTATCCCAAAGAAAGCAAAAGTCCAGGGATAGTCAGAAACTATCCCAAAGAAAGCAAAATACCGGGGATAGTTGGAGACTATATCTTAAAGAAAGCAATAGACCAGGAATAGTCGGAAACTACTTCAAAGAAAAAAATATCCAGGGATACTCGGAAACTATCCCAAAGAAAGCAATAGTCCAGGGGTAGTCGGAAACTATCGCAAAAAAGGCAAAAGTCCAGGGAAAGTCGGAAACTGTCCCAAAGAAATCAATGGTCAAAGGATAGTCGGAAACTATTCCAAAGAAAGCAATAGTCCAGGAATATTCAGAAACTATCCCAAATAAAGCAAAGTTCCAAGGATACTCGAAAACTATCCCAAAGAAAGCAAAAGTCCAAGGATAGTCGGAAACTATCCCAAAGAAAGCAATAGTCTAGGGATAGTAAGAAACTATCTCATATAAAGTAAAAGTCTAGGGATACTCGGAAACTATCCCAAAGAAAGCGAAAGTACATGGAAGGTCGGAAACTGTCCCAATGAAATCAATAGTCCAGGGATAGTCGGAAATTATCCCTAAGAAAGCAGTAGTCCGAGGATAGTCGGAAACTATCCCAAAGAAAGCAATAGCCCAGGGATAGTCAAAAACTATCCCAAAATAAAGCAAAAGTCCAGGGATACTCGGACACTATCCAAAAGAACGCAAAAATGCAGGGATGGTCGGAAACTTTCCCAAACAAAGAAAAAGACAAGAGATGCTCGGAAACTATCCCGAAGATAGGAAAAGTACAGGGATAGAGATTCGTTCCAAAGAATAGTCCGGAGATAGTAGGAAACTATCACAAAGAAAGCAGAAGACAAGAGATAGTCGGAAACTATCTCGAAGAAAGCAATAGTCCAGGGATAGTCGGAAACTATCTCAAAGAAAGCAAAAGTCTAGGGATAGTCAGAAACTATCCCAAAGAAAGCAAAATACCGGGGATAGTTGGAGACTATATCTTAAAGAAAGCAATAGACCAGGAATAGTCGGAAACTACTTCAAAGAAAAAAATATCCAGGGATACTCGGAAACTATCCCAAAGAAAGCAATAGTCCAGGGGTAGTCGGAAACTATCGCAAAAAAGGCAAAAGTCCAGGGAAAGTCGGAAACTGTCCCAAAGAAATCAATGGTCAAAGGATAGTCGGAAACTATTCCAAAGAAGGCAATAGTCCAGGAATATTCAGAAACTATCCCAAATAAAGAAAAGTTCCTAGGATACTCAGAAACTATCCCAAAGAAAGCAAAAGTCCAAGGATTGTCGGAAACTATCCCAAAGAAAGCAATAGTCCAGGGATAGTAAGAAACTATCTCATATAAAGTAAAAGTCTAAGGATACTCGGAAACTATCCCAATGAAAGCGAAAGTACATGGACGGTAGGAAACTGTCCCAATGAAATCAATAGTCCAGGGATGGTCGGAAACTATCCCTAAGAAAGCAAAAGTCCAAGGATAGTCGGAAACTATCCCAAAGAAAGCAATAGTCTAGGGATAGTAAGAAACTATCTCATATAAAGTAAAAGTCTAGGGATACTCGGAAACTATCCCAAAGAAAGCGAAAGTACATGGAAGGTCGGAAACTGTCCCAATGAAATCAATAGTCCAGGGATAGTCGGAAATTATCCCTAAGAAAGCAGTAGTCCGAGGATAGTCGGAAACTATCCCAAAGAAAGCAATAGCCCAGGGATAGTCAAAAACTATCCCAAAATAAAGCAAAAGTCCAGGGATACTCGGACACTATCCAAAAGAACGCAAAAATGCAGGGATGGTCGGAAACTTTCCCAAACAAAGAAAAAGACAAGAGATGCTCGGAAACTATCCCGAAGATAGGAAAAGTACAGGGATAGAGATTCGTTCCAAAGAATAGTCCGGAGATAGTAGGAAACTATCACAAAGAAAGCAGAAGACAAGAGATAGTCGGAAACTATCTCGAAGAAAGCAATAGTCCAGGGATAGTCGGAAACTATCTCAAAGAAAGCAAAAGTCTAGGGATAGTCAGAAACTATCCCAAAGAAAGCAAAATACCGGGGATAGTTGGAGACTATATCTTAAAGAAAGCAATAGACCAGGAATAGTCGGAAACTACTTCAAAGAAAAAAATATCCAGGGATACTCGGAAACTATCCCAAAGAAAGCAATAGTCCAGGGGTAGTCGGAAACTATCGCAAAAAAGGCAAAAGTCCAGGGAAAGTCGGAAACTGTCCCAAAGAAATCAATGGTCAAAGGATAGTCGGAAACTATTCCAAAGAAGGCAATAGTCCAGGAATATTCAGAAACTATCCCAAATAAAGAAAAGTTCCTAGGATACTCAGAAACTATCCCAAAGAAAGCAAAAGTCCAAGGATTGTCGGAAACTATCCCAAAGAAAGCAATAGTCCAGGGAT